>VDFB02270651.1:243971948-244200211 GCA_007258455.2 Sequoia sempervirens
GATGATTTAGCGACTAGGATAGTAGAGTTTGATGGTCTACAAGATTAGTAGACACATTAAAAGGAGATATATAGATAGTCACAGTTGAGAGATATCCATTGGCTAGCCTGAGATGTAAGGGGGATGGAGAGAGCATGATTGTAGGGGAATCAAGACAGGTATAGGTAGGAACAAGACACTACAAGAGCTTAAGGAGGAGGAGTATTAATAATGGAGATGTCTCAATAGCTGGTATGGGTAGGGAGAGAGACAATGTATTATAGGGATCTATATTATGTTGTGTTCCTAGGGACAAAGAGGAGACCTAGTTTTTCATAGGTGGTGAGCTTAGGTCGGACCAGGTCCCAATCACTACGGTCAAGATTTGGGAGGAGTGGATTGATGGGGATACCTTGAGGAGGAAAAGGAGGACTATCAGCATCAGGGGGATTTCCACCCTCCCCAACACATTCAGATGTAGGTAGTAGAAGTTAGGCTAGATGGAGACACAGGTGGTAGTTTTGTTAAACACACAAGTTTTGGAAGATGATTGATGATTCCTTATCTACAGATGGTGAGATGATCAAGACAGTGATCTTGGGTGTATATATATGTATTGATGATTTATATTATATGATTATTCCTAACATTGATTGCATCATAGTGTAGTGTCGTAAAATTTCACCTCGTGGCAATTTCACACTTGTACATCTAGCCCGATGTATTTATGACAACCCATCATATTAATGATAAAAAATTATAAGTTGGAATTTCACAATTTCAACTTCGTAGGGGAAAATGATGAAGTGTTAACAACCGTGATGCCTCATTCTTGGAAAATTTTGAGTAGGACACTTGCGTGACACATGAACATCTGTGCAATGCACTACCGTCTCCAAAAAAATTGAGATTCAAATGAGAATATCTTGCATCCTTTTCCTATGGAACATGTCATTGTGGCAATAACATGAGTGTAATGGATCTTCTCGTCCATGAAACCTCACAAAAATCCTATTTTCACTCTCATTCTTATTCATTCTCACTATCTCTCGTTTGATCTCTCATTCTACTTCATTCTTCTCATTCTTTATCATTCTCTCTAATGAAGCTCTATTAGATTTATGTCAAAACAATAGTCAAGGATCTCTTGCATGCAAGCACATCACGTCTATCAAGCCAAGAGGGGAGCCATGGGATATTGGTAATGCTCTCTTGTCTACTTGTCTTGTCTATTCAATATTGTCTATTTTATCTTTTCTATCTGTCTATTTGTGATAGGGTCTCCCCTCAGCGAGGTTTCTTTCTGTCACATGTCTTTACATTTCATATCTTTTTTCTATCTCTATCTATCTAGCTCTTTGTGGAGGTGGAAACACCAAAATGGGGGTTTGATTAAGGCAAGCCCCAAAACAACCCCTACATTTTTCCCTCTACGTCTTGTGTGTAGATGTACGGATTTGAAGAGTTGGGCATTGTAGATCTAAAGGTTTTATTCTATGTTTTGACAAGGGTGACAACATGGGGTGTAGACATCCCTATGGTGCATTTTCATCCATGACTGAGGCTTAACCCTCCTAGGTGTAGAATCTATGAGTTTTAAAAAAAAAAATCATAAACTATAATTTGTAATCTTATTATCATTTTTCATTATCAAGCAATTTATCATTCATTTAATTGAGTTTTTAAAATATTATTTATTATTTATCTTGTCACCTAAGCTTTATTTCTTGAGGTAATCAAGGGCTATTTTCTCCTTGAAGACTTTCTTTGTCTTGATTCTCAAGGGTAGTGAATCCTCTCCTTTACATTTTGGTGAATCTGACGTGAATGAAATCATGTTAGATCTTTTTCTTCAAAATTTTAATGTCTTTGACAATGCATCCTCTAAACAAGATTTCAATATGTTGGATGATACCATAGATGATTTCTTAGAGGCATCTCCTCTTATCCGAAGATCTAATAAACAAAAAATTTCATCAAAACCTTCTTCTTCACAAGTCGAAGATTCCATGAATGTGGTTGCAGTCTCTTCCACCCCTCAAAGGCCTAACAGACTAGTCATTTACGCGACCCTGGCTGGACCTTCTCCTAAGAAAATAATTTTATTCATGGGGTTCTTGTCACAAATGACACGTTGGACCTTTCATGAGGTTTATACAATCTAAGCTTCTCTCTTATAGAGCAGTAGCCCACACTTATAATAATAGAAGAAATCAACAACAAAATTAATCCACCAACTTCTCTACCACCTTATCAACCAAGCCTTCCTCAAGCACCTAGACCTACAGCTAAGCCAATTAGTGAGTATGATCTTGTCAAGTAACTTTGTGTTACTCCTACCAAGATCTCACTTTGGGATTTGCTTCAGACTACTCTAATTTACCAAGGTATTCTTCATGAATCCTTACAAAAGATACTATTGCCTTCTTTCACTAGTTTGATAGATGTTAATGCATTGATAGATCATATTTGTGCAGATTCATTGAATATTGCATTCTATCTGTATGAACTCTTGCCTTGAAAAAGTACATAAGAAATTGGATCCTCTAATGATAATAATTAACATTAACAATATTGGCATTAGACGTTCTCTCATTGACATTGATTCAACACTCAACGTATGTGCATAGATTTGTTACCTAAAATTAATATTGATTTATCTTCTCTTGTTCCTTCTTCTGTGTACATTCATGGATTCGATAATGTCAGTCGACAAGCCTTAGGTATAGTAATATTACCTATAAGTTTGGGACCCATTACCATACCCACCCTATTTTATGTTATTTCAAGACCATTACCTTACAACATTCTCTTGGGAAGGCCATTGATTCATGCTTTGGGAGTAGTCACTTCTGCCTTGCATCATTCCATGAAATTTGCTACTAATAAAAAAGTAATCACAATAAATTTTGACCCTAATGCTATATACTTATGTGAAATGGAAGCTTTTGGTAAAACCTCAATTGCTTCTACTCTTAAGAAATTTACCCCTTCATTATCTTCTAATGCATTGACATCTACTCTAGTGGTGCCCATTTCAAAGGTTACCCTTGAGACGGATGTCCCTAAGGAAGATCATCCCAAAGCATAGAGTCCTAAGTCTACCCCTTCTACTTTCTCTTTTCAATCGAATGCATGTCTTGGTGACGATTGGGGGTCCTTAGAATTTATCGAGTCTTATATTGAGGAGTAAAAAGTAGACCCTATCCACCTAGACATTTTGATGATCTTATTCACCTCTATTAAGAAAGATTATTGTTTGTCCCCATGCTAAGGAGGATGATCATGCTTCTACTAAGGAGGATAATCATGTTTATATTAAGAAGGATAGTGTTTTTGTTCCCACTAATTAGAAGGATGATTATGTTCTTTTAAAAGATTGATACATATAGTTGGGATTACACTCTTTACATTGATCCTCCTCTTTTACAAGAAGTACAAACACGTTATGGTCCAAGTTTCAATCTCTTTTCTAAATACGGTTATGGAAGTAAAGGTTGTGGATGTAATGAGAAAGTTACTAAAGTCCCATTTGAGTTTGATCTTTGTAATTATAAGATTGGACTTGGATACTATGACAAGAAGTCTAAGGTGAAACCATCATTGGATGTCAACATGATTTCTGTCGAACCTCCTCCTCTTAAATTAGTTCATCCTGAATACATTGAAAGTAAAATATGCTAGAGTGAATTTCGTCTAGATGTATTATCCTCAGATGAAGCACTAGAAGAATTCTTAGGTGTCTACTTTAACTTACCTTCTTATCACCATAAGCGACGATTCCCATATTTCTTGAACAAACATTCATATTTTGGAGAATCCATTATGAGCATCAATGAGAAGGCCCTTTATCTAATATGGATGATAGCACTCTTATGCCTCAACCTGAAAATCATAGTACTCTCTTTAAAAGGGATAATTTAGACATTTGCATGGATCCTAAATCTTCTGAAAAGGTCATTAAGATTGGAAAATGTCTTTCTTCAAAATAATCTAAACAACATGATGATTTGTTACATTCTCATCCCAATATTTTCACTTGGTGATATGAGGATATGCCTAGTATTAATGATTATGTGGTGGTTCACAATATCATTCTATGTCTTGATACCAAGCTCATTAAACAAAAGATCTACAAGATGAATCCCAAGGTTTCCCTATTAGTCAAGACCAAGATAGAAAAGCTTTCAAAAGCTGGTTTTATCTATCCTATTGACTATTCACCTTAGATATCGAATATAGTCACAGTTAGTGAACTTGATGGTCATATTCATATTTTCATATATTTTTGTGATCTCAATAAGGCTTAAAGATGATTTTTTGATGCCTTATATCAATATGATTATGGAATCGACTACATGTCATTCCTTATCATCCTTTATGGATGGATTCTCGAGCTACAACTAGATTCATATTAACTCAGAAGATCAATACAAGACAACCTTCATTTCCCCTTGAGGTACCTTCTATTACATAGTCATGTCATTACCAATGAGTGATGAATCCCATATTTCATGATTTCATTCACAAAACTCTAGAATATTACATTGATGACATCTTGGATAAGTCCACAACTTGTCAAGATCACGTTGAAAATCTGTCTTATCTTTGAAAGGCTTCAACTCTATAAGATGAGACTAAACCCTCTTAAGTTTGTCTTTGGCATAGATGTCAGTAATATTTTAGGATTTATCATCTCTCATCATGGAATCAAAGTTGACACAAATAAAATTGATGCAATTGTTAACATGCCTCCACCTAAAAACATCTCTCAACTACGTAGTTTGCAGGAGAAGATTCAGGCAATTCATAGATTCATATCTCAATTGGTTGATTGTACCCTTCCCTTCACATGTTTTTTCAATAAATATGTTTTTTTCGATGGGATGATGATTGCAACAAATCTTTTGAATCTATCAAAAGTTACTTGGACAATCCTCCTATCTTGATATTGACTATGCAGGATAGACCATTTTTTCTTTATATCTCTGCATCACCGCATGCCTTAGCAACTTTATTGGCTCAACATGATGATGATGATGGTAAAGAAAGAGCAATCTACTACATTAGTCATATTCTAGTTGATTATGAGACTCAATATTCTGCCATAGAGAGATAATGTCTCACTCTCATTTTTGCAACATAGAAGTTATGACATTATCTTCTCCATGTTGAAACCTATGTAATTGTAAAATGTGATCTTCTTAAACATTTATTTACTAGAACCAATCTTTTGGGAAGGTTGGAAAAATGGGTAATGTTGCTCTCTGAGTTTGATATCAAATTCATGGCTCGAAAGGCAATTAAAGGACAAGTTGTTGATCAACTAGAAAAAGCTCCCTCATCTCACTCTTTCCCTAATCTGGATTTATTTCCAGATGAAAATTTATTCACATTGGAAAATGAGCTTATGTGGTAAATGTATTTCAATGGATCGCGGTGTCAAACCAACTCCAAGATAGGTGTAGTTTTAATCTCATGCAAAGGTAAGTCAGTTCCTCTATCCTTTTGATTACAATTTCATTTTACTAATAACATCGTTGAGTATGAAGCCCTTATTACTAACTCACGTGTCATGATGGCATTGAAAATTAAACATATTTTCATTCATGGTGATTCTAAAATTATTGTAAATTAAATCATAGGAGTGTATCAAGCTAAGCAGAAGAGGCTATCATAGTATTGGGATTAGGCTTTATCCTCACTTGATAATTTATCTTTCTTCACCATAGACAGTATCCCTGGGAGAGAAAACTACCACGCAGATGCAATGGCAATCACAACTTCCCTTGTACCTCCAGATGATGGTGTAAAAGAGTACCACTTTGTGGTTTAGATTCTCTACTCTCATACTATCTCAGACCAACCTGAACCCAATAGTCTCATGTGTGCTCACATATACTCGGGGGAATACCATTCTCACATCTATAATTATCTAAAGACTAGAATGATGCAACTAAAAATGCTCGCACTCAAATATGAAATATTTCAACTCAACATATTATCTTATCTGACGTTCTTAATCAGAAATCCTATAATGGTCTTCTTCTTCAGTGTCTCACTAAGGCTAAAATATCCCTTGCCCTTCAAGAAGCTCATTCAGGCTTTGGGGGTGGAAATTTTAGTGGTAAATCCTTAGTGCATAAACTGATTCATATGGGATACTATTGGAAAATGATGGAGCAATACTCCTTTTCCTTTGTCAAGAAGTTTCCTCAATGTAAAAAACCCAAAAATCTCATTTGAGCTCCTACACAAGAGCTTCAAATCAAACCTCTCCTTAGCCATTCACAAAATGGGGATTGGATATGATCATAAAAATATCACCTCCTTCTTCTAAAGGATGTACTTTCATTATTACAGCTATTGATTACTTTATGAAATGGGTCGAAGCTATTCTACTCCAATCCACTAACGTTGAAGTGATCTTTAGCTTTCTTCTAAACAATATCATTGCTCATTTCAAATTTCCTTCTACCCTTGTTTCTAATAATGGTACTTAATTTAAGAATAAAGAGGTGAAGAAATTCCTGGAAAAAAATCACATTCAACATTGATTTTCTACACCTTATTATCCTCATCTAATGGGCAATCAGAAGTGTCTAATAAAACTCTTGAGCTAATTCTTTGAAAAAAAGTAAAAAAACATGGTGAAGACTAGCATACTCAATTGACTTACACCTTATGGGCCTATCACATGAGTGTTTGTACGACTACTAGTACAACCCTATACAACTTTGTTTATGGTGTCGAGGCTATCATGCCTTTAGAATTGGAAATTTCATCTCAATGAGTTTCCTTAAAGGGTTGATTGATGGTGACACTTACCATGTTGAACATCTAAATTAACTTAATTTTCTCTATGAGCACCAATTGTAGGCCCTCAAACATCTCCAATCTTATCATAGATATATTTATAAACATTACAATCAAGGTGTAATTTCTTGTACTTTCAAGGTAGGTTATCTCATTCTCTATGAGAATCAAAGAAATTTCAATGTGTCACTTCATCAAAAGGGGAAGTTTAGCCCTAATTGGTTAGGTCCTTTCATAATCACATTTGTGTACAGTTTACGTGCATATGGATTATTGTCTATGGATGGTACACCTCTAAAAGAACCGTTCAATGAAATGAATCTTCATTGATACTATGCATAAGGTCTATGTGCATGTGCATGATGCTCATCCCTCTTTAGGGATTGTATTCCATTATGCTATGGCATTTCTCCATTAACACATTATCTCTTTAGTTTGTGTTATGATGTAAACATGTGTATGTGATTAACTTCCTTAAGTAGGAATCATATATACATTTGTTTTATATTTATGTTGTGTATCCATGCATTGTGTTCGATTAAATCTTTTGGTCAGGCATTAGATCATCATTGCAGTATTTAACTAAACATGCATCCAATGTTTGTTTATTAAATCATGATAGCATATAATCTAAACATACATTCATGAACATAAACCCATCACATAATCATACATCAAAGAATTACACATAAAGAAAACCATGATGTCGATCCAAAATCTCATATATATATCAAAAATGTCATGTACATGTGTCACACCACGATGATAAAATGTGGTATTTGTATATATGTATATGAGTCTATACAACAACAAAATTATATACATCAATGATATGCTACATCAAAATTTAGCTCTCATCCCTTGGGTGTGTGGCTCCTTGAGCCCTCTAGCACTGGCAATGGCGGATGCTAGATAGACATGTAGGAGTGTGATTGGTGCAATTGTGACATGGACATGCTTCATGATCGTAGCCCTTAGATCTCTCCTCATAGCTCTATTTCCACCTCTCATAATGTCATAATGCAGTCCAGTAGAGAACACAACTCATCCCTGAGTTGTTGCACCTGAGGATCCTAAGGACTAGGGGTGCTATCCTAGCCGCCTCTAGCTATCTACCGAGGTTGTTGACCTAGATCTGCAAGGCATCACATACTTATATGGCACTCTCATCCCACATCACAGCCTAATATCTCTCGATAAGTGTTGTGAGGAGCTTTGTAGCCCACTAGTCCCTCTACCCATTCATTGTAGTCAACTTGGTAATCCACTGGACCACCTTCACCTAGTCCTCCTTGTAATTCATCCTGAGATGCACTATAGGCTCAAATAATGGGGCATGAAACCCTATTGTAGGTGGCTTATAAGCATCCAAGACCACCCCCCAAATCTAGACAATTGGGACCACCTCTGATATGCATTGTTGGAAGAAATCCAACCACTCCTATGTGAACATTACAAACATAGAGAAAGTGGCCAATGTCATAACCATATCATTAGGGTATACATGTATATATATGAGAGAGAAAACTGAAATGAAAGAAAATAAAATGAATTAACATGCACAATACTCATACCTAGGTCCCCAACCTACCAGTGTAGGTATAAGGGTAGGGAACAACTACAAGATAGGATGCTCGACCCTATTGTTGTTGTTGAGGGAGGAACGACTATCTAGATGGTAGGTGGTTCCAATGAGATAAGTTATGTGTATACTAGTGACACCACACATCACCACCATCTCAGCCTCTTATGCACTCTACCAGCCTTCACCTTGTCACCCTCACCATCACTTCATCAACCCTCACTCTCCAACCCCTAAGCACAAGCATCACCTATGGGGTTTCCTACTAGGAAAATCAAGGTGGGACCCACTGTTAGCCACCGGTCAAAAAATTTGATTGTGACATTGACGTCATTGGTTGCAAGGGCCTCAGGCTAGTCGTCATCTAATTCATCGTCGTCTCTAAGTGTGATTTTGATGATTGTTGGATGTGGTCAGTCTCCCACTTGTGTCATGCTCTTGTGGGACCCTATGTTCATGAGATCCACCAAAGGGATCGCCTACACCTACTCGAACTAATGAGCAACCCGGTGCTAGTATTATGGTACTATAATGTGATTTGACCCCCAGTCAAAATTCAGTCATGTTGCATCCTCCACAACTACCTCATGTCTGATGGCCAAGTCCATATCTTCCTATAGGGGCACCATCTAATATCTTGCACCCTCAATACATTTATATAGTGCCACCAAAACTATAAAGATCTATACTACTAATCATGTACTAGGGGGTACGCGTGCACTTGTGGTGATCTATACAACAAGCCCAAGGGATGCCCAATTGGTCTCATTAACCAAATGTGCTCAAACTCCCACACTTGAAGTAGTGTATAGATAGTAAGGCTATGATACTCATAATGGGTGTATTGCCTAAGGTCATGATAAAGATGCACGAGCATGCTCCGACCCTAGGTGAATATTGTCCTCTACTCCTCCATAGCTCAAATGCAATGGATGAGGCCCTTGTGAAGGTGTGAGCCTCACCCATCCATTGTGACTTGTAGCACGAAAATCATGATCATCACCTGTCAAACCAATGGCGTCACTATATTCCCCTGCTCCATCCAATGCATGTAGATATGGCTCATTGTGTTCTTCAGGACCACATGACTGAGGAAATATTTTTGTGCATCTTGGGTATCCTAGGCCATCCTAACCTCCTCATACGCCACCCACTCTTCATGGATGGGTAGCCATAGGATGTCATCCCACCTCTCCATAAGGGTCATTAGCATGGGGGTGTGAAAGTGGATCTTTGGCATTATATATACCCACTAGAGCCTGACATGCTAAAGTAATGTGGTCATGCAACAATGATAGAATGGCCCCATCTCTATGTTCTCTAACCTCGGGCCACTCCTATGAAAACATAAAATCTCATGTTAGAATGATCTACACATCACAAATATTCTAACTCTACATCATCAAAAATTATCTAAATTTCCCAAGTATTCCTTTGATACTAAAGTGTGTCTCACTGATGTTTGCACAACTCACTGGCATCTGAGGTCAAACAGTAGGCCAAAGAAAGTACACTAGATGGATGCCAACATGGCCGAAGGATCTTGATGCGTTGGCAGGACGCCAGTGTGTCCAGTGGATGCCTTCATGTCAGCTGGATGCTTGTGCTATACAGGAAAATTAAAAATAGAAAAAAAAAGTGCTAAAATGACAAGTTGGGTGGAAAAAATTTGTATACCTCATCAGGTGGGTCACCCCTCACCAGATTGGCATGCAACTAGTTGATCAACGATGGTCTAAAATCTCATTTGCAAGGAATTTTGCTAACAACTCTCTCAAAAATTAATAAATTCCTCACCATGAATAGTGAAAATGACCCTTCCATGGGCCCACATGGACACATATAGGCTCATTTTTCCCATTTTTTCATGGAGAAAATATTCTTTCCATCCTTCTTGCTTTCACCCCACCTAGTTAGGGGGGAAAAATAGGAGGGGGAATATACTCACATCTTCATCATATTTTTCTTCTGATCCATAAAAAAAAAAAAGCATTCTTCTTGTCATGGTAGCTTCTTCCAATTTTTGAAACTAGCTTAATTTTGAGTTTTGTAGAACAAAACTTCATGTCAGGCACTATAGTTTCTGATTGAGCTCAAACACTAGGGGCATTATCAGTATCCACTTGCTCAACCTCTATGACCTTTTCAATATATTTTTCGCATAGATTTGTAAAATACTCAAATTTTCAATTCTAGCATTTATGTCTTCTTAACTACTTTAGTGCAGTTGATTTTTTCTCAAAATTCAACTCACTAAAGTGGGGGGGAAATATAGTGTAAAATTGTACCCCATGGCAATTTCACACTTGCACATCTAGCTCACTGTATTTATTTCAACACATCGTATTAATGACAAAAACCTATAAGTCATAATTTCATGATTTCAACTTCATGGGGGACAATGATGAAGTGTTAATAGCCTGGATGCCTTGTTCTTGGAAAATTTTGAGTAGGAAACTTGTGCGATGTGTGCATTTCTATGTGATGCACTAGTGTCCTTAAACTTTCTAAGATTCAAATGAGAATATCTCACATTCTTTTCCTATGGCATGTGTCATTGTGGCAAGAACATGAGTGTAACAACTCTTCCCACCTATGCAACCTCACAAAAATCCTCTTTTCACTCTTATTATCATTCATTCACTCTCTCTCATTCGATCTCTCATTCTACTTCATTCTTCTCATTCTTTCTCATTCTCTCTAGCGAAGCTCTACTAGTTTTCTTTCAAACAATAGTCAAGGCTCTCTTACACACAATCACGTCACATCTATCAATCCAAGAGGGGAGCCATGGGTTTCTGGTAACGCTCTCTTGTCTACTTTCCTGGTCTATTCAATATTGTTTATTTTATTTTGTCTATCTATCTATTCATGATAGGTTTTCTCCTCCTCAACAAGGTTTTTTTTTATAACACATCTTTACATTTCATGTCTTTTTGTCTATCTGTATCTATTTGGTTGTCCATCCCAAAATAGCCCCAACATTTTTCCCTATTCATCCTGTGTGTAGATATATGGATTTGAAGATCTAGACGTTGCAAATCTAAAGGTTATACTCTTTTTTTTTTACAAGGAAAATAACACAAGGCACATACGTGTGTGCGACATGTTGTTTTCTATGACCAAGGCTTAACCCTCTTAGGGGTAGAATCTATGAGTTTTAAATTTTTTGTTTTTGTACCTTAATTTGTAATCTTATTATCATTTTTTGTTATCAAACAATTTTATCATTCTTGTCATTGATAGTTTAGCATTCATTTAATTGAGTTGTTCAAATATTCTTTATTCTTTATCTTGTCACCTAAGCTTTATTTCTTGAGGTAACCGAGGGTCTATTTTCTTTTTGAAGACTCTCTTTTTCTTGAGTCTCGAGGGTAGTGAATCCCCTCCTTTACACATAGTCATTCATTTATTTGATAGACATGTATATAGACTTTTATTGATGCAGACATTTGATTTTTTTTTATGATGTAAATGGATTCATATGATTGGACAATGATTTATTTATGGATATGGATATGGATTATATGATTGTACATTTATGTATTTATGGATATGGATATGTATTTATGTGAGGGATGTATTATGTATGCGACGTATATTATTTATGTACATGTATGATTATGTATATGTGATGTATGTGGTATTATGATTTGATGTATAATATTGATTATTTGTGATGTAGGATGTAGCCATATGTGTGTTATGTAGAAGTGATGGAAATTAATGTCTGTTATGTAGGATGGATATGCATGTATGTTTGTATGAGTTCTAATGATGATGTAATGATTTATGATATGTGATGGATGATATGTAATTTTGATTAGAATGAAAATGGATTAAAATGTAATGCAACTAAATGTGATAGATGAATTGAATTATATGATGACACTAAATAATAGATGTAAATGGGTGATGAAATGCAATTTGAATGCACCTAAAATGACTAAATGCATACTAAAATGAGAATGAAATGATTAAAATATTCTTATAATAACAAATTATAAACAAATTAATGCAACTAAAACGATAATGAAATGATGAAAAGATGCTTAGAATAACAAATTCTCAACAAATTGATGCAATGAAGATGATAATGAAATGATAAAAATATGCTTAGAATAACAAATTCTAAACAACTTAATGCAACAAAGATGATAATGGAGTGATGAAAATATGGATAGATGATAGGTGAAACCATAGTGTATCAACCAAAACCGAGCCAAACTTGATGGGAAAAGTGAAGGGGAGACATACTTGCACATTCAAAACCCAACAATTAGGAAAGGAATAATAGGAAATGATATGAAATATGGGGTGGTGGGAGTGGTAGATGGTAGGATAAGATTTTGAGAAAATTGATTTTATTGATTAAATTGCCATGTGGTGAGCACCTAATTTGATATAACATGAGATACTATGCACCACGGTATGAGGAACCAAGGAAAAATCATATCACATCCATAGGATTGACACAACAAACAAAAAGAGGTTAGTCCAACATCACATAAATTTGTGACGGGCTTTAGAGGGGCCAATGTTGGAAAACCACAAACACACGAGGATGACCCAACATAATACAAGATCACAATGGATCTTGGTGGGTATAACGTGAGACAACAAAGAAGACATGATCACAAAAAATCCAAGATATGCCCCTATGTCCACTAGTTAAATAACACCATGATATGATGGATCATGGCAACCTTGAGTAAGTAGAGTAGGAAGCTCAAAAAGATAAACAAAAATTTAAAAGCACCCAAGAAATAATAATAAATCTCAAATATCCTTTTTCATGAGGATGAAAAGTTGATTGATGTAGTCTAATGTGAGGAATGATATATCCTGCGAAGATCAAAGATTGATGGGATAGATTCTAATATTATAATGACAAGGGATAATCAAGATGTTTTGAAACCTAAGAGAGTTAATAGATTTTGTTGTAAAAACCAACTTGATGGAGGAATCCTAGCGACACATAGACACCAATACAGAACCTAGTGATCAAGATGTACAAAGATGGGACCAAAGTGATGATGCAAGACTAAACCTATGTACACACTATATACAATTGATGACAACCAACAAGAGCTTAACTAATAAAAGGATGTTGAATATTAGGAATATGTTAGGACCCAAGGGGTGCATTCTAGAATAAACAGATGAAGCTTAGTAATTGGGATAGGAGATCCAACTTATTGAATGCTCAACCAAAAATATAACATGAGGTGGATAAAAGGATTGGGATAAATACTATATGTGAGGGAGATATTATGAATAGGATGGATAGGGTATGAGGGTGGATGAGGTGAAAGAGCCTAGAAAAGGAGGATTCAAGGTAGAGAATGATTAAGCCCTATACGAAAGGTGTGCATTGTTAGGTTTCACCAAATGCACTTGTCCAAGGTGCCACTAGGGGTGGTTTTCAACATAAGACCTCTTATTTCTCTTTAACATTTTCTTATCTTTTTTTAATTTTTTTTCTTTTTTGATATTTTTTAGTTTTTATTTTGAAAGGTGGGATGACTCAATTGATTTAGGAGTAGAACCATTTGATGTGGATGATGTTGATAGGTTCATCCAATAGTTCACCTTCTTGAGTGTATACAACCGATATTCTCCTAAACCATACTTTACAACAATGACATAAGGACCCAACCAATTAGCCTCAAACTTTCCTTTTTTTTCTTCATCTTGTTGAGTTTATTGGTTCTCTTTAAGAACAAGATCACCAAGCTATAATTGGCGAGGCCAAATTTTCTTGTTGTATCTTCTCTTCAACCTTTTTTGATAAGCTTGAAGATGGTTGTAGGCATTGAGGCATCATTCATCTAAAATCTCTAACTAAAGTGTGTAACCTGATACTCCTCATCATTGATAATATTTTTTAGTGAGATACGAAGTGATGGAAGTTCAACTTCTATCGACAAGATACCTTCAACACCATATAAAATTGAATTGGACTGGTGTTAGTAGGGGTAGGAATGCTAGTATGGTAAGCCCAAAGGGTAGGATTTAGATGGACATGTCAATCGCAACCAGTGTCATTGACGACTTTCTTGAGGATTCTAATTAAATTTTTATTAGCTTCCTCAACTTGGTCATTACCTTGAGAGTAATATGGGGTATACCAAAGATTTTGAATGTGTATTATGCACACAATTGTCGCACATGTTGGTTTTTAAAAGGATTACAATTGTTGATAATGATGTAAAACGGAATACCATATCGACAGATGATATGATATAGGATGGATTTAGAAATTTGGATTTTAGTGATGAGGGTGAGTGGAATGGCTTCCACCCATTTGGTAAAATATTTGATGGAGGTGATGATAAATGTGTGTCCATTGGATGAAGGGGGGTGTATCTTACTGATTAAATCAATACCTTATTGTGAAAATGGACATGGTGAGGTGATGGGTTGCAACACTTGAGATGGAGCATGTATTAAATAAACATGTTGTTGATAAGGAACACACTTCTTAACATAATCATAGGCATCATACTCCATAGTAGGCCAGTAAGACCCATTTGGAGAAGCTTCTTTGCAAGGATCATACCACTAGTGTGAGCCCCACACATACCACTGTGCACTTTGTTCAATGCCAACTTAGCTTTTGTATCATCTAAACATTGCAGTAAAGAACCATCATACCCCCTACAATATAGGGTGTTTCCAAGGATAGTGTAACAAGATGAGTGTTGGATGAAGGATTGGCATTGGTTTTGAGTGAGGTTGGATGGTAGTATTTTTTTATGGAGGAAGGTGTAAATGTCATGATACCAGGGAGATTTGGGAACAACAATTTTACACACCATCTCCATTTTTGGAAGATCATACGCAGGCATCAAAAAAAATTCAACCAAGAACTCACATTCATGGTGATCACAAGGAATATCTAATAAGGACCCAATTGTAGCCATGGAATCTACTACTTTACTCTAAAGACGAGGAACTTGATCAAACTAGATGTAGCCAAAATATTTCTTGAAATCATCAACCATGCATTTGTAAGGGAGAAACTTATCATCCTTAGTTTTAAATTCATCATTAATTTTTTTGATGATGAGTTGAGAGTCACCATAGACATGTAGTTGATTGATATTCCATTAGACTACTATCTTCAAACCAATGATGGGAGCCTCATATTCTACCATATTATTTTTGCATGAGAAGTATTTAGGTATAAAGTCACCTTGAGGGGTGACAAAGAGGATACCCACACCCAAGCCATGTTGATTAAATGAACCATCAAAATATAGCTTCCATGGATATAGTTTGTGAAGACTGACTCATCTAGAAACTTCACAACCAATGGATAAGCATCCACTAGAGGAGCGTCTACTAATTGATATATAATCACTTAACCTTTGGTCGATCTACATAATGTCTAACTCACTAAGAAGCATAAGCCATTTAACCATACAACTTGTTAAGGAGGTCTATAATAACATATATTTGAGAGGATTAACCTTGGAAATGAGTTTGACCGAATTGCTAAGAATGTAGTTCCTAAGTTTATCAGAGCTAAAAACTACTACCAACCATGATTTTTCCATAAGTGTGTAGTTGATCTTGTAGCCAATAATGGTATGGTTGTTGTAGTACACTGCTCTCTCTTTCCCATTCTCATCATGTTGTGCAAGGAGTTCCCCCAATGCCACTGAGGTAGTAGAGATATACAACAATAGTGGATTTCCTGATATAGAGGGCATGAGGATGGGTGGTTTAGCTAGATATTATTTAATTTTATCAAAACCTTATTGACATGAAGCATCCAATTTGAAGGTAGTTTCTTTATGGAGCAATGAGTGAAAGGTTGACACTTATCAGCAAGATGAGCAATGAACCTGCAGATGGATTATAGGTTACCCAAAAAACTTCTCAATTGTTTAAGTTTCTTAGGAGGCATATTCATAATAAATTTGATGTTATCTTGATCAACCTTAATGCCTCTCCTAGACATAATGAAGCCTAATAACTTACTTGAGGTAACACCAAAAACACACTTCTCTTGGGGTTGAGGTGCAATTGATATTGTTCCACTCTGGTGAAGATGTGTTCCAAGACATGAGGGTGTTCTTCTCAAGTCTTTGATTAACCTAGAAAATCATCCATATAGTCTTCCATGATGATGTGAATGAGATAATGAAAAATGATGGCCATACCACATTGATAAGTAGCTCCTGCATCCTTCAGACCAAAAGGCATGACTTGATAACAAAAGTTTCCCCAAGGAGTTTTGAAAGTAATTTTATGTTGATCTTCAACTATAATGAAAATCTAATTATATCCTAAAAAATCCATCCATTAAAGACAACATACCATGACATGTTAAATCAACAAGGATGTCAATATTGGGAAGCAAGAATTCATCTTTTGGGAAAGCTTTGTTTAGATCTCTGAAGTCAGTACATATACGAATACCCCTAGCCAGGTTGGAAACAAGAACAATATTGGAGATCCAATCAGAATAGTCAATAGGTCAAATAAATTTGGAGGCTAATATTTTTCAATATCTACCTTCACTAACAACAAGCCACTTGAGGATGCATCTTACGAAGCTTATATTTGACATGCATGGTGTCAAAACGGATATCTAAGTGGTGAACCACTAATCTAGGATTGAGTCTTGGCATATCAGAGTATGACCATGCAAAATTGATTGACCCTTATTGAATGATACTTGAGAATGTTTAATACTCTTCCACTGACAAAGAACTTGCTACATGTGTGCTTTGTGGTTATGTTGTGGTGCCCAGATTATTCTCTTTAGTTTCTTCAATCAAGATAGAGGATCTTTTTGATGGTTGTGTACCCATAAGAGTAAGATGAACATACCCATCCTCTAACACCTCAAATAGATTTTCATTAGAGGATACACTCTTTCTTTTTAATTTTCATTGATCTAGTAGTGCCTCAAGGAGGCTTTCACTAAGAGACCATGAATTATTTTCTTGATTTTTACTTTTGCAATTGAGTTCATCTTCCCCAAAGTAGGAGTGTTGATAAATATCATAGACAAAACCTAATTGATGATCATCACTTAAACACATGAAATTAATAAATGCCTCATCATTTGGAAACACATTGATATATGTAGATCCACATTGGTCCAATCAATAAGTTTGGGGTGATAGAGTGGAAAGGCAATGAAAAATATGGAGGTGGAGAAGAGGGAGGAGACATCCAAATCATTGTAGGAAATTTTAATGACTTCGTCTGTGATGTCTTCAACAATAACAAAATCTAAGGTGACATTGTTAGAAGTACTCAATGATATTGAGGGATTCTTGTGTTTAGCATCATATCGAAGTCCTCGATGGTTCAAATTAGCTTTTAGCTCTATAGGTTGGAGTATACCTTGTTTATTTTCCCCAAATCCTTTTCCTTGGTAATTGACCTTTTGAGCCATCTAATGGGTTGTGAGATGTCTCTTGAAAGTACTCCAAGACTGTAGGAGAAATTTTAGGTTCCTCATGATATACCCATTGACTAATATCTTCTTCAATCTCTTCATGTTCCAAAGTACTTGGAGACTAAAAGGTGGTAAATCCCAAGCTTTTGATTGACGCTTCTTGCAGCTTTATTGATGAGGATGGTCTTCCAAAATTATATAGAGATGGGGGCATGGTGTCCACATTAAGAGCAATGCTCATCTCATACTCTCCACAACCTTTATCAATGATATTGACCTTGGAAAAGGTGGACTCAAGTGTAGTGGATGGATTGGAAGATGTGAGGAGTACATTGGGATTGACATAAGAGGAGGATGAACTTGTGTTGGAAGGTGCAACTTCAACTCCTACACAATATCAAGAATGGGGAAAGGTAGCCTCAAGAGCACAATCGTACTCAAAAGGATGAGTATCGGCATGGATGGTGACCTCAATACCATTATGTGAGAACTTTAAGCATTGATTGTAAGTGGATGGGATGGCCTGCATGGTATGAATCCATGGGTGATAGAGGAGGAGATTATAGGGGAGTTCAAGATCAATCATATAACATGTGGTATATTACAATGCAGGGCCAACCTGAATGGGAAGAAAAATTGTTCCAGCTGAGTCTAGTTCTATATTACCATATGCTTTGATAGTAATCACCTAATTATCTAAGTCACATTGAGTGTATCCTACCTATTTTATAAACTTTAATGTACACAGATTAAGGGTAGAACCATTATCTAACAAGACCCTCTTTACTCTGTGCTTGGTAATGAGGACTTCAATGTGCAAGGGTGATTATGGGTTTGATCGATCAAAGGCATATCATTTTTGCTAAATCCCAATTGGTAGGTGGATGAAGGATGTCCTACTAGTGTTTAGAATTATGTGGGATCAATATCAGTAGGAACACAAGCATCTTGCAAGGTTTTGATGAGGATTTCTTGGTGGATAGTAGAAGACTTTAGCAAGTCTAGGATGGAAATTTGTGCAGAAGTCTTCCCAAGATGATCCAAGATGGTATATTGCAGACTCACAAAAGGCTGTTGGGATGTATTGGATGGTCTAGGGATGGTGATGTAGCCTCATCTGGTAATAACTATGCATCATGGTTCTTTATCTTCCACTCTAATCATGGAAACATGTGGATCAACTTACGTGATACAACCGACCACATTGTCATAATTAAAGGGGACTTTGGTATAGTCAACATTGTTGGTGCTATTGTTTTGGCTATTATTTTGGGAATTATGTAGACCAAAATTAGCATTGGATATACTAGCCCCTTGAGATTTTTTTAGAAAGGAATTTTGGTATATTTGTAGTTGAGCATTAGATGAGATGGATTATTTCCCTTCAATAGTAATGTCACCTCTATTTATAAGATCTTGGACATAATTCTTAAGATTCATTCATTTATCAATGGTATTTCCCTTAATCCTGTGATAATCACAATACTCATTCTCTTTAAACTGCTTAAGCTTTATTTTAATGTCATCAAAATGTTGGGTGATTAGATAGGTGACTTTATTTTCTTAGACTAACTTATAGAATACAAAATCAAAGGGTTCTCCCAAAGGAGTGAAAGTGTTCTTAGTGTAATGGCATGAATTGTACCCCTCAAAAATTTCCCATTTATGTACCTCCTACCTTAGATAAATTAAATTTGATGATGCTATTCCACATCCTTCATTTGTTTCCCATCCACTTGGCAGTTGTTTTTAGTGTCAATGGAGGATATTTTTTCAAGGACACTAGTGCAATGCACAGACGTCTATGTGGTGTGTTGTCATCCTAAAAGGATTCATGGCTTTGGAATCCATAGAGGCATTACAACTCTTGATTGGTGATGAAGTGTAATGTTTATGTTCCCTTGATTGACCTCAAATGGATCCTTTGCCTCCAATTTCATCTTCAAATGGCCTATTCATTCATCTCATTCATCTTCTTCAAACTTCTTGATCGTCCAAACATTGGACTATCCTTTCTTCACTCTCTTCACAACATTTTCACAACATTCTCACCTCCATTGAAGCAGCAAGTTGGTGTTTTGTGGACTCAACCTCTTTGTTTTTGCAGCAACATCGACATTTGCAAGCTTGCAACCTCACTCCTCTCATCTGCCTTGAGTGCACATGGTTGAAGGTGATATTGTTCTATCTTCCATTCACTTAGCATCATTGTGTGCTTTTCATAGCATATCATTTTTTATCATAGTACACAGTACTTCCATTTCAATACCTTTCTTTATCACATTTCTCTATCATTGCTATACTAGCTGTCCATGGAGGTGGAAACACCAAAGTAGGGGATTGACTATGGCATTCCTCTATACACATCCCCAACATTTTTTCATCTTATGTGTGTAGGTTGCTCGTGAAGTGGAGACTATGAATATATCAACTCATGAGTAGGAAGGTGTGCTTTCCTCACCCTCTTTTTTCTCAATTCATAGATTAGATCAAGTTAAAGTATTCATCATGTTATTCCATTATCTAATTGCTCTCTTTTTTTTGTTATTGTATCAAACTATATTTATTGGGTCATTAGTAGGTTTCTTCAATTTTTAGACTATACTAAGGAAAGAGGTAGATTAGTTTTCCTTCATTTTCCCTCTTTTAAACATCCAAACCTATCTTAAACAATCCCTTAGCATGAGGTAGATTAGGGAAGCTAATTGTTCTAGACCCTCCCATGACTTGGGGTCCTAAGTAGTCAGTCCCCCTCTACATGTTGGTGAACCCGACATGAATTGTTTTGGTTCTATTTCATAGTGTTGAAGGAGTCTTCTCTTGTGTTCTAGGTGTGTGCATTCCATCTCGCTTGGCCTTGCAACCCAACCTACAACCCCTATCGATGTAGCTAGAAGAGTCCCTAAACATTGTGAAACGAAACCTAGAATAGGTCACTGTCTAATTGTTAAACCCTTGGGGGCTTCTAAGAAAGTCCTTTCTAGTGTATGTAGAAGATGGTTTCCTTCATGCATCTTCCCATCCTATCTATGCAGCTTGCAAGTGGGTCTCCTGCTATAACCTTTACCTCACATGATTTTCTAATGAATGTTAATAGAGAACCCTCTCCTTTGTACATTCTTGCTCATATCAATAGAAATACCATGACTGGAATTCTCATTGATCCTACGTGTTGGGCTAATGTTATTACAAAAGAGATTATGTTAATAAACTTCTTACACAAGGATGGATACAATGAGTCTAAAAGCACTATACATACACATGATGGGCTTTTTATCCCTCCCATCAGTTCTATCACCCTTTTAGTCCTACTTGGGCCCAGGACCATGAATTATCTTTACAACATTATCCTACAGTCCAACTTGTTTAGAGTGAAGCTAGGCATTCCTTAGCTAGTTTCTATGAACACAGTCCCTTCGGTGATCCATAAGTGCTTGAAATTCTCCCATGAGGGCTCCATGGACATTGTGCATGACACTGGGTACAAACCTCTCATGTCATGTGGGGCTTACTCATTAGATCACTTCTAGCCTACCCCAATTGGTTTGCTTCTTCCTAAAATGGACCTATTATATCGCACTTATGTAAAATACAAGAATGGGGGAATAGCACTGAAGGTGATCTATCCCCTTCTTATGCTATTTTGGTTAAGGATTCTTTGAAAGCGCAACAACAGAGAATATTTTCCTCATCACAAAGGGGGAAGGGGAAGTCTACTTGTGCCCACGATCCTTCTCCTTCTTCCTCTATAGTCCCACCTACCTCCAGAGCCTTCCATCCCGCTACAAGTCCTTTGAATTTCACCTCCATGCATCTCTTGGGGATTCCAATGGTGCTTGCTTGGCAGAATGCCAAGTGTTAGGTGTTCGACCTTCTCACCTTGCCCATGATTCCTCAGCTCGTCCTATATGGTAAGGGAAAGGGTCCCCGTGGGGTAGCCCTTGTGCCTTGGTCATCGAAACCTCCTACAATTCTTGTCCTTAGGGTGGAAAATGGGAAGAGTCACACTACTAAGGCACTTGAGTTTGCTTCTTCTCTAGTTATGATATTTGTTCCTGTATCTCTTCCTCCTACCTTTGTCTAGTAGTCATTCCCTCTGCTAGCAATGGTTGTGAGGGAAACCCCGATGACAGAACAAGAGCTTCTTGCTCCTCCTCAGGCTATAGTCTCTAGCTCTTAGAGCTGAAGAAACTACCTTGCACATGAGCATAAGTGTCAGAGGAAGGATTTGGTCGCTGAGCAGGTTGCTTTATAGTAGGAGGAAGGGGAACCAACATCTCAAATTTTGATGTCTTCTATTGTGCCCTCCTCTTTCGCCCCTTCTAATTTGGTTCCCATTGCCTCAATCTTGATTTCGGCTCCCCCTGCAAGCATGGATAACCCTCACCCTAAAAGGGTGCAAGTTTTCATCGCTCCCTTAGTCGAGCCTCCCCTCTTGATGTCTCTTTTGGGCATCCTACCTTTTCCAAAGCTTGTGGATATGTTGAATACCTCGATGGTGTCCACTGTGGTTTTCTCTACTTCTTCCTTGACTTACATTTCATATGTGGGGATCTTGCATCCTTCGATGAAGTGCAAGTTGGAGGATGACCCTACTTCTAATGGGGTTCAGAAGAAGGGATCGCCTTCCTTGGAGGCTAGTTTTGTGTTGTCTTGTGTCGTCCTAGTGACAGAGGCAACCTCAACGTCCCCTGAGTTTGTCACTTCCCTTGAGCCTTTCAATGAAGTCAGTAGTGGATCTTGAGTGCCTCCTTCATCGCCCGCTCAGTTGACACATGGCACTCCTATCAAGTGCATGTTCAACTTAGTAGACGATGTCTTGATTTTTTTGGTGATTTTTGCAAAATCAATGATGTTCACCTCACAGGAGTTGAGCAAGGAAGACCTTGAGGGGCCCTCTTCCTTGGCTCTTGGTGCCAGGAAAGTCGAAGGGTGTTCCCCTTGCTATCATGCCCTTGCAGGCTCATTTTCCTTCCCCTTATAATGATCTAGATTGGGAGAACGATGACCTCTTGGTTGATGAGGACTAGGTGGACGCCTCTTCTTTACCTGTAGATTAAATTTGTGTGTGTTGTGTTTCCTCGTGCTTGTTTTATGTGTTCATGGAGGATCCTTTCCACTCTTGTAGGTGCTTGGATACAGGAGTATTTTGTGTCATAAACTTCTACTATATGTTACATCATTTTTCCTCTGTTGTGCATTGATTTTTGACAATTAGGGATGATCCAAAGTGTTGGGGGAATTTAGGCCTCCCTTCCATGATGACCCAATTTTTTATTTTGTCTTCATGTACCTTTTCTTCACATGGTTTGATATAGTAGGGGATTGATGTGAATTCATATTGTAGTGTAGAAAAAAGTATCCCATTTTCACACTTAATTTGGGAATGATTAGCATTAAAATGAACCTATTGTTGCCTTGATCTAGTGTTGTAATGTGTTTTACACATTCACATTAGGTTTAGGGCCCTTTTTAAACTAAGTGGACTTAATTGTGCCTTATTTAGGGTGTTGTAAATTTTATCCTAACACTTTCACACTAGTCTACGGCTTTATTAATTAATTAGGCTTATTTATGCCTTAATTGGTCCTATTTTGCATCTACAAGCCTTATTAATTACATCTTTCCAAGGATAATCCTGACACATATCAAATTACCAATCATAATTTAATGTTTTGAGTCATGTGTTCTAGATTTGGTGATCTGGGACTCATACGCCGCCTTGGGTGTATGATTCCCACCTAGGTCTTGGGACCTAATTTTGAATTTCACATTAAATAGGACCTGTCTTGGAGTTTGTGTCCCAATTTTGAGACATTGGGACTCATATGCCACCTTGGGCATATGAGTCCCACTCTAATTAGGACCCATTTTGAATTCAATTCTTGGTAGGATTTTATCTTCCTAGATCTGATGTTGGCTTGTAGTGCTATAATTTTAGGAAATTTGGCATAAACAAGTGTAAATAAAAGGTTATTTCACATAATTTCACCTAAGCACTCCTAGAACTTCATAAAAAATCAAGAGCACTTTCACAAGAGCATTCAAGAAAATTCAAGAGAATTCAAAGGTAGATTATTAGAGTTTTATTGCAGCAATTCAAGATCCATCATCATGTCAAAGGCATAATGCATCAAGCATTTTGTTGAGCTAGTGTTGTGATGTAGTATTCAAGATCCAAGTTAAGAATTGTTCCATATCTAAGTCAAGATCAAGATCTACATTATTCATGGCCACTTCATGTTAGATTGTAAATTTACATTTCAATACATCATTCAAGGTATCATTGTTCATGTTTCATTGTTTCATCATAAGGTTTAATTACCTAAACGGGGTTCTACCAAGGAAAACCTTTGTTTCCTAACAATCAACAAGTTTTTCTTTCTCTACATGCGTGATTGCAGATCTAGGTGTCTTGGAGCTTGAAGGATCTTTAAAGACTAATTTGCAAGATTGAAGAAAGTTGCCAAAGTTGTCTCCTTACTTGCAATATCACAGAAAGTCACCTACAGGTCAAAATTCAGTGTTTCAGACTCAAAGATTTGACAGGAGAGAAGTTATAGGAGAACATTAGAGGATATCAAAGTTTCAGGTCAACCCAGATACTGGGACTAAATTTCCACTTATGGTGTATGAGTCCCAGTATACCTATTTTCAGGCATTTTCTGTAGATCCTATTTTAGTAGTTTCAGATTATGGTTTCGGCCCGAAACATTAAACTAGGAAAAAATCACCCCTTTTGGAATATGAGTCCCAATGTGCATCAAAAGCTAGCATTTTTTAGATTTCAGGCCTCAATTCAAGCCTCTTCAATTTCCAGGTGCACCTTTGTTTGTCTCTAGTTTATTATTTTAATTTGAGTTCATTTTTTGGGTTACATTGTTAGGATTTGCATGTTTCTTGTCTTTCCAAGCCTTTGCTTGGTGGTGAACCCCTTTTAGTCTTTAATCACACCCCTAGGAAACCTTATTGTAGGTATCTTTCTCTCATTTCATCCATAGATTAATATCTCTAAGGTTTCCTTGAATGAAACTTGTAGGAAATTGGTGGTTCTATCTCCCAAAACATAGAGAAACTATTTTCTAGGTTTCACATATATTATTATATTATATTTATCTATTTATATCTATGAGTAGCTTTGACCCTGAAATTTCAGATCACCTTATCTCTTGATGTCTTTATTTTTTCTTACATTGTCTTTTTATCTTTCTCTCTTCTTTTCTTGCTTCGTGATGTTGTGGTGCCTATGTGGTGTCCCCCATGTGTGCGACAACATTTCCACGTTTACATCTCGTCATGTATCGTGGACCACAACATCACTTTCTTCTCTCTCCTTATGATGTCATGTGCCTTTTTGTTCAACATGCACCATCCTAAGGGGGAGCTATCATATTGCTTCAATTTTCAAAAGGTGTATTTGGTGGCCAACGAATCTCTCGTTGAAAATCTTTTATTTTTCAAAAATTGCATTCTTCAACAAGGACCCCTAGTGGAATTTTTCTTTCATCATAGATTCGTAAAGAAAGAATCTAAAAAATATCCTTTGAGAAGGGAGTACTTTTCCTGATGAAGAAGTTTGAAAACTTTCCCTTGCAAGGGAGTGTTCTTCCTTTCAAATTCCTTGATGAAAAAGGTCTTTTGAAAGGATTCCTTGATGCTATAATTATTTTCAAAAATATCATCACCTTTCAAACAAAGTGTCCCTTGAGTGGACCCCTTTTTTCTTTTGAAGGGTTCCCAAGGGAACCATTTGAAATCTATTCCTTCGATTGTTGATTGTTTGTGTGACTATCTATTTTCCTCCATATCTTTTTTCTATCTAACATGTTTTTCCTATGGATTAACATGTGGCTTTGCAAGACCTACAAAGTTTTTTTTTCAATCACACTTGGAGGACCAAGGACCTTGAGCTTTCCTTGTAGGAATGAGCACCTATAAGAGCCTATTGGACTCTATAGAACTTCATATCTGGCCTCCCTCAAGACCGAGCACTTGGGGTGCCTCCTCTATAGGACCGAGCACTTGCAGAGCCTTTTGTTAACCTTTTGTGAGTTCAAGGGCCTGTGGTACATTTTTTCAACTCTCCTCATGACCGAGTACCTGTGAAGCCGTCTCTTCTTCCTACTCTTTGGGGTGTTTCAGATTGTGGTCTGCTTCCTTGAAGGTTTAGGTATACATTTCTCAACTTTCACTCTACTTTATCATGCATTCGTTGACACTTATACTTGCTAAAGTGGGGGAAAAAATTAATGGTGTGAATTTGCACCCCTCACAAATTCCTCGTTTACATACCTCCTACCTTAGATAAATTAAATATAATGATGTTATTCCATGTCCTTCATTCATTTCCCATCCACTTGGTAGTTGTTTTTAGTGTTGGTGGAGGATATTCTATCAGGGATGCTAGCATGACACACAGACATATGCACGATGCACTATCATCCTAGAAGGATTCTCGCCTTTGGAATATGCAAAGGCATTAAAACTCTCCATTGGTGAAGTATAACATTTATGCACCCTTGACTAACCTCAAATGGCTCCTTTACCTCCAATTTCATCTTTGAATATCCTATTCATTCATCTCATTCATCTTCTTCAAACTTCTTGATCATCCAGACATTGGGCTATCCTTTCTTCACAGCATTTTCACACATTCTCACCTCCATTGAAGTAACAAGTTGGAGTTTTGTGGACTCAACCTCTTTGTTGTTGTGGAAATTTCAACATTTGCAAGCTTGTGAGCTTAATCCTTCTCCCATTTTTCTTGAGTGCACGCGGTTGAAGGTGATATTGTTCTATCTTCCATTCACTTAGCATCATTATGTGGTTTTGGTAGCATATCGTTGCTTTCCTCTATACATAGCCCCAAAAAAATTCCATCTTATGTGTGTAGGTTTCTCATGAAGTGAATACTTTGAAGATATCAACTCATGGGTAGGAAGGTGTGCTTTCCTCGCCCTCTTTTTTATCAATTCATAGAATAGATCAAGTTAAAGTATTCTTCTTGTTATTTCATTATCTAGGTGCTCTTTATTTTTTGTTATTGTATCAAACTATATTTTTTGGGTCATTAGTAGGTTTCTTTAGTTTTTAGACTATACTTTACAGTTGTTGTTCATAGGGATTCCAACACCCAACTGAGATGCCAATGTGTTGCATTGTCGTCCATTCTCCGTGTTGGAGTCCTCTAGCAATGAAATGCCTAAATTGTAATTCGGGCTCTAGGGACCCACTCACCTGACTTCTTGAACCTCTCGGATTGGTAGAAGGAAAGAGGAAAATCAATTGTCCTTCCTTTCCCCCTTTTAAACATTCAAACCTATCTTAAAATAATCCCTTAGCATGAGGTAGATCAAGGTAGCTAATTGTTTTAGACCCTCCCATGACCTGGGGTTCTAAGCAATCGGTCCCCCTCCTCTATACTTAGTATTGCCTTGATTTGGAGGTCGAGGTGTTCCTTGAGGAATGAATATTGCATTGGTTGTAGATGAGGTAGGCATATTCTAATGAGAATGAGAAGTTTCAGCCATTTGGATATGTTTAGTATCAGTCACACCATGATTGATAACATTTTTGTTCTTGTTCTAGAAGTGAGATTTATTATTGGATGGTTTATCATGATTTTCCTTATATATTTTAACCAAACCCTTTGCAATGAGTTCCTTATCAATGGTGACACCTTTCTCAATGATTTCATCAAAGGTGGAAGTGCAATGAATGCACAAGTTAAAAGTCATCTTTGTATGTAGATTTTTAACAAAGATATTTACCAAAAAAAATTTGGGTAAATGACATGACAAATGGCTAGATTAAACCTGTCATCTTTGTAAATAGTTTGTGAAATTTTTTCCAAGATGTTGTTTATTAGTGCACAAGTCCATCAAGTTGACTTCATGCTCAAGATTGTTGGAGAAATGTGCCACAAATTTCTGGAATAAATCTACAAAATTAGAGATGAAATCCTGAGGGAGGTGCAAGAACCACTCCAATGCTTGTCCACACAAGCTTCTGGGGAACAAACAAAGAAGGTAGTTATCATTGTATGCCACCTCTTGACAATTCATGTAAAATTCCTTAACATGATCGTTTGGGTCACCTTTACCTTTATATTTGTCAAATTTTTGGCTCTCAAAATGTTTAGGGAAAGGTGTGGTGGAAATGGTGCAATCAAAAGGGTATGGGCATAACTCCTTAAATTTAAAGGAATACTTTGTGGTTTGGTGCAAGAGCACCTAGTGGAATTCATGCCTCCATGAGGCTATTTTTGTAAATATTTGCTTTACATGGTCTTTGGTTCATGTCATAAGGTCATTTAGACCATATTTAACATGTTTGGGTCATTCAATAGGTTATTAGGTGATTATGAGTTCATTTTGTCAAAAATTGTCAAAGTTGTCATATTGTCATATTGTCATATTGTCATATTGTCAAAATTGAAAAAATACAAAAATAAGAAGATGAAGGGTCGTATGAGGAAGTTAGATAGTTTTAGGCAGTTGGGTAGGCTTATAAATAGTTTAAATACCCTTGTATGGTTGAATATTAGTAGGGACGATTGGGAAAAATGAAGATGTAATGAAATGGAGGTAAGAGATCAATGAAAATTCTGAGTTTGAACGTTGTTATTCTTGTTATTTGATATGGTATAGTCTATATGGACAATCAATGAGCCTAAAATTGGTTGGTTTTTAAATTTTAATGAATCTAGTTCATTTTGGTCTTTGTTTCACTTCATTTCATGGAGTAGGATGAAAGTTATGAATGTTTTTGTGGCTGCAATTCCCATATTTTCCCTGTAATAGTCTTGTAGCAGTGCATTGTACATCCTTGTACGAACTGGTATTAGCTTGAAACCAACGGGAAAATAAGGATAAATGAATCTAGTTTCATTTTCTTTTTGTTTGGTTTAATTTCATGAATATTTGCATAAGTTATGATCATTTTTGTAAGTGCGGGTCTAAAACCCTCTTAGGGTAGACAACAAGTAGTTAAAATTGTGTTTCTCTCAATTGGCACGGTGGAATGGTCTAAAAATCAGTGAAAAGGTTCATTTTAGCATATATTTTCATATTCCAAAGTTGTAGATAATAAGAATGAATTTTTCTATCAAATCAATGTTGCCCTAGGACTGAAAAATATGGAAAAATCAGGAAAAAGACAAAATACAATGAAATTTTGTGTCTTTGTTTGTGAAAGGGTATCTAAATTGGTTGATATTTCTTGTAAATTTTGTTAAACTATGTAGTGGACCCTTCCAAATTTTTCATGATGACTTTTAGGCATTTGAATGCATTATTGCTCACTGCCCTGTTATCACAGAGTTTTGATAGTTAAGATTTTGGGTCAAGAATAAAGGTTAGAATGGGTGTTTTGATAAAATAACATGAGTATGATATGGAGATGGACTTGATAAGCTTTTGCAGGAACATTTACATAGGTTTAAGTTGTTGGCTATGAGAAATGGACTTGGGGTTATGTATTCTCAACAAACCCTCATGTTGCAAGTAGTGAATTGCTATGGTATGAGCTTATGATTTTGATTCATTGATGAGTGTTTTCTCATGGGAGTTGTTGTTTGGGATGTCTTTCTATATTTTGAGAGTCTTGAATGGAATTAAAGCCATGTTGGGAGTTTGAGTTTTCATTTGAATGTTGAGTGTCCAAGCTGACAAGCTTTGGAAAGGCCTAAAGGGCAAGGACAATCATAGTTTAATGGTGTAGTCTACAAAGAAGAACATTGGACTTGATGTATTGAGATTACTTACAGGGTTTGGTATGGTTGAGTTTGTTATAAAAATCTTGTGTTATTTCTTCTAAGGGACAGTTGAGTTGTTTTGTTGGTGGTTTCTCAATTTTTTTTATTGCAAAGTAAGCAAAGAATGCTTAAGAGCAAGGATTTTGTAATATTGCCTTGAAAATTTGGTTGAGTTGAGTTGTGATCCTTCTAGCATTGCATCATGGTTCCTACTTGTGAGTCCTTAAGAGAAGCTTTCATGTCCTCCCATTACTTATTTGGCATTAGAGACAAATGAGAAACTATCAGATTAGGATTAGGTTGATTGGTGTATGGATTATATGGAGGTGGAAGATGATGAGATTAATCAAGAGTTGGTTGTGTGTATTATGATTTTTGTTGAGTATTGAGATATGATGGTTGTTGTGGTGATTGAGATGGATATATGTGTTGTTGAAGCTTATTATAATTTGTTGGTTATTGTGAAGGATGGGGATATGACAATGGTTGTGGTTGATAGTGTGAAGGATATTGAGGTACACCCCCATAAGACTGTGTGGGAGGCCATGGTGGATAAGACTGACAGTTCTGTGATGCATGTGGTGGTTGATGAGGTGGTTGTGATGAATAGGAATGTGTTGGGTACTAAAGAGGGTTGGTTTGAGGTGGTTGAGGATTTGTATATTGTTGTTGTGGGGGTTACTAAGATGGATATGATGAATGTGGAGGTGATTGAGGTGGGTATGATTGATACATGTGATCTTAGTAGGAATAAGGAGGTTAAGGATGGTGTGGAGTTGCAAGAGGTTGATGATGATACGGATCTTGCTAAGTAGGAGGATCCACAAGAGACATCGATCTAGGACATTAATGGTACCTCAGAGAGAAATATGTAGTCTAGGGATTAGGATATTGTAATGGAGGATTTGAATAGGATTGTGATGGAGGATTTGGAGGAGGTGGGATGTGAGAGGAAGATGGAGTGGTGGCATATGAGGTATGATAGACTGGTTGAATCGGTACAACAGGAACATTATATGATGTCGATGTGGGAGGATTGGTCAGGGAGTCATCATAGTCCCTGGAGATGGAGGGTGAACTGATGTTTGTGATGTAATATTTTAAATGTTGTGAGGGATAAAACCCTAGAGCTATCTAGATGACACAAGATCAAGTCCATGAACAGGACTAAGGCCTTATCTAGATCTTGTTGTAGGAATCCAAAGGGGAGAAGGAGGAACCTGGATCACCACATCATTCTTGAACTCTAGTATGTTCGAAGAGTTTTTTGGAGTATCTTGAGGAGTGGATGGTCTAAATGTACCTAGATATTGTGTCATGTCAAACCCAAGTGGAGGTTTAGTACCCTACATAAGTAATTTTTCAAGGATGGCTTCAAAATGTTTGTTGATAAGATGATTCATCATGTGAACATTGGTTAGGTTAATATAATTCTCCTTAAGGCTAGGGGTGAGCTTAGGTTGGGAAACCATTTCCTCTTCAATATACATAAGGTCATGAGCATAATGCGGATTCAAAGGCCCCCCTTGCATGGTGGTTGATTGTGGATTTTTGCTACTAGGAACATGAATGAAAAAAGATGATTGATGAAATTATTATTGTTGTTATTCTATGAGCTTCTAGAGCTACACTCATGTGGTGACGGGCATGAAAGATGTGGGGATGATTGGATTGAAATATGAGGATGATTCTAAGTCCAAGGATAAGACTAAACAATAAGGATTGGATGATCAATTGAATGATTGGTAGGATGTTTGATTTAGCACTCTGATTTGATCGAGAACTTAGGTTGATGAGAATGGAATTGATTGGTACTTGAGATAGGCTAAGTTCTCAAGCACACAAGGTGATGATGATAGGATTGTAATTGATATAGGAAAATTTATCAAGCGTGGATGTTTTTGGCATGAACTAAACCTCTCGCTTGAGGTAAGTTGATTTGGTTGATTATGGATTACTAGCTTAGGATAGGCAACGTTCCTAAGAAAGTGTAAAGATGGCGATGAAGATTGTTTGATTGATCATGAATCAAATTTTCTCACAAAATAATTAGGAGGCTATATTTTGATGTACGATGATGGGTATGTCATTGGTATGTATTTAGGAATGTCCTTGTGCTAATAGAATGATGATGTGATGAATTTTGAAAGAGATGGTATGAAAAAAATGATCGGTGTGCATGATTGGAGGATGTAAAAAATGTTTCAATTATAGGATTAGGCTTAGAACAACCAGGGCTATCTTTAGTGAAGAGGATGTGCTCTCTAGATTTTATATGGAGAATGTATATGCTCAAGAATAATGTGAATATACCTATGTAAAAATGTATCCACCTAAGAGCATAATTTCCTATCAACAAAGTGTAACTTCCTAAACAAGATCGCCTAAGGACAAGATGTGTCTTCCCAACAAAAAATTCACCTATCCACAGGATGAAGCTGCCTAAGAAGGATGGTGGAATGACTTGATAGAATAGAACCTCCTGTCAACAGAGTGCAACTACCTATTTTGTAATAGTATTTCCTATCAGCGGAGCTGCCCGTGTGAAAATGGATTTTCCTAAGGAGATTGGAATCAACCATCAACAAAGCACAGTCACCTATTTAGGGTGGCAATACTAATAAATAGATCTACCTATATATAATGGATCCTCCAAAGGATAGGATAGAGTCACCCAAAAAGGATAGCAAGGGTGACCAATGGATCCACCTATGTATAATGAAGATGCCTAAGGACAGGCCATATCTGCCTAATCTAATTGGAGAAGTGCAACTACCTATGAATAGAGTGGATCCACCTATGTTGGAAGGTATCCACCCAAAAATAGAGGGGATCTACTTATCTAAGGATGATGACTAGACAATACAGGATGACTCAAAAAAATTAGACACAAACAAGATGGACAAAATCCATTCACTAGTTACCACAAGAAAACATGCCAAGTTACACACACCTATATTAATCAAGTGGGAGTGTTAACCTATCGCAGGCCCACCAACCTAGAGGCTAATATCTCAAGATTAGAATGAGGTTCCTCTCATTCAAGAGTTGATAGATGGAGATACAATGGATCAAGGGATCGCCTTCTCTATTTCTCTATAGGTCTTGATACCTTTCCAAAGAAATCCTACCTCTACTCAAGGAGATACATGGTGAGTAGCTTTGGGAATGATACTATACCCTGCACTACAATAGGCAATGGTTGACAGGTCCTATGCTAGGCTGATGCAAGCTCTCTAGTGTGTCCTCTAAATACCAAGAGGGTATGTGAGGCACATTTTTAAACACTAGTCCTCCACAAGCATGGATTGGGAACATCAATCAAGTCATTTGGACCAACCCTACACTCCTAGCTTAGAATCACCCAAGTATTAGAGCTTCACTAAACACAACATAAATAGATTAGGGTACAAATTTAATTCTCCCTATATACCCTATCAATTCATGTGGTTGAGGTCATCCATTGGGGTGATGAAATAGCCAAGTAGGACTCCTAAAGAGAAAGAAATTTTAGGATTTTCCAATCTTCAGCATTGTACATAGTGCAAGAAGAGAGAATACGTGCAAAACCACAACTCTTAAGTGACACAAAAAATGGACTTAGGTAAACTTATGATTTCTAATTTGCGAACTCACCAAATGATGCAAGGGGAGAGCATACATCAACAAGGGACCTCAAACACAACAAAAAAATATTAATTTACCCTTTAAGAAAAATCCAAATATGCCTAGATTAGTGGTAAATACAAAATGTCTTCAACAAATGTTTTGCAAGAGAGAATTAGTAGTTTCAAATGTTAGTCTTAGACAAAACAAGTCTATGGAAAAATGTTAGTATGGTCATATAAGAAAAAATATGAGTTAGTTGGTTAGTATCGAATGCACAAAATCTAAAAAATCTAAAGTAAAACTAACAAATGCAAGTTACCAATAGATTCACCCGTCTACAGAGCACAACTGCCCTTGTGGGAATGGGTCCACCTATGTAGATGATAGAGTCACTTGTGAGTGGAGTCGCCCTTGTGTAGGTGGAGTTTCCTATGTAGAGTACATATCTACTTATGCAAAATTGCCTATGTAATAGTGCATCCACCTCTATAGAGTGTATCTAGTCGTTCAGGTCTGCCTCTGTACTACATGTATCCACCTATGTAATAGATTTTCCTCTATAGTCATAGATTTTCCTATTCTTTGATCTATTATTAGGATCTATGACAATTTCACATGTATGCTTAACCATTATAATGAATAATTTTAAGGTCTTAAAAATGTAATTGAAATGCTTAAATAATAAAACAATAATAAAGTGATGAAATTAACAGCAGAGAGAAAGAAGAGAGAAGACAAGAACACGAGTTGATAATGGAGTTCACTAATATGGCTATGTCTTTGGGTCCCTCTCCAACAGAGTGATTGATCCTTGATTATTCTCCAACTAACTAACTGACCATCGGAGGAGAGAAAGGGGTACCACATGGCACCCATCCATTGGGCCATGTCGTACCTTTCCATTCGCCGAATGAAGACATGTGTTGAAACCTAATTCATCCAACTCAACACCAAATGTTGAAATCTCCTGCCCAATCGCATGCCACATGTTAGGGTCTGATTCTTGCACATCAATGTATGTCTTGACACGTCAGCATGTTGATATCAGCAATGGTACCCTAGTCAACCTTGTTACCTACAAACTTTGACTAGGTGTATCTTTTGCGTATGAGCTCTGTTTGAGGCGAAACAAGCGGCATTGGAATCGTCTCATCGAGCTATTTGATTTGACACCATTTTTTTACCAATTCCAAAATAATCAATTTTTTTTCCCTTGCATCCTACCTCTAGTACCCCTATTTTGACTTAACTTTGACTGAGCATATCTTGAGCGTATGAACTCCTTTTGACTCTGTTCAAGTTATGTTTGGTTCATTTTTTCGAGCACTTCGACATGGTGATGATTTCTGGAGCATATGGAACACTTCAATTTTTTATGAAAAGTATCCACTTGGATCATTCTCTATGAGGGGTATCTAGATGTCAAAAGTTGAAGTAGAGCTTCCTTTATAGTGGCAAAGTTGTCCGTTTGCATAACAGATCTGCTTGTTTGGAGTGTATCCACCTCTATGTAAAAACTTGCAAGCAAAAATCTCACCAAAAACTAGGAAATAATGTTAGCAAACCTATGATGTGGGTCCCATTGGGAATGCCAAAATGTGTGTAGTGAAAATGTGCTTTAAAAATAAAGAGAAATGCAATACAAACCCAACAAAAACACAAAATCATGCAACAATCAATATTAGGGAAAAAAAAAAAAGCTCAAACCTACTCAAAATTTGATGAAGACCAATTATGTCAAAGCTCTCATTGTGTAGATTTCCTTGGTGTAATCAGATTCGATGTGTGCTCAACAAAATTTTAGCAGGATAATGGTATCAATTTTATCGAAAGAGTTTGGATTATCAAAAATGGTTGTGTTATTCCTTGTTGAGAGAATGAATTGGATGGAAGGCTAGGATTGCAAGTTGGGAGATCAAGGGATGGAAAGGGTTGAGACATCTCAACTCATGAGGAGATTTAAGAGAGTTGACCTCTCAAGGCCTAAGATGGTGACAAGTGTCACCATGTGGAGGCTTGAGAGGGAGATTGGTACTTGGATAGTACCTTGGGAGATGGGGAAGATCTTCCTCATAAAGTCCTTTCTTGTCCCACCTTCCAAGATGATGAGATGGAGAGGAATAAAGAAATTTTAAATTCCTTGGATGTACTTTGGGGAAAGGACCCATGTGGGGTTACTTTCCCAAAAGAGGAAAACCTTTAAGGCTAAATAGGCAAGGTGGATGGCAATAAATAGAAAGGGGGTTATCCTTTTCTTAACTAGGGGATTAGGAATGTACAAATGCTTAAAGATTGGATTAGGTGGGGGTTATACTTAATGAAGAAATGATTATGGGGCAAGTGGGAAAACTTGGAAGATGTGACACCTCTTAATCAAGGATTAAGTGTGTGCACATCATTCATGGGTGAACTAGGATTAAGATCAGGGGATAATGACGGATGATGTGAGATGTGACAAGGGGAGAGAAAAAGGGGAATTAAATGATTTATTTAATTTCTAAGAGGAAATGGGATGATTAAATTAAATAAATAAAGATAAGGTAAATAGTTGATAAATTAATTACCTTAAGACCTTAGCAAAGTAAAGGGGTAATTTGACAACATTAATTAAATAATTAGAACATTATTTAATTAATGTAGATAGGAGGGAATTAGATGAAGTGACATGGTAAAATTGACCAAACATAAATGGTTAATTTTAGGTGTCTACACAATGAATTATGGGCATTCTCTGGTAGACTATTGCGAAAAGATAAAGTAATTGTTGAAGCCTTGAGATTCCTACTTGAAGAATTTTGGAAGAATAACACAAGGTCTCTCCCAATCAAAGAGATGTTTGAAGAAGGAGGATTGGTAGTCAAATCCGTGATCCACATTCGAAGATTTTTTGGATATGACTCAAACACATTTTTTTCCAAAATATAAGAGATATATCCTCAAATTAAAATTAGTCAAAGATATTTTAAAATGGTAAATCTTTTTTATGTCAAAATAAATCACACATAAATTGTTGTAGAGCGCATATTGAATTTTATAATCTTATGATGTTTATCAACATATATTGTAGATTTGCATACTAATAATACTTTGTAGGAATGTAACATAAGGGCTCCACCTAGATGTCAAGGGATTTCATATCTAGCATTTTATGTGAAAGAGTGGATGGTCAAATTTTTTCCAAGAACTTTTGCTTGGATGGAATGTATGTTCATTGTGGTGGCTTGCAATATTTTCCAATTTGTGAACATATGAATAGTACACATATAATTGGAAACGAACTAGTGGAATTTGGAAAATATAAGATAGTGGTCTACAGTCTAAAAGATGGCAAAGAAGCTAAAATGTGTGAATTGGTTAGTGAAAATATTTTAGTGTATTATTTTATGGGATTTTTTTTTTTAGAATATTGTGTATGTATATGCAAGGAATACCCATAGAGCTTGATGGTTGAACTCAAAATTCAAGTTATGGAAGGACATGTTTCCACTTCATACCATCATTTTAGTTATTGACTTTCTAGAGAACTACACACTATAGCTACAAAACAAGGTGAATCACAGTATTACAACTCCATAGAGGTTTCTATATTTGTGCATATAGCATTCATTCATTTAGGTGATAATACAAAGGATGATAGGAATATATTGAGGGAGTATCATTTTTACATTAGCAATGATCACACACATTCTACACAGATTGTGTAAGGTTTCTTTCAGATGTTCTACCGTGATTTGGCTAGCAAGGGCATATCATTCTATTAGCATATCATATGGTCAGAAAATTATGCATCACAATTCAAGGATTCTTGAATGTTTTATTGATTGAGAAGGATGCATAAGATCACTAGTGTTTAGCATATGTGGAATTTCTCTAAGGCAGGGCATGGAAAGAGGGAGCATGATGGTGTAGGAGCATGTATTAAAAGAGCTTTAACACAAGAAGAGTTAAAGTACAAAGACAATGCAAAGTTGAAAAATGTGAAATCTATCGTCAAGTGGTGTAATGCTATGATAGATCCAAGTAATGAAGGTAAGTTTTTAATTTGTATATTTTTTTGGTTGGTAGATGATACTAACATTGAAAAATATGAGGATTGTTGTACATTGACAGGATCGAGTGAGCTACACTCTTTTAGAAGCTCTAATGTAGGTTCATGGAGTATCTACATGCGATGAATGTATGCTTTTATTCTTCATGTACATGTGAAGTCTGGAATGAGTGTGATTCAAAGGAGTGGATGGATGAATAGTGTACAATACCTCTAAGCCCACTTCAAACATATCAAGTCTTGACAACACTACAACTCACAAAGATGGAAGCATCAATTGACTTTGATCATATGTCAGATCTAGTCCAATCGAGTAAATTATCCACATGCAAATTTAATAAAATTCAATGTTTTATCTTAATTTTTTAGTAAATTCATCTCATTTAAGGCACATATCATTAAAAGACATGGTTATCCAATTATTGTAGCTAAAGACAATGAAGAAGGAATAGATTATTATTTGTGTCATTGTGTTGAGGAAAAAATAAATTGGAAGTCCCTATTATTGTTGGAGAAAATATTAAGTACCCAACAAGATCAATGGTTGTTACTGGAACATGGCTTAGAAAGTACCCAGTTAAGAAGTCTAATCTATGGTTGTTTGAGGACTTTGAGACACAAGAAGATTCTTCATTATTCTAACCTTGGTGTGGCATCAAAAGTTTATTTGATGAAATATGGGGTAAACCATTGAACAGGAACCTGTGGAAGGGTCATGAGTCTAACCACAAGGAATTACTTGACACAATAAAGAGTAAAGCAGATCCAAATGGTATATTGGATTAACTGTCAATTGAAAAAAATTGTAATGTCAATCTTATTTGTATATATGTACATATCATTTGTATATTTGTACAAGTAATATTTAATAAAATCTATAAAAAATATTTGTGTAATATTAAAATTATACATCCTACAATGTTTTTTTTTTTTTAGATAAAAGGAAAGATATGCCTATAATATATTAATTATATAAAATATGTACATACTGATATAACATAAAAATATATCTTGGTAAACCAAAACTCTACTCAACAGATTAACTATCTAAATGTCTTCTTGTAAAAACAAAATTCTATCTAACCTCTACCCAAATGCCATAGCATGCCCAAATACAGACATTTGTGTTGTTGAAAAACAAATTAACTAGCTTATACAATTTATAATCCTTCCATTCTTGAATTACATTAGCAAAACTAAAAACCTAGACAAAGCTAAACCAAAATGTATCAACAAAAACTTAACTTTGTTCAAGAACTAATCTTCTTCCATTCGCACCACATAATTTTCACCCAAACTTTTCATGTAGTCAACTCGTTCTTCTTCCCAATCTATGTTCAAATATTGCACTTTTCTCTTATGCCCATACACACGATTTCCATGATCTTTTACATTTGGAGATGAATGGGAACCTGCCATAAAGAAAACATGGTTTTCCATGAGCAACTGGTCCATTTGTGAATTTGGGATAAGCAACACACAATCATGCAAATGGAGGAAAGAAATGGAGAAGAATTTATGTTTAAACCTCGCCTCCATATTTGGACAAATAAACTGAGAATACTTGTTCAAAGCTTTCAAAAAGATATTTTTGTTATCATATTCAAAAGCTAGCTTAACCCCATCATATGTTTCTTGAAAACCTTGGTGTTGTGTGAGAAATTTCCTAGGAAAAAGCCCCCCTATGTACACTTTTCCCTCAAAAAGATTGTAATTTTGCACAGCCAATTGCAAAGCATCTTCTTGTAGAAATTGTTCTTTCACAAATTTCTCTGCTATTTTCTCAACATCCCCTAATGATTGACAAAAATCCATTAAATTTGAAAGGAAATTTGACAACACCTAAGACGGCTGAATAATTCTCCTTGCTTTGGGGCTAATAACATGAAAACCAATGATTAAGTGCATAGAATCCTCAACCCTTTGGCAGTTTAACTTGAACAATACTACTAATTCTCCCACTTATGCGATTTCAACCGCACTCGAATATTCCATGGCTAGTAGGCCATTGTAGCTCGACCACTGACACTTGTAACTAGACCCGCTTCGGCCTCTACCAATTTTCTTCTAGAAGTTTCCACTTCATCTCACCCAATAGATAATGTGACAAATGAAAATTGGAGGGTAATGTAGCTTAAATAAAAAATCCCCCATTCGACCACATAAACTTTAATGAAAACTTTTATCACCAACATTATTACTAAAACCCTAAAATCTATGGCCTCTAGATTTGGCATGCTTCTTGGTTGAAGGTTGTTCATGCTAGAAATCCCTTTCTGCAAAATCATTTCTACTCCCTCACTTGAAAAATGGAGAAACGAACCCTTTTCTTATCATAATTAAGATAGTACCTGCAAACAACACATGTTGGCTCAAAACCGATGACAAATTTTCCACATGGAGGAAGGCTAGTCTTTGTTTGCATGTGACACAATTTTCCAAGCTACACAATTTACATTTTATAATCTCTGCCAACCAATGCATAATATATCCTCTTCCAATGTGTGCATATTACAACCTCCACCATACCAAATCATCATGGTTTGTAAGTCCTATTTATGTGTGATGGGGCTTACTTACAATCATTACATAATAGATATACCTTGTTAACTGATCATGGTTACTATTGCACTCCCTTTTTATTGGCATGAGATAAATATGCAGATTTTGCAAGAACTTCATTTGTTCCTATAGCCTAAACAAGATTTAATATATCCTATTGTGCAATTTATTCTAGATGAGCATAATCTTGAATATGACTAATATCTTGAGCTAAATAAACTTCTTGGTTATTGCACCCCATATTTTCCAAGCAATCTGCTAATTTGTTACCTTCGCGATATGTATGAGTGATCCGATAATTTTGAAAATTCTCCATCAAACCCCAAGCTCTTTCAAGAACATATTACAAATTCCAATTTTGAATTCTTTTTTACTTTGCAAGCATTAATAATCACCAAAGAATCACCTTCAATATGCAATCTTGTAATGCCAAGCTTTATTGCAATTTCCAAGCCTATCAATAATGCTTTTGATTTTGCAAGATTGTTCAACCCTTTTGAAAGATGATTTGAACTAATTGCAATTACCTTTCCCCTTGAATCTCTTAAAAAAATGCCTTCTCCTAATTCCCCTAGGTTTCCTCTTGAAGCCCCATCAAAATTCAATTTTATGAAACCATCTTGAGGGGCCTTCCATTTAACATGTTTCCTATCAATTTTCACTACTTTTGACTGTAGAAGGCTACCTGGGAATGGAAACTTTAAACTCTTCCAGTTATTTATAATCAAACCATCCCAACTTGTAAAAACTGAATTTAGACCCTTATGCTTTTGAACACTTGAATTGGCAGACTTTGAGACTTCCTTTTCAATTTTTCTAGTTACTATCTCAACCGATAATACTAATTTTCTGAAAATACGTAAATTATGCTCCCAACATAAATTCCATATTACTATAGATGGTATCACTTTCCAAATACACACAAAAAAGGAAGATTTGAATAGAACTAGCCAACTTTGAAACCAATCCCATAAAGCGTTTGGCAAAGGGGTATGAAAATTAAGTTTGTTCAAGACAAAGGTCCAACATTGTTTTGCAAAGTTGCATTTGACAAACAAGTGATCTACCTCTTCTTGCTCCTCATTGCACAATGGAAACTTAAAAGGTTCTGCTATTTTTAACTTTGACAGATGGTCACTTGTTAGAATTCTCTTCCTTAATGCCAACCAAGAAAAACTCCCTGACTTTGGTAAAGTTTTGCTATCCCAACAAAAAGAATATTCCCTTTGAGGAGCAAGTTGACCCGGTTTTTTATATAAAGCCTTATATTCTTGTTTAGCTATATAATTTCCATCACTTGATGTTTCCCATACAAGTTTGTCTAGTTTTGAGGAGAAAAAAACCACACGTTGATTCAATACTTCTTGTAGCCCATTACACTACTGTGAAGAGAGAGAAGGATCTGAAATGCTTTTTCAAATCACTTTGCTTGACAAGGTTTCCATTGGCTGCACATAATCTAGAAAATTTTCACCCCATGACTCCTTTAAAATTTCCATTACATGAGATAGGTCAAGATTATTTTGCAAAGGAGGATTCCCATTCCAAGAATCACTCCAAAATTTAATACTCTCTCCATTGTTTACCTCCCATGAAATGTATGTAGTGATTATTTTTCTACATGATATCAAAAAATTCCACATAGCTGATCCTTTTGGGGGGTTAGAAATGGTAATAATTCTTGAAGGATCCCAGTTATCCAAAGACTTTGCTTGCAAAATTCTGCACAATTCTGCACCATTTAGCTTTTAGATTTGCATACATCTTCCAAACAAGCTTTGCTCCAAAAGCTTTATTCCTACTCACTAGATTGTGAACTCCAACCCCACCTTGACATTTTTCTTGTGCCATTCCCTCTAGTGATATTAGAGGCACCTTTTTTTGCTCATCAATATTACCTTTCCAAATAAAATCTCTAATAATTTTCTTAATTTCTAATATCACATACCTTGGCGCTTTGAGAACTGCAAGAAAATAATTAGGAATTAAGGATAAAACTACATTTAATAAGAGTATTCTTCCTGAAAAAGATAACCATCTGGCCTTCCATAGTAATATCCTTGACTTCAATATCCTGACAATGTTGTTTATGATTTGAAATTGGGCTTAAATGAATGTAATTTGTCACTAAATATTCATGTATGCTCTCATTGAAATAGAAATAACAATTTTTGTTAGGAAATCTATGAAACATATGTTGGCAAAACAAGGACAGACAACTAAGAGGGGTGTGAATTAGTTGTCATAGAATATTAAGACTCTTCAAATTTAACTTAATCTTAGATCTGATGAATGAACAATAAACCATAAATAATCAACACATTAGCAACACAGAGAACACCAATATTTTTACGTGGAAACCCTATTAGGGGAAAAACCATGGTGGATGTTAGTCCACAATATTATACCCTATTAAAATTATAAGAAAAATAATGGGAATGCACATGCATTCAAGCACACTACCTAGAGCTCACTGCTCAAATACAAGAGGGCTCACTTCCCAACAATACACAGCAACACGGATTAGATCCATAGGGTATGAACTAAGAAAATAGCTTCTTCACAAGCATGATTACAGTTCCAGTTAAGGACAAAAAACCTTCTTCACACTTCGCTCAAACTTCTTCTCACTCTTCTCTGCAATCGAATGATTAGAACACTTGTAATACCCCTCATACTATTTGGACTTGTTATCTTTCTATGCTTTTGCTAGATACTTTGAGACTGTGATTGTTATTACTTATTGTTTGGTTTGGTGATGTTTAATTTGATTTCAGTAATACATTGTGATGCAGTGGTTTAGTAATTAGTTATGATGTGATCAGTTAGTTAGAATTGTTACTTTACATCTAATGTTGTATTTGTTAGTATATCTTAGGTGAGAGGACAGTGTAGCACCACTCGTTTACGAGTACCCTGCTACGCTACAATTCCTTCTCACGATATGATTTTTATTTTATATATATACATGTTACTTGATGTTTATTGGTATACAAGAATTGCAGGAATTAAGTCTCGATTCCACCTGTTTCAGCAGGACAAGGCGAGCATTAAATTAACCCAACAGGTACAATGTTGAAAAAGGGAGTTGATTAGGAAGTGTCCCCGTCCCAAGTCCGTCATCCCGTTCAAGTTTTGTTGTGTCATGATTGAGAATTTGTCCTTGTCTTTCTATTGTTTGATTTTTTATTATTTATTTTATTTATATGGTTAGTGGTTATTTAATTAATCTTATTTTATAAGATTAATTAATATTGTTTTGTTACTTGATTAATTGTAAGTTAGTAAAATGTTGAATTTAAAATATATTGTATATTTAAATGTTAGATAATAAATTAAAAGTGTAAGAAATTAATTTAAATTAGAAATGATGATGATAATTATATATTATTTTTTTCCTTATATTAAATTAGAAAAATCTATAGAGAATATCTTGAGAAAATAATTAATTTTTAATTAAAATTGTGAGATAAGTGTGTGCTTTTAAAAAGCAGGAAAAGGACCAATGATTGAAGAGGATTTTTGAGGAAAAGGATGATGAGCTTTATTTATTTTTAATTATTTTTATTGTGAGCCAGTTTGGACACACAGAAGGTTTTTCTGGTTTTGGCTATAAAAGAAAAGAAAAATAGTTTGTTTTGGTGCTTGTGGATAAAAGAATTGGTTTGGAAGAAAAGTTTGATTGGGGAAGAAAGCTGAAGGCAGGAAATTGAGAAGAAGTTACATAGGGGATTCTACATCAAACGAAGGACTCCAAGTTCCCTTAAACTTATTGTTTTCTTCTTTTGATTCTATAAACAAAATCTTACCTGCCATGTTTGAAAGTTAAATACTCTACGTTTTGAGAGAGGTTTTCTGTGATTGAGAATTTGTGTTGTTAAATCTTTAAATTCCTCTGTTTGAAAATTATTGTTAAACCTTTCAATTTCTTCAATAAAATTGAGTTAGGAAAATATTGCTTTGAAAGTGAAGATCATTTTATTATGGATTGAATTTACATGCTCAAATTTATACTGGATCTATTGAAAAATCTATTTGTTTATATTATTCGTTTTTGAATTTCTTGATATATATATATATACTTACTGCTTGTTTTTATAAAAAAAAAATTATAAGTAAATATATATATTTTCGGATTTTGAAATTGTATGGATGAAATGTGTTATCAAAATAAATTTGGGTATTTGAAACCCAACCTTGGTTTTCGTCTGAAAATGAAAATTAAAAAAAAGAAATATAAAATAAAAAAAATAATATTAAAAGAAAAATGATTTTTTTGGGGGGTGGGTGGCCGGTCGAGGCTGTACCATCCACGGCCCCAATGGCGCAGGACCACCGACTACGACAGGCCAAGGTTGTTGGCATAGCCTGGGGGCCCCACAATACATAGTATCTGGCTGTGGCTTTCCCGGTGTGCTACTTTTAGTGTTAAAACTTCAAAAAAAATTACATGCATTTTTTGTTATATATATATTTATATATATATATATATAAATATATATAATTAATATATATTTATATATAATATATATTTATATATATATATAAATATATATTTATATATATATATAAATATATATAATTAATATATATTTATATTAAATATATATATATGAATTAATTGTTAATTTTTATATAATTGTTATAATGAGTTTAAATATTTGATTTTAATATATATATATATTATTTTTATGTATGTATATATGTATATACGTATAAAGGTGTATATGCATGTATATATATAAATATATATATATATATATATATATATATATATATATATATATATATATATATATATATATATATATAATTTAACAAGTTTCAATGCTATAATGTAATCGAGGAAATTAGAGATAAATTGTGTGTTTTCAATTAAATTGAATTTTCTCTAGTAATTGATTTATAAAGTGGAAAAATTTATTATGTTCTGAAATGAGTTGTGTGGCGTTGTTTTGTGTAAATTGCTTTCTCTCGAGATTATTCGTTTAATTGTGGTTTTCTTTTGTTCAGGTTTATGTCTAGCAAGAAAACCCTGTTAGTTTATCTTGTTATAGGAATTTAAGTTGTTGATTAGGAACTTCCAGATGTGGGGATATTGATGTGTATTTGTAATCTCGTATTTTGAAACTTGGCCTATGCTTTGACGGTGGTTGTGATTTAGTTTGCACTTGGATTGTACCGTTTTGTGGATATGTTTCATATGTTTTGGTGAGATGGTTATGCCTCGTGGAGGATCCATTTGTTGGTTCAGTATTTCTTGTTGGTACAATTCTTTTGTGTTGAATATTTGTGTTTGAGTGTTTAGAGAGAGTGGCTCTAAGTGGGGGCTGGCGCACAAAGGGGTTGTCAGGGTAACCCATGTAGAGTTAGAGTAATCAGTGATAGCCTAAGTAATTAACTATGGGTGGGTTTAAACATTAATAAGATAATTGTGATGCCTCATCCGCTTGTTAGTGCTATCACAAACTAAAGGGGACCGAGAAGGCCGTGGTTGGAAAGATCGTTGCCTTGTCTTCACGAAAGGTTAATGATTTCGCATGAGTAACCCTATGGAGCGGCGCCTTGAGATAGGCTATCAGGAGAACCATAGATGGAGGCGGCACCTTAAACTAGGTTCTCTGGATAATCCATGTATAGATGGAGGCGACACCTTGTGATAGGTTGTCTAGATAATCCATGTGAAGCCATGCGATGACACTCTCCTTTAACATTCCAATTGTGTTGTTTTATTGAAGTCCTCTGGAAGTAGTCTTTTGATATTATGACTTGAGATTTATTGATGATGTGTTTCGTGATTTATTGTTGTATTGTTTGGAAAGTGGTCTATTGTTATGTCTTTTGGTGAATTATCGTTGTTAATTTTCAGTGTGGTTTAGTGACATTATGTTATCTTGTCTAGAGTTAGTCTTGTGTTACTGTTGATGTGCTTGGTCAGGGATCCTTCCTTGTCTACTCCCAGCATGGGGGTGGTTGGGTGGAACGTGCTTCGCACCCCGTTGGGTTCCCTTTGGTTGTAGTTGTATCTTTCATTGCAGGGTTTTGGCAGATGTTGTTGATCCAGTGTTCTTATGTACCAGATGTATGTTTATACTTTAGATGTAATTTATTTATTGATGTATTGACCCCCACGTGTGTTGGGAAGATCTTGATGTAATTTTTTTATATGTTCATTATGTTGTACTATCAGATTGATGTAATGTTTATTCATACCATGTAATCATTCGGGAACTATCATTTGTAATTACTAATTATGTTGTGTTGTATCTGTCGAAATATATATATACTTTATATCTTGATGATTCATTTATTGTCATATGTATGTGTGGTTTTATTTGGTATATTCACATCTTTCTTGACATCGTGAATGAATGTATAATTGATGTCATGAATGATTGGATTTACATTATTGGTTATTTAATATTTCATTTATTACTTTGTTATGGATTTTTTTTTAGTAATTTCACCTCATGTACCCCAAGGGATTTAGTTGTGCAACTTAGAACATTGTTATTTTGGAATACTTTTAAGTACAATTATTATGTTCTTTTAAAAAAAAAATTGTTGTGTTTGTATTTGTTCCTTTGGGGTTTGTGCGGCGGGGCGTTACAACACTATTCACACATCTACACTTTCTTTGGCATACATTCTCTCTTGTGCACACTAACTTCACTCAAACAATTACTCTTATATATCCACAACATGGAATTACATCAACAACTTAGTCAGCCAAAAATATAAAACATATTTACAATGTCGGCCCAAATTTATAAATAAATTTTCAATGTGGATCAAACACCATCAGATAATATCATGATGAGACCCAAAAAAATATCTTCGAGCACACCAAAAATTCAAATTTAAATCTTCAAGGATCTGCAACATGTTACAACCATCATGTCGGCCAAGAACATGAAAACCCAAACATACCGAGAAAAATCTTCTACCACAAACACACCGATCAATGTGGACATACAATAAGGATAGAGAATGATCTAGAAGCATCCACAAACAATAGGAACTAATAGAGAATCATCCACAGCAACAGAAATTACCAGAATCACATAAACTTCAATCAGGAACACTGACAGAACCCACAGAAATACTGTCAGAACACAACTATTCATAGTATGATCAAATCTTCACGCAGACCTCTGAAACTTCCGGTAGATGAACTAGATACTCTCAGAAATAAACCCTTTAGTCGACAACAATTGATCTTCAACGTACACAACAAGACACCTTCATGACCTTCACTATTCCACTGGCAACCTGCAACTCTTCCTTTAACAATTTTCTCAATATCCTCGACATAAAAAGCCTTCAAAACAATAATGCTAATAGTGTTGACATCAATGAAAACCACATATCAGTAACACAACCACAACATCCAACAATATCATTAATGAGTAACATAAATGTGGTTCTAAGAAAATTGGCTATTCATACAAGAAAATATGAATTCTAAGAAAATTGGCTTTTCATACACCATTAGTGATGTCATTGCGTTGTTCTTAGTCTATTGAATTAACAAATTTGGAACAATCCTTCATATATCATTTGTTACTTTAATGTGACAACCAATTCATGAAGATGCATATGTCATTACTATGATAATCTTTCATAGATCATGTCCTAAAAAAGACCGCATTAAAATAGGATGGGTTGTATCTCAGAATTCGTGGCACATAGGAAAGTTTTTTTTCTAATGCTATAGGGTCACATAGGGCCCCTCTACAATAACCTCTCTCATATTTTGAATATTAGAAATGATTTGGTCATGGCGAAATTTTTTTTTTTCCCTAAAAATTGTCATATGCATGCAATGAAAAGTTGCAAGGTAGCCTAATTTTTGTTCCATGCATCGTGGGTTTGAATCATTAGTTCCAACACATCTGGGTGGGCAGTTTTACCCTAGGAATGATCATATTTTGTACCCTAGCTCTCCCAAACATTCCAGACTACATTGTGTCAATGCTTTCTCTTAAGAGACCTAAGTGCAAAAAAAAATTGAACTTTGATGAACTATATCTTAGAATTTGTGGTACATAGGAACATTTTTTCTGAACCTATAGGGTCTCGTAGGGCCCCTCTACAATAAACTCTCTCATATTTTGAATACTTGAAACTATTTGGCTATGGTGAAAGTTTTTTTGTTTTCCCAAAAACTATCAAATGCATGTAATGTGAAGTTGCAAGGTAGCATAATATTCATTTTGTGCATCATGGGGTCAAACCATCAACCCCAACACATCTATGTGGGCATTTCTACACTAGTCATGGTCTTTTTTTTTCACCCCAACTCTCCCGAACATTTTGAGCTACATTGTGTCAGTGCTTTCTCTTAAGATCCCTAAGTGCAAAAAATGTCAAACTTTGACATGTATCTTGGAGTCTATGGCACATACAGATGTTTTGTCTAAACCTATAGGTGCACATGAGGCCCCTTTATAAAAACCTCTCATATTTTGAAGACTTGAAATCATTTGGTCATGGTGAAATTTTTTTGATGCCCCAAAAATCGTCAAATACATACAATGTGAAGTTGCAAGGTAGCCTAATTTTCATTTTATGTGTCATGGGGCTGAATCATCAATGGCAACATGTCTGAGAGGGAACATCTACACTAGGAATGGTCTTTTTTTACTCCTCAACTCTCCTGAACATTTTGGGATACATTATAACTATAATGTTTTCATTCTGCAAATATACAAACACCCTTTGGAAGCTTTCTTGATATTCAAAGCAAATAATGTCTCATAAACTTTTGGAAAATTTGAGGTGGTGAGAAATATACCTTTACAAAATCCACACTTGTTGAATGATACTTAACATATCTTATGGTTTCACATCTTTTTCCAACTTCTCTAGCAAGATAACATGTGAGGAAGAAAATAACTTGTGTTGGTCCTGCAACTCTTCTCTTCTAGGTCGATAAGTAACATTCATAGAAATTTGTTTCATAGCCTGATCCAAGATATTGCATTTAGCTTTGTTATTAACAATTCCCATACCCCCAAAATACAATTTTTACATGACTTTGATGGCTAGTGAGTGGGAAGTTTTAAATTTATAGCATGATTGAGTTCACTTTGTTACTTGTAATCAATAAATTCATCTTTAATTATTTTGAGCAATCATTGCCATCTCCAATACAATCAAATGAGCTAGAAAATAAATCTTTACACACTAAGAAACATCTAGTGCATACCACTTGGCTATAATAATAATGAGCTAACTCTTTAAGATACCACCTTCTTAAAGTTTCTATAGTAATCACAAAAGATATGTTTCATCTGAGCAACAATGACAACCCACTTTTCTTAGCTAGTCTTCTTCCATCCTCTAGGGTCACATTACAAAAATAGAACACAATAGGTATGTCATTTTGTACCTTTGATAGAATTTCTACTTCGATCAAAGGTCAAGGACTAGATCAACATGCGTTTACTCAATGACCTTCGATTGAAGGTGTCAAAAATGAACTTTTGTATCTACATCAAAATTTCCTCAAAAATTTCAGTTTCAAACCCCGAGTTGGACCTTCAGATGAGGTTAACTTGACAAGATATTTTGCAAGATTGTATCCCTTGAAATGAGCTTTCTAACAAGTATAGTTTTGATATTTTTTCATTTTATCATGTATTTAATTTTCAATTTTGACAGAACACAGGTTTTTCTCCAAACATCAAGCTCTTCATTTTGCAGAGGTTGAAAAATAGTAAAACATTATAAAAAAAATTTAAATATCCTTTCCCTCTGTATTGAAGTTCTTGTTTTACCAAAAAAAATTGGATTTTTATTATACACAATAAGTTATGTTGGACGACACACATGTATTTCCAAATTATAGTTACAATGACTATGACTATCCTACATTCATTAGGATTGTCCTAATGAAGATATGACAGTCCCAATGAAGCTATGATTGTCATATATTCATTAGGAATTCCCTAATGAAGTTCTAAAAATCCCAATGAAGCTATGATTGTCCTAAAATAGTTATGAAATTCCTAAAAACTCAAATCCTATCTTAACAAGGTTATGATAGTCATAATGAAACTATGAAAATCCTAACAAATATATGACTATCCTAATGAACCTATCACTATCCTAAGAATGTAACATACAGTCCTAATGAACCTATGAATCTCCTAATAAATTTATGACAATCCTAATAATGAAGCTAAGACATTCCTAATGAAGTTATGACACTCCTAGAATTTTATGAACTAATCTCTATGTCTTATTTGTGCATACATGTAAAAATTAGCATCATACTAAAGAAACAACCAAAGAATATAACACAAAATGAGCGTGAAGATAAGTATGTGACAACACATATAACACAAATTTAAGGACATAGGTCACTATAGTGGCTTATTCTATTAATATGGTACCTATGAACACAAAATTGTGTACGTAAGGTGATATAGATCCATAGTGGATGCTAGTATCAAAGTGGAATGTATGGGGGAAAGGCAAGGTGCCCCTAATGTATAAGGAAGGTAAGGTAATGTAAGAGTGAACTATTAAGGAGGTGAAAGCATGATGTCCCCAATATAAAGGTATAAAACTGATAGAAAAATATGCAAGGGGAAGGCATTATACATTTCATGTAGGTATAAATTCTAAAGACATTAAAAGTTGAGTTCCCTAGGTGGGAAGTGTATTATGCCACCTACTATAAGGATATGGAAATTAAAGCTTGGTGTAGAGTATGTCACTCTAAAATGTAAGGATTTCACAATGGAAGCTTGATGTACAGTGATATAGAGCATGATTTTCCTAAAGTAAAGGGGGTTTCCCCCTTAAAGAGGCCTAGGATATTTGTAACAATTTTATGATTACTAACAATGAACTTTGTGATTATTTATTTATTAAATTAATCATTTGTAGTGTAAATATGGATAACAGTGGTAAAAAAATATTTGTATTAACCAAAAATCCATAAGGCCATACAAATTTTATATGTTGATAAAAGTATAAAATATGTCCAATAAAGTCATATAGGCTTGCAAAAGAGCTATATGGACATAAAATGTCACATATTTGTAATACAAAACATATGCTTAAAAATTCCACATATGCATACAAAAAAGGACCCTAATGTAGCAATTTCCCACTAGGGGAAGGAAATAGATCATGAGCTACCTTTGACTATCAACTGGATGGAGATGCATATGATGTCGGTGTCTTTTGATTGTGCTCACTCATCCTCCTCTCTAGACTTCTCTAGGTGTCCATCTAATACAATAAAAAGTATAGACATTAATATATATAGAAATTGAATTATATAATGACATATAACATAATAATCACTTATCGCATAAAAATAATCAAGATGTTCATCCACAACAAGGGAATTTCATCAAGATAGCAATTAAACTACATACGAGTATCATTAAAATTTTCAATAATAAACTGATAAAAGAACAAATATAATGTGAAATTTACTAATTTGTCTCATACCTTTATCAAAGGAGAAAAACTTGTTATTGTTGCAACAACACCATGGTCCAATGTAGCATGAACATTAGGAGGAGTATCTGATGTAAACATCTAAAAATGAAATAATAAATGTTGTTCAATTATCAAAACCACCTAACATTGTTTAACAACACCATTAATGAATAAAGGTTACCTAGGTAAAAGTTCATCGACAATGACTGTTGTGAGGTGTCAATGTCGAAGGTCCACCATCAAACTATTTGACATCCAAAGTGAGTTATGATAAAACCATTCATATAAGGTTCAACTATTGACATGTAATAATTATATTTATTTGTCGGTTACATAGATGTGGACTCAACAACATCATGAAATATGGGGTTGGGGGAATGCTACAAGTAGCATGAACACTCTTATCTTGAATTTTCATCATAATCATTCTACTAATTTAGTTATTCTTACATTTTATAATAAAACTTAATAAACAAAATTAAATGAGCTTACAAAAATTTACCTGAGTATCAATGCTAAATATTTCATTCAACAAATGTTCTATCATAACCATCCCCTTTGTAGCTAATGTATCCTATGTAGTTTCATCCTGACTACTCTCAAGATCATAAGTGCAAACAACACCACAAGATTGACAAAAATGGACTAAAACTTGAGGCCTAGAAGACTCACACACATCACCCTATACTAAAGGACTTGCATATTGTATAAGGCTTTGAGTGAGCAAGCTAATGGAGTCTAAGGTGTCCACCTCGACACTATCCTTCACAACAGAAGGAACAATCATATGCTCCACCATAGGTCTACCCAAGGGTCTCAGTGCCAAGTTTGGGTCATGTTGTGCCCCCACTTTTTCATGTAAGGAGCGCCCACCTCCACCCTAGAAATATAGAAAGTCAAAATAGTTTGGAATCACATTGAGGAAAAACTCACAATTGAGTTTCCTCAAAAAATATTTTGGTACCTCATAATTATTGCGCAGAGGCTGGTAAAAAAACTATCCACCACCTAGCCCAAAAAAAAAAATTATCCCTCTGTGGTGGCACCAATGGATAGGGAACCTCCTACATCTAGTTGCTAAGGGTTGATTGATTCGTGGGTCGATGAAGAGGGCACACAAGTCGAATTATTTACTTGTTCATAGGATAGTTTGTTTGCATGAAACCATTTTTGTTCTTCCCTCTTATTAGACCAAAAATTAATTTGTGTGCATTGATCCTACATGAGACATGATAGATTACAGGGATTCAACAGTCCTATGAGGGTTTGTTGTAGCTTGATAATTTAGCCTTGTAATCAATTCCTCAAGTTGTTTTTTATTATCTTCTATTTCCCTAGCATGTTTTATTGTGTTCCTGGGGGATGTCTAGGAATTGATGAAGGTGTTTGTTGTGGTTCTTCTTCGTGAAGGTCTTCATGAGGAGGTGATGGAGGATTTTCAACATTTGGGGGTGGAATATCATTTCCTAAAAATTAAAACAAGTTAAAAAAAAAACTAATTGAATCTACAATTTAATAAAAATTTGAATCTAGAAAAGAAGAGATACTTACCTCTTTGACCTCCTCTGCATCTTGGTAGCATCTTAATGAATATTTCATAACCTCTAGGTTGTTTTGTCTCCCCCCCCCTTTTCCATTTTTACCCTCTGTCCTTTTTTTGGGTGGCCTTGTTGGCTTGTCTCAGCTTGATTTTTCTCCCTTTTCCCCCCTTGTTTTCCTCTCTTTTTGTTCGTGGTTCCTTAGTGTTTTTTCCTTTCTTTTTAATTTCTTTCTTTCCTTGATTGAGTTTCTCTTCCTTTATTTTTATTTTCTTTTATCCTTTGTTATTTTAATTTTTTATAGATTTTCAATTTTTCCCTTTCTTTTAATTTTATGTGTTCTCTTTTGTTCTCTTCTTGATTTATTACCTTTTATTTGTATCTATAGTGAACAAATTTTATATATATATTTGTTTTGTTCTTCCTTATTTTTTCATTTTTTCGTTTGTATATTTTTTTTTCATATATATATATATATATCTTATTTTTAACATATATATATATATATATATGTTTTTCTTCTTATTTTTAACATATATATATAGTTTTGATTTGCTCTTTTGATTTTATTTATTTCAAATTTATTTTCTTTGCCTTTGTTTTTCAATTATTTTGTTATTTTATTATTTCACCTTTTTCTTTGCTTTTTTTCTTTTGTCTTTTGAGTTAATTGATTCTTACATATTGTATTTTTAATTTATTTTTTTCTTATTTTCTTTGTTTCTCTTGTTTTTTTCTTTTATTGGTTTCCTTTATTAATTGTTGCATTTTCTTTATTTCATTTTTTGGTCTTTGTTCTCCTTTTATTTTCATTCTTTGGCTTTCTATTTTCAATATTGTTTCTTTTCTTATGTTATTCTATTTCAACTTTTTGTTGCTTTATTTTTACAATTTGTGTCCTATATTCTCTTTTTTTCATTTTTTCTTTTTTCTTTTTTCATTTTCAATATTTTGGGTTATTTTTATTTAGTATTTCTCTTTTAATTATCCTTTGCAATTTTTATCTTAATTGTTCTTTTGTTTTTTGTTGTTAAATTTGTTTTCTTTTATTCGTTATTATTTTGTGCATTGCTTAATTGATTTGTACAAATAATTTGTGATTTATTATGTCCTCATTTCTTTTTCCTTTCTTTTCTTTTTTCGAGTTGTTTGTGATTTTCTTTTCTTCTCTTTATTTCTTTATTTATTTGATAGTTTTTTCTTGATATTTTCTTTCATAGTTTGGCTTGCTTTGTTTATTATCTCTCCCCTCTCTTTATTTGTATTTTTTCCCTTTTCAAGTTATTAGTTTGATTCATTAATCTATTGCTTTCTTTATTATTTTCTTTGCAATTTTATTTTCCTATCTTCTTTATCTTTATTCATTTTTTGGGTAGTGTGCCTCTCAACCTCCCCAAACTCCCCCCTCTCCTTTTTCCCTCTCCTTTTTATATCCAAGTTTGCTTGCTCTTTTTCATTCTCTTTCTTTTTCTTATCATCCTGATGATGGATCATAGAGTATGATTTGAAACGTTGATGATGTAAAAATTGCACACAGTTTTTTTCAAAAATATGCATACCAACTATCATGGACTATGGAAACAAAATGTTAAGAAAAAAATATACAGGTCACAGGTTGAAGAGAAAAAAAATGACAAGGAAGTTTGTTTTTTTATAACATCATTCACATTTGGTGAGCACCAAATTTGGCACTTTCCAAATACTCATTTCAAGCATAAAAAATAAAGTGGCATATTTTTTGTGTCATATCTTTTTACATATACCTGAACATCTCTTCTCTTTATTTTGATCACATAGCCAATGATACTAAATGAATTGATTTAGTTCCAAATATAATGATATCGTTGAAATATTTAGTTGAAATGGAGCATGATGAAGATAAAATAATCCACATTTAGCAAAGTCAACTAGTTGGACCCTTGTCATCAAACTTACTCATAGTCATCTTTGGAAACATGTGCCCATAGTTTGTAATATGATTATTTAGGTGTTTGATTAAAGTCAAATGATAGATCACCAATATCTTCTTTTTAAGCCATCCTTTTGAACTTCTCCTTTGTAGCCACTACTAAAATATATCTTGCTTGACCTTGGTGGTTGTTGTATTTAGAGTAGACTCAAAATATAGAGAGTCCATCCCTCAAATACTTGATCATCTGTTCAAGTAGACTTCTAGGTGTGATTGTTTTTGACAAGTGTTTTGAAATAGTCAATTTATATGAAATACCATGAATACATCATCTCTCATAAAAGGTGATCAATCTTCTAGAAGAATACCAACAACCCCAACGTCTTTGCAACCAAATCTTGGTCATTTGCAAGATCAACTCAAGGACCTATATATATTGATATTCCAATCAAGAGCTTGTGGTTATTTGAGAAGCTTCCCAATGTTCAAGGGGTTAATCGCATACATATGATTAGTATTTCATATTTAGAAATGGATGTACAAATAAATTTAAACATTTATTGCCATAAAATATCACTTTTCAATTCACAAATCAGTCATAAATCAACTTGCAATCATAAAATTTAAACCATATAATAACAAATTCCAAGTTTAAGTCCTAAAACTAATCCTAAACTACTTAGATTTGCAAAAATAACTCACAAAAGATAAATGGTTTAGAGAGAAAATGATTACAAATGTGTTTGCTTTCCCATTTCACACAACACAAATGAACAAACAAATTTATAAAATTAAACATATCCTCGCTTAGCTAGGAAATCCACAACTCCACATAAGATGGTGCAATCTTCAAAACAAACCAACTATGAAAGTTGTTGCAACAACCACCTAACCCTTACGATAGATTGTAGAAGAGCTCTAATGACTTGTTTTCAAATGTTTAAATTGAAAAAAAAAGACATATTACCTAAACAAGTTACTAATTATGAAACACATCACAAACTCATCAAATATCCATTAATACATGCTCAAAATAAATATATATTGCATTCAAATCTAAAGGTTTCCAACCCTTTTGTTCATACAAAGACTTCTTATTTATCAACATAGTAGTTTCCTTAGTAATATATCTTTACACAAGTATATCAATGAATTGGATTAATTTAATCCAAGAGCCACAAATTCTAAGCATTTAATTTTGGTGGTAAATAAATCTCCACCCTCCAAAGCTAACAACCTTTTGATCCAAGAACAGATGCACAAAGATGGGGGACCAAAAAGTGGCCACCCCACTTTTTAAATTCAAAAAATCCATAACATGAGCACATTAATAACGTGCTCACGTTATTGCTTCAATGATAAATATTATAATTGTGTTCTAATGCACTCATGTTATTTCTTGAATGAGCAATAATGCAAGCATGTTATAATGTGCTCATGTTATTTCCTATTAAATTTTTAAAAAAAATCATTTCATTCTATTTTTTCTACTACTAAAGAGTTCCCCCATGGCCCGCAAACCCTCCATAACACACTCGTATTCTAGGAAGCCCATAACCACACCAAATATTTTCCAATTCTTCATCAAAATCCCACCATGATTGTAGATTCCCTATTAATTTCTAGTAAACTTGGTGGAAATCACACAATTCAAAGGGAAAACCTAGCTGAACAGTCCACTTAAACCTTTGGAAAGAGCTTCATTGAATTATCGACTAGGGCTAGTAAGCTTGTAATGGTATTGGCACTGTATGTGCTTTCAAAGACTTAAGATTACCTAATTCATCCTATTAAGATGTTACACTTAAGAAATCACAAAACTGTAAAATAGTAAAGGAAGTAATGTTGGTACTATTGCTATGAGTACCTATAGTATAAGACTATAACTAATTATTGTCAAGAAATAAATGTTGGGAATTAACTAAACTGATAACTAAACCTATACTACACTCTAGAGTACAACACACTCACGTAATTATAGTATAATTATATAATAGGAATTATTCATGAATCCATTAATGACTATAACACAAAGAATCTATTTAACATAACTTGCATTTATGAAACAACTATTAAAATGGAAATGAAATAACAAGAAATTGAGTGAAGGAAAATTACCTTGAGTGGCCCTTGCTCAAGTGTTTTTCTTCACTAATCTAAACAAAATATAACTTCTTAGATCAACGCAATCATGATAACTCAAACCATTCATCACACAACTCAAAAAGATCACATAAGATTTTGTAGAAGAGCGAATTTTCACCCCTTACACAAATTTCCGTTTTACACATCCTCACCTTAGAAAACCAAATCAAAGGTGAAATTCCACATCAATAATCTGCCTTCCTTCCACTTGGAATCTATCCTTTGTGTCGGTAGAAGAATATTTTTCAGGTATTCCCACATGGCACGCAAACGTCTATGCGGTGCGCTTACATCCATAACAAATTCCTACATCTAAAGTTGGAAGAGGTGTTACACTTCCTATTGGGAACAATTTGTAACGTCCTTCTTCGACCAACCGACCCCGAAAATGGAAGATTCTCCCTCTTCTTCCTTCAAATTCATCCATTCTTCATTCAAATTATCTCTTTTTGCATCCACTAAACATTCAAATTCATTCTCTTGGAATTATCCACTCTCAACAACACTTTAGCACTCCATTATAGCAGCAACAACACTCCATCAACTCCGTTAAGCAAGTGTGAAGCAAGCCATTCCAGCATGGGCTTGAGGTTTTGCAAAACTTCCCTTCATCGTGGTTGAGGTTGTGTTGATTTTTCAAGTCCTCTTTTCTCCCCCATTGGCTAGTGAGCTCTTGGTGGAGGTGGTAACGTTTCATTCCTCTCCTTTGCGATTTGGTTGAGTAGCTCTTTACTACTTTATAGTGTTATTTGCATTCCTTCTTTCTTTACTTCTTTATCATACATTTCTCTACCATTTCTATTTGGCTTTCTATGGAGGTGGAAACACGAAAACGAGGTTCTAACTGAGGTAGACCCCTATACAGCCCTAATAAATTTCCCCTCTTTCTTGTGTGTAGGTGGTTGTGCTTTTGGAGCTAGTTGGTGAATTGGCGACCTGGTGAGATTATCTTCATCACTTTAACTCTTATCTACTTGTTTTATCACATCTGTGTATATCTCTCGTACTTCATAATTCTATTTTTCTCCTTTAGAAGTCACTAGCTAGGTCGTCAGCTTGTTTTCTGATAGTTCATATGGTATTTTTGATCCTCTGGTCATACGGATTCCAGTGCACTTAAGAGACACTAGTGTGTCACAATTTTTTCCTCGTGCAGAGAGCTACCTAAGGTACAATACCAAATTTGAAAAACTGGCTCGCCTAGCCCCAATCTTGATTTCGGGTCTATAGAGTGATTGAAGGACATTATAGTCCTCATCATTCTCATCCCTCATTTCAAACACCCCTTTAGAGTGAGGTAAGTTAGGGCAGCCTCCCACTCTTGGATCTCTATGACCTAGGGCCCTGAAGTGGTTGGTCCCCCTCTCTTACATTTTTGGGAACCCGACATGAACCAACATCCGCTCATTCATTGGTGTTGATGGTTTTCCCTTGTACCTTTTGATCGTTGTGCCCTTGAGTGTTGTGAAGGTTTATAAGCATCACAACCCAATCCACGACCTCTAGGTATATTGTTAGGAGAAGTGTATGACACCTTCTGATGGAGAGGACAAAGGTCACTACTGGTTTCTCTACAGGCCTTTTTGTTGGATCCTCTATTGATCTTGTCATGCAGGAGTAGTTGTCGAGGGGCAAGGTAGGGGTCTTACATGAGACTGACCACGTCCCCACTCCTCTAGTGTCTCCTACACCATTGTCAGTGGACAAGTATGAGGTTTTTCACATTCCTTCAAAATATATCTATGTACTTAGCAAAGGACTAGGTGACTTGGAGAATCACTTGGAAAAGGACCTGAAGATGGCCAGGGCCGCTGGGGTTATCAGTGAAATAAAATATATGGTTGGAAAATATCGAACAGGCATAGAACTTCTGGCTAGCCTCTCTAGTCTGACTGAAGCATATGCTCCTCCCAACAATCTTAACATTGTACAAGGGGCCACTTTCAAAGATAATGAGAGACAACTAGGAATGTTGATGCCTCCCACATCTGTGTACATGGTTGATGCAATCCCCTCAATCAGTGTCCCTTCTTCCTCTGAGAAATCTAAAACTATCAAGGCAAATAGAGTACCCTTAAGGTTTAGCTTCACCCCTTCGATCACCTCTAGTGGTTTTGGCAGCGAAAGTGGTGTTGGTGGAGTTGGTTCCAGTGGAAGCCATGGTGGTGGCTTTGGAAGTGAAGGTGACTTTGACGAAGGCCCTGCTGGTGGCATTGGCTCCGACAGTGATTCCGGTGGTGGTCACACTGATGGTTCTGGACGTGGCTCTGGTGGTGGTTCTGGAGGAGGTTCCTCTAGCCCTATGTCTTCTAATGACCCTATTCTGAACACTCTTCTTCAGAATATGGGTAAGATGCAAAGCCAACTGGTAAGTCTCTCCTAGGCCTCTTCCCAGCCTATCTTTCAACCGTTTTTTTGACATAGCCTATTATCGGTAGCAATTTTAAACACTCCCTTCCCCCAAGGAATGGAGATTCCCAAATTCAAAAAGTATGGCAGCAAAGGGGACCCACAAACACGTGTTTGCATTTAATGCCCTATGTACATATTTCTTCCATCACGATGCATTGATGGAAAAGCTATTCCCTCGATCTCTTAAGGATACAACACTCGAATGGTATTGTTCCTTACCTGATAATTCCATTTTCTCATTTGATCAACTTGTAAACCAATTCCTACGATAGTTCCAAGCTAACATCAAATTGAAAATGACCTTTTCGGATCTTGTCTGATGCAAACAAGGGGATAATGAAAAGATTATTGATTTTTTTAGCGTGATACCAAGTGCTCTTTTCAAATCTTGTATCTGCTGCTCGATTCTAACATGTAGAAAGTGTTCATAGGGAACTTGCAAAGACCTTGGCAGGAGAATTTTTCCCTTATGAAATACCCTTCTTTCGCACATTTTTGTGCTGCATTGTGGTAGTATCAAAAAATGGTAGTTCAGTTTGAGGGTTCCTCCTCGCGCTCTCATTCAAAAGGAAAGTCCATTGTATCGATCTTTGGGAAAGGTAAGGTTGTTGTGAATGTAGTAGCCGCTATGACTAATAATGGCCTCACACACAATCAAAAGTTCACAAAGTTAGTAGAATCTTATTCTTCCATCTTGCAAAAGTTGCTAAAGGATAAGATCATAACTTTGGAGAACCCTAAGCCTCTTAAATAACCTTGAACCCTAGTTGGTACGATCTAAATGCCTTTTGTCAATACCATCAAGTTAATGGACATGATACAAAATTTTGTATGCACCTATGTCATGAGATACAGGACCACATCGAGGACAGTACTATTCACCTTGATGGAAGTAAACAAAATGCAAACAAATCAATGGTGAAAGCAAATAGTGAGTTGTAGATATACACGAACCTATTTCTATCACACTCTACCAACATGATTATCGATCCCTCTGATTCTACCACTTGGCCTGAGGCATATGTTAACATGATCACAATTAATCCTACCACACAACTTGCATTTGGCTCCCCAGACATGACATTCACGTTGCATGATTTACCCTTAAACAACAAGCCCTCTCCCATCTACATTCCCACTCACCTCAATGGAAACATTGTGGCAGGGGTCTTAGTTGATCTCGCAAGCTGAGTGAATGTTATTATAGAAGAGGCATGGCTTAATTCATTGCATAGAAAATAATATGAAGGAATGAAATCTACCATCCATACGCATGATGGTCTTTGTCTAAAGTTGTATAACTCAATAACTTTGTTTGTCCTAGTGGGACCTAGGGTTGTAGACACGGTCTTTGATGTTATCATATATTTGGATCTATTCAAGATGAAGTTAGGCATACCTTGGCTAGCTTCCATGAACGGAATCACCTCCTTCATCCACAAATGTTTAAAGTTCTCCCATGAAGGTGTTGTGCATGTAGTGCATGACGCTAGATACTAGCCTCTGGTATCCTGTGGGGATATTCATTAGACCAATTTTGGCCTGCCCCGGTTGCTCCACTCCCTCCAAGAATGGACCTACTTTACAAAAACTATGTGAAGTATAAGACCGGGGACAAGGGATTGTCAAAATTGGCTCTTCTAATGGTACAACAGCCAGTTGTCTCCCCTTCTTGAAAAGGAAAAGAGAAGGTACCCCATCCTCGGGATGGATCTCCTCCTCTTTCTAGAGAATATTTTTGGATGAATATGCTTGGCTTTTGTCCACTGAGCCTGATGATACCACCCTGGCATAGACCTAAGATCAAGACATTGGACCTCCCTACTAAACCACCTGGACCTTGGTACTACTTGTATGGTAGAGGGAAAGGTCCCTGTGGGGAATCTTATATGTCTCATCCTTCACAACCTCCTACCACTTATTTTCCCAAGGCAGTACGAATGTGCCTAACCCCAAAAAGGTGCAGGTGTTCATCGCTCCTTCACTGGAGCTTCCCTTGTTGATGTCCCTTCCAGATGTCCCTCCTTTCCCAAAACCCATAGATATGTCAAATACTTTGGTGGTATTTGCTAGGGTTTTCTCCTCCTCCTCTTCCTCTACACCTCATTCCTTGTCTGTAGGGAGTTCACATCCCCTGATGAAGCAGAAGATGGAGACTGGTCCTTCCAGTAATGGAGGACGTAAGAGGAACCCACCTTCTCTAAAAGGTGGTCCTGCATTGACTTGTACCATTTTAGTAACAAAACTAGTCCTAGCTTCCCCTGAGTTTGTCATCGCTCTTGAGTCACTCAATGAGCCTAGCGATGAACCTTAAGTGTAGCCCTCTCCATCCATTGAGGTATGACATGGAACTCCAGTGAAGTGTATGTTTAACTCTCTAGATGAAGTTTTGGCCTTATCAACGATTTTTGTGAAATTGTTGACCATAGCTCCACAAGAGTCAAGTGGAGGAGACCTTGTGAGGCCTTCTTCCTTAGCCCTTGTTGCGGGAAGGTAAGAAGCTCCTCCTCTTAATATCCCACCATTGCAGGCTTGTCCTCCTTCCCCTTATGATGAGCTGGGGTAGGAAGTGGACAACCTCTTGGTTGATCAGTGTTAGGGGGAGGCCTCTTCTTTATCTTTAGATTAGAAGTGTGTGTGTTGTGATGTGTTCCCCCATGATCATGCTATGTATTCTTGGATGACCCTCGTCACCCCTATTGGTGCTTGGGTTTAGGAGTGTTTTCTATGTCATAAACCTTCTTCTATTTGTATAATCATTCTTCCATGTTTGTGATTGATTTTTAGAAAATTGGGGATGATGCAAAGTGTTGAGGGAAATTAGGCTTCCCTTCCATGTTGACCCAATTTTTTATTTTTACTTTTTCTTCTCATGCATTCTTCACATGGTCTAATATAGTAGGGGGTTGATGAAAATTCATTTTATATACTATTATTATGCTTATATATATATGAGCAGTTCTGACACTGAAATATTAGATCACCCCTATGCCCTTTGTTTGTGATTATCTCTTTTTCACTCTTTTCTTATATTTCTCTCTTCTTTGATTGAGTTTTCCCTCTCCTGTGTGACAATTCTTTTTCTATAACACTCTAATTTTTAGAAAATGTATTCATTTTTGAATGAATCTTTTCTCGAGAATCTTTGAAAACATTTTCAAAGAATCGCATTCTCGACTTGAAACCATAATGGAGCATGTTTCCTTCATCATGGGTTCACAAAGAAAGAACTGGAGACCTTTCCTTCGAGGAGGGAACATCTTTGACCTTCCCCTTGTAAGGGGCATTTTTCTTCCTTTCAAATTCCTTCATGAAGTGAACATGTTTCGAAAGGATTCCTTGATGATGAATTGATTTGAGAAAAAACATCTCTTCCGCACTTTCAAACAGCACGTCCCTTGAGTGGACCCCTTCTTCACGTCGGGTTCCTGAGGAACCCCTTTGAAAGCTTTCCAATCTATCAATGATCTATGTGACTATCTGCTTACTTTCCTGCATGGCTACTTTCGAACATGTTCTATCTACAGGTAAACATGTCACCTTGCAGGTGCACTTGTGAAGCCTCTTTCAGACTTTGTGGAGTCTCCCTTCCTTGGGTTTCCTCCATGTGAGAGATCTTGGGGGATACCTCCTGGTAGGTTTGCAGGCCTATCAGGTGCTTCTTTTGAGCTTCCTCCATGCGAGAGATCTTGGGGGTCGCTCCCCTATAGGTCTATGGGCCTATAGGGTGCTTTTTCTGGGTTTTTGATGTAGAGGAAGGTGGAGACCTTATCAAAATGACTCACAAATGAACATCAGATCAATTTCAAAATGGGTTTCAAAGAACTTATCAAAATTCCACCATATAGCCTATTCTCCCTTGTAGCATAGGCAACCTGGTTTAAGCCACTTTACTCTCAAGATTTCCAAAACACTTAACAAATAAAATATGGATTGAGATACCCTTTTAGGGCCTACACAACATATCCAAAAATCAAAAATGATTCTTTTGGACCAACATATACTTTCAATACACCTGCCCTGCTTAAGGCTACTCAATTAGCCTACTTTTACAAAGCAACCCCCCTCTAACTTTATCCCTTGATTGAGAAACTTTCAACAGTGTCTCAAATTGTCTCAAAACCAAGGATTTTCAAGGTCCTAACCTTCTATGACACCTCTAAGATCCCTGATCACAAAACCCTCCGTAAAATGCCTTAAAACTAGGGCTTCTTGGATCTTGGCTTTGCACACACTTCCAGAACTTTTTTATTGACTCTACACCATTAGGACAACATATTTAGACTATCCCAACTCAAAAACATACCCCTCATTAAGGCAGATCTTCTACTGCTATACCCTAGCCTCCATCTTCAAGCATTTTTCACTCTGATTTCTTGGTGTACACCACTTGATTCCTCTTTCCTGTAATTTAGGTTGTTATATTGATATGATACAAGTTAATTATGATCCATTTAATTGGTATCAGTCATATATTCCCATGAAATGGATCATTCATCATGAAAAACCCTCAAAACTAGTGCAAATTCTGTGTTTCCTTGAGGACAATCAGAAGTTTTGTACAAAAAATTGATTTCTATTGACTTTCAGAGCCTTCAATGGTGTTAAAACATGTAAATTCAAGTCCTTAAGCCATCAAAATGAATCAAAGTTCAATAGGAATCAATAGAACATCAAAAAGAATACAAAAAGATGCAAAAACTGAAGCTTTTCTATTTTTTTTCTGAGAACAGTCCATACAATCACTTCTCCACACGCCCAACCTCCATAAAAATGATCATTTTGGGGTTATAGAAACATTTCCCAACTGATCCAACTGATCCAACCATTTTGGATTGATTACAACGCATAATTACCTCGAAAACACCTAAAACTCATTTTGTCGCCTAAAGTGGATTTTTGAAAATTTGAATTTCCAAACTCTTATTCTATTAATTCCTATTAACTAGAAACATTAAAAACCAATACATTATTATTTTTCAACCTTATTTGACACCATTAAATCATTATAAACCTATCTAACCTCCTAGAACATGATTGTTCCCTTTATATTGCATTTTGGTCCTAGGGTCCTTATCAGGGCCCTTAGGACAGTTGACTCCTCTAATGCCTGCATCCACTTCAAAAGCCATTATAGGCTTCAAAAGGTCATAGTTGATGTTTTTATATGCTGGATAGGTCCTTCTGACCCTTGCAAACTCCTGACCCTTGAACTAACTCCTAATGAGCTTGGGTGCTCCTGCACCAGTTTCCTTCATGTGAGAGATCTTGGAGGACACCTTCCTTGCAATTCTATGGATCTGTAAGGCACTTTTTCTAGGTTTCCTTCATGAGAGAGATCCTGGAGGACACCTTCCTTGCAGCTTTGTGGGTCTTTAAGGCACTTTTTCTAGGTTTCCTTCATGTGAGAGATCTTGGAGGACACCTTCCTTGTAGGTCTGTGGGCCTGTAAGGCACTTTTTATGGGTTTCCTTCATGTGAGAGATCTTGGAGGACACCTTCCTTGCAGATCTACGAGCCTGTGAAACACTTACTTCTCGAAGATTCCTTCATGTGAGAGATCTTGGGAAGTCACCTCCTTGCAGGTTTTCGAGCTTGTAAGATGCTTTCATTCTATAGCTTCATAGTTCTACGGGGCTATGGATTCCTTTGCCTACCCTACACTTTCAAGCTTGCTAGATTATGGTCTACTTCCTTAACAGTTCAAGTATACATTTCTAACCCTACTACCTCTTCAATCTACTTTACCGAAGCACTCATCAGTATCCGTGCTCGCTAAAGTGGGGGAAAAATATGTAGGATCGAATTTGCACCCTTACACAAATTCCCCTTTTACACATCCTCACCTTAGAAAACCAAATCCGAAGGTGAAATTACACATCAACAAGTTTCCTTCCTTCCACTTGGCATCTATCCTTTGTGTCAATAGAAGAATATTTGTCGAGGACGCTCACGTAGTGTGCAGACATCCGCGTGGTGCGCTTACATCCCTAATGAATTCCTGTGTCTAAATTTGGAAGAGGTGTTACACTTCCTATTGGGAAATATTTGTAACGTCCCTCTTTGACCAACTGACCCCCACCGACCCCGAAAACAATAGAGTCTCCCTCTTCTTCCTCCAAATTAATCCATTCTTCATTCAATTTATCTATTTTTACATCCACCAAGCATTCAACTTCATTCTCTTGGCATTCTCCACTCTCAGTAGAACTTTAGCACTCCATTATAGCAGCAGCAACACTCCATCAACTCCATTAAGCAAGTGTAAAGCAAGCCATTGTAGCATGGACTTGAGGTTTTTTGAAACCTCCCTTCATCGTGGTCAAGGTTGTGCTAATTGTTCAAGTCCTCTTTTCTCCTCCATTGGCTAATGAGCTCTTGGTGGAGGTGGTAATGTTTCATTCCTATCCTTTATGATTTGGTTGAGTATCTCTTTATTGTTTTCTAGTGTTATTTGCATTCCTTCTTTCTTTACTTCTTTATCATACATTTCCCTATCGTTGCTATTTGGTTGTCCGTAGAGATGGAAACACCAAAATAGGAGTCTAACTAAGGCAGACCCCTATACAACCCCAAAAAATTTCCCCTCTTTCTTGTGTGTAGGTGGTTGTGCTTTTGGAGCTAGTTGGCAAATTGGCAACTTGGTGAGATTATCTTCATCACTTTAACTCTTATCTACTTATTTTATCACATCTTTTTATATCTCTCGTACTTCATAATTCTATTTTTCTCCTTTAGAAGTCACTAGCTAGGCTGCCAGCTTGTTTTCTGATGGTTCGTACAATATTTTTGGTCCTCTAGTCGTAAATACGCCAGTGCACCTGAGAGGCGCTAGTGTGCCATGATGTTATCCTAGAACTATGCTTTCATTCTCGAGCAAATAAATACCTAAGGTACAATACCGAATCCAAAAACTGGCTTGCCTAGTCCCAATCCTAATTTTGGTTCTATAGAGTGAATCGAAGGACATTATAGTCCTCATCATTCTCATCCCTCACTTCAAACACCCCTTTAGAGTGAGGTAAGTTGGGGCAGCCTCCCGCTCTTGGCTCTCCATGACCTGGGGCCTTGACGTGGTTGGTCCCTCTCTCTTATAGATTCTACTAAGATATCTTATTCATTGAAACCATGATTGAACAATAATATTTTCTACATAAGGAATAAAAACTAACTAAAAAGTATTTGGTAACTATATTTTCTCTAGAACAAAAACCAACTAACTAACTAACTCTATAAAACCTCAACCATTGAGGCATACATATAGGCACAGGGGATTTTATTAAAATTGGACTCTAAACTGAAACCATTAATCACCACTCCCTAGATATTAGAGTGTGATAATGACTTGGTAATCTAAATTGTAATTGAAAAGGAAGAAGAGTCCCAAAAGGATTGTGACTCCATTGTAATAGAACTAGAACATTGAATGCTCAAATCAGTTATGTTAGAATCCCAAATTTAATAGGGTTCTTCTCCTCCAGTATATTTATTGGACATCATAATGATGCACAATAATCTTCATTAAGTGCCTTCATGCTATAGTTTTTATGCTCAATTTATTCTGGAACATCTTCTGTTTTGTTATCTAGGAACTCCTTTGGTTGTGGGTTGCATCTCGTAGTTGTTGCGGGCTACAGTCCACCTCCTTTAGCTACAAGAGTTAGTTCACAAAACATGCACACAATACTAACAACCATAGCCAAGTACAGATATCAATTACATTTCATACATATCCACGCATAAATTATGCATTAACCATCACATCATAATAATGTTTCCATATACTTTAAACCAAGTTCAAGGTTGCATAATAAGTGTAAAAGATAGCATAGTGTAGGAATATGTATGAGATAAATGTTTGGTAATGTCTATGAACTTGCATAAAAACATAAGAAAACTAACTAATGCCTGGACTCATCAACAATGTTGGGGAGGTCAAAGGAGTAAGTTATTTCTATTTTTTGTGTGAATTTTGAATTAAATAGGTAGATTGAATATTTTTTGATGATTTTTTTTTAATTTTCAAGAATTATTAATCCTCCTCAAAATCCTAATTCACCTCATGATCAAATCCCTCTTGAAGAACAACCTCAACAGATACCTCCTACAATTCCTCATCTTGCTCTTGGAACACAAGAAAATATAATAGGGTAAATTGAAAATAACAAAAAATAAATTGAGTTGATTGCAAGGTTGAGAGATCCTATAAGCACAACCTCACATAGAATCGCCCTTGCTAAATCACTACAATCCATAATATCTCATGTAGATTTAGTTAGCAAGAAAATAAATGCTTGGTCTAAGAAGAGACAAGAGCTTAGACAATTTTATGTAGACAAATTATAATATAAATAAGTTAAAATGAAAAAAATGAAATCTAAATTGTGTGAACTATTCACATACCCAAGAATAAATCAACCCTTTTACAGTACATGCAAGAGGCTCCCTATCCATTAGTGCAACCACCAAGGAATAAAAAACCATTTTTGGGAAAGGTGGTGGATGGCATTTTACCATCCTCCATGCAACAACAATGAAGTACCACAATGTTTTTTTAGGAAACTCTATTGTGAGTTTGTCCTCAATAAAATCCCAAAAATATTTTGAAATGCAAGAGTTCTAGAGTAGAGGTGGGAGCTCTACATACAACAGAGTGGGAGCATGTATTGACATACAACGGCCAACAAGATCACTCGCTAGAACATAGTATGAGCATGTGACTATCTATTTCATTCTGAAGGAGAGCATTGAGGTGGATACATTGCAGTCAATTAGCTCCCTCGCTTAGAGCCTCATACAACATACTAGGTCTCTAGCATAGGGTGAGGTAGGCGAGTCTTCGAGGCATCGATTTCCACCTTATTTATGTCAAGCTTGTGGGCCACTCTATGTTTATGATACTAAGGATAGTTAGGATGCATGTGCCCAAGGTACATTTGTAGCTGATCAGATGGTGATGATAGATGCCCTCTTGAATGATACATTTGGCTTTGATAGTCAAGTAAATGTCAAAAAGTTCATTTAATTTAATTTTCATCTTTGAAATGTAAGATTAACTAAATTATTTGAATGATTATAATGAAATTTTAGGGTCATAGTGTTCACCCTATTTCCAGCAGTCCTCCACCTCCCCATTACACAACGATGTCTACTACAAAGGTATGTAACTAGTAAAGAATTATAAATATTACATGTGAATTATTAAACATATATGAATGGTATTTTTGTATCTCATTTTGGATGTTGAATAGGTTAATCTTGGAGCTTTGATGGTAACACCTAGCAATGGATGTGGTCATCAAAGTTTCACTCAAGTAATACAAAGTTTTTTTTAATTTTATAGTGCAGGAGTACCTAGGCCAAACCCCAATGTGATTTGCACAAATTTTGGTTTGCAAAAGTTTTGGCTTGTACTGACCCTGGCCAAGTCAGCATGTTGTGTTTGTTTTGGACCTTAGAAGGTCTTGCATTTTGTGTGGGAAGAGCTAGTCACTAGGACTAGAACTTTCATTAGTTTTCATTAGTATTAAATGTTGCTTCATTAAACTTAGGACTGCATAGGTTAAACATTATGTATGTGTTAAAGTCACATCCACTTTGTTAGAGAAAGATGCTGAAAGATAGTTAAGTAGCTATTGGTTCGAGTTTGAAGAGCTAACATTCCTAAAATGAAGGATAATGGCAGAGTGGTGTGATTACATGATAACTTGTTAGTTTGCATGCACCTACTTGTTTTTGACAATCCCTTGAAATCAGGGAAAAATCTCGAGCCACTGCCCTTAAACTATGCAAAATGGCATCAAAGTGGAAGTAGGGGCCCGTGGAAACAGTTAGAAAGATCATTGTAATAAAGATTTTGTTGGGAATAGAAGACAGCGCGGGGTTCTAGTAATTTTCTGTATTTTCTGTGTTTTACAAAAAAACACAGTGTGTTTTCAGAACAGTAATGTAAATGATCTGTTTTGCATTCATTTGGCATTGGATCAAAGTCTAATGAATATATCCTAACATCTTTACTTTTGTATAGGGTTCATAGGTTAAGAACATAGGCATTGTAGTTAGCTTTGCAGTGCAAGGGGGTAGGAAAACTGTATTTTCTGTGTTACACCCGAGTATTTTAGAAACAGTCATTAATAAGCACTGAAATTCCCGTCTCCTCACTGTTTTTTTATGTTTTTTTGAATGGCATAAAGCGTATTTCGTTCTGTAGTTAAGAGGCTTTGAGTTAGTTTAGGGATTTGTGATCATTATTTAGGGTTGTAGGGATTTTTATTGGTTTGAATAGACTAGTTTAATTTCTCATGGCTCTCCCATAATCTCTATCCACGGGGTTTTCCTGAAAATAGTGGAATATGGGAGAGAAGCCTACTTATTGTATATATTTAGAGTTAGTAGTGTCAAGGAATCGAGCAATGATGGTAAATTCCAAACCCTAGGCGAGCTAGGTATGCATGGTTAGGAGTTTGGAAAGGTAAATTTGTGGACTTAGGCAGGGGATGTGAGTACAGTACGGAATCCGTACGATTCCAGGTAGGATTAGGCATGATCTTTGACTGTCAAAAGGTCTAAAGCTTTAATAAAACTTTTGGTAGGAGTTTTGAGGCAAAGAACAGTAAAAACCTAGTAAAAAGGGGCAATTAGGCCTCCAGTCCAAGAAGTTTGGAACCACCTGTACGGACCAGTTGGCGACCTGAAACTTTTTCAAGATTTAAAACCCTGAAAAGGGTGTCCAAAACTTTTTTTTTTTTGGTAGGTTGTTTGGAAGAAGTGAGAGAAAAATACTAAAAACCGACTGGTAAGGGCTACAAGGGCACTAGGCCTCATCAATGCAAAATTCTGAAATCGGGTAGATTGAGGATATAAGAACCTTCAAGATGCATTCATTTGAATGTGAAAGGCGAGGAAACAAAGCTTCTAACTCCCCTGCAAAGAGTCCAAGTCAGTTGGTGATGTTAGCACTTAGATCCTTCTAGGTGTTGTGGAGAAAAGTTACAAGTTCAAGAGGTGTTTGTCCTCCAAGGTTAAAGCACAAGGATTGAAACTCTTGGAACAGAGTTGAAGCAAGGTTTAGTTAATGATCTAAGCCAAAACAGAGCCTAGAAAGTGGCAGGTTCATGGTGGAAGGCAGAGTAAAGTCTTCTTGTTGTTTAGTGCAAGCAAACCTTGGTATTATCTTACACCATATTGGTATCAGAGCAAGAGTTGGATTCTAGGCTTGTGATTCATGAGCCAATCCACTGAGTCAGTAGGAGAAAATACACTAGAGGAAGGAACCATGGTGACAAATGCCGAACTAGCAAAGAAGGTAGAAGAGCAAGAGGAAGATAACCGGTTGCTCAGAGAGAGGATATCTCAGATGGAGAAACTCCTAGATGAAGTCCAAGAAACAGCAGACACTGTGAAGGACAAGATAAAGAAAAAGGAAGAGCAGGAAGCCAAGGAAAAAGAGGTGGAATTGGAGGAGGAAGCTCCAAAGCCTGATCCTGTTCTTGTAGAGGAACCATTCTTGAAGGCATTGCAGGCCTTGAGTGGTAAAGCATTGGATGGTGTGCCACTTTTTAGTGGACAAATGGATCCAGATTCAGTAGTAGATTGGATTGAGAGTATTGAGAATCACTTTGAGTGTGATGGCATAACAGAGGCTCAAAAGGTGAAGGTGGCCAAGTCAAGGTTGAGAGGAGCAGCTCTCACATGGTGGAAGTTTGTACAATCAGAAAGAGAGAAAGAAGGCAAAGGTCCCATAGTTTCATGGAAAGGAATGGTGACCAAGATAAGGCAGACTTATCTTCCAGATGATTATGAAGTCCAGTTGCATAGGAGGAGACACAATCTGAGGCAAAAGGACATGGATGTCCAAACATATACAGAGGAGTTTCAGAAATTGTGCCTTAGATCAAAAGTGGTTGAGGATGAAAGCATTATGCTAGCAAGGTACCTAAATGGACTCAAATGGTCTATTCAAGAAGACATGAGCTTGGTAAACTTCAAATCAGTACGCCAATGTTACCAAATGGCCTTGAAGATAGAGGAGAAAGGAAAAAAGAAACAAGAACAGAACCCTAAAGGTAGAGGTAAAGGCAAAGACAGCAGAGGACAAAGAGGGAGCTATAGTGGAAGAGGCTCGGAATCAAGAGCTCAAGGAGAGGTCAGATTTTCTGATCAGCAAGAGGGAAGTTCTAGTAGAGGAGGTAGAGGAAGAGGTTTCAGCCCTAGAGGAAGAAGTGGTGGACAAGGAAGGAGTAGTTACTTCACCAACATGAAATGCTATCATTGCAACCAATTGGGACACCCAGCCTATAGATGTCCTGAGAAAGGAAGCACATCTCATGGAGGAGATAAGAGAACCCATCTAATTCAAGATGAAGCAGCTGCAGCAAACAAGCAATCAGAAATACCTTTGAACTCAGAGGAAGGTGAGAATCTCATGATGAGAAGGACCTTAATCAAGGAACCGGTCAAAGAGGAACCAAGCCAAAGAAGATCTTTGTTTAGGATAAAGTGCAAGATGATGGGGAAAGTGTGCAAGGTGATTATAGACTCAGGTTCAACTGACAATATTGTGTCAGAAGAGGCAGTCAGCAAACTGAAATTGATAAGGATATCTCACAGTAATCCTTACAAGGTTACATGGCTCAACAAGGGTCAGCATGTCTTGGTGAATGAACAAGCATGGGTGGAGTTTTCAATTGGCAAGTACAAAGACAAGGTATTGTGTGATGTATTACCTATGGATGCATGCCACTTGCTCCTAGGTAGGCCATGGCAATTTGACCGTCAAGCTGTGCATGATGGAGCCAAGAATTCTTATACCTTTAAGAAGGACAATGTCACATACAAGATTCAATCTTTGTTGGAAGATAATGAGATGCAAACAGCAGGTTCTAAGTTGCTGATAACTGGTGAAAAAGAGTTCTTAAAGGCATTAGAAGAAGGAGAAGGCATTGGCTATGCAATCATGATCAAGCCAAGAGAGGCAAGCAAAGAGAAGGCAGCTGAAAAGAAAGAACTACCAAAGGAGATTCAAGACTTGTTGCAGACCTATGAGAACATTGTAAGTAGTGGTCAACCAGCAACTTTACCTCCTAAAAGAGCCATAAGTCATAGGATAGACTTGATACCAGGAGCCACCCTTCCAAACAAAGCAGCCTACAAGATGACACCTCAACAGAATGAGGAGATAGCTAGGCAGATTCAAGAATTGCTTGATCAAGGTCTCATTAGGAAAAGTATTAGTCCTTGTGCAGTACCCACTGTCTTAGCACCCAAGAAAGGAGGAGAATGGAGGCTTTGTACTGATTCCAGAGCAATCAACAAGATAACCATCAGGTATAGGTTTCCCATCCCTAGGATTGAAGATCTCATGGATTGTCTAGGTGAAGCTAGATACTATACCAAGATAGATTTAAAGAGTGGATACCACCAAATTAGAATACATGAGGGTGATGAGTGGAAAACCGCCTTCAAAACCAATGAGGGTCTTTATGAGTGGCTAGTAATGCCATTTGGTTTGTCTAATTCCCCCTCCACATTCATGAGACTCATGAATGAAATCCTCAAGGACTACATTGGCAAATTTTTGGTAGTGTATCTTGATGATATACTGATTTATAGCAGAACTAGAGAAGAGCACCTCCAACACATTGAGCTGATTTTCAAGAAGCTACAGGAGGAGAAGCTGAAGATTAATCTGGAAAAGTGTGAGTTCATCAAAACAGAGTTGGTGTACCTTGGTTTTGTGTTATCACATGGTAATTTGAAGATGGACAGCAGCAAGGTAGAAGCCATTCTTAATTGGCCCACTCCCAAGACAGCAACAGAGGTAAGAAGCTTCCATGGTCTTGCTCAGTACTATAGGAAATTCATCAAACAATTTAGTGCAATTTGTGCTCCTATGTTGGATACAATTAAGGGAGGAATGAAAACCAAGTTTGTGTGGAATGAACAAGCTAACAAGAGTTTTGAGTTGCTGAAGGAAAAGGTAGCTACTCAACCTGTTTTGGTGTTGCCAAGTTTTGAGAAACTATTTACAATTGAGTGTGATGCTAGTAATGTAGCAATTGGAGTTGTTCTCAGCCAAGAGGGCAGACCGGTGGCTTTTCATTCTGAGAAGCTAAGTGAAGCCAAGAAGAAGTACTCTTCTTATGACCTTGAAATGTATGCATTGGTCCAGGCACTAAGGAAGTGGAGGCACTACTTGCTTCCCAAGGAATTCATTGTGTACTTAGACAATCAAGCACTCAGTTTTCTAAATTCACAAGAGAAGTTGAGTCACAGGCACATGAAATGGGTGGAGTACTTGCAAGCCTACACTTTCAACATCAAGCACAAGAAGGGAGCTCTCAACAAAGTTGTTGATGCATTGAGCAGGAGAGTTCTTACCATTCAAGAAATCCAATTGAAGAGCATGGGAATAGATCATTTCAAAGATCTATATGCAGATGATGAAGACTTTGCAGAAATTTATAAGGTATGCCTTGAGTTTAAGAACCATTTTCATAGCAAGTATGTTGAATACACATTACAAAGTGATTTGTTGTTTAAAGGGAATCAGCTTTGTGTTCCTAGAGGCTCCATTAGAGAGAATTTAATTCAAGAGAAACATAATGGTGCATTGAGTGGTCATTTTGGGATCACCAAAACTCAAGAGCTTGTCCAAAGGTTTTATTTTTGGCCTAAGATGAATCTAGATGTCAAAAAATATGTAGAGAGTTGTGTAGTGTGTCAAAAAGCAAAAGGCACTTCTTCAAATGCAGGCTTATACCAGCCACTGCCAATCCCTTCTAGGCCATGGGAATGCTTAAGCATGGACTTTGTAGTTGGTTTACCCAAGACAAGGCAAGGAATGGATAGTGTGTATGTTATGGTTGATAGATTCAGAAAAATGGCTCACTTTATACCCTGCAAAACAACCAATGATGCCAATCAAATAGCCTCACTTTTCTTCAAAGAAATAGTTAGGATTCATGGTTTTCCAATCAGCATTGTATCAGACAGGGATACCAAGTTCATGAGTCATTTTTGGAAGACTCTTTGGCAGAGAATGGGCACCAATCTGTCCTTTGGGTCTGCATACCATCCCCAAACTGATGGTCAGACCGAAGTTGTGAATAGAACACTTGGAAACCTTCTCAGATGCTTGACCAAGGAGTATGGTCAACAATGGGATCAGATTATTGGGCAGGCAGAATATGCATATAATGACACAGTTAATAGATCCACAAGGAAGAGTCCCTTTGAAATTGTTTATGGACTGCACCCTAGAGGTGTCTATGAGTTGAGAGAGTTGAAGGATGGAGTCAAGGGAAGTGGTTATGCAGATGATTTTGCTTGTGCAATGCAGGAAATTCATGAGACAGTCAGAAAGACCTTGGCAGAAAATACCATGAAGCATAAGGCTAAGGTGGATGAGCATAGAAGAGAAGTTCAATTCAATGTGGGAGACTTAGTGATGGTGCATTTGAACAAGGCTAGATTGCAGAAGGGAGTCCCTCACAAGCTGCAAATGAAGAGGATAGGTCCCTGCCCTATCTTGGAGAAGTATGGCAACAATGCTTTCAAAGTGCAATTGCCTGATGACAGTGGACTGTCCCCTGTTTTTAATGTTGCAGATCTGATGCATTATAAAGGACCACCCCAGGATTTGGATCAGACACTCCATGAAGTCAATCAAGATGTTGAAGAACTCAAACTGCCCCCTGTCACAGTCAAACAAGCTGATCAAATCTTAGACACAAGGGTCTACCAAAAGACTAGGAACAAGGAATATAAAGAACATCTGATAAAAAGGCATGGACAACCTGATACAGATGCAGTATGGATCAGGGAGGCAGAATTCAAGAAGTTAGGTATTGATCCTAACTTACTCAATCCAAGGATGGATTGAATTTTCTGTTTTGGGGAGGATGGTGCAGGAGCACCTAGGCCAAACCCCAATGTGATTTGCACAAATTTTGGTTTGCAAAAGTTTTGGCTTGTACTGACCCTGGCCAAGTCAGCATGTTGTGTTTGTTTTGGACCTTAGAAGGTCTTGCATTTTGTGTGGGAAGAGCTAGTCACTAGGACTAGAACTTTCATTAGTTTTCATTAGTATTAAATGTTGCTTCATTAAACTTAGGACTGCATAGGTTAAACATTATGTATGTGTTAAAGTCACATCCACTTTGTTAGAGAAAGATGCTGAAAGACAGTTAAGTAGCTATTGGTTCGAGTTTGAAGAGCTAACATTCCTAAAATGAAGGATAATGGCAGAGTGGTGTGATTGCATGATAACTTGTTAGTTTGCATGCACCTACTTGTTTTTGACAATCCCTTGAAATCAGGGAAAAATCTCGAGCCACTGCCCTTAAACTATGCAAAATGGCATCAAAGTGGAAGTAGGGGCCCGTGGAAACAGTTAGAAAGATCATTGTAATAAATATTTTGTTGGGAATAGAAGACAGCGCGGGGTTCTAGTAATTTTCTGTATTTTCTGTGTTTTACAGAAAACACAGTGTGTTTTCAGAACAGTAATGTAAATGATCTGTTTTGCATTCATTTGGCATTGGATCAGAGTCTAATGAATATATCCTAACATCTTTACTTTTGTATAGGGTTCATAGGTTAAGAACATAGGCATTGTAGTTAGCTTTGCAGTGCAAGGGGGTAGGAAAACTGTATTTTCTGTGTTACACCCGAGTATTTTAGAAACAGTCATTAATAAGCACTGAAATTCCCGTCTCCTCACTATTTTTTTATGTTTTTTTGAATGGCATAAAGCGTATTTCCTTCTGTAGTTAAGAGGCTTTGAGTTATTTTAGGGATTTGTGATCATTATTTAGGGTTGTAGGGATTTTTATTGGTTTGAATATACTAGTTTAATTTCTCATGGCTCTCCCATAATCTCTATCCACGGGGTTTTCCTGAAAATAGTGGAATATGGGAGAGAATCCTACTTATTGTATATATTTAGAGTTAGTAGTGTCAAGGAATCGAGCAATGATGGTAAATTCCAAACCCTAGGCGAGCTAGGTATGCATGGTTAGGAGTTTGGAAAGGTAAATTTGTGGACTTAGGCAGGGGATGTGAGTACAGTACAGAATCCGTACGATTCCAGGTAGGATTAGGCATGATCTTTGACTGTCAAAAGGTCTAAAGCTTTAATAAAACTTTTGGTAGGAGTTTTGAGGCAAAGAACAGTAAAAACCTAGTAAAAAGGGGCAATTAGGCCTCCAGTCCAAGAAGTTTGGAACCACCTGTACGGACCAGTTGGCGACCTGAAACTTTTTCAAGATTTAAAACCCTGAAAAGGGTGTCCAAAACTATTTTTTTTTTTGTAGGTTGTTTGGAAGAAGTGAGAGAAAAAGACTAAAAACTGACTGGTAAGGGCTACAAGGGCACTAGGCCTCATCAATGCAAAATTCTGAAATCGGGTAGATTGAGGATATAAGAACCTTCAAGATGCATTCATTTGAATGTGAAAGGTGAGGAAACAAAGCTTCTAACTCCCCTGCAAAGAGTCCAAGTCAGTTGGTGATGTTAGCACTTAGATCCTTCTAGGTGTTGTGGAGAAAAGTTACAAGTTCAAGAGGTGTTTGTCCTCCAAGGTTAAAGCACAAGGATTGAAACTCTTGGAACAGAGTTGAAGCAAGGTTTAGTTAATGATCTAAGCCAAAACAGAGCCTAGAAAGTGGCAGGTTCGTGGTGGAAGGCAGAGTAAAGTCTTCTTGTTGTTTAGTGCAAGCAAACCTTGGTATTATCTTACACCATTTTAAAATTAAAAAAATGTATAAATTATAATTAAATAATGTTTAATCTCTTGAAGGTTCTATATAGTTTGTAAGTATGCTTTATAATTTTTAATTAATTTGATTTCAAGTTGCTATGTACTTCATAATCTATGAATTTCATTTATTCATGTTGTTGACCTCCAAAAATATAGGCTAGTGGTGTCAATTAATTTTCCACCTTCTATAGACCTATTTATTGTATTAACTCTTGGGACCTCTATCGACCAAACCTAACTGTTCTATGTGATTATGTTATTTATAACTCTTCATCAAAACTCGTAATCAATTGTATAGGGAAAAAATGAATACCTAGGGCTAATTTGTATGATTTTAATCAAATTGAATCCAATCCTATATGGCATTGATCCACATACATGATTATGTATAACATCTATTGATTTTGAGACACATCAACTTCACTATCTTCATTAAAATTAATATTCATCCCTTTTAATAATGCTAAGTATCATATATCTATTAACTTTTATTTCTAACATGACTCTCTATTCCTTGATATATTTGATACATTTACTTACCTCATTATCCCAAGTAAGTATTTACTATATAATGGTAAAATATAAGCTCTAATCTAGCCATGATACAATAAATCCCCTTGTTATGTCATTTTCACTATAGTTATGGGATTCGTAACTAGACTAAAACCAACACAATAGTCTATTAACCACCTATTAAACTATGAAGCAATATATAGTTCAATAAGTACTCCAAAATTTTGTTAACTATGACACACATTATAAGCCATGACCTACATCATCCTCAATACAGTCACACTTTTTTATTCAATTCAATAGGGGATGCATCCAACTGCTCACCTTATTAACAATGGTCTCACTATTGTAATTTAAGAATACAATGAAACATAGTTATTTATGATAACATAACAAATATGCATAGGGACCCACACACTATAAATAATTAAAATCATAAATAAGGATGCACACATTATCAACAAATATGACCTTACAACACTTGTTAGTAAGAAGACACAAATTGAAACCACTTTTACCAAAAACTAACTTGATCCCCTTAAAAAATTTAGAAATCAATATTTATTTCTAAAATGTAGTCATCCAGAAGGCATATTTCACAAATCTAAATATGAAGAATTCACATAATCCATCAAAATATGGTAAAATAGTGGATTCCCTTACCGTCTTCTATATCTTTTATGCCTCATCAAAAAAATATGGCTATTAAATGTTTTTATGATCACTATCATGCTTGCACTTGGATTTTCTAGAAGTTGTCAGAGGTAACCTTTGAGTGATTTAAATGTTTTAATGATCACTATCATGCTTGCACATGTCTTGGGATAGAATCTATATTCCATGTAAAGTAATTTTTAATGGTTAAGCTCGGTCTTTATCACTGTTGGATGGTTTAAACCCTTTAAATATTTATGTAAAAATTCAATATTAGGTAATATAGAGAACTTTCACTCTTCTAGTTTTGGTAATGGAATAATGTTGTTTTATTTTCATATGATGCAATTAGACACTCTTCCTGATATTGATAGGACAATGGAGCATGGTTTCACTACAACAGTAGTGAGTTTGATGCCTTTGACAAAGGTATGACGCAAATTAGTAAAGTTCACATTATATTTTTTGTTTTATCTATCCATTATTGAAAAATAAAATTATATTCATTTGTAGTTTAATTGCAATGAAGATGGTTGCTACAGGGATTTGCAATTCCAAATCATGAGTGTGTCATTTTTTATGGATGAGCAGAGTGATTATTTTGTCGTTGTAAGTGATTACTTTGTTATATTTCATTTTATAATGTAATTTCTATATATTAATGTCTAACTTTTTATTGTAATAGGTGGAGCTCCAAGAATCTTGAAATAGGAGGTTAAGTGAATGAATTCAAAGAAGACCACCATCATATGCATCTCCATCCCTTTGACAATAATAGGCTGCTCGTGATATGTTTCCTTCACCTAGAGGGAAATGACTATTTAATAGGGCCCTTTGTTTTATGCCTATATGGCATTTTTGAATGTATATTTTGTATTGCATATATGTGACATTATATGCCCATATGGCATTCTTGCAAGCCTATATAGTTTTTTTGTATATGTGTTATACTTATATCGACATATATTGATCTATGCCTATATGGCTATTTGGTTAATACATATCTTTTTTATCAATGGTGTTCATATTTGCATTATGAATGATTACTTAAATAAACGAATAATGAATTGACGTAACTATAAATGATTAATGTTATTCGAATCCATTCTTACAAAAATGTTCTTATATTATTTCCTTACAATAAACAAAGTGCTTCAAAACATGCTAAGATATTTATCTTTGAAGAATGTAATGAAAACACAAGGAAAAAGAGCTAATTAAGGATTATATTTTAAGATTTCAAGTTTTCAATAATAATATGTTGGCTCCATTATACAATTACAAGCTTCAATGGATACTTGTAGATGGCTTACTTCAAATATTTAAAATCCAAGTGTATTCCATGTTTCATAACTTATTTTTAGATTTATGTATATTTTTTGTAAGTATTATCACACTTTATTGAATAATATGCTTTTAAATCCATTCATTCCTAATATTTTGTTGTATTGAAGACAATGAGGATGTAATGACTTTTATCATGATGTACCTTTACCTTTTTTAGTTTCCTACTGGTATTTTGTGTTAGCTATTTTTTATTAGCTTTTCTATGGTGATCTTCACACTCATTTCATCTATATTTGATTTCATAAATCTCTTCCTTAGGTAGGGGGTATTTTTGGTTTTCCTTTTTTCCTTTTCTATTTACATCTTCTTTATGCCTATACTTTACTTCTATTTTCTTGAGCCTTTTAATTTCCCACTTGGCTTTCCTACTTATCTTTCTTTTCTATATTTTACCATTTTCCTCATATTCCTTTATTATTTTTATCATCTTGCTTACTTATGTTAAATTTTTACTTCCTCTCATCCTCTTATATCTATGCCCATTCCTTAGTATTTGACCATTTTTCATTTCCTTTTGATATTTTATTGCCACATCATGCTTCTTGGACCTTATATTGAGATATATTATTTATAAAGTTTCTTATTGAACCTACATTTCCCTACTACACTCCTAAAGCTTTCATTTTGATCCTACATTACTATATCATGCTTCTAGAGCATACCTTTTATGCCATTTGTACTCCTCTTGTCACACCATTAGAATCTATCCTTACATTTGGGGTATCATGCCTTTCATCTTGTATAGTAAGGTGACATTGAATTCTATATTCTTACATTTTTAGTATCATTCCTTTCATCTCAAATATTGAGCTTACATTGCATTAAATTTATCCTTACATCAGGGACATCATATCTTTTCATTATTGATATTTATCACCTATTTATTACCTATATTTTCTGGTTAATTATTATCTTTCCTACACCACGATGTGTTTGTGGTCTTGGGTGCCATATCGGTGGCATATAGTTATGGAATCAAGTTTTATTCAAGATAAAATACAAACAATTTACACTATGTTTCCAATAAATTTATTCAAGTACATTCAAGTACCAATCCTCTAGTTGACCAATCACTACTTCACATTTATAGAGATATTTTTCATTCCCACACTTTCCTTCATCTCAGAAAATGTATTCCTATATTAGCCAAAATGTTTATGACTGCATTGAGTTCAATCCATGGAGGAGACTAGATCTTTGGTGTAGATCATTCAGTAATAAGAGTATAAAGACACCTACATTGGAAAAAAAAAATAAAGTGGACCTATTATGTAGCCACCCCAACATGTTGAAATTTTTGGTTTACCCCCACGAGATGAAGAATATAAACAATGCCTCTTGACAACTTTTTACTAAATGCAACTAACACTTTTTGCAACATTTGAAACATTGTCACCACAATGGAACAACTTGGATATATGAAAAACTAACATAGGTTATTTTAGAAGGATGATATGCAACCCTATACCTTCAGATAGAATGTTTCTAATTACCACAATTGTCTAAGTATCACAGTTTTCAAGAAATAGCTCATCAAAGTTTGTCACTTTTTGGCACTTAAGGCTCTTAAGAGAAAATTCCAGTACAATGTATCTTGGAATTATCCAGCATGTTGGGGTGAAAAATAGGACCATTCCTAGCATAAACCCACCCACAAGGACATGTTGGAACTATCAGTTTGGCTACATGACAAACATAACAAAAATTAGGCTACCTTGAAACTTTCTTTTTAATGCAATTTACACTTTTTGTAACATCTGAAACATTGTTGCCATGGTGAAACATCTTGGATAAATGAAAAATTGAGAGAGGTTGTTGTAGAGGGACCCTATGTGACCCTATACCTTTAGATGGAATGTTTCTAAGTGCCACAACTTTCAAGAAATAACTCGTCAAATTTTTCCACTTTTTGGCACTTATGGATCTTAAGAGAAAGTGATGCAATATAGGGGGTGTCAAACTTCACAAGATATCAATTGAATAATCATCAAACAATTTCCACAACAAAGGCATTTTATCTCTTCATTTTTTTCAACCTTCAACTAGGTCTTCCCTAGTAGCACTCATGACCCAGTTTAAGGGTGTTTTCACCCTAACTTCCCAAAGGACTTTCTAACTAAACAATTGATTTAGATACCCCTTAAGGGCTCACACAACATACCCAAAGATCAACAATGACTTCTTTACACCAACGTGGAGTCTCCATACCTTACCCCTGCTCTATGCTACTCAATTAGCCTTCTTTTATGAAGGAGGTCCCTCCTAAACCACTAGTCTTCATAAATACTCATTAAACATTCACTATTTATGTATCAAAACATAAGATTCCACAAAAAAAATTCAGTTTCAAGGCTTCCTCAATGTTGATCTATGAAACCCTCCATTACCATGCATAAACACTAGGGTTTAATGAAAAACACAACTCCTGGACTTTCCCAACTGAACCAATGCCTCTAACACACCATTTATAGCCTGCACACATTCAATAATCCCACACAAGAACCATACACTCAACATTTCTTCAAATCCATATTTTGGTAACCCATTTTCATATAGAATTCATACAAATTTACCCCAAGGCATCACTCCCAATCACACAACTGGTCTCCACAACCTACCAAAACAAGAAAGCATCTAACTCTATCAAATTACATGTCATTCCTCTGAGAAACATGACACCATAGTAGGAGGAATGGCCTATTCCATTAATTAAACCTCAAAATCAGACCTTACTGGCCTCTTTTAGGCAGTCATAGGAACATGGTGAGATCTTCCCCTAAAATTAACAAAGTCTCTCAAAATAAAAGGAAATGAAGGTTAGAACATGTCACCAAAATATTCTACTAGTTTCAGATCAATGGAAGCCTATACGAGTCCGTACAGAGTAAGAAAAGATCAAAAAACACAGTAAATATGTTAACAACGTTGGTATTTTGATTCAAATTGCTTTACAAGATGATCAACAACTATTGTTTGAGCCTTTTAGGCCTTTAAATACATTTTCAATTCAAATTCTAACTGCCCAATGCCTATACCTACCTTTTGAACTACCTTGACCTTTCATATTCTCTCAAAATTGTATCTTGACAACTTTTCCTTGACAATACATTTTTTTTTGCAATTTTTACTTTTGAATTCCAATGACTTCCAAAACACCTAAATACATTGCATATGGTCTTTGAGACCTTATTTGACATAAAAAAAACTCAAACACCCCCAAACTCACCTAGACTCACTCTATGATCACCTTGATACACCTTGTTACATTTCACCAAATCACATTTTGCATTAAGGGTGTAGGTGCTCCTACACCATAAAGCATTGATACAATGTAGCCTGGAATGATTTGGCATGTTGGGGTACAAAATAGGACCTTTTATAGCATAAAACCACCCACTCAAATGTGTTGTAACTGCCAGTTTGGCCGCACAATGAACAAAACAAAATTAGGCGACCTTGCAGCTTTCTTTTGAATGCAACTGACACTTTTTGTAACATTTGAAACATTTTTGCCACGGTGGAATGACTTGGATAAATGAAAAATTGAGAGATGTTATTGTAGAGGTATCCCACATGACCCTATAACTTTAGATATAATGTTTCTAAGTGCCATGGTTTTCGAGAAATATCCTGTCAAGGTTTGCTACTTTTTAGCACTTAGGGATCTTAAGAGAAAGCATCAATACAATGTAGCCTAGAATGATTCAATGTGTTGGGGTGCAAAAAAGTACCTTGAATAGTATAAACCCACCCACCCAGACATGTTGGAACTATCAATTTGGCCACATGATGAACAAAACAAAAATTATGCCTCTTGACAACTTTCTCTTAAATACATTTGATATTTTTTTAACATGTGAAAACTTGTCACCATGACCAAATGGATTGGATATATAAAAAATTGAGAGAGGTAATTAGAGGGACCCTACAATATCATGTACCTTCATACATAATGTTTCTAAGTGTCACAGTTTCTGAGAAATAACTCATCAAAATTTGCAACTTTTTGGCACTTAGGTCTCTTAAGAAAAAGCGTCGATACAATGTAGCTTGGAATGATCTGGCATGATGGAATGAAAAACAAGACTTTTCCTTGCATAAACCCACCCACCCGAACATGTTGGAACTATTCATTTGGTTGTATGTCAAAAAGAACAAAAATTATGCCTCTTGACAACTTTCTCTTCAATGCATTTGACAATTTTTTCAACATGCAAAAACTTTTCACCATGACCAAATATATTGGAGATTAAAAAATTGAGAGGTTATTGGAGAGGAACCCTACAAGACCCTAGAATGTTTCTAAGTGTCATGGTTTTTGAGAAATATCTCACCAAAATTCACCACTTTTTGGCACTTAGGTCTCTTAAGAGAAATTTTCAGTACAATCTAGCTTGGAATGTGTTGGAAACAAGCTACACTAAGAGGGGGGTGAATCAGTGTATTGCAAAAATTAACTTTATTATTATGTCTTTTAATCCACTTAGCACATTTAATCAAAAGTATTATGTAGAAATAGAAAGTGAGAAACCATACAACCATAACACAAGGTTTTTATGTGGAAACCCTATTAGGGGAAAAACCACGGTGGATGGCCAATCCACAATAAGTTCTGAGTATACTCAATAGAAATATTAAAAAATGGGAATGCACTTGCATTCAGGCTCATTGCCTAGAGCTCACAACTCAAAATGGACTCACTGCCCTTACAATAGTTTGGAATAGATCCAAAAGAGAATGAACTAAAAATATAGCATCTACCAATGCTTGATTGTAGTTCCAGTTAAGCTCTGATGATGAACTTCTATCCTTCTAACTGATATTGAACTTCTGCTCTGCTCTATTCAAGTTCGCACAAAAAACCCCTATGCATAAGTGAAACTATGCATGATGTCACTCAAATGCTCCTTGGATGTTCGCAACATACACCAATACTTCTTCACTCTCTTAAAATGATGTGATCGATCAACTAAATATATCCGCAACTGGGGATATAATCGCTACAAGTCGACTCAATAAAACTTAAGAATATTTGTAACTTGTCGACCCAAATCATGAATAAATTTGATGTGTATCCAAACAAGTCAGCTAGTCCATAGCTAGGACCAACAATTAAATATTTGAACATGAAAACATTTTGAATAATTCCTTTTAACACATCCACAGAGCACCACATTCCCTGAGTCAATTACAACAGACAAATAGACAAAAAAATGTTCTACCAGACCTCCTACCTTGTACTACAACAAATGCAACAACACAAAACTCGATAATAAGATAATCCACATGTTAACAAGAAATTCTAGAGATCCACAACACAAAAAGTTGATCTGGTGAAGCCGTCTGACTGGACACCCTGTTCCTCAAGTATTTTGTCGGTAATACATACTGTATCACATTATTTTTCAGAATGAAAGGATATTGAACTATGGATCATGGGAATGACTTCAATTGCCATCAATTATAACATTAGAAGCCATATGCCAACAATCTCCCCCTTTGGCATTGATGGCAACACTTAGTGAAAAATGACTAAGTGTTGAGGCTGATAAGTATACTGCCAAAATGCAAAATACTGCCCTTCCTAAGAATTTCAAGGCATTTTTCACTTCACTCTCTCCCCCTTTGACATCAATGACAAAATTGGGGAACCCAAAATTTGCAAAACTGTACAACCATGTTCGAAGACTTACAAAAATTTGAAGACGTCTGCAAAGACATTCTTCAATCCACCTAAGTTTGAGTCCCACACACTTTTCAGACTCTCCAAAATAGTAATGTTACCACAAAGAAGATATGCCAAGGTTTCAATAGCTTCGAGAGTCACTGGATCAGGAGCGGTCATAGCACTCTCAGCTTCTTTTAGAGCATACATCGTCATTTCAATCTTTGGACTTATTAGTCCCCTAAGTTCATTTACTCTACCAATAATCCTTTCATTTTCAACCTTCAGATTCTTTATTTGATTGAGAAAATATATTACCTGACTTTCTTGATGACAAATACTATCAACCAATGGGTCAAATGAGTTGCAAATAGTAACCAACTGTCGCTCAATATCTTTCACCTGCTTCTCATTTGCTTCAGTGAATTTTGACAAGACTAAGTAGGACTTGTACACTTTTCCTCCTTCAGATATAGTACTTTGAATATTCTTTATGCAAGAGCCTAACATATTTTTATCTTTGGAAACCAGTTCTTTTAGGCTATTAATCCTCTTTTCCTTGAACTCCTTCACTTTATCTAGAGTCGATTTCTCAAAAGATTCAAAATGAGAATCTACAAAGCTTATTAAATTTTTAAACTCACCAGAGGAGGAACCTGATAGGTCCACAGCATAAGTAGGCATTATTTTTTATAGTACTCTAGATGCAAGCTTTAAGAGTTCACTATCCTCAATGTGATATTTCAATATATTTTCACTTGCTTTGTCTTGGGTAATTTTGGCGACCTTCATCGTCTAAATTGGAGACAGGGTGGAAATATTAATTGTGTTTTCATCTAACTTAGGATCTAGCTCATCCTGCTACTCCAACAAAGATTCCTTCACTTCCTCTATCCTGATTTCTTGCTCATTTTCCTTTTCAACTTGAGATTATGCTTCTGGATTGGCTTTAGGAATTTTAATTTCTTCAGTATCAACCGTCTCACTTTGGACCTTAGATACCATTGGTGTGTCTAAGTTTTTTGCATTTGGAGAGGTTAGATTATCCTCAAACACTAGAGGATCAAACACATTCATGTTCTCCTTATTTGCATTCCCTTCTTCTATCACATTTACCTCCACATTTACTTCCTCATGTCCAGGATTGATCTCCTCAATATTTAACTTTTCCTTTGACAAAAATTCTTCCAAAATTACCTTAGTTTCATTGATAACTGCATCAGTGTCACCAATCATGAGTTTATTTACTCTAGACTTGCTTCTGAATTTATTTTTGACCTTTAGAATAAATAAATCCATTTCTTCAATTGACATTTCTAAACACAAATCAGAAAGAACTATTTTCCTCATATTTTCTTCCTCTTTTCTAGCACTCTCTCTCCTAGATTCCAACGCATTATATAGGCTTGTAGGCAAGCCAGACATAATTTCAACAAGATTTTTATTGAAAACATTCAAGTGCTTAACAGTAGCTTCTTCAAGAATATTCTTTCCGAAATCATCAAAAGTCTCATACAGGTCACAAAGTGGTATGAGATTTCCATCATTTACTACAGCATCTTCAACTTCCTCGACTGTCATGTTGGCCTTGTCGACCTTAGTCCTTTTCTTTGCTTCTTTATCTTTTTCGGAAGGTTTTCTTTTTTTTAGTTTGACAGCATGAGTCCTGGAAGCCTTTAACTCTCTTACTACTTCAGAATCAGTTTCTTCCTCTTCATCTGCCGATACAACTCTGTAAGTTCTTGAGTTTTTATTCTTCTTCCTTCTTCCAGAGGTTTCAACTTGATTATACTGTGTTGCAGGGGAACTCTTGGTAGTCCTAGTCTTAGCAGAAGATGTTCTTGGACCAGCAGATTCAGATTTTTCTTTCTCCTTGGCTGCTTTAGCCTCTTCTCTTTGTCTCCTCACTTCTCTTAGATGATGCACAAGGATGCCAATGCTCTCTATAAGAGCTTGTCTCTTTTCTTACCTTCCTGGTTGTCGGGGGGTTTTCAATTTTGAATGAACTTGTAGGATTTTATCTGCATAGGAACCAAACCTTTCTTCATTAGGATCTAGAGGTGAATTTAGCAGATGTTTAATATACATCCTCAGAATGTTTCCATCTACTTCATACCCCATCGGAATGATCCAAACAGGTCTAGGATCAGTAGCTTCCATGTGACACTAGTCAATGTCTATCATAAAGCATATAGTGTTTATACTGCTCCACTATTGCGATCAGAATTCTCTCTCTGGTGTGCATCAAGCTTTGGAAATTTTTAAAATGACCCCACAGGATTGTGTTGTGGGTCTATCGATCACCAAGTGTACATAGTATATCCTAGATTTGAACAACTACCAGCATATCTTTACGCCATTGGACCTTACCAACTCTTGGCATTTCACCAGTGAAGTAGAAATACAGACAGATTAACAGGTTTCTGAATTTGAATACATTCTTCTTGTCCTTCTTGATTTTTCTCAAATTCTCCAACAGTTGACCTTTGAGCAACTCACATAGATCAAAATCTACATTTTGTTTGATCATTTCATATACCGTATAGATGGTTGTGTCAGATATAGAATTCTCCTAGCTCAAGTGATAAATCTTGTAGCCTATGACCATGGATGCAAACTTTACATCAACTTCAGCGATATGATCAATAGTCATTGCCCTTCTATCCCAATGAGAGCCAGTTGCTTTGGTAACATCATCATTTTTTACCGACTTCAAAACTGGAAGTCTGTCGGTGGAATTTAAGCATGTAACTGCACAAATAGCTTCTTTGGATATTTTGAAAGGCACATCTAGCCACATGAATTCATCATGAACACGGCTTTAGAATATATCGAACCCACTCATCTTCTTCGAATATGGGAAATCTCGTGAATTGCGTAAATTTCTTCTTAACTAGGATTTTGAATTTAGGTTTCACAATAAAATCTTCTTCAACTATGTGTTGTGAATACAATTCCAATAACTGTGAACTACCCAAATCTTCAATATTCTCATGCACATATGCCCTAATATCTTCAATGTGCAGACCATCATACGACACCGATGAAAATGCACCTAATGCCTCTGTATCTACAGACTTATATGGATGCCATTTGAATTTTGGACGTGACCTATCCTTAACTTCGACTAACAAAGGAGTAGACATAATTGTGAGCACACAAATTTACAGGTTTTGCAATAAATACCTTTCGGAGACGAAAACATAATTTGATCACAGATTCTCCTCTATGCTTGAATCTCTCCTCAATTTACAAAATCACCTCAGAGCACTCCAGACCTCTTTATTTTGAATGTAGAATGGAAAATGAAGGTGGAAGTCATTCTTTTATTGTCCTCGAACCTAACTTTTTACTTTTGCAATAAATTCCCTTTCCCTAACTCAACCGGCTGACTATCTTTTATGTTCTGAGATAGATAATTCTTATGAAGATCTCCAATATTCTTCACTAATGTCGTAGATTCTTTTCACAATGTCTGACAGGACTCATCCAAATTCCAGTACCAATCACTTGCTTGTAGGGGGTTTAGGAGTTTTTCTTGATAGCTCCCCCTATGGTAGAGGCCTGAGATCAATTTCCTAAAGTATTACCAGAAGTCTCTTTTGGTCTAGATCCATTTTCTTCTACAGAGGGATTCTTCTTCACCCATTTCTTCTGCATTTGCTTCTTGATCTCATCAGTATATACTTTCCCTTTTCCTTTAGCATCTAGTTGCATGTTCTGTTTTACCGGACCTCTTTTGTTCCAACAGAATCTAGAAGTGTGACCAAATTTGTTGCAGTTGTAGCACACAACACTTTTATGTCCAGACCAATTGTTCCACTCACTTTGTCTTGGTTTGCATTGGTTAGAAATATTCCCAAATCTATTGCATGCATAGCATCTAACATCTCTATGAAAGTTGTTTATCATAATTATGCATTCACTTGACTTATTTCCATACTTATAGAGATTAAAACACTAACCTGAGAATGATGATCCACTTACATTAACCCTACTCCTACACTAAGAAGACATATGACCAAATTTGTTGCAGGTATAACAATAGCCATTAAATATTTGAGCATTAGGTTGTCTTACCAGATTTCTTTTGGGTCCTTTCATCTAATTTTCTTGTATGAATTTTCCTTGTCCAGAATTATTTTGTCCATAGCTCCTTTGTCCAAATCCAGAGCTTTCTCCTTCTTCATATCCAAGACCTCGTCGGTCACCATTAGTCCTCTATCCCTTGATTAGTTCATCAAGTTTGGTTGATCTTGCATTGAATTTCTCCTTATACTCATTTGCAGTAGCAAGTTCATTTCTAAGATCATCAAGTTGTTTGTCAAGCTCCTCTTCACTGTTCTTGGATTGCTCCAATTCATTTTCCAATCAACTGCATTGTTCATATTTCTCTTTTAAATATTGTGAAATATTTTCTTCATTCTTCTTTCTATCTTGAAATTCCTTGGTCATCTTCATCATGATAGATTCCATCACACTTCAAGGCAGCATTCTCTTGGGAAAAAATTTCACATTCTTATGTTTTCCCTTTCAAAACCTGACTGAGTTGATCATCTTCCATGGTTTTTCTCTTCTATTTCAGCTGACCACATAATTCCTTTCTTTTCTCTCTTGATTCATTGATCTTGTCTTTTAAGGACTGGATGAATTTTTATGCATTCTCAAGATTATCTTGCAATTCTCGAATTTCAGACTTTGACTGGTCAAGATCATCCAAATCCACCATGAGTTGTTGTTGAAGACTACTTGTATTCATTAAGAACACTTTCCAAGATCTCCCCAAGCTGTTAGACTTCCTTTGAGGAACTAGATATGATACCAATTGTTGGAAACAAGCTACACTGAGAGGGGGGGTGAACTAGTGTATTGAAAAAATTAACTTTAGTATTCTATCTTTTAATCCACTTAGCACATTTAATCAAAAGTAGTATGCAGAAACAGAAAGTAAGAAACCACACAACCATAACACAAGGATTTTTACGTGGAAACCCTGTTAGGGGAAAACCACAGTGGATGGCCAATCCACAATAATTTTTGAGTATACTCAATAGAAATATTACAAAATGGGAATGCACTTGCATTCAGGCTCACTGCCTAGAGTTCACTGCTCAAAATGGACTCATTGTCCTTACAATAGTTTGGAATAGATCCAAAAGAGAATGAACTGAAAATATAGCATCTACCAATGCTTGATTGCAGTTTAGGTTAAGCTCTAATGATGAACTTTTGTCCTTCTGATTGATATTGAACTTCTGCTTTGCTCTACTCAAGTTCGCACAAAAAACCCCTATGCGCAAATGAAACTACGCATGATGTCGCCCAAATTCTCCTTGGATGTTCACAACATACACCAATACTTCTTCTTCACTCTCTTAAAATGATGTGATTGATCAACTAAATATATCTACGACTGGGGATATAATCACTACAAGTCAACTCAATAAAACTTAAGAATATTTGTAACTTGTCAGCCCAAATCATGAATAAATTTGATGCGTATCCAAACAATTCAGCTAGTCCATAGCTAGGACCAATAATTAAAATTTGAACATGAAATTTTTTTGAATAATTCCTTTTTACACATCCACAACACACCACATTCCCTGAGTCGGCTACAATAGACAAATAGACAGAAAAATGTCCTACCGGACCTCCTACCTCGTACTTCAACAAATGCAACAACACAAAACTCAATAATAAGATAATCCACATGCTTAACAAGCAATTCTAGAGATCCACAACACAAAAATTTGATCCGATGAAGTTGTCTAACCAGATACCCTATTTCTCAAGTATTTTTCCGGTAATACATACTGTATCACATTATCTGCCAATATGACTGGATACTGAACTGAGGATCATGGGAATGAATTTAGTTGCCATCAATGACAACATTAGAAGCCATATTCCAACAGAATGATCTAGTGTGCTAAGGTGTAAAAAGGGGTCTTTCCTAGCATAAACCCACCCACCTAGATGTGTTGGAACTATTGGTTTGGTCGCACGATGAACAGAATAAAAATTAGGCTACCTTGCAACTTTCTCTTCAATGCAACTGACACTTTTTGTAACATATGAAATATTATCACCACAGCCAAATGGATTAGAGATATAAAAAATTGAGAGAGGCTATTATAGAGGGACCTTACATGACCCTGTAACTTCAAAATAAATGGTTGTAAGTGGCATAGTTTTCAAGAAATATCTCATCAATTTTTTCCACTTTTTCGCACTTAGGGCTCTTAAGATATCATCAATACAATGTAGCTTGTAATGATACATGTTGGGGTGCAAAATAGGACCTTACCTAGCATAAACCCACCCACACGGATGTGTTTGAATTGTCAGTTTGGTTGCTTGAAAAATAGAATGAAAATTATTGCACCTTAAAACTTTATACTACATGCATCTGACGCTTTTTCCAACATGTGAAAACTTGTCACCATAGCCAAATGGATTGGAGAGATAAAAAAGTGAGAGAGGTTATTGTAGAGGGACCCTACATGACCTTATACCTTCAAATGGAATGATTGCAAGTATCATAGTTTTTGAGGAAGATTTCATCAAAGTTTTCCTTTTTCGCACTTAGGGCTCTTCAGAGATCATCGATACAAGTTTTTACTAAACATGTAAATATGTAAAAAACAAAAGGTTGGTCCTAAAATACTAAAAATGGATCTCAACAAAGAGATGATAAAAACAAAGCCTTGTCTATTCTAGTTTACACTTATTCCTAAGGGTTAATCTCGACCTTCAATTTACCCATTTCTTACCCTCAATTGGCTATTTAATCATATATATGGCCCGTTAACTATTAAAACTTAAATTCAAATTTGAAGTGAACTTTACATCTCTTTGTGACCTTCTACATGCCCTAGCCATGAAAGGATTTTTTTGGCATTTGGTGTTGTATTAACTTGGGTTGGTAAAAATTATGCACTCTAAAACTAGTTTAAGAAGGATGGAAATGGTCGTGCAACTCATCAACATCCTTGTGAAGCTAAATAACCTATTATGAGCATGATTAGCTGAAAAATAAAGCCTCTTATGTAGATTTTCCTTTGAGAAAATTAAATTGCACTCTAGAAATAAAAATTGGCAATATCTAATCCCATGGTATTAGCTATATATAACTAGTTATGACCATGATATTGGTTTGTGTTTAAGGTGTAGGACCAATTATAGGACTTGTAACTAGTAGGACCAATTGTAGGACTTGCAACTAGTAGGACCATGATAAAAATTGGCAATATCTAATCCCATGGTCTTAGCTTACAAGTAGCAGGACTAATTGTCAAAAATAATTCTAGATTGGCATTGTCTTAATATGTATACAAGTTTAATGGATGGATGAAGCTTGAGATAGATTCAAATCCTCCAAGAGAGTGTAGTAGAACCACAAATTTCTACAAGGATGGACAATCTTTACATTCTTCTTTCAAATTATAATGTGATAGAAAAAGTGTCCTAAAAAATTGTCATAAATTATAGATTTATCCAATGTGTTAATAATAGATTTTCCCATAGCTAACATTCTTATGGTGCTTCAATTGTAATTTTTAGAAAAAATGATAATGTTTCTTGTGTTTAAACTACTTGTAAATCTAAGAGGCCATGCTCAATGTGTAAGGTCTAAAGGAAATGTATGCCACTATATGATCAAGGAAAGTATTCAATGTTCAAATACTAACATCATAGTAAGGTAAATATAATAAGCATGAACATGATAAAAAAATGAAAGCATTATATTAAGCATGTATGATAAGAAGTGATAAAGAAACATAAGAAAATGAAGGAAAATGTAAATCATATGTATAAAGAGAGCATACCTTAAAATCCAAGATTTGATTTGAGAAACTACCCAATTATGTGTAGTTTGTTTTTCTTCTTGCATCAAACTCCTCAAGAATTAGAGCTTTTCATGAACTTTGTTCATTTTCAACCTTCAATTATAAATAAATCTAATAGAATTAGTAAAAACGATAGAAATAACCAAATCTATAATATGAAATTAAAACAAAAAATCATAATTAACATTGCAACACTACAAACATGAAAATATGAGTTCATATAATCAAATTTCATGTAAAAAATCTAGTATTTCCTCCTTGCTACATTGGAAAACAATAAAAAGGTGCAAAGGTGGTGGAATGTGTAAAAATGCACATGCTTTCCCCAATAGCATGAAAAAGTGGTTTTTTTTAGGATAACACACAAAAGTAGGAGAATAATAGAGCATGTGGGCCTAGATAATGGGTGTCCTACCTTTTTTAAAGTTTTTAGAAGTTTCCAAATCTTGCTCGAATTAAAACACGAGTGTTCTTTCACTTGTACAAAGTGTGAGTGTGCTTTGGCTTGCTCAAAACGATGCCAAATTTCAACTTTTTGAAAGCACACTCATGTTTTGAATTTGATAATTTTTTTAAGGTTTTATGAGTTTCATAATGTGTGTGTAGGGAGTTGGGTTGAGGTATTTAGTTGTGTCATCCTATCCCCATGTTGAGTCTATAAGAAAACCTTATCACGAGGTTAGGACCCAATTATCATATTGGTGTAGCTCATCCTCTCATAGGCGTGCCATGGTAGTTTCATTCCACTATTGGTAAGTCTTGAACTTTTGAGACCTTTCTTGGAGCAATGATGACATCTTGTAAGTGCTATCTATGTCTTGTGTTGTGTGTGATATGAAATTTCACCATAATTCCCTTGTTATGTCATATGTGTCATTGTATATGACATGACCCTTTGTGTGTGTGTTTCCATTCAATGCGACATGTTAGTAATGTACCTTACTTTTTTAGTGTTTTCTTAAATACAAATTATTTTCTTGGATAATTTCTTCACTATGTGGCTTGGGGAATTATAATAAGAGGAAATCTCATCTAGCAGTAACTCTAAAGAAGATGATGCAAATGTAGTAGAAATATATTTATTTTTAGTTGTGTGAAGGTATACAAGGTAATGGAGATAACTATATTGATATAGTCAAATTCCAATTTTGTTTTTGCTATTACATGTACTAATAATGAACCAAGTTGTTTGGAAGAGATTCATACTTCCAAGGAGAAAAATTATTGGAAGAATGTCATGAATGAGGATATTGTGGTATTGAAGTAATGTAAGACTTGGGATTTGATTGGTTTGCTTAGGCCCTAATCCCTCAACCTTATACTTAAGCCCTAATCCCTCAACCCTCAACCCTCATCCATATACTTTATACCCTAAACCTTAAAAATTTCCCCTCAACCCTATACTTAAAACCTAAATCATACACTCTCAAACCTTAAACCTATGCCTTATTCCCTCAACCCATACACTAAACCCTATACAAAATATCATAAACCCCAACCTAAACCCTAAGCCCTATACCCTATACACTTAACTTTAGACACTCAATAGGCTAAACATTATCCCTCAACCGTAAACCCTCAACCCTATACCCTATACCCTATACTTAAGCAGTAATCCCTCAAAACTCAACCCTATACCTTAAACCCCAAACCCTACACCCTACACTTGCATCCCTATACCCTATACCCTCAACCTTATACCCTAAACCCTCAACATTTTCCTTCAACCCTATACTTAAAACCTAAACCATTAACATTTTCCTTCAACCCTATACTTAAAACCTAAACCCTACATTCTCAACCCTTAACCCTATACTTTATACCCTCAACCCATACCCTAAACCCTATACCCAATATCCTAAACCCTAATCCCTATACCCTACGCACTTAATCTTATACACTCAATGGGCTGAACATTATCCCTCAATTGTAAACCCTTAACCCTGTTGGTTATTTTTTAGAACCAAACCTAATCTCACCATTTACCTATGAATCTACCAAAATTGAATGATAAGTAAAGGCAAGGATTGGCCAACAAACAAGTAAGGATTATTAGGCCCTTACTTCTACACTTTGGGCTCTGTGAAACCCAGGAGGTAATCCTAACAATGTTTTTATGATATTCTTGTGCCATTTTTATCATAAACATTACAACACACAGATAATTCTCACATAATTGCTCAACAAACAAAATGCATCAAAGGAGTTGGTTGCTCCTTAACAATTGTTTATATTTGGAGCCATGAGAAAGGTAAAACCTAATATAATTATAACCCATTTTAGATAATTTGATTTAATGAATGGTTTGTTGTTGAATTAATCAACACAATGCAATATGATTACCTCACTTAAACTAGTTCCTCGTTCTTGGAAAGGAGTCAATACTAATACCCACATAAGTTGATAGTAATTTTTACACATGACACTACATGAAGCTTTGAAAACACTGTATTATAGTATTTCGACATTATATCGCAACCATCACTTCTTACTAACATCCTAGCACTCAATTTAATATAATTATATAACTTTATTCAAGCATTTACATCAATTCTTTGAATTAATAAGCAAGAATAAAATCATACACCCATTGGAAATTGATAGAGACAAATAAGATAACATTTGATTATATTATTGATAACTTATAAAACTAGTACATAGGAGAGAAAATGGTGTCGAACTTGCACTATTTTGTTCTATATTGCCAATACTACTATCAAGATTACATATGCATATATTAGCACACTCAAACATAAGAATTAACACTAAATTGTTCAGTATCCTTTACAATTCTTTGTGTGATTAATCCTAGAACAACCAACCACCCAACAACCCTTATAACCGGCCCTCAAAACCCATTTATAGAGATATGGAAGTGATAAGCATTAGGACAAATAAAATTTGCATTTGCATTTGACAGTAATTTCACTTTAATTTCAAAGATTCCCAAGACAAGTATATTTAATCATTTCAAAATGGGGGAAAATAAAAGACAAAACTCCATGAAGTACGTTGAAGAAGACCAACCCACCTTCCAAAAGGCATCGTTTTCTATTGTAGTAGCACCAAAATCCCATGTCCACGTTGATCAGAGAAGATTCTCCATTAGCTCCCAAGGAAGAAACATACATATTAACTGAAAAAGGCATACTTGCCATCGAAGCAATGGATTCCAACACCTCTCCTTCACACTAGCCAAAAGAGTTTCCATGTCAGCACCAAAGACAAAAAACCATACACTTGCTGAAGAGGACAAGTCCATTGTAGTGGCCATGGTTTCATAAAAAATAAAAACAGAACTAGGGCACTACTTTGATTTCGTTAGCATCAGAGTATGCCTGCTCACTCTATGTTCGTGCTAAAACTAGAGAAGCCACTAATCCTCCCTCATCAAAATCCTCATTTGGCACCAGAGTGAGTAGGTAACGACCATACTCTGGATCAGTATCTCCTTCATCTCCCGAAGGGTTGTCTGAAACCTCTATGGGAGAGTTGTGCCATCCCATATAAGCCTTGTGATACTTATTTTTCTTCTTTGCTTCCCTCACAGGCTTAATTGATTCTTTCTTTTTAAAATTTTCCAATTCTTCTAAAACAACCTTGCTCCTCAAATTATAGGTTCTCCTAACACCACCCTACTTAGTTTTACCACGGGCACTCCTCCTACCCTTTGGTGTTGCAGGAGCTCTTGGAAAGCCAAGCTCATTTTCAAGCACATTGTCCTAGGACTCAAGTAGACCAAGTCTCCTTGACCTTCGGACTAGGTGGGTAAACACACTCAGTTTACTAATTTTCACAAAGAAAAAAACAATAGAGAAACAAGGAGACTCTTAATTATAGGCATACTTTTACCAATTTGTTCTTAAAAAGATTTTTTGTAGAACAAAATTCAAGCCCTCACAATTCCTATCAACTTAAAAGGAGATTTCAAACTACAAAACCATCACCACCCCAAGACTTTAGGTCTGATAGGCTAGCTTATACATAATTGAAACAAGTAGGTATGAGTACCTATTTACCCAAGAAAAAGCTACCTCAATATATCTGTAACTTCTTATGCCATCTTCTTCATGAACTCAAACTTAATTTCTAAACTATGAAGAAAAATATGTATGTTGATCCTCATTATATTAAGTAGTTTGAGTATGCTTACCATTAATGCTATAGAAAGGCTTGTGCGAGTGAGATGACAATTAGCTACTTGATTTTTGAACCTCGACCGTTGATCACATGTTGAGATAAATGAACTAATAATTACAATCAAGGTAATTAATTATGAAGAGGCTAACTACATGCGCTTGATGCCTTTGTCTAATAAAAAAATCCCAAGTGGATATGCATCCACTCTTTTTGCACACTTAATCACCCATTTATCATTTATGAATGCCTATCGTGTCCAATTTTCCCACTCGCCCGTGGGAATTAATCCACTTGCAACTCATCTCAATAGGACACTAGGGAGCGGTCTTGATTTGATCTCAAACCATCATCTTGTACTCTACCTTAATTTAATATCACCTTCCCATGCAAAAACCCCTGATAGAAATGAGGACCGAGACCAAAAACTAATCATAACTCAAACACATGCATGAGAAATCAATTCTTATCTTGCACTCTTAATCCTTCATGTCTTCTTTGGTAAAATTTATTAATATTTCACCCTTACTAATGTCTATTCAACCCTTCAGATTGATCCATGTGGCAATCTTTCGCTCCCCCACTGAGAAGCAAAAGGTACAAGTGGGCCCCTCACGGGATGGTGAGGAACAGTCAGGATTGACCCATGTCACCCACCAGCAACCGTTGATCACAGCTCTATAAAGCGTTTTTCATCTCCAAAACTAGGCGGGTCCCTCCATGAAGCAACAAGTGCTAATCCACCCACTAGCCCATGACATTTCTTTAATATAAAATAAATAGGACAGGGTGCCAAGGAGTGGCCAATTTGAAGCCACATCATCCAACGACCACCATTGATTTCATTTTAATACCGCTCACATATCATTCAAGGTACTAGGCCCGCGAGTGTAGAAGACATGTGGCTTGCTCCCACCAACCCATTTGCTTATTTTAATGAGGAATAAAGCGAGATAGGGAAGCGAGGAATAATGGAGATTTTCTCATGATGATCAAATGGCCAACATAGAACCTAATATTTGCACATGCCAAAAATGTTAGTTTTAAGAAAGGGGTCATTACTAGGCAGATGACGATCAGGTACATAACAATTAAGGTTAAAACCTTAGGTGAATATTAAAACCTGAGCTTAGACTCAGACAAAGTATTTTGAAAGACATCGACCCCAATTAAAATAAAGCAATAATGTTAATACGACCACGAGCATCGACCAGGACCACTAGGATCAAGGGGTTGGTAAATGAATGAACTTGACAACATGAGTCACAACTTAAACTGATCGAGAACCTGTAATAAGAAGTCAACAACAAAATATAGCATTGGAAAGGACGCATGCTTATGGATCATTTAGGAAGGGTTTCTAGCAATATAAACCATAAAATACTGATGAGAGATAAAACCCTAAGCCCTAAGACAAGGGATCAATCCAGATTTTGCAAAATTTTGAGATGGAACAGAAAGCATTTTTAAGGGTTCCATCAGTAGCTCCTGTTGGGGACGTTTGTTCCTCAAGAACAGAGTGAGATCCAAGAATATTAGGTTAAAGTAGACCGATCACAAAGAGCCAAAACCAGGACCTGCCTGAACAAAGTAGGAGAACCAGATCAAAACAACAAACATATATATAATATTTACATGATTATAAAAAATGATCCACCTCCCATTTTCTTAGAAGCCTCTTCTGATGTGCAAGATTTTAACCTACAAATGAAGCTTCATCAAGCTTCAACTTCACTTGGTGGCCCCAAGCCCCCAAAAATTAGGATAGGTATTTACCCTTGTCAAAAACCTCATTTTCTACTGTATGTAATAGGCCAAGACTAAAAACATTTCCATGAGCTATCCACAACTAATCCTGCTATGGTTACTACCATCAACCATATTGACCATGTGTCCAAATTTTCCATTATCATCATGAATTTTTCCTAACTGAAAATTGTAGTAAGACAATTCTTGAAACCCATGCTCTTTGTAATATATGACCCCAACCTGCTCATTAGCATGCCCCAGTAAAGGCTTATCCAATTAAATTGAGAAAGTGAAACATTCATAATCCACTTCATCATTAAGGTCATATGAGTTCACACTAGCTTCAATTTGCACATTGAACAGAAAACCATCATAAACATTGGACTTTAGATCTTTATCCAGGAGCATATATCCTGACTTCTTGGAGTCACATTGCAATTCCCCCTTTAATGATACAAAATGCATAGGAGGCTCATATAAAACCTTAAAATCACCCCTGGCTTCTATTCCATGCCAGGCAAATATTTATCCTATGTGATGAAGAAGAAATGTTCATATGCAGGCATATCTTCAAGTTGATGTTTACATTCATCATAGCAGTCCATACCAGACATATTGTCACATGCTCCAATACTATGGAAACATGATTTATCTAAGTTCATTATAGTCTAACCTATATTCATCTCAAGTTCATTGGTACAAATCCTATTTTCAATTGCATCCCATGCATCAAAGAATACTTCCAATTTAGGCTCAATAGCATATTCTAATTTACTCCTCAAATCATCATCTAGCTTAATACAAAATGTTTCAAAGGATGGCTCAAATAATTCATAATTAATAGAATCAGCAATAGGACATTCTTGTGCACCATCAATTGATAGTTGTGTTGACTCTAATGTGAAAGGTTCATTACAATTTTAAGGTTGCTCATTACACATTGAACAAGCTTCTTCAACCTTTTCTTCCTCAATACATTCCTTATTGGAAAAAATCATGTCCATTTTTGCTACAAAACCAGAAAATTCTTGTTGGCATATGGCTTCTAGTGTTGTCATTGATGGAAACTAAAGTCATTGATCTGGTCCACATGTCAGCATTTGTCTATACCGAAAGGCAGAGTGAAGAACAGGGTATCCGGTTGAAGCTTGAATATGTCAAGTAGTTTGCATTACCAAGTTATCATTTTTGGTTGCGGATCTCAGGAAAGTTCATTGGGCATATGAAATGTCTTCTTGAGTTTTTTGTTGTCGCATCAATTGGTATACGAGTTAGGAGATCTGGTTGTTTAATTTTTTGTTTATCAGTATATGAAGGCTAACTAAGTGAATGTTGGGTGTTGGGGATGTTTAAGATGGAATTGTTTAAAGTATTTTTGTGTTCAAATATTTTATTTTGGGTCCTAACTATGCTATGGCTAACTTTGGCAGATGCACATTAAAAGTTATTCATGATTTGAGCCGACAGTTGGAAGATATTTTCTATTTTGGTGTGCATATGTGTGAGTTCGATATGTATTGATGTATGTGCAAATATCAAGAGAGTAGTTGAACGATTTTCATTTGTGCAGAAGAGGTTTTTGTGAAGAAAATTAAGGCAAAGCATAGCGAAGTGCAGAATCAGACAAGAGGTCCAGAATCTGATCTATGCGCCTAACCGAAATTGTAATTAGGCATTTATAGATATTATCTATTCAGTTCAACCTTTTGTTGTAATCCAAATCTTTTGTAAGGTAGTGAGCCTTCCTTATTTTGAGCAGTGAGCTATAGGCAGTGTGCTTGAATGCTAGTACACTCCCATTTTGTAAAACACAATATTTAAGTACTCAAATCATGGATTAACCTCCACTATGGTTTTTCCCCTAACAGGGTTTCCATGTAAAAATCCTTTTGTTATGGTGTTGTGGCTTATTGTTTCATGTTCATGCATCTTTCTTTTGATTGAATGTTTTAAGCACCTGAAAGGATAGATTAATAAAGTTTAAAATTGCTCAACACTGATTCAACCCCCCCCTCTCAGTGTTGCTTGAGTCCAACAATTGGTATCAGAGTTTAGTTCCTTTGAAAAAATTTAACGGCTTGAGGTAGATCTTGGAATGTAATGGACTCTGGTAGTCTTCAGTAGCAGCTTGTGGTGGCACTTGATGATCTTGATTAGTCTAAGGAAAAAGTCCGAGAATTGAAAGGAAATATTAAGGATGTTCAGAAATTCATTCAGAAGTTGAAGGATCAGGTTATTAAATCCAGGGAAAGGAGAAAGGACCTTTCTGATTAGATAAAGAAAAAAGAGAGAAAAATTATTGAAGAAAGAAAAAGGATGGATGACGATCATCTGAATCAAACCTTGAAGGAAATACTGAGGAATGTGAAAAGATTTCCAGAGATAATGCTACCCTAAAGCATGAGATGGAATCTATGATGATAAACCGACTAAGGAGATTGAAGATAGAAAGAAGAAAGAGTAGAATCTTGCCTAGTCCCTAAAAGAAATATCTAATGAATTCAATAGAATAAATGGAGAATTCATTCATTTGGAAATGGAACTGCAACAATCCAGAGACAATGAAGAAGAGCTTGAAAAACTAATTCTTATTCTTAGAGATGAACTAGCTACTACAAATGAATACAAGGAGAAGTTCAAGATTAGTTTTGTTAAGCTTGATGAGTTGACTCAAGGGTAGAAGAATGCAAATGATAAACAAGGTCTTGGTTATGAAAAAGGAGAAAGTTTTGGATCTAGACAAAGGAATTTCAAGCAAGGAAATATGATGGACAAAGCAAAAAGGCATCTGGTAAGACAACCTAATGCTCAAAAGTTTAATGGATATTGTTTTGCTTGCAATAAATTTGGTCATATGGCTGCTTAGTGTAGAAGTAAAATGAAATCAAGTGATTCATCATTTTCCAATCAATGCTTCAATTGCAATAAGTTTGGTCATAAGTCAATTGAATGTAGAAATGTGTCAAACAACTTTGTTAATAGAAGGAATGTAGAATGTTATACTTGTGGAAGATTTGATCATATTGCAAATCAATGCAAATCGAGAAGAAATAAATGGAATGACTAGTCTGGACAAGGAAATGTTGTGTGTTTCAATTGTAACAAATACAGTCACATTGCAAGATTCTGCAGAAACAAGAATATGGATAGAGGAGGTATGGTATACAAAGACATAAATATGTAGAAAAATGATAAAGGAAAAGGGAAAGTGATTGTGGATGAAATAAGAGATCAAATGATGAAGACATGGGTGAAGAAGAGTTCCTTTGTTGTAGGAAATGAGCTAGCACCAAAACCTTCTTCTGGTAATCTTTTCGAGAACTAGTCTTAGGCCTTTGGCCTAGGGGGAGTTGCCAAGAAAAATCCTTCAAACCCCCTACCAGTAATTGAAACTGGGATGTGGATGATTGCAGTGGTTGCACTGTTGATCTACAGATGCTATGGAATCAGTTGGAAAGGATATTATGCTAAGTTAAAGGTTCACAGAAGTTTTTGGTTGACAACTGAGAAAACAGGGTATCTAGATAAGTTAGGGAAAAAGCATTTATTACAATAAAAGTTAGGTGTGCGAGATATAAAAAGGGAGTTGAAACCCTCATTTTCCAATTTGTGTTGAAGAAAAGAAGAAGGAGAGCACTTTGCATCATAATTTCAAAAGTGTAAAGAGAATTCGACTATGAAACACTAATCCACCAAGTACTTCGATTGTATTGAGAAATTTGGTGTGTGGTTGAAGAATTTCTTTGGTATTTTCAAGTCATGTGTATGGAAGGTAAAATGGAACAATTCAAAGGAATGGTAAAATTAGATGAGTATATTAGCGAGAAGATTAGAGCTGAAAGAAACATGTTGTCGAACAATGAATTGAAATGGTTGAATGAAGCAAAACACAAAAGCTTGGATATTTGGAGTAATTTCCTTATTTTAGAAACACAGAAATCGTTGAGCTCATTTTGAAAAAATTAAATGATGATATTCTAACATTGGATAAACCCTACCATATCTCAAAAGAAGTGATCGTAGTTGTAACCAGGTTATGAAAGGTTGGGGAAGTACCGAGGAAGAAATCAATCCAAAATAAAGAAGTCAAAACCCTAATTGGAGTAACTAGAGACCAAAGGGCATTGATAATATCGACAATTAAGGATTCAATGACAAGGTACATTGCACATGGAATATCTTACAAAACCTTTTTCAGAAATAGAGAAGGTGCTACTTAAATAAGTCTAGCTTATATTTCACACAAGATGATAATGGAAGATCAGGATTTTGATCTTTGTGGATTGTTGAAAGATCAACTAATGGAGAACGTGCAATTTACAAAGGAGACAGGTTACCCTTTTAGGTTTGGTACTTTGGTTATATTCCTTGTGATGTATTTTTTGAATTTTTTACCCCTGAACAACAATGTAACATGGGAAGAGAGTGAACCAGTTTGCAAGTAGATTTGCATATACTCTAACAATTTGGAAAACTATGATCAAGTATATGAAAGTTTCTTTAAGGGTTTGCTAAGAAATTTTGGTTCAACTGGTGTTTCCATTCTGGTAAAAGGACTTGAATTTGGTTCCTCCTCTGGTGAGATGGAGAGAAAGAAGAGAAGAACAAAGTAAATTGTTGTTTGTACTCCACCAACATGCAAGACTCTAAAAGTTGAAGGGAAGGGAAAAGAACAACTGATTGTGGACATACCATATGAGGAATCTGAGGACACCCTTGGAAAAGAATTGAAAATAGCTCAACCAGAACAAGAAAAGGAAATGGCAGAAGGAAGTAAAGAAGGTGATCTAACCAAGGAAGATCTAATGCAGCTTATTCATGAGGAAGATGGAATGTAGAATATTGCAAACATGTGGTCTATCAGACCTTCATATGAGCAGGACATGATCTTAAGTGTACTAAGTGCTCATTTTGTGCACAATCATATCAAATTGGAGAGTTTGTTGAATAAGTTTCCAGAAGAGATGATTGAATGTATCAAGGAAATCATGGACTCTGAATCTCAAAATAAGGAAGAAGTGATTCTACACCTAAAGAAGCAATACAAATTGTCACTTAACAAGCTGAAAAAGCACATGAATGAACTAAGACAATGCATAAGCACTACAAACAACATTTATAACTATTGTCTTCGATGGCCTCATGCAATCAACAAGTACAAAGAGAAGCTAGAACAAATTGAAACAAAGCTAAACAATATTGTTCAAAACTTTGACATGTCTCAGGATGTTGATGGTGCAATTAGGAAAAGGATCCAGGAATTACAGATAGAGCATACAAATGTTCAGAGCACCAGGAACAGGATTGTTGACACTTTTTGGAAAGTGAAGGACATAACCGAATGCAAGCTGGAACAATTGATTGAGATACTGAGGCAGGGAGAAGTATTGGAAAATGTCTTCACCATTCCGGAATCCCTCACCAAAATTATCAACTAGACATCTAAGAATAACAGCATGATCATAATCGTCGGGATTGTAGTGGAAGCATGGAAGAAGTTTCTTTTGGAGTTGAAGGAGAAGCACAAAATAATCTTCAATTAGCGATTGTATTTCTTCAAGTTTTGAATCAATTTTTGCACAAGTTATGGTTACACTTCAAATGGGGAGAAAGATATTTTTTTTCATTGATGTCAAAGGGGGAGAGAGAGCAGTGAAAAATTCCTCATCAAACTTAGGGGGAGTTTTTTTTAGTATTGTCACCTATGGCATTTTGAAGCTTTGAAGGTTCTGACACTTAGTCATTTTTCACTAAGTGTTGCCATCAATTCCAAAGGGGTATATTGTTGGCATATGGCTTCTAGTGTTTTCATTTATGGCAATTGAATTCATTGATCTGGTCCACATGTCAGGATTTGTCTATACCTAAAGGCAGAGTGAAGAATAGGGTATCCGATTGAAGCTTGAATCTGTCAAGTATTTTGCATTACCAGGTTATTAGTTTTGGTTGCAGATCTTAGGAAAGGTCATTGGGCATATGAAATGTCTTACTCTCGAGTTTTGTACTATCGCATCAATTGGTGTACAAGTTAGGAGATCTGATTGTTCAATTTTTTGTTTATCAATAAATGAAGGCCGACTAAGTGAATGTTGAGTGTTGCAGATGTTTAAGATGGAATTGTTTAAAGTATTTTTGTGTTTGAATATTTTGTTTTGGGTCCTAACCATGCTATGGCTGACTTTGGCAGATGCGCATTAAAATTTATTCATGATTTGATCCAACAGTTGGAAGATATTTTCTATTTCATTGAAGCCGACATATAGTGATTGAATTCTTGGTAGCAGATATATATATGAGATCGATTAATTCATTTTGGTGTGCATATGTGTGAGTTCTATATGTATTGATGTATGTGCAAATATCAGGAGAGTATTTGAATTATTTTCATTTGTGTAGAAGAGGTTTTTGTGAAGCGAATTAAGGCAGAGCAGAGTGAAGTGTAGAATCAAACAAGAGGTCCAGAATTCGATCTATGCACCTAACCGGAACTATAATCAAGCATTTGTAGATGTTATCTATTCAGTTCAACCTTTTGTTGTAATCCAAATCTTTTGTAAGGCAGTGATCCTTCCTTATTTTGAGCAATGAGCTCTAGGTAGTGTGCTTGAATGCAAGTGCATTCCCATTTTGTAAAACACTATATTTGAGTACTCAAATTGTGGATTAACCTCCACCGTGGTTTTTCCCCTAACAGGGTTTCCACATAAAAATCCTTGTGTCATGGTGTTGTGGCTTATTATTTCATGTTCATGCATCTTTATTTTGATTGAATGTTTTAAGCACCTAAAAGGAAAGATTAATAAAGTTTAAAATTTCTCAACACTGATTCACCACCCCTCTCAATGTTGATCGAGTCCAACAATTTTATCTTTGTTTCATACAGGAAATCATGGACAACTAGGACATGATACTATTGGCTAGCACCATAAATTCCATCATTTTTAACACTGCACTCAGGCTTAGGATGTTGAATATAGACATTCTTATCTTCAAATTCATCATCATTCACAAGGCTAACACACTCAAGTTTTGATATAACTGGATTGCATTCCCAGTATCCTTCACATGGGATTTTTTCTTTGACTTTTAAGGGAAAAACCTCATGAGCATCACTATTGTTACATCCTTCAAGCAAAGAAGAGGCTCCTAGGTAATCCTCATAAAAAGACTCATATTCTTTAGAGAGATAATTTGAAACTTCACTCTCTTGATGATCATCGGAAGGAGATTCATTATCATATCCACTATACTCAGAATGTTCATTGTGAATGTTCACACTCTCATTTTTAGTATTTTTATTATCACTTTGTAAGGATACATCAGCAACACTCACAGATGTACCAATGTCATCATTAGATAGATCTTCATTTTCTGAAATATCCTTTTTTATTATCTAGGTAGACCTTTGATCTTTGTCAATAGGGCAACCACCACTGTTATTTTGAGACCCCATTCTTTGTATATAGTTACACTTAGCTTCCTCAACAATCCTTATCTAATTAAGTACTTGATCAAAACCCTGAGGCTTCAATTCTTTTGGTAAGGTACTAAGCCATGGCTCATAAATTTCACATAATAGGTCAATACATACTGAGTCTTTAGTTCTCAAATTCTTTGGAATTTCTAACAAGCTGTCCAAAAACCTTACTAACAAGTCATATGGTGATTCTCCCTCATTCTTTGTCATTTTAGACAATCTTTGAAAAAAAATCATTTGATCATCATTGCTTAAATTTTGTTGAAGTTCATCTTGAATCTATCCAGGATTACTATGTTGTGAAGCTAAAAAAATTAAGGCATCAAAAACATCATTACCTTGACCATCTCTTTCATCCTTAGGACAACAAACATTGGCAGCCATATATCGCTTCATTATTGAATATTTCATGTTATTTTCAATGTCCATGGTGAATTGATATGCATGATGTGATGTTGTGGGCTCCTTATCTCTTAACAGATATCTCATCTCATCATCAAATGCACCTAGATACACAACTAGACATTCTACATCACTTGGTCTCATATTTTCAGGAATGTTTCTTACTGATTTTGCAAATTTGAGATTAAAAGTAGGGACCAACTCCTCTTCATCTTTCTGAATTTCCATGAACCTTTTTCTTGCCACGTTCGAATTAACCCTTTCACCAAATTTTTCTACAAATCTATCATGAACTCATTCCATGAAGCTATAGAACATACTAGTAAGTATGAGAACCAGTCTCTAGCATCTTCCTTCAAAGACTGAACAAAAAGCTTCATGACAACATCTTCATGATTTACCTCATAATCTCCTATCAAATCCATGAATGCATACAAATGTCTAGAAGTTGACTCTGAACTATGCCCTATAAATTTGGGCAAATGTTTCCTAACATCATTAGGAATCAGGTTTGAGAAACCCTGAATACCATTAAAATTCAATGGTTTATACCTCTTAATAGAAAAATTCCTTTGATGACATGATAAAGGTTGCATGCCCTACATGGTTTTACTTGGTATTCCACATGGATACATAGGGGAACTATACATTCTCTTGTACCCCCTTTCAACCCTCACACATCAACCTTACAGTTGATTATTTACTACCCTATTCCTTGATTTAATCATGACTTCCAAAATGCACAGCTCAATTACATCTACACTTTAAATTTTCTAATGGGAAGATTTTAAAGATAAGCATACTTCTTCATCATAATACATAAACTTCAAATTACACCTTAGAAGTATGTAAAACTACCACTATTGTTTCCCTTTATTAGTGCTCAATTCACTTAATAGGGAATCAAAATTTTCTTCAGATTGTTTAATATGGTTTTCGCACAAATTCATGCCTTATGAAAACCAAAACAGGGGAAGTACCTCGATGTGTTGTAGTTTCCTTTGAATTATGCTTGTGACTGTCGATGTGAGGATTGTTGGTATGGGCTGAATTATGCTTGATCCATGAAGAATCGAAGCATAACGAAGCTACCAATACTCAAATCTCAACAAGATCGATCAAACAAGATTAAAACCAAACATTTCATCAAGACTTAACATACTAAACTACGAAAGCCATCAAAACAGCTATTCTAATCCATTCAAAATTTATCTTGTTGTGGAATTGGTGTCACGTTGATGTGGATTGACGACCCTTTCCCAATGCCATGATAGTGAGCTTGTTTCAGTCGATTCTATGGAAGAGAATCAATGAAACTATGGTGTTTGATGTGTGAAAACATAAATTACATAAAAATGAACATGATGCAAGCTAAGTTACCATGATTTTATGCTATAAATGATCTAATTATGCAATTTTTAAGCTAATCTAAGCTAAATGATGAAAACCCTAATTTATTTACAAACTAGGATGGATGCATGGAAGCCATTAATGGATGCTCTAAGCTATTATGTAATGAAAATAATCTAAAAATAAGCTAAATGTGTGCAAATAGAGAGTATGGATGTGAGTAAATTTAACAACATAAGTTTTCAATAAAAGATGGATCCATTTGTCTCCAAATAGTGATCTATTTATAGGAGATAAAATGAAGAATGGGTGGTTGAGATCCAAAAGCTTAATCAACGGTTCAAGATGAAGGAGATGAGAGGCATAGATCCTGGATTCTCATCAATGGATGAGAATTAATGATGAAAGTTAATCAAAGGCTCACAATTGACTCAAACAAACACACTTTTGACCTGCTCACATAGGTCAAAGGTAACTTGCTTAGAAGGTTAAAGGGTTAACTTGCTTTTGAAGCTAAGTGAGTTGATTGGAGGAGAGGGAATATTCCTTAGAATATTCCATTAGGGTGAGGGAAAATATGATTTTACAAATTAAAACAAAGTTTTAATTGTGCAAAAAGGATAAAGAATATTCCATGGGAATATTCCCTTTGATTAGAGGAAAATTAGTTTAATTGTTAATTAAACAAGGTTTAATTTATGCAATTAGGGAATTAGAAGACTTAAAAGATATTTATTAAATAATTTAATAAATAGGGGAGGGGTAAAATGATATTTAATTAAATAACATAGGGTTATTTAATTAAATAAGATGACTTAGGAGATTAAATTAAATATTTTGATTTAATTTAATAAGATGAATTAACCCAATTTCATTAATTAGGCCAAATAGACGAAAATGATGCAATTAATTAATTAGCTAGGCTAATTGAATTAACTAAGTGAAAGAGGATAGATAAAGAGGAAATGATGTTAATAAATCTGATTCGAGTGTATGACATCAATTAAGACATTTTTCAGTGTCTACATTTTTCCCCTCTTTGAAGCAATGTACTTGTTGCATTGGTTCAAAGACTGATGTTGATTTTGATGTTGATTTTGATGCTGATGATGATGTAGAAACAGATATCGATGATCTCTTTGAGATGTTGATAGCCAAGCTAAATTTGATTGATCTGATTGATCGATTGATAACATTGTTGAGGATTCACAACAATGCAAGGATTGTGTTAAATAACACGAGGATTCGTAGGGAAAGATATATCTCGACGATTGTTGATTTGATAGATTGATCAAGATTTTCTAGCAAGGCTAGGAACAAGATTCGTTAGATGATTTGACCTCAATATGATCAAAAGATGGTTAGTTTCCCCATTGAGAGATCGATCAGAGAATAAAATGTTCCAATCAGGCTCACGATAGGTGAAAATCAAACTTATGCTTGAGATGCTTGATATTTCACCCTACTTTTGAATCAAAGAGTTGCAAATTTTCATATTGTTGAGCTAAAGATGATATATATGCCCCATTGTGTCCTAGCGGAAGAGGGATTGCTAGTGTGCTAGCTCAGATATTAATGTAGACAAATTTCATGATGTATAGACAATCATCGGCTATGGGTAGCCTCATGTATATTTCGATGGAGATAACATAGATTTTATGCTTGGATAGAAATGTTAGTAAAGATAGAAGAATAAGAAGAATAAAATGGATGGATTGACCATTCATTTTGAGATTGATTCAAAAAGATCCAACAAGTCCATGATCCATTGATAATTATTGGGGATGGTGACGAGACAATGCAAAATGTAGGATGAAATGCAGGATGGGTGCTCACAATTCAGGATTGGGATTTTTTGTCATTCCTTATTATTTGATATAACACATAGATACGATGCATCAAGGTATTAATAACCAGGATGGCATTGTATCTAGTGTAATAGACTTTGACTCGACAAATAGATAGGATAGTTCTTGTTCACACCTTGACATACGGAAACCTCGTTGGAATGTAAGTTAGAAGCTTAGAACATATTGGACCAAAGCATATGCAATGGTCAACAACATACCCCAAACGACCTTCCTACACACAATGAAGCAAGTATGCGCCAAGATTATTTTACAAGAGTATCCACAAGCGCAACAAATGAAAGATAATGATCGACGGCCCATTCTTTTCTCTCTAAATCATTTTAGATAGACATCATCGAGAGGTCCTCGAAATGGGTCATTAAGATAAATTATAAGAAAAGATCAAAGACAAATAGGCAGTGTTATCTATAGCTCCTGCCTTGTTTAAGTTTAGCTTAAGTGATATATGATATTGATGTCCATCATAGGAAGGATACATCCTAGGACATGTTGATCAAAGGGTTGTTTTGATGTTGGGATGATGATGCTAAGATGAGCTATTGTTATAAACTTCACTGACGCATTTACCTATGATTTAGACTCTAGATTTTGACTTTTGGGTTTTCACTTTACAACTTGCTATGTTTGCTTTCTACGTGTTTTTCCAAAGGGTGAAGGTGATGATCATTTTATTATGGATGAAAGCTTATTGCGGGTGAAAGCTAGATGGGATGGATGGGTTTTGGATTTTTCTGAATATTTCAATGTTTTTGGTACTTTGAAATGTTTTGATGTTGTTTTTGGTATTTTGAAATGTTTTGATGTTGTTTTTGGTCTTTTTGAAAGTTTATATGAATGTTTTGGATTTTTATATTTTTTGAGGTTGTTTAGGGTTTTTTTAGGGTTTTTAGGTTTTGAAATTTTCTATTGTTTTTGGATTTTCCATTTTCAAATGTTTTTGTTTTTTTCTAAATATTTGGATGTTTAGGGTTTTTTGAAATATTTGGATGTTTTGGGATTTTCTACAATTATTTGGATGTTTTTGGATTTTCTGAAAGTTTTTTGAGTTTTGACCAAGAACCTAACCTAGAGACCTATCCTAGGGGCCTTGAGGGTTGATCAAAGATTAGCCTTGCCTGCGTTATACATGCAAAGACCACGTAGTTCGACTGACTCGACCAATTTACAAGACAAAGATATGAACAGACGAGGGACAACAACTAATTACAACGTATTGCTAAAGGACTGTCCTAGGGTGTCTTGGGGGCACATCAATGATGGCCACTACGTTCAAGCTCAGAGACAATGTAGTTCGATAAGAGGACATTATTTTTTGGATTTTTGATGTTCAACCTTTTTAGGGATTTTAATGTTTTCTAGATGTTTTGGAATTTTCCTTTACAATTTTCTAAATGTTTTTGGATTTTCGTTGTACAGGATTTTGCAAAAAAATTTGGATTTGGATGGATTTTGCAAGTGTTTTTAGATTTTTTATGGATTTTGCAAGTGTTTTTCGATTTTTTCTCACAATCTTGATGAGTGTATGGATATGTGATGATTTTAGTTATCTGTTTCAAGATTTTGTTGAAAACCAAGCTAGGATTGATTGATTTCATTGATGGATTGATGATGGTAACATTGTTGAGGATACACAAAAATGTAAGGATAGTGTTAAGAAACACAAGGATTGGGAAGGATATCCCGAGATGATGATGGATTTATTGGATAAGATTGATCAAGATTTTGGAGCTTGGTTTGGAAAAAAAAAATTGGAATAAGTTGATGTGACATTGAAGTGCAAGGTAGATTCAACTGATATGGATTTTTTGGATTGATGTTGGATAAAAGATAAAGCTTGATAAGGAACACCTTCTCATTAGAATGTGCCATGGGCTAGTGATTTGGATTTTTGCTTCAAATGATTTGACCAATTTTATTTTGTGTTAGCAAATGTTTAGATCACAACATGAGTTATATGATATAGCTCAAGATTTATTTTTGAAGCAAGATGTAAGTATCTACCCCCAGCATCTAGCAATGTATGGAATTATATGCCAAGGATTATCTTGTGATAGGATAACATGTTTGGATAGAGTATTCCTTTTTGGACAATGCCTCATGGCTCAAATAATTTTGGTTAGGATAGGACCAATGCTAGTGACCCATGTCAAGAAGTATACCATAAGCAAGTGTGAAGTACATACCAAACTTTTTCCAAGATCGAGATAAGTTAGATGGGATGAAAAATGGATTCGATAATGAAGGGTTCCTAGATTTATTATGGATAAGATGGATGGAATGTGGGATTTATTATGGATGGGATGAGATACCACCACCTAAAATGGTACACATAGATGCTTGATTCTACTCATGACACCTGTTTTCCAGGTTTTCATCATGGTACTTGTCTAAAGCGCCACCAAAGTGATTTTCACTAGAGGACAATTTTTCTCTTGACTATTTTCTTTATTTTTTTTTATTTTTGAAAGTTTATGCTCATGTTGAACCACCTAGTGGTGCTGATGTAGACATTGTTGGTGTTGATATAGATGTTGTTGTCATGATGTGCCAATTATATCCTATTGGGAGGAGTTGCTTTGTTAGGATATGGGAACTTGAGTGTAACCCCTGGATCTTTTCATCTTCTTTATCGATACCAGAGTTAACCTTACTAAGATGCACACATTGTGATGGAGTGCCCTTAGAGTCCTTATGATAAAGAGTTGCTACCAACACATGGTCAATACAAGAGTTGGATATTATGGATGTTCAAGTGGATGGTGGAATGCGTTGAGGGATACGAGATGCAGATGGATTGGTCGACAATTTGGAATCTTTGATTCTCCAAACTTTGGATGATGAGCAATGATGGGTGGATATGGAGATTTGATTGGGACCAACTTCTTCATATACTTTGTAGGTCACTCTTGAAGCTTTCTTTTGTATTGATGAACACTTTTGATGGATGAACTTCCCTTTTTTATTTTTCCTCATAGTTTATTTGACTAATGGAGTGCAATAGGGATGATTTTCTTTATTTTTCTTTGGTATCCATTCAATTGTTTCTTGTCCATTTTTCTTTGTCAATCATTTTGCTTCAATAATTTTCTCTTTTCTTTGATATAGACCTCTTTCTTGTGGTTGGTCCCAATTAGTGGGTGGAAAGATGTGTGGATGATGATTCATGATATGAATGGTTGGAGTGTTGGTAGCCATTTAATCATAAGGAATCTTTGTGCTCCCCATGTTGGTGTTTTCACTAGATAAAGTTTCCCCTAGTATTATAGGATTATTACTAACATGCTTTGATTTTGTTGTTGACAAACCATTTCCTTCCTGTTCAAGATGATTTTGCTTAGCTGATTTTTTATAATGCTTGATATCCTCACACTTACTTTCTTCAATTGGTATGGAGGATGTGTTTGATTTTGATGTTTCTTCAAAAGGTGTTGATGCTCTACAACCCATATATGAGTCTTCTTCGTGATCCATTTTTGCTTGCTCTTCAAAGGATGTTTTTGTTTTACCATATATGTAAAGGTCTTCTTCATGATAAATTTTTGATATATCTATGGATTTTTCTATGCCTTGATCAGGTGTTAAAATATTAAGAGTAAGAGACTCTTCTTTATTGGAAATGATGTCAAGAGTATGAAACTCTTGTTTTGGATGAAGATCATCTGCATGTCCATTAGGAGTAAGCATCTCATGGGTAGATGGAGGAGTATGTGATATATGGATATGATCATTATTTGTGATAGGATTATGTGATATATGGATATGATCATTATTTGTGACATCTTGTATGGATTGGATAATTTCCATTAGATCATGGTATTATCTTGGAGATATGGATCCTTGATCTTGATTAATTTTGGAATTGCTAAATCAACATTCTTTGGATCAAGCTCTTGACATGGGTCAATTTCAAAGGATGGATTGCTTACAAATGGTTCTTAAATGTCTTCATTAGGCATCGGTATTGGCTCGATATTTTCTTGATATTCAAGTGAATTTGAATCAAGTGTTGAGTTGAGGATTCCCTCAATATCTGCAACCATGAGGTCAAAGGATGTCAATATGTCTTGGAAAGGATGATTGCTAGACTTTGGTGAAAGATGTTGATCATTCTTTGGAATAAATTCTTGATATATGTCCTCTAACTTTTTAGGTGATGTAGAGACATTATCAACATGATCATTGGTAGATGAATCTTGAATTTTGTCCTCAAACATGGTGGTGGGGATATTGTCAATGTTTTCAATCATAGGATCAAATGATGTTAATGCTTCTTGAAAGGGATCCTTTTTGGATATTGTTGATGGGTCTTGATCATGATTAAAAAATGGCTCTTGATGTATGTTGATTTGATCACCAAATGTGGTAGAAAAATCTTCAAGGTGCTCATTGATGGATAGATCTTGATCATTGTTTTCAACAATTGTGGTGGAGAGATTGTCACTGCCATCATTAATGGTTGAATCTTGATCATTGTCTTCAATAGTTTTTTTTTTAATCAAGAAGGTCTTGGATGAGATCTTTGAGTTCGATACAATATGACGTGTCATGACCTTTTGTGCTATGGTATTCATAATAAGCATTATCATCATCCCATGGGAACTTGATGCTAGATTCACCTCCATTTAATTCTTCTAGAATATTGATAAGTTTAGCATGGACTAACGTGTTTAATGTTGATTCAATTGGCTCCCCTAAAGGAGTGTATTCACGTTTGGTGATGGTGTTGTTATCTTGTTAATCTTATGCTTGTTGTGTTTGATCTAGTTGTGATTCATCTTGGAGATGTGGTGATTGATCTTGTTGTTGAGGTTGTTGATTTTGATATCCAACTTCTTGATATTGAAGATGTTGTTCTTGATGTTGTTGCGGACACAAATCAATGTTTTAGAGGCATGGTTTAACCAATGGGGGAGTGTGTCAATTTTGGGGTGGAGATGTCTCTTGGTGATATGAATCAACAAAATTTTGAAGTATAGGAATTTTATTTCACATAATTTTATCTTAATTTTGATTTTGATACCCTTGGTGTAGTTGATTTGGTTGTCGGTCAAGCATATTTGGAATATACACTTGTGGTATTTGTATGGGATTATGCACAAATTTATTTTGGATCATGTTCTGATTTATGATGATGCTTAGATTTTGCATCATAGGTTGGCATTGAGCATTTTTGTGGTTGGGAAACATATTGCTTTGATTTAGGTAACCTTGATTTTGCATGGTGTTACCTTGATTTGGATCAATACATTGAGTTGCCAGTATATTGCTTGGATTTTGAACAACATTAGTGTGATTTGCAAACATATCTATCCCATAGTTCACTAAGTGTGGCTTTGATATGTTCATGTTTGCTAAGTTTGTATTTGGTATATTCACATTTGGCATGTATTGATTTGATGGGATAATGTTGTTTTGTTGAAGACCCATGTATTGATCATTTGGTTGATAGATTTGTAGGTTTTGACTTTGATTTAAATCTACCATAGGGAAAGGTGTTCCAAAATTTAGATTGGGAATACTCACATTTTTTGTAGCATTGAGGTTTGTAGGATATAATGATCCTATGTGTGAATTGTATAAATGTGAGCTTTGATAATCAATTGGTATTGTAAGGTTTTGATAGTTTGGTTGATTTAGACCACTCATGATGGATGAATCAATTTTATATTCCATATTTTTCTTGTGTTTTTACCTTGTTGCAAAAGTTAACCTCTAAGGTGTTTTGGACCAATGATGACAATGGGAGATGAACAAGGTGAATGATATGGAAAGTGATCTTTGAAAATGTTTTGGGGACAACACTTTTGACTTAAGAGTTTGATATTTGATGTTTGGATAAAGGATGTTTATGAATTTGTGAATCTTTAAAGTATACTTGTGACCTTCAAGATAAATTAGTTCAAAGATGGTAACTAACTTAACCAAATGCTTGGAAAAGGATTCATTTCACATACAAAGTAGCTAAGTTAGGGTTTTGTTTGATTGATGTATAAGTCCAAAGTGTTGGTGTGTTCAAAAGTTTGCAAATTTTGGTGAAGTGAAGGATGAAATATGATGAAGGATGGATGAAATGTTTGACCCAATGTTGACCTAGAATGAATTTTTGTTTTCCAAGACCAAGGTAGTGAAAAACATGCTATACCTCTAAAGTGATCAAACCCTAAGGACTCGATGATTTTGGTAAAATAGAACTCAATTTTTTTTGGAAATAGGATCCAATGATTTTGGAAAAGTGAAACTCAATGATTTTGGACTCAATGTTTTGCAATGTTTTCTTTGTCTCAATTTTCTTGTTTTGGGGGAATCAAAGTTTGTAAGTACATCAATGTGGGGTGTTCATTTGTCAATTTATTTGTTTAAGTGAATTTATTTTACCACAAACACTTGTCTTTGATTATGTTTCCAAAATAGATGTTTATGTCAAAAACATCATAACTTTCACGATGTCCATTTCATGAAAATCATAAGGTTAGAGCCATAATTTCCTATGTTGTCTTTGGTAAATATGGGTTTGAGATTAATGTCAAGATATTTAGAAATAACTAAGGATAAATCCTTAGGACAAGCAGTAATATCAAGGATAACTCAAGAAGTCCATATTTGAGCCAAAGTGTTTTAAATTTGGATAGTGAATGTTTATTTTTTTATAGTTTTGAAATCAAGAAAAGTGTTAAAATGACACAAGAATTACAACCCTAGGATAGAAATGGATATATTTGTTGTATTCCCACTTGGATTTCTCTAGCTGTGCTTATTCAGAGTGGATGATTAGAATCTTGACCACACTGGCTCCCCTCCATGACACTCACTTCTAAGGGTCAACCAACTTTTTAGTTTTCATGAATCTCCCATGAAAAACTCTTCATCTCTACTAAGAACCACAAATATGTGGGACGGCTTTAGAGGTCCAACCTCTTGACATTAACAAATATTAAGGATTTTCGGCTTCTACACAAAGGTTTGTAATAAGGGCATCCAGTTTAGGGGGTGCAATGATAAACTCCTTGTGAGACGTCTCTCAACCCTTAGAACAAGGGCTTTATGCATCATAAAGATGTTGGGGGAGAGCTATCATGTACCACTTCCCATTGTTCACAATTTTCATTACAACCACAAATTTATATAGCGGTTTGGAAAAGCTTGGCTTATGCTCGTTACCGCTTAGGTCATTCCCTTGGGGTGAATACATTTTCCCAAGACCCTCCAAAGGTGAACAATAGCGAGTAAGTACATCCGTAGTTCGATCACCTTTGCTTGCATGCACAAAGAGAGAACGCACGCTATGTCTTTTCTCACACTAGCATGGTTGTTCAATTTTAAACCCAAATTGAAAGATGGAGATGACTCTGCAAAGTGTTGGTAATGTTTCTATTTCTCAAGATCACCAAATGGTGCGAGAGAATTGCATATGCATTATGCGTTCACTAGAAATTTTTAAAAATGTCACAAAACAAAACAAACAGTTGTCAATTTTATCCTTCAAAGCAATAATGAGTTAATTTTAAGCACCAATTGAAGGATGAGTTTGCCTTGTCCAATTTTAAGCCCAATTGAAAGATGTGATGTGAGGGTTCACTTTTATCCAACTTTGAACATTTATTTTAAATCCAATGGAAAACTAGTGTGTTGCCTAAGACTAAAAGTTAAAAAAAAGCATGAAATTGGGTTATAATTACCCCAAAGCATTGAACACTAGTTACAATTATAGAATGTTAAGATAGAAGAGAAGGTCTTCAATTTTTCTCCGTGCTTTTTAAACCTACAAAACCCTGTTAGTCTAACAATGAAAACACAGTCATACATTGATCAATGATCAGATAAGCACAAGAAATTAAGTCACATGTCGAAAAACAAACATGAAGTTTCTTACCCTAGTTGAGCATCGTTGCACATGATGGTGTCGCAATTTGAAATTTGGGCATCGCTCTGGTGAATTTGAGTGTCACTCTGTAGAAAGACCAAGAGCACAATTACGTCATTGTTTTGATGGGCGTCATTGTAAATGAGTGTGTCGCGGTTTGAAATTTGAAAGCGTCGATCTGGTGAAGATGAGTTTCGTCGTTTTCGTTCCACGATATTTCAAATTTAAATACGCATCACTATATTTAAATTGATGTCGGCCAATTAAATATGCATCACTATATCAAATTGCTTGGGCGTCACTATATGGCAATGCTATTGAAATAACATTGTTGTTTGTGGTTTGAGCGTCATTAGAACTTGTAAAACAACATGAACATGGATTTCGAGATAAAATATGGTTAAATGATCAATTTTCCCTCCTTATAGTGCCAGAATTTCGATGTGAGGATTGTCAGTATGGGTCGAATTATGCTTGATCCATGAAGAATCGAAGCATAACGGAGCCACCAATACTCGAATCTCAACAAGATCGATCAAAAAAGATTAAAACCAAACATTTCATCAAAACTTAACATACTAAACTATGAAAGCCATCAAAACATCTATTCTAATCCATTCAAAATTTATCTTGTTGTGGAATTAGTGTCATGTTGATGTGGACCGATGACCCTTTCCCAATCCCGTGATAGTGAGCTTGTTTCAATCGATTCCATGGAAGAGAATCAATGAAACCATGGTGTTTGATGTGTGACAACATAAATTACGTAAAAATGAACATGATGCAAGCTAAGTTACCATGATTTTATGCTATAAATGATCTAATTATGCAATTACTAAGCTAATCTAAGCTAAAAATAAGCTAAAAGATGAAAACGCTAATTTATTTACAAACTAGGATGGATGCATGGAAGCCATTAATGGATGCTCTAAGCTATTATGTAATGAAAATAAACTAAAAATAAGCTAAATGTGTGAAAATTGAGAGTATGGATGTGAGTAAATTTAACAACATAAGTTTTCAATAAAAGATGGATCCATTTGTCTCCAAATAGTGATCTATTTATAGGAGAGAAAATGAAGAATGGATGGTTGAGATCAAAAAGCTTAATCAACTATTCAAGATGAAGGAGATGAGAGGCATGGATCCTAGATTCTCATCAATGGATGAGAATTAATGATGAAAGTTAATCAAAGGCTCACAATTGACTCAAACAAACACACTTTTGACCTGCTCACACAATTCAAAGGTATCTTGCTTAGGAGGTTAAAGGGTTAACTTGCTTTTGAAGCTAAGTGAGTTGATTGGAGGAGAGGGAATATTCCTTAGAATATTCCATTAGGGTGAGGAAAAAGATGATTTTACAAATTAAAACAAAGTTTCAATTGTGCAAAAAGGATAAAGAATATTCCATGGGAATATTCCCTTTGATTAGAGGACAATTAGTTTAATTGTTAACTAAACAAGGTCTAATTTATGCAATTAAGGAATTAGAAGACTTAAAAGATATTTATTAAATGATTTAATAAATATGGGAGAGGTGAAATGATATTTAATTAAATAACATAGGGTTATTTAATTAAATAGAATGACTTAGGAGATTAAATTAAATATTTGATTTAATTTAATGAGATGAATTGTTAATGTGAAAAAAGATGAATTAACCCAATTTAATTAACTAGGCCAAATAGACAAAAATGATGTAATTAATTAATTAGCTAGGCTAATTGAATTAATTAAGTGAAAAGAGGATAGATAAAGAGGAAATGATGTTAATAAATCTGATTCGAGTGTATGACATCAATTAGGACATTTTTCAGTGTCTATAGTGACTGGAAAACTTTGTAGATCTGAAGCTATCATTAGTTTCTTTGCATAGAGTCACCGCCTCCTTCCAAGGAACAAAACTTCAATAATATGAAGTTTCTATCACAAGTTGATTTCAATTTAAGCCTCCTTGATTAGCAGGGTCATATGTGAATCCTACATATCTTCTGCAACACAACCCTTTCCAGGTTTTGAGTACTCAATATCTGACCTAGATGTTCAAATTAAGTAAAATATTTTACTCTCTCAAGACAATATTGGAGTCCTTTGAAATTTTCTCTATAGTTTTCTATCAAGGTATCTTATTGTGTGAATGCAGATATACGTTATCCTTTCTTCAACAAATTTTCATTCCATTTCACTAGATTTTCTCAAATAATACATATTGGTTTAGAGATTTCAGAGTCACCAACCACATCTAGTGAGAAATTGTGAAAATATTCATGGAATTTTGGTAGATCTTGATAGTATTTGCAACTTTCAAGGGAAACACAACAAATTCTTGCAACATTTTGGAGGATCGACTCACTAACAAAAAGCTAAGCTTGACATATATTCTCTAGCACATATATAACTCTTTAAGGAAAAATGATCTTCTATCAAAATTTTCTCAAGTCACTCCCAAATAGAGTTTCCAATCTATTGGTTTTTTTTAGAACCATACTTAATCTCACCATTTACCTATGAATCTGCCAGAATCCAATGATAAGTAAAGGCAAGGATTGGCCAACAAACAAGTAAGGATTCTCATGCCCTTACTTCTACACTTTGAGCTCTATGAAATGTAGGAGGGTAATCATAACAATGTTTTTATGATATTATTTTGCCATTTTTAGCATAAAAATTGAAACACATAGACAATTTTCACATAATGGCTCAACAAAAAAAATGCATCAAAGGAGTTGGTTGCTCCTTAACAATTTATATTTGGAGACATGAGAAAGGTAAAACCTAATATAATTGTAACCTATTTTAGAGAATTTGATTTAATGAATGGTTTTTTGTTGAATTAATCAACACAATGCAATATGATTACCTCACTTAAACCATTGTCTCATCCTTGGAAAGGATTCAATACTAATACCCACATAAGTTGATAGTAAGTTTTACACATGACACTCTATGAAGCTTTGAAAACACTGCATTACAATATATTTCAACATTATATCGTAACCATCACTTATTACTATCATCGTAACATTCAATTTAATATAAATCTATAACTTTATTCAAGCATTTACATCAATTCATTGAATTAATAAGCAAGAATAAAACCATACATCCATTGGAAATCAACAGAGACAAATAAGATAACCTTTGATTATATTATTCATAACTTATAAAACCAGTACATAGGAGAGAAAATGGTGTCAAACTTGCACTATTCTATTTTATATTGCTAGTACTGCTATCAAGATTACATATGCATATTAGCAGACTCAAACCTAAGACTTAACAATAAACTATTCAGTATCCTTTACAGTTCTCTATGTGATCAATCCTAGAACAACCAACCACCCAACAACTCTTGTAACTGGCCCTGAAATTCCATTTATAGAGATGTGGGAGCGACAAGCATCAAGAAGAATTACAATTACATTTACATTTGATAGTAATTTCACTTTAATTTTAGAGATTCCCAAGACAGTTACATTTAATCATTACAAAATAGGGGAAAACCAAAGACAAAACTCCATGAATTACATTGAAGAAGACTAGCCCACCTTCCAAAAGGAATCATTTACTGTTGTAGTAGCGCCAAAATCCCTTTTCCATGTTGATCAAAGAAGATTCCCCATCATCATCCAAGGAAAAAACATACATATTAACTGGAAAAGGCATACTTTCCATCAAAGAAACAAAGTCCAACACCTCTCCTTCGCACCAGCCAAAAGAGTTTCCACATCAGCACCAAAGACAAAAAATCATACACTTGTTGAAGAGGACAAGTCCATTGTAGTGACCATTGTGTCATAAAAAACAAAAACAGATTTGGGGCACTACTCTGATTTATCAGCATCAGAGTATGCCTACCCGCTCTGTGTTCGTGCTAAAACTGGAGAAGCCACTACTCCCTCATCAAAATCCTCATGCAACACCAGAGTGAGCAGGTAACATCCATACTCTAGATCAGTATCTCCTTCATCTTCCAAAGGGTTGTCTGAAACCTCTATGGGAGAGTTGTGTCGCCCCATATAAGCCTTGTGATACTTATTTTTCTTCTTTGCTTCCTTCATAGGCTTAACTAATTCTTTCTTTCTGAACTTGACCATTTCTTTTAAAACAACCTTGCTCTTCAAATTATAGGTTCCCCTAACACCACCCTTCTTAGTTTTTCCATGGGCACTCCTCCTACCCTTTGGCATTGCAGGAGCTCTTGACAAGCCAAGTTCATTTTTAGGCACATCATCCTAGGACTCAAGTAGACTAAGTTTCCTTGACCTTCGGACTAGGTGGGTAAACACACTAGGTTTACTCAATTTCACAGAGAAAACAACAATAGATAAACAAGGAGACTCTTAATTGTAGATAGAATTTTCACTAGTTTGTTCTTAAAAATATTTTTTCTAGAACAAAACTCAAACCCTTGCAATTCCTATAAGCTTAAAAGGAGATTTCAAACTACAAAACCCTCACCACCCTAGGACTTTAGAGCTGATAGGCTAGCTTATACATAATTGAAACAAGAAGGTATGAGTACCTACTTACTCAAGAAAAAGCTACCTCAATATCTCTATAACTTCTTATGCCATCTTCTTCACGAACTCAAACTTAATTTCTAAGCTTATGATTCCAAACTATGAAGAAAAATATGTTTGTTGATCCTCATTATATAAGCAGTTTGAGTGTGCTTACCATTAATGCTTGAGAAAGGCTTGTGCGTGTGAGCTGACAATCAGCTACTTGATTTTTGAACCTTGACCGTTGATCACATGTTGAGATAAATGAACTAATAATTACAATCAAGGTAATTAATTATGAAGAGGCTAACTGCATGTGCTTGATTCCTGTGTCTAATTAGAAAATCCCAAGTGGATATAGATCCACTCTATCTACTCACTTAATCACCCATTTAGCATTTAAGAATTCCTATCATGTCCAATTTTCATGCTTGCATGTGGGATTTAATCCACTTGCAACTCATCTCAATAGGACATCAAGGAGTGGTCTTGATTTGATCTCAAACCATCGGCCTGTACTCTGCCTTAATTTAATATCACCTTCCTACATGTACAAACCCCTGATAGAAATGACAGCCAAGATCAAAAACTACTCATCATATCTCAAACATGTGCATGAGAAATCAATTTTTATCCTGCACCCTTAATCCTTCATGTCTTCTTTGGAAAAAAATATTAATATTTCACCCTTACTAATGTCCATTCAACCCTTTAGATTGATCCACATGGCAATCACCCACTCCCCCACTGAGAAGCAAAAGGTATGAATGATCCCTTCATGGGATGACAGGGAGCAGTCAGGATTGAACCATGTCACCCACCATCAACTCTCAATCATTTCTCCATAAAGTGTTCACCATCTCCAAAGCTAGGCGGGTCCCTCCATGAAGCAACAGGTGTCAATCCACCCGCTAGCCCGTGACATTTCTTTAATATAAAATAAAATTTGACGGGGTGGCGAGGAGCGGCCAAGATGGCCACATCATCCAACGACCACCATCGATTTCATTTTAATACCACTCACAAATCATTCAAAGGTACCAGGATCGCGAGTGTAGAAGACACGTGGCTTGCTCCCACTATCCTGTGTGATTATTTTGATGAGGAATAAAGTGAGATGGGGAAGCGGGGAATGGTGGAGATTTGCTTGCAATGATCAAACAGCCAACATAAAACCTAATATCTGCACATACCAAAAATGTTAGTTTTAAGAAAGGGGCCATCACTAGGTAGACGACGGTCGAGGACATAACAATTAAGGTTAAAACCTTAGGCAAATATTAAAACCCGAGCTTAGACTCAAACAAAGTATTTTGAAAGACATTGACCCCCTTTAAAATAAAGCAATAATTTTAATACGACCATGGGCATCAACCGGGACCACTAGGATCAAGGGGCTGGTAAAAGAATGAACTTGACAACATGAGTCACAACTTAAACTAACCGGGAACCTATAATAAGAAGTCAACATCAAAATATAATGTTGGCAAGGATGCAGGCTTAAGGATCATTTAGGAAGGGTTTCTAGCAATATAAACATTAAAGTATTGATGAGATACAAAACCCTAAGCCCCAAGACAAGGGATCAATCTAGATTTTACAAAATTTTGAGATGGAACATGAAGCATTTTTAGGGGTTCCATCAAACCCTACACTTAAGCCCTAATCCCTCAACCCTATACCTTAAACCCTACACCCTCAACCCTCATCCCTATACCCTATACCCTCAACCTTATACCCTAAACACTAAACATTGTCCCTCAACACTATATTAAAACCCTAAACCATACACTCTCAACCCTTCACCCTATACCTTATACCCTCAATCCATCAACCCTATACCCCATACCCTCAACCCTATACTTAATCCCTAATCCCTTAACCCTCAACCCTGTACCTTAAACCCTAAAGCCTACACCCTCAACCCGCATCCCCATACCTTATACCCTCAACCTCATACCTTAAACCCTTAACATTTTCCCTCAACCCTATACCCTCAACCTTATACTTAAACCCTACACGGTCAACCCTTAAACCTATGCCTTATACCCTCAACCCATACCCTAAACTCTATACCATAATCCCTATACCTTACACACTTCATCTTATACACTCAATAGGTTGAACATTATCCCTCAACTGTAAACCCTCAACCCTCAACCCTATACCTTAAAACCTAAACCCTACACCCTCAACCCTCATCCCTATACCCTATACCCTCAACCTTATACCCTAAACCTAGAACATTTTATCTCAACCCTATACTTAAAACCTAAACCATACACTCTCCACCCTTAACCCTCTGCCTTATTCCCTCAACCTATACCCTAAAACCTATACCCAATATCCTAAACCCTAATCCCTATACCCTACACACTTAATCTCATACACTCAAATGGGCTGAATATTATCCCTCAACCGTAAACCCTCAACCCTCAACCCTATATTTTTATACCCTCAACCCTATACTTAAGCCCTAATACCTCAACCATCAACCCTATACCTTAAACCATAAACCTTACACCCTTAAACCTCATCCCTATACCCGATACCTTAAACCTTGAACATTTTCCCTCAACCCTATACCTTAAATCCTAAACCCTACACCCTCAACCCTTAACCCTATGCCTTATACCCTCAACCCATACCCTAAACCCTATACCCAATATATTAAACCCTAATCCCTATACCCTATACACTTAACCTTAGAAACTGAAACCTAAACATTATCCCTCAACTCTCAACCCTATACCCTATACTTAATCCCTAATCCCTCAACCCTCAACCTTATACTGTAAACCCTAAACCCTACAACCTCAACCCTCATGCCTATACCCTATACCCTCAATCGTATACTCTAAACCCTAAACATTGTCCCTCAATACTATACTTAAACCCTAAGCCTTACACTCTCAACCCTTCACCCTATGCCTTATACCCCTAATCCTTATGCCCTATACACTTAACCCTATACCCTCATCCCTAAACACTAACCCTCAACCCTATACCTTAAATCCTGAAATGGAGGTGGAAAAGGGAGGGGGAGAACCCTAACTTCCTTAATGGTAAAAAGGAGAATTATGATTTAAAGTCCCTCTTTCCCCAAGCATTCCATTAATAATACAAACCAACAAGACCAATAGATTGACTTTCAACTTCAAAGTTGAGTTAATCAAGCCTAGGTTTGTGATTCTTTAATGATAAAAAATTATTAGGAATGATTTCAAACAATGCAACTAAATGAAATGGATGACCTAAGATGCAAATCATATATTCTCGAATGCATAAAAAATGAAACAACACTTTGTAAACAGATCTTAGAAGGGTCTGATAACATGTACCTATCACCAAAATCTAATTCTGAGTAGTATAGGAGGACTGGCTTGCCCCTAGGTGAATGGGTCTTTGATAGGGCTTCTAAAAACACTTTTTATAGTCCTCTAATGTTAGATTTGAGATGTTTATTTCTACTTACAAACTTGTTAGAGTGACAAAAATAAATTCTACAACTTATTTTTTGTGGCTTAGCAAGAATGATGACAACAAGAGCAACGATGCATCATTTTTCTTTAGGATCTTCTTCAAATCTTCTTCAACCTATAATCTGCACATACACAAAGAGGGAAAAAAAAATTGTTTTGTTTGTTTGGGGATTTTCCTTGGTCAAACCCCAATTTGGTAATCAAACCTTGATTAAAAAGATAATAAAAGAGAAGGAAATAATGAATGAACACTTGTTACAACTCACCACCCTTCAATAGCTTCCTTTAAGGAATTAAGTCATACACATCTCTTCAAAGGAATTAGATCTTTCTTTTTTTATTTTCTTGAATGCTTGAGAATCTACAATGCATGTTAGCCTTCACAAGACAACATGAATGTGCACATAAACTTGGACATGATGTTAGGATCTTGATTGTTGCTATAAATAAATGATAATGTTGCTCTTGAATTCTCTTGAAAATAATATTTTCTCTTGAATTGCTCTCATAAAGTGTTTTTTCATGTGTGTTATATTTCAAATGATAAAAAAACTAAGTATTTATAGGTGTTTATCTAATTTCTTGAAAAAATTAGATTCCAGAAGCTGGCACTTACAATTTGAATTTGAATCTTTAAAATACAACCAAAAACATATTTTAAAATGGTTCCTAGCACATAACGGGGACCCATTCGCCCCTGGGAAAATGGGTCCTGGCTTATATTTCCAGGACACACATATTCCATGGAAATTAAAATATTAAATGCATTTATTTAATGTTGGTTCTCCTTTGAGAAAACAATAAAAATAAGGCTTTGGAATACATAATTTGGTACATTAGAAGCTTAATTAAGGGACCCAAATATAGTGTGAAATTGTAAATGTATATAATTCCCTACACTACATTTAGCCCCCACTTTAGTGAGAGTATGAACTTACACTCAAAATCACACTCAAGTAGAGAAATATATGTCAATATAGGTCCAATTATACAAATTTTGGAAAGATAAGATGACAAAGGATCAAAGAGAGTGATCAAGCCCCCAAGATCTATGATTTGATGGAAAATCCAACAAAGGCACAAATGAAGACATACATGTGTATAGAAAAAAAATAAGGTACACTAACATCCAATGTCAAAGTTAATGCAAAAAGAAAAGGGATGGATCAAGCCTAAGCTCTTTGTCCATAAAATAAGAAAAGGGATGGATCAAGCCTAAGATGTTTGTCCATAAAATAAGAAAAAGGGATGGATCAAGCCTAAGTTGTTTTTCCATAAAATAAGAAAAGGGATGGTTCAAGATTAAGTTGTTTGTCCACAAAATAAGAAAAGGGATGGATCAATCCTAAGCTATTTGTCCATAAAATAAGCTAATGTTACAGTAGGTTCAACACTCCTGAACAAAGTGAAGCAAAAATACAAAGGTTTAACGTCACGAGGGATGAATGCAAGAAGGTTAAAACCTCAAGAGATGTTGTAATCACCTTAAAGGGTAGAGAAAAAATAGTCAAAGGGACTTTGTTTAATATATGAAAGGTATCACCTTAGGGAACATCACACTTGACATCACCACCAAGAGAGGACTAGTTTAGGAATAAAAGATTCACATCTTAGGGAATGCAACCTATAACATTACCACCAAGAGGAATGGCATATGCCAAGAAAGCTCACACTCTTTTTTGCAAGTATGAGTTGTTGGAGTTATCATTGATGTCAACAAGCTTGTGTTGTCATTGGCGTCAACTGTATGAGAAGAATATTGTTATGAGAGTATGTGTAGTTATTGGTATTGTCTATGTTGTTTGCATTAATGATACTTTGATTAGTTGTATTATGTTGTCATTAGTAAGCTACTGGTGTCAACCTCCAGTGTTGCTTTGATAAGCTTCTATCTATGATATATAGCTGAGGTAATGATGAAGATGATGAGGATGTGTTTCTAATGCTTGGTTTCCAAGTGCTTTTGAGAAAATTTGATTAAAAAGAGGAAACAATCAGTTGCAACATGTGTTATGGGTTGAAGAGTAGTGTTTTGGTTTTGCTTGGAATTTCTTTTAGGTTGAAGATTTTCCTATACATTTTGGATATGTTTATCATAGGTGTTTAGAGGTGTTGTATTGATAATTTGGTGTGTTGGATCATTAAGAAGAGGAAGTTGTGTCACCAATGTGTGAACTGTGTATTTCAAAGTTGTCTAGGAGAAATTTTTTTGATCTACATTTCTCCACAATTTGGTTTCAAGTATTGTGGATCTAGAAGTGTGTTGATAGTGTTGGTATCTTCCTTCAATCAAATTTGTTTGAGGTTTGGTGCTTCAAAATTTAGTTTCTTAAGTTACAGTGTATGGTAGGGTTGTTTGAGTGTACTAGGTGTATACATTCTTTAGGTGAAATTTGTTACGAAAGATTTTGTTCAATTTTAAGGTATTTGTGGAATATTCTAGAATGTGTTCAAGTGACATTTGTTTTCTATAACTTTTTGTTGAATCAAAGGAAGCGTGCACTTAAAATTTTAATGGTGTTTACATGGGTAACATCTGACCAGGGTGTTTACATGCAATTTTTTTGGAAGCATGGCATGGTGTGTATGATTGGATTTAGGTCCTAGCTAAGGTTTGTTATGGTCTGTCTTCATTCCTTTCCACTATGGGAATTTTTTGGTGCTGACCTAATTCGAATTTACACAATTAAGATGCATAGCCAACTTTGGAGAATGTTTTCAAGGTTGAAGATTATATAAATATGAGTTGAGTTGTTGAGGGATGTAAAGAGAGATGAGTATGATGCAAATGATGTGAATTGTAGAGTGTTACATTTTGAATTTGGGAAGTGTAGTGTGAGCCTTCATGTGTTAGATTGATGTCCATGCAATGAGCAGGTGTCTACAATTCTTCAGAGAGACTACGAAGGTGTCAGAGATGTTGTGGTGGATTTATTTGTTGCATTGAGATAGATTTCTTTGTGTAACACTCTTCTCTATCTTCTTTTCTATACTAGCAGTGAGCCTTTCTTTCTTTGAGTAGTGAGCCCTTTGTATTTGGAATTGATATTACTTTATATTGTGAGCTAATCCTCACCATGTTTTTTCCTATCTTGGGTTTTCCACATAAATTTGGTGTTCTCTTATGTATGGCATTGATTTTATTTAGTTTTTATTATTTTCTTTTCATGCTAAATCATTATAACAAATTAAGGGTTAATTGAATGAATGTGGATCTAAATGTTTGTGAGGGTTTTTGAAGTTTTAAGGTACAATTGATTCACCCCCTTTCAGTTTTCTTGTGCAATCAAAACTCTTATGGGACACCGAGCCTTATTTTACCACAAAAGAAGACACATCACATGAATTAAGAAGGCCACAATTTGATTGATAAGGTCGCACTTCCTAGGAGATGTATAATATCACCACTAAGATGAGACCATGCAAACAATAAATGGGTGACTATATATGCCCCCCTTAAAATATTAGTGTACTTGGTACACTAACGTTTTAAGGAGATAGATAGGGATCTAAATAAGAAATACACCTAGGACAAGTTACCTAACCCTTACCCCCAAGTGTAGGATAAAGATGAGCCAAGATAAATTATGATATGATACTCCTTGAAAAATAAAACATAATTATACATAAATTTCAATACATGTGGTAGTAAACATGTTATAATTCTAGAAATATCACATGGAAAGGAGTAAAGTAAACAATTTTTACTTTATTATACAATCATACTCACTTGTAGGAGGATCAAATTCTTTCAATACCTTCTTTAAAGAAACATAATAATTAGTATGGCATCCAAATATTCTATGATATGCACAATAAGGTCCATTGATATCATTTTGTTTATTAGTTTTTTTGCTCAGGTATAGGTGGTAATTTAATCAAATTTGTGTGTAAAAGTGTGAAAAAATTATGCTCAGTTTTGGACTGATATAATAGGTGATGTAGATTTTCAAGGGGATCATGAACTTTAGGCTTATATTTGTTACTTGATTGAGAAATGGTCTGGTGTGAAGGTGGAATATCTAAGGTGACCTTACCATCCTCATCTAAGCAAGCCCTCTTACTATCTTTTGAAATAATTGTATAAATGATTTCATCCTCTTTCCCAATGATCTCCTCCCAAGTAGGAGGGTTAGACAAACAATATTCCCATGACACTCAATGATTGGATCTTCTAACACTAAGGTATATTTTTCTTTAGTAAGAGAGGTATTGGCATGATTATTCTCTTGTATCAAATCATTTTCACAAATGGGGGAGGGATTGGGAGATAAAACAAGTCTAGGCAAAGTGATATTAAGAAATGTGTCAATGATTTCCTCTTCTTGTGCCATAATATCTTTCCAAGTGGGAGAGGTTTTAGGAGAAGTACAAACAAGATTTTCATGACAAATGATGGTTGGGTCTTCTAACTCAAATGTACCTTCTTCACAAAGAAGAGAGGTGTTGGGAGAAGAATGATTATAACTACCATGATTGTCCATGATTGTATTCTCTTGTACACAAACATTCTCACAAATGGAAGAGATATTAAGAGGGTGATTAACATGCTTGTCAATGGTTTCAATTATTTTCCTTAGGTTATGCTCATAAGTAGAGAGATTACAATCATGCAAGCTATGTGATACCTTATAAAAGCCATATGCTTGAAAGGGAAACATGCTTCTATTTTCTAAGATAAAAAAATGTATTCTAATTTGATATAAAATGCAAGAATGTGAAAGATATTTTAAATAAAATTTTAATGTAATTTTCAGATATGAAATATGATAATTGACTATTTTAAGATGCAGAGACTTGAAAATAATGACTTTTTAATGAAAATTTTGATTGTAAATAATGCACTTTCTTTTTCAAAATGAACTAAATGTAAAAATGCTTCAGAATATGCAATTTTTGAAATATAAACAAAGATATGCAAGTACAGGGAATCTGAGCAAACAAAAATAGAAATGTGTTCAAAATTTTACAAAAGCAGCTATACAAGGATAGGGTCATCCAGGGGCAAATGAGTCTTTGTATAGGGGTCTGAAAAATTAAAATTTGAATGTCTGAATTAATGTTTATAACTACTATTTCAGGTTGCAAAGTGGTTTTATAGTGACTATTTTTTCTAAAATTTTCTAAAAAAATGCAAGTGCAACTATATGATAATGTGTAAACAAAAGTGACAATTTTAAGTGCAATTTTAAGTGCAATTTTAAGTGCAATTTTGAATGAAATTTTAATCTAAATGACTGAAACACACACTAATGCAAACTATAATGCAAAATGTATGCAATATTTTTGTACTTTTATGAGTTTTTAATGATGAAAACATGCAAGATCTAACCCTAAATGAAGAATGCAAAACCTAGATCTAGGGTTTAAAAGACTTCCAAATAAAAAAGCAATGATGTAAGAATGTCAAGTTCACCAAAATGAAATGTATGGAAAAAGAAAGGGGGGAACCCTAACTTCCTTAATAGTAAAAAGGAGAATTATTATTTAAATTCCCTCTTTCCCCAAGCATTTCATTAAGAATACAAACCAACAAGACAAGGAGATTGTCTTTCAACCCCAAAGGTGAGTCAATTAAGCTTGGGTTTGTGATTATTTAAGGATAAAAAATAATAAGGAATGATTTCAAACAATGCAACTAAATAAATTATATGACCTAAGATTAAAATCACATATTCTTGAATGCAAAAAAAAATGAAACACTTTGTAGGAAGATTTGAGAAGAGTCTGATAGCATGTACCTATCACCAAAAGTTGATTCTGAGTACTGCAAAAGGACCAGTTCACCCTTGGGGAAATGGGTCCTTGATAGGGATTCTGAAAACACTTTTTACAATCCTCTAATGTCATATCTGAGATGTTGATTTCTACTTGCAAACTTATCAGAGTGACGAAAACAAATTCTACAACTTAGTTTCTATGGCTGAGCAAGAATGATGAAAAAAAATGCAACAAAGAAACATTGCTCTTAAATATATTCTTCAATTCTTCTTCAACCTGTAAACTACACATACACAAAGAGGGAAAAATGTTTTGTTTTATTTGTTTGGGGGTTTGCCTTGGTCAAACCCCAGTTTGGTAATCAAACCTTGATAAAAAGATAATAAAAGGGAAGGAAATGATGAATGAACGTTGCAACTCACCACCCTTCAATAGCTTCCTTGACAGACTAAATTCATACACGTCTCTTCAAATGAATTCGATCTTTCTTGCTTGAATGCTTGAATGCTTGGATGCTTGAGGATCTATAATGCATGTTAGCCTTCACAAGACAACATGAACACACATAACTTGGACATGGTGTTAGGATCTTGATTGCTGCCATAAATGACCAATAATGTTTCTCTTGAAAATAATATTTTATCTTGAATTGCTCTCATAAAGTGTGTTCTCATGCGTGTTAGATTTCAAATGATAAAAATACTAGGTATTTATAAGTGTTTATCTAATTTCCCAAAAAATAGATTCCAAAATCCAACACTTACAATTTGAATTTGAATCATTAAAAGACCACCAAAAGTATATTTTAAAGTGTGTTACACCCCATTTCTCAATTACTAGATTACTTTTACCGTTATGAATAAATATGATATTAAATGCAAAATTATGACTTTAATATGTTTAATGGATGAATGAAATACATGAATATGCATTATGATATTATTTTTTAATGCTTTAATGATACAAATGAGATATGATGAATTTGATTTTCATGTGATCAGCTAACTACATTTATGATGCACTAAGTTGGATGCAGGGAAGAAACAATCCCTCTAGTGAGGAGAGGGAGAGTATCACCCAGGAGAGGAGTTTGGTATGGTAACCACTAATGTACCTACTTTAGCTATCACACACTCACAATCTAGTTTAGTCAAGTTAAGTCAAATTAGTTTGACATTTAGTAAGTAAACCCTTGGTCATATTTTTTGAGATGATTGGAATGTTTGTGCAATTGTCTTTGATTTCCTTAGGTTATTTCTTTGGTTTAAATTAAAGTGACCAAATCTATGTATTGGGTATATGTTCTACTTCATGTATTTTATATGTATATTAATTGATACGTATATACATTAAATGTATATATGTATATATGTATATATGTGATAATTCATGCATATGACTATATAGGTGTGTGCATACGTAGGTAGAAATAATTATGTATACTCATACACAAATACATCATATACATGGGAAATTGGTTAGACATATATATATATACACTTTGTATATATACTTATTGATAAATACATATATGTGCTTATTAAAAGATTAAAATTGAAATGAAGAAAAATAGGTACATTAGGATAGGGGTTACATTAGTAGTGAAAGGGTTCACCACAATGGAAGGATGACCCAACACACCTATGTTTCCTTTAGTTTCATTATAAAAAAAGATCTCTCCCAAGGATAGAATTGACTTTCAACCTTGAGGTGAGTCATCTCTGTGGGGATGCAGGATCTTTGATTTTTTCCTAATGAAAGGAAATGACTAAAATACACTTTTGAGAGATGAAAATAAAATTCTTAATAAACTCAATTATGTGATTTGAAGCTTGAAATGTTGAAATAAAGGATAGCACAAACAAAAACAACAAGCTATAGGAAGATCTAAGAAGGGTAGACTAATGTGTACCAAGCTCCAAAAGTGGTTGTTGAGTGTCCTACTAGGACAAATTCACCCTAGGGCGAATGGCTCTGTATAGGGGTCCAAAATCTGATTTCATAGTCCTCGGATCTAGGCTTCTGATTTCTCCAGATTCCACTGTCAGAAATTCAAAAAAAAACTTATAGGTGAGTTTTCGTGGCTTGACAACATCGATGAAAACTTTGACAACTTTGCAAACTTGCACTTTTGATCCAATTTTAGTCCTTCTTCACCTGCAAATCTACACACATAAAGAGAGGGGAAAATGTTTATTTTTGGGTGAAAATGGGTTTGCCTCCATCAAACCCCGGTTTGGTAATTAAACCTTGATAATGAAATAATGTCAAAATGTAAGGAATGATGAATGAACAATGCTAGTCACAACTCACCAAACCCTCAATGGTTGCCCTTAGAGGATTGAAGTCTAACACAACTCTCTAAGGAGATTGATCTTGCATGAATTGGCTTGAATGATTATTTGATTTGACACTTGAATTCTTGAAACCTACATCACAAAGTTACCTCTAAAACATAATATGAACACACATAACATTGACATGATGTTATGATATTGAATGCTACTGTAGATGCTTGATAAATTTTCTCTTCAATACTCTTGACAATAATTTTTTCTCTTATGAAATTTGAAATATGTGTGCTTAGTTTGAATTGATAATATAACTATGTATTTATAGGTGTTTATCTAATTTCCCAAAAATTAGATTCCACAAGTTGACATTTGAAACTTGAATTTGGATTATTAAAATATTGTCAAAAACATATTAAAAACTAGCTCTTGGCACTTCAGGAGGAGCCATTCGCCCTTGGTCCAATGGGTCTTGGGACCTAAATCTAGGACACACAATTTCCAAGGTGTTTAAAATAATGTTAGTATATGTTTAATGTTGATTTCCCTTTCAGAAAATGGGAATAATAAGGCTTAGGAATGCTTATTTTAGGCAATTAGAAGCTTAATTAAGTCTAATTAATTAAGGGGATGCAAGCATAGTGTGAAAATTTAAAGGAGTACATTTTTCAACACTAGAAAAATAATAATATATACATACATTAATATATGTGTATATATGTACATATTAGATTAACTAGCATATAAACAAAAACAAACATACATACATACATACATACATACATACATACATACATACATACATACATACATGCATACATACATACATACATACATACATACATATATATATATATATATGTTATTATAACATGCCACTCGCTATATAAAGCTCAAGAATAAGAATCTTTAAAACTGAAATACTACACATGGGTGGAATTGATGCATACATTATATGAGGAAGTAAACAAATGTTCAAACTAAATACTACACTTATATAAAGCGAGTAAAGTAGATAAAGTTTAAAATAAGTGCAACAGAATAAACATACAATAGTTGCATTTTAGTGCATAATGTGTGGTGCATAGAATACTAAGTAGCAACATTTATTTTAATAAGTTTAAACAAAGGTATCATGCTAAACTTGTTGCGCCATGTAGAAGGGAATGAAATGCATTTAAATGTTAAAGTATGTTGAGTAATATGCCACGCATGAACAATAGTAAAAAGGAGTTGAATTGGTCAAACTGCCATGAGCTAGCAAGGAAGGAAAGAGAGTTTGTTTTGTATTTGAAATGCAACCATCATTGTAGGTGCCAAGAGTAGAATTTGGAAAGAAATAAAGCCATGATGGGAGGTAGTAATATTTTAGGAAACCATTGCAAAGGTTTGACTTATTAAATTCACTATGAGCTAGATGGAAAGAGGTGACTCGGTCATGAATTAGAAGTTGATTTTACTTGGACTGTGTATGTGTTAGAATTATGATTCTCTTAACTATCATATTTCACCCAATTTTTCTTAGTCGACTTGTTTAGAGGTGGATTTGGTTTTGGATTTTTGTTTTCAATTTTAGAGGGGGCAATAGGATGAATAAGGTGGTGATTGGAGGAGCTAAACTGTAGCATTAAGTTTCTCAATGTTTCTTATAAATGGAGGGTAACCTCTTAGTCTTTGTCATTCATTTTTGGAATTCATTTGTTTCCATTCTGCTATAGTTTTTCTTTGTGAAAAGAAGTGTTGAGTGCAAGTAGTGAGAAGTGAGAAATTTCTTTGAGTGTTTGTGAGCTATTAGTTTTTTATTTTTGAATGTTGGGAAAGAGGTTAGAATTGGAGATAAGCTGAAAGTGGAAGGAGTAGCAAGCGAAGTTTTTGTAATTAAGCATTGAGGGAAATTTCTTCTTTGGAAGCTAGATTTCTAGGCATGCTAGTCATCCTTATCCATTACTTTTTTATACTTTTATGTCATGTTTTCTTTTGTTTGCAAGTTCTTGTACAAATTATTGCTTGTTTATCATAATTATTAAATCAAGCTTGTGCATAGAGCTTGCTTGTATGTTGATTGGTGAAATATATTAATATGCATATATATATTATGTTGGAAGCATGAGATCATATTTGCTAGATGAAGACAATTAGTATGTATTAATATATCTAGGATATCATAAACTAAAAGTATGATTGCATGAATTATGTTATTGGGAAATGTTATGACTTAGTAGTGTTAAGCTGAGATGTCAACTTGTGATGTTACATAAACCTATGTATGTAATAAGGTTTGTTCCTAGGATTAGGATAAACCAAGGTTGGGAGTAACCTAGATGGTTAATAAGATTGCTTGAATTAACATTACCTTTTTTGGTTGGAATCATGTTATGATATATGTGTAATAATCTCATCAAGAGCCATTATGGTCATGTTATTTACCAAATCGAACAAGGGAGTGGATGAACATACGACATCCACTTCATAGAAGTGAGGCACCACTTCTTAGAAATTGAGTTTGATGTAATTATCAAATATTTGGCCAAAGTAAGCGTAATTTGCCACTATGTACACTTGTCGGTTCCCTGTGAGCCAAGATTGCATAGTTATGCTTGGAATGTCATTCATGTAGGCGAGTATCCATTGTATGGTAGCTCTAGTTATGTAGGACACAACACGATGCTTAGGTAGGCTATTATTATTATGAGGGTTACCAGACCAATCTCTTCGTTGAAGGGTAGGGAAATCTTACTAGTTAGATAGATGTGTGGGGGACCACAATAAGTCTGTGGTTGGAGGAAAAGAACTTGGTTGATACTCTCCCTCATGCAACCAGCAACCAAAATTTGAGGATGTATGCCCCAAGAAGGGACATCTAGACCATTTTTACTTTGTTTCATTGAGCTCTTGAAAGCTATGTATGTAATCACGTTCTTGTATCTTATGGAAAATGCATTTCAAAAATGAAACCATTACTTGGGATTATGTAATGTTACTTTATTAATGCAATGGAAATTTGAAATGGGTTTATTTCAAATATGCATCTTTGTTATTGAAATGGAAAAATATGGAAAAAAAATTATTTTTATGTGTTGGTAAACTTAAACTATTCACATATGGGTTAAAACTTAGGTGAAAACAATAGGTAAAATATTGGGGTTGTTACAAAATGGGTCCTAGCACACAAATGGGACCATATTTTCAGGACACACATTTAATGATGTAATTAAAATATGAAATTCATTTATTTAATGTTGGTTCTCCTTTCAAAAAATGGTAAAAATAAGGCTTTGGAATGCATAATTTGGTACATTCAAAGCTTAATTAAGTCCAATAAATTAAGGGACCCAAATATAGTGTGAAATTGTAAATGTATACAATTTCCTACACTACAAATCCTAAACCCTACACCTCAACCCTCATCCCAACCTATACCCTCAACCTTATACCCTAAACCTTGAACATTGTCCCTCAACCCTATACTTAAACCCTAAACCCTACATTCTCAACCCTTAAACCTATGCCTCATACCCTCAACTCATACCCTAAAACCTGTACCCAATATCCTTAACCCTAATCCCTATACTCTATACACTTAAATTTATACCCTCAACCCTAAACATTGTCCCTCAACTATAAACCCTCAACCCCATACTTAAACCATAAACCCTCAACCTTATGCCAAATATCCTAAACACTAATCCTTATACCTTATACACTTAGCCATATACTCTCAGCCCTGAACAATATCCCTGAACCCTCAACCATATACATTAAACCCTAAACCCTACACCCTCAACCCTCATCCCTATACCCTAAAGCCTCAACCTAATACCCTAAACCCTATAGTCTAGAGCTTCAAGTTGACCATTTTGATGTATAAATTTGACACACTTTTTAAAGCCACTTTGGGACCCCTCCTAATGGTGAATACTAGCTTTGAGGAAATGGATGCCACAATAAATACATACAAACATACATATATTCATACATATGTACATACATACAAGCATACATTCATACATACAAACATAAAAACATTCAAGCATACAAACATATTCATACATATGTACATATATACAAGCATAAATTCATACATACAAACATACATCCATCCATACATACATACATGCATACATACATACATACATACATGTATTCATACATACATACATACAAGCATACATACATACATACATATTGTTAGTAAACAAATTGGTCATTGTGATTTATTATGAAAAATGACCCTGAGATGCCCTATAAAATAGTGACCAATTAACTAATAGCTCTGGAGATGGCTATTAAATTAGTGATCTTCCTCTGAATTGTAAAGATACAAATCCCTCTTATGATCTTCAATGAATTAGAAGAGACTGAAATAAAACTAAGGTGTGCTTTTAACTAGAAAGCAATAAAGGAAAACAAACAGTTGTGCATAAAAATGACACAAATGCAGAGGGAAATTTGTAGTAAAGGCAAATGGAAACAAACAACACAAAGACCATCTGCTACACACCTACAACTAATAATCAATAGAAAAAAGTAGTAATTTCTTCCAAACAAGAGAGTAGATTTAGATGCTCAAGAGTCACAGATCCTTTAACATGTACATGCACAACCAACCACAATAGAGTATTCACCAAAGAAAGATATTAATTTCACATAGGAAACTAATAATCAAAAGAAGACAAAATAGAGACAAAGATCAAATCATCTCCTCATTTATTTTATGAAATAAGAGTTCAAAGACTCCATAATCCCTATACAGAATGGCTCAGTTGAAAAGAAATGAGCTGCAAATAAACAGAAAATAACTATCTCCGATGGGAACTCTCCAAGAAACTCCCTTGTTCAACAGCCAAAAAAAGATCCCCTCTCTCAATCAGAATTTGCAATAAATAAGTTCCCACCACAAGACTTTTCAGTTTCCCGTAGCCATTTGTAACTTTTTCTGGAAGTTACTGCTATATCCAAAAAGCTTCTCACATTCCATCCTCGCTTAAGTAACCGCTTCTTGAATTTGAGAATTTTATAAAATTCCACTAGAAAGAGTAAACTTTTCTCATACTCATGTATATATGAATACTTTTGAATTTATGCCATCTTTTTATTTATTGAAAATTATTTCCAATTCCCTTACTCGAAACATTTTCTTTATTGAAAGAAGGAATAATGGCATACGGCAATTTTGGGGGAATCTTCTTTTGAAATGCCTTCCATGTGGATAGAAAAATTCCTTCTTGAGATGTCACTATTCCATTTTTATCCTATCTTTAGCGCACTTGCTAAGTTTTCTCTCGATGAACCATCTGCCTTATATGGTTTGATAACTCCAAGAATGAAAACAATAGTGCCAAGAATTACAACTACTCAGTTTGATGCACTTGTTAGCTGCTTCCTTTATAAGGTTCCACACAAATGATATTGTTTGGCTCAATAGTTCACATGCTCGAACTCAAAACACTATCTTCATTAAACTTTGTGCATAATTCTCGATGATGTCAATGTTGCCACCATGTAAAGAGCTTGTCCAAAGGTAGTTTCGGCTTTGATGATGATATCTGATCACTAAGCCTTGGGATTTGAGTGGTTCATTGTCTCAATATTTGCATGCTCTGATTAAAAAAGTTTGCATATCTTGATATCGATCAAATTCTTTAATCATTTTCTCTTTAGATGTTGTGTTGATGCAAACATTCAATGATCTCCTATATCATTCTATGGGCATTGCAATCCAATAATCATTCGAACAACTTATTAGAGTAGGCCATGCCATGATTTTCGCCACTCATGATAAAATGATCCTTATTGGTAGAGGCTCGATCTTTCTACCATTTGATACTATGCTTAGATCAAATAATTTGAACAATACATGCAAATGATGAAACCTATTATAAGGATCATAGGATGAACCTTCACATGGTGGAAAACTCACCCTCATGCATTTCCAAACTATATTCCACATCTCGGCTTGAAGAATTATGCCTCAATACACCTCCGTACAAAGCTCTTTAGGTGTTATTTTCCTATATATTAATTTTGAATCTGATGAATTATGTCTTCTTATCATAAGGAACCTCTTCAACTTGTAGTTCACTCGACTCAGAACTTTTCCCAATCAGTCACATTTTCTTTAACCTGAGATTAATCTGCAATGTATTGAAGATGTGTGGCCTCACTTTTGAATTAAGGGAACTTCAATGCCTCTTTTTTGGCATGATGGACATTTCAGACTAGGTAAAGAGGGTGAGCGGGCTTTTTAGTGGTTAGTGGAACTACATAAAAGACCACCTATGTTTGTATGGTCAAGCAAAATGCCACCTGATTTCACTAACCGAGTGTGAACGCCACCTGATAATAAACCTCCACATATTGAGATGCTCTCAAAATATTTAAAGAAGGCACATTATGTTTTGCAGAATAGGATCTTTCTCCAACCTTCACATATTGCAATCCTCTATTGGAGTAACGTTTGCATGTCAAGACTCCCAAAGCATTGTGTTGAGATTAGCCAATCTAAATTTGAAACAAAGTGGTAGTGCTCATCAGATACCAATGAAATCTTCAAGGTAGATGCATGTTTATTTCCTTTATTGGGTGCTCAAAATAATGTAATAGTCCACCATGTCTCCTTTGTCGCACATTTCCTTAGGACAATGTTATAGACCAATATAATCAACACCACATATATTATTCACTATAACAACATTTTTTCCCTAACGCTTCCCTGGAAGCTAATTGCGGCATATCATGCATCGATCATGGTCTCATGTAGAATCATATTTATCATTATCTTCATATCTTTGTTCATTGAATAAGCATCATAGATCCTTCACTTTTGGCCCATGATAAGCATGTTCTTCATTTCCCAAATAATAATGCAAAGTTAAGTTCAAGCAATGGTATGTGAAGAAATGAGTTGTTGTTGAGGCTTCTACAGAAGTTGCAACATTTGGAATTAATGTTCAGTAATTGGGGCTAGATACCATACGTGTTTCCACAACTAGCTCTTATTTTTATGCAAATTGTAGTCTTCCTACCATTCGCACAAGGCTACCACTTCAATAATCATTTTTTTTGGATCAACTGAAATGAGAATATATTGAGCAGATCAAGACCTAGTTCATCACATACGAGACTATAGATTTTGAATTATGACACTTTGGTGTGGGGATTTTCTTTCAAAAAAAATTCATGGCCAAAAATAGGGCTAACAATGGCTCTTTCTGGGGGATGCATTTTCTACAAAAATGTAGAGGACTCCAGTATCTCTGGTATAGATGAGTGTCTTGTCCATTGGGCCAGAGTCAAGGGATAACAACAAGAGATAAGAACCAAAGCCAAAACTAGAACCAACCCACACAAAAAAAATAAAAATGTAACCTAAGACTCCTATATGCAATCAGACTAGGTGCAACACACCCAACTCTCCCAAAAAACTATGCAAATCCATTTACTAGTTGGGAAAAATAGATGCCAGTGTGGAAAAGTGAGATATATCCGTGAAGCACTTATGAACTCAGTGTTTTTTGAAAGACCATGAATGCAAAACTAATATTTATGAAGGATAAAATCTCACCAAAGAGTGTGCCAAATAGCCACCTTTCATCAAAGACTTCTATATCTTCTTTTAACCTTCTTGAGTATCAATCATATCTTTAACTGAAATCTAATTTGAAACAACTCCTACTAAAAGAGACCCAAAATTCATATCAAGAAAAGCAGCCTTGTCAATCTTGATGATAACTTCACCTTCACTTTCTTGACTTGATTCATGTTTTCTTGAAAGCAGCTCTGTGTTTTTAGATTTGTTACTCAAATATTTTTCCTCCACAACCTTTTCTTGTAGCTCTTCTTCATGATTTGGTGGAGGTTCCTCCAACTTTGTATTGTTTGGAAGAATATTTGATGCTTTAGATTTATCATAGGCTGCAATAGAAGTTGTTAGACCACCAAAATTTGAATAAGAAGAAACATTATCCTCTTCATCACTTGAATCACTTCCAGATTCATCTTCATGAGTTGATGTGGGGACTTCACATTCCAGCCGTACATGTTTTGAAAAAAATTATGATGTATCATTGTTGGAGTCAACATCCCTAACAAAATACTTAATATCCATATGCACCTTAGGACAAACAATAGCTTCGTCTAACATAGAATCTTCCTTAGTTGGAGCTACAACAAGCGTGTCTTCTCCTTCAACAGATGATAAAAAATTGAAGTATAATTTCTTCTTCACAGAGTGAATCATCATTTGAAACTAATTCTTTAGGATGTTGTATTTCATTAGCTTGACCATTTTTTTTATTTTCATTAGTCCCAAAAATTCCTTCCTCTTTTACAAACTCATATTTTGAAATGTCATCAACATAATATATATTTGTTTGAATTCTAACACAAACTTCATTCGTTGAATCATTTTTAGATGGTGTGGATGCATCTTCAAAATGAAATGATTCAAAAAAAATTCACTATTAACCTCTGGCTATAGCAAACCCTTTTTATCATCCTCGTCGTGAAACTCTAAAGTTGCATACTCTGGTTGTGCGTCAATTTGAAAATCCTCATCTCCGCACTTTTTAGAAGTAAGCTAATTTTCAACATTTTCATAACTAAATTTTTCTAATTCTAGTGAAGAAGAGAGCCTCAACAAATCATTATTATCTATGTTAATTGCAGGATTTGCAAATTTTTCAACATTCCCTTGATTATGATTATTTTCTTCCAAAGGTGTTGTATCTTCACGAGGTTCAATCATCACTTCTGCTATATCTTGTTTATCCAAAACTGAAAAATTATAAGAACAGAAAATACCAAAGGCACCTGGAGCATCATCATCAACAACTTGCAATTATTCTTTAAGTCGTGTGACTTTTCGTGTGATTTCTTGCAACAAACTCAATCCTTCTTCGAGTTCTTTGAGTTTGTAAAATATTGCATGAAGACTCCACACAACAAGAGTGTTGTTTTGTAGTCATCTTCTATACTTAACATGCTTCTTATAGCTTCAATAATGCACTCTTTGCCCAAAATTCATGAATTACTTTGTCATCCATTGCAAGAATCTCTTTGATAGTAGGCGTGGGTCTTCTCCCATTTCTTTGATTTTTTTGATATTTCATCATAATGTCTTTGAATTTTAAATAGAATAATATTCCTGCACATGGAGATATCATTAAAAATATGAGGAAATAAAGCACCAATCTTTCAATTCAAATCCCCAGTGGAGTCACCAAAAATATATTAGTAAACATATTGGTCACTGCGATTTATTATGAAAAATGACCCTGAGATGCCCTATAAAACAATGACCAATTAACTAACAACTCTGGAGATCACTATTAAATTAGTGATCTTCCTCTGAATTTTAAAGGTACAACTCCCTCTTATGATCTTCAATGAATTAGAAGAGACTAAAACAAAACTAAGGTGTTCTTTTAACCAAAAAGCAATAAAGGCAAACAAACATCTAGGCATAAAAATGACACAAATGTGGAAGGCAATTTGGAGTAAAGGAAAACAGAAACAAATGACACAAAGACCATCTGCTACATGCTTGCAAACAATAATCAACAGAAAAAGTAGCAATTTCTTCCAAACAAGAGAGCGTATTTAGATGCTCAAGAGTCACAGATCCTTTAACATGTACATGCACAACCAACCACAACAGAGTATTCACCAAAGAAAGATATTAATTTCACACAATAAACTAATAATCAAAAGAAGACAAAATAGAGACAAAGATCAAATCATCTCCTCATTTATTTGATGAAATAAGAGTTCAAAGACTCCATAATCCCTATACAAAATGGCTCAGTTGAAAAGAAATGTTGCAAATAAACAAAAAACAACTATCTCCCCCAAGAGCTCTCCAAGAAAATCCCCTGTTCAACAGCCAAAAGAAGATCCCCTCTCTCAATCAGAATTTACAATAAATAAGTTCCCACCACAAGACTTTTTAGTTTCTTGTAACCATTTGTAATTTTTTATGGAAGTTACCACTATATCCAAAAAGCTTCTCACATTCCATCCTTGCTTAAGTAGCCACTTCTTGAATTTGAGAATTTGATAAAATTCCACTAGAAAAAGTAAACTTTTCTCAACCCCCGTATGTATGAATACTTTTGAATTTATTCCATCTTTTTATTTATTGAAAAGTATTTCCAATTCCCTTACTCGAAACATTTTCTTTATTGAAAGAAGGAATAATGGCATATGGTATTCAGGGAAATCTTCTTTTGAAATGCCTTCCATGTGGATAGAAAATTCCTTCTTGAGGTGTCACTGTTCCATTTTTATCCTATCTTCAACGCACTTGCTAAGTTTTCTCTCGATGAACCATCTGCCTTATGTGGTTTGATGACTCCAATGATGAAAACAACAATGCCAAGAATTGCAACTACTCGTTATGATGCACTTGTTAGCTACTTCCTTTATAAGGTTGCATGCGAAGGACACTGTTTGGCTCAACAATTCACATGCTTGAACTCAAAACACTATCTTCATTAAACTTTGCACATAATTCTCAATGATGTCAACGCTACCACCATTTAAAGAGCTTGTTCAAAGTAAATTTCAGATTTGATGATGATATCTAATCACTAAGCCTTGGGATTTGAGTGGTTCACTGTCTCAATATTTGCATGCTCTGATTAACAAAGCATGCATATCTTGATATCGATCAAATGCTTTAATCATTTTCTCTTTATATGTTGTGTTGATGCAAACAATCAATGATCTCCTATATCATTATGTGGGCATTGTATTCCAATAATCATTTGAACAAATTATTAGAGTAAGCCATGCCATGATTTTTTCCCCTCACAATAAAATGATCCTTGTTGGTAGAGGCTTGGTCTTTCTACCATCCGATACCATGCTTAGATAAAATAATTTGAATAGTACATGCAAATGATGAAACCTGTTATAAGGATCATGGGATGAAGCTTCACACGATGGAAAACTCACCCTCATGCATTTCCAAACTGTATTCCACATCTCGACTTGAAGAATTATGCCTCAATACACCTCTGTACAGAGATTTTTAGGTGTTATTTTCCTCTATTAATGTTGAGTCTGATGAATTATTTCTTCTTATCATAAGGAACCTCTTCAACTTGTAGTTCACTCAAACTGAAACTTTTCCCAATTAGTCACATTTTCTTTAACCTGAGCTTAATCTGCAATGTATTGAAGATGTGTGGCCTCACTTTCGAATTAAGGAAACTTCAATGCCTCTCCTTTGGCACGATGGACATTTCAAACTAGGGAAAAAGTGTGAGCAGGATTTTTAATGGTTAGTGGAACCACATAAAAGATCGCCAATGTTTGTATGGTCAAGAAAAATTCCACTTGAGTTCACTAACCAAGTGTGAACGCTACCAAATAATAAAATTCCACATATTGAGATTCTCTTGGAATGTTTTAAAAAGGCACATTATGTTTTGCAAAATAGGATCTTTCTCCAACCTTCACATATTGCAATCCTCTGTTGGAGTAACCTTTGCATGTCAAGACTCCCAAAGTGTTGTGTTGAGATTAGCCAATCTAAATTTGAAAAAAAGTGGTAGTTCTCATCAGATACCAGTGAACTATTAAGGGTAGATGCATGTTGATTTCCTTGATTGGGTACTCAAAATAATGTAACAGTCTGTCATGTCTCCTTTGTCGCACATTTCCTTGGGATGATGTTATAGAACAATATAATCAACACCACATATAGTATTCAATGTAATAACAATTTTTCCCTAATGCTTCCATGGAAGCTAATTGTGATATATCATGCATCGATCATGGTCTCATGTAAAATCATATTTATCATTATCTTCAGATCTTTGTTCATTGAATAAGCATCATAGATCATTCGCTTTCAGTCCACAATGAGCATGTATTTCATTTCCCAAATAATAATGCAAAGTTAAGTTCAAGCAATGGTATGTATAGAAATGAATTGTTGTTGAGGCTTCTACAAAAATTACAACACTTGGAATTAATGTTCAGTAATTGGGGCTAGATACCAAATGTGTTTCCATAACTAGATCTTATTTTTATGCAAATTGTAGTCTTCCTACCATTCACATGAGGCTACCACTTCAATAATAATTTTGTTTGGGTCAACTGAAATGAGAAGATATTGACTAGATTGAGACATGATTCATCACATATGAGACTATATATTTTGAAATATGGCACTTTGGGGTAGGGATTTTCTTTCAATAAAATTTTATGGCCAAAAATAGGGATAACACATATATACAAACATACATACTTTCTAAATATCATAGCATTATCTCGAAGGAAAAGGACTACTGGAAACAGAGATCTAGATGTGCTTGGCTTGCTATTGGGGACAAGAACACCAGGTTTTTCCACTTGACTACTATGAAACATAGGGCCTCGAATCGTATTTCCTATATAATGAAAGATGGGGTCAAAATTGAGAAAGAGGAAGAGATTAGAGGTGAAGCTATTTAGTTATTTGCTAATCTTCTTTATGCTGGAGAAGAGTTGAATGTGGATGCTCAGAATACTCTCATTGAGGCAATTCCTAATGTCTTGGAAGATCATCAAAATAAGTTCTTGATGGCTATCCCGTCACTGGATGAGATTAGGAAGGCTGTTTTTTCTTTCAAAGGTAATAAGGCCCCTGGCTCTGATGGTTTCCCCATGTTCTTCTTCCAAGTGTTCTGGGAAATTGTTGTTGATGATATTACTAATGTTGTCAAAGAGTTTTTTGGGGCCAGGAAACTGTTGAAAGAGCTTAATGCTACCTTCATTGTCCTCATACCTAAATTCTCTGGTGCTAACTCTTTTGATTCCTTCTATCCTATTAGTTTATGCAATTATTTTTACAACATTATTTCTAAAGTGATCACTTCTAGATTGCTTGGGGTTCTTCCTATGTTGATCTCTCCTCAATAGAGTGGCTTTGTTCTGGGCAGATAGATTCTGGACTCAATAATCACGGTTCATGAGAATATCCACTCTCTTGAAGTTTCAAAAAACCAAGGATTTTTGCTTAAACTGGACATGGCTAAGGCCTATGATAGGGTAGACTGGAAATTTATGATTAAAGTTTTACAGGCTTTTTGGTTTTTAGGAAGATTTCTTCAATTGATATGGGAATTGATTTCTACCACTAGCACCTCGGTGATTATAAATGGGTCTCCTTCCCGTTTCTTTAAAGTGTCAAGAGGTGTCAGACAAGGGGATCATGTCTCCCCGATTCTTTTCACCTCATGGTTGAAAGTCTTGGGAGGTTCATGCATAAAAAAGTGATAGAAGGTAGCTTGAAAGGTTTAAAACCTTCCTCATCAATTCTGGTTTGTTCTCACCAGCAGTTTGTGGATGACACGATGCTCATGGGAAGTGCTATTGTTGGTGAAGCCCGGGCTTTAAAGAGTTGTCTTATTCTTTATGAGGAAGGTTTGGGGAAAAATATTAATAGGACCAAAATTTCCCTCTATTTTTTCAATACCCCTGAGCATAGGCAGAGGAAGATTGCAATTATCTTGGGTTGTGGTGTTAATTCCCTTCCTTCAACTTATTTGGGCCTTCCTTTAGGGTCCAAACCTCCAGACTCCTTTTGGATTTCTTTGGTTGATAGGTTCAATAGGAAATTAGTTGGTTGGAAAGGTGCCCTTTTGAGTTAAGCTGGTAAAGTTTTGTTACTTAAGGCCTCTCTTTAGAATTTTCCCGTTTATGCTCTTAGTTTGTTCAAGATCCTGGCTAAGTTTGTTGATATTATTGAAAAGATCCAGAAATGGTTCCTCTGGTCGGGGGTTGAGGAGAAGAAGAGGATTTCATTGGTGGCTTGGGAGAGAGTGTGTAGACCTAGGAAGTCTGGAGGCCTTGGTTTGAGAAATATCAGAGTGTTTAATAAAGCACTCCTGGCTAAGCAGGTGTGGAGAACTTTTGCGGATATTCGGGAATGGAATTATATATGGCATAGTAAATACTTGAGGGAGGTTGATTCCCTTCAATATTTTCTCAACTCTCAGAACCTTTCTTTTGGTTCTTTTCTTTGGAATAATACTATTAAAGCTAGAGACTTGGTTGGAAAAGAAGCTTTTTGGAAGGTGGGCGATGCAAAAAAAAATTGGTTCTGGGAAGACAAGTGGATTGGCAAGGAGTGTATGTGCAATAATCCAATCTATAGTATTCATATGGAGGACTGTAAGTCTAGGTTTTGTTGGTTGGTTAGGGATTATTAGAGGAATGATCAGTGGGTTGAGATCTCTTCTATTAGTCTGGATCTTCAACCTCAACAGATTCTTCTTAATTCAATTAAGATCAGCTCTCAAGGGAGGGAGGACACTTTGATTTGGAAGCTATCATCCTCTGGCACCTACTTTGTCTCTCCTGTTGTGGTCTCTTGTTACCCCGGTACTAATGTCTATGCTTGGGATAAGGTGTAGGCGAACAACCTCATTTTGAAAGTTAATTTGTTTGTGTGGATCCTTCTTCAAAATAAGCAGCTGACTAATGAAAATCTTTATACGAGGGGGTTCTCTTTTCCTAACAGGTGCTATTTGTGTTGTGTTGAGGCTGAGACCTCCTCACACCTATTTCTCTTTTGTTTGTTTGCTTATGTCATATGGGGTAGGATTTTGTGCATGTGGGATCTTAGCTGGATTTTTCCTAAAACTATTGTGGATTTTTATAACCAATGGAAGGCCCCCTCAAAGAATTAGGCCCTTAATCTGCTCTAGAACTATATCTTTCCTCACTTTTCCTAGGGTATTTGGAAAGAACGCAATAACAAAATATTTAGGGATGTTTCTCTCTCGAAGGAAGTGGTTTTTGGTAAGATCACTAGAGCTATGGTTGAAAATTTCAATCTTCTTAACAATAAGTTGAAAGGTAAAGGTAAGCTTAGTATGCAGGAATATGATTGTAGAATTGTGGGAGCCTGGAAGATTAATGCAGACATGTTCAACGTGTCTAAAAGCATCAAGGATCCTAGAGATGGCATATTTTGGAGTCTTCCTCCCCCTAGCTGGGTCAAAATCAACTTTGATGGCATGGCCAAGGGAAATCTTGGGCCTTCCGAGAGTGGAGGGGTGATAAGGGATGAGAATGGTGCTTTCATTGCGGCTGTTGCGGTCCCTTTAGGAATTCAGACCAACCATGTGGCTAAAGCCTCTGGTATTTTCTAGACCTTGAAGCTGGCTAGCCAATTAAAGTATAAATATGTGTGGATTGAAGGGGATTCGAACAACATTATCCAATGTCTAAAGTGCCACCAAAAACCATCTTGTTCAATACAAAATTGGATAGATCTCTCTAAGAAAATTATTAATACCTTTGAGAAAATTGGAGGGGTGATAAGGGATGAGAATGGTGCTTTCATTACGGTTGTTGCGGTCCCTTTAGGAATTTAGACCAACCATGTGGCTGAAGCCTCTGGTGTTTTCTAGACCTTGAAGCTCGCTAGCCAATTAAAGTATAAATATGTGTGGATTGAAGAGGATTCGAACAACATTATCCAATGTCTAAAGCGCCACCAAAAACCATCTTGGTCAATACAAAATTGGATAGATCTATTTAAGAAAATTATTAATACCTTTGAGAAAAGTTATATTACGCATGCCTATTGGGAAATAAACATGATGGCATACTTTTTCGCTAACAAAGGTTTCAAAGCTTTGAAAAAGGTGATATGGCAGAGGCAGGATGAGTTGGAGGCTGACGTCAAAGCCCTGCTGACGTATGATCGTGCTCACGGGAAGGTGCAATTTCCCATTCCTTAGTATGATGGATGAGTGTCCTCGTCTGCAGTCTCAGGACTACGTTTTAATGATGATTTTAAGTTGGCTGAGGGGTAATTACCTCATCTCCCAAGTGCATGTGATTATTATTGCATGCTTTATAGGCAATTTAGGAATTTGTTTCTACATGGTTATGGACTATTCTATTCCTACTGGAGAAATGATGGGTGGAAAAAATACCAGAATGGAGCCGATAAGCTGTGATCAGCTGAAGAATAATCCAAACCTATGGAAGAAGCTGGAGAATGGTGGCATTACTATTTTTATTGAAAAGCACCACGGCTGGGATCCAGAGGTAACTAGGGTTTTTGAGAAGGATTGGAAAAATGGTGAGATAAACCTATTTGGAGACATGTTATCAATGAATAGTTGATTGTTGAGGTTACTGGCCTCTCGATGGAGGGCATAAAATTCTATAGGGATAGGAAGCAATATGACGAAGTGATCAACAAGTTCCCCAAGTCAGAAGCTGAGAAGGAGTTACACAGGACCTCCAAAAGCTACTACGACACAGACATAATTGTTTCGCATTGGAGGAGGGTTTTGAACGCGCTGATGGAGTATGTCACTTTGGACCGCCATTACACCAGATTTTTTGGGTATCACTTCATTATGTTCAATCATTTCAAGCACTAGGTTAGGATTTCCCTTCCTTTTTATCTGGATTCTTCTCTGAATACCAGTCTGAAAAACCATAGACAAAACCCCATTAGGTATTCTATCCTTCATGAAGGACTACTTGTCCTTATTTATGATCATTTCAAAGCCATGTCGGCTTTGCCTCACTAGCCCCCATTGCCTAAGGTTAGGGTTGATGACAAGGACAAGGGTAAACCAAGGGATTCTACTATGAAAAAGGACAAGAGAAAATTGACGGAGGACCCCTCCTATGATGTGAATGAAGAGGAGTCGCAGTCAGAATCATTGTCTAAGTATTCCAACCACCCTGAGACTGAAAGAGAAGAGAGACCTCGCTTCCCTATGGACCTCAAAGTCAAGGATCATTATTTTAAGGAGGAGCAGGAATTTCCCACTGATGTGCTTGCTATTGCCCGTAATGGGGCGGTGGATAAATTTAGACTTATGAGATGGGTGTTCTTTGAAATTAAGGAAATTAAGTTAAACCAAAGAGCCATGAACAGTAAATTGGAGAAAGCTATGGATGACAATAATAGAGGCAGTAGTAGTGGTCAGCATACTAATTTATGGATGGAAGAGGAGAAGAAGTATATGGTTGAATGCCTCAAGAAAACGGTGGAGGAATTGCAGGATTTCAAAGGCAATCATGATGGCAAGCAAGCAGACATGGAGGATCAGTTGAGGAATATTAAAAGCTCTCTCCACAAAGTGTTGATTATGAACCATAAAATTTAAAATCCACTGCACATACCATGAATACCATGGTGGAAAACCTGGAAAAATCCCATCAGGTAAAAACTGTTGTGTTTCTGGACTTGGACAATGAGGATGGGTAGCCAGATAGTGGGGGGCCAAGTAACAAGACCAGAGAAAACTTGAAAAGGAAGGAAGACCAAGCGCTTGTCAACATCCAGGAGATCAAGAAGTCTGCTCTCAACATGAACAGTTTGGAGCAATAAGTTGGAGAGATCCTTTAGAACCTGGCCTAGAGGTTGGTTGTCTTATGTATTTTTGTCAGTTTTTTGTCTATTCTGCTGTGGTGATACTGTGTGCTCTTCTTTGTGGGCAATGACGTATTTTTTGTCTATGCTCTGTTAATGTCTTATCTCATGCTTTGTTACTGTTAAGGGTTTTGGGATCCCTCTAAAACCTGTTTGTTCCTTAATCAAAAACATACATACAAACACATACAAACAAATTAAAACAACACTAACGCGAGAGGTTTATAACACGCTCGCATTATGTCAAAGTTGTGACATAACACAAGCGCATTGTAACATTCTCGAATTTTGGCCTATGTTCGGAATTCCCAAGACTTTGGCTTAGATTTTCTTTGGATTTCCAACCCAAAGGCTTGAACTGCCTTTCCAATGCCCAAAAATGTGTTTTTACATATTCTATAAAAAATCACATAATCTCGAGCGTGCTCCCCATCAAGTTTGCATGTGTTTCAAGGTTGAGTAAAAAAATTCTTGGGTAATGTTAAGCTCTCTCTTAGCTATCTAACGATGTAATTTTTTTCACATTTTGACTATGTTAAGGCTTTTATCTTTAATTTCTTTTGTTGGTGTATTTGTTTTTTGTCAAAAACCAATGTTTGGTATTTTTTACTTTATTTTTTAACCGTTCATTGAAATTTCAAATAAATAACATTTTAAGAAACTTGACTCCATTCTACACATATTAAAAAAAATTGATTTTCGATTGGTTTTAAAAAAATAAGGGCGGAGCATGCTTAAATTTCTATTTTTCAGGATGTGTCCACTTTGAAAATTAGTAAAAAATCATATATTCATTAAAATTTATCAAAAAAATTGGGAATGAACTACATTTGTTACATAATTTCTCACTGAAGTGATTTTAAAATACTAAAAAAAAGTTGACATTTTAAGGGGGGGCACAACAAACGCTATGTTATTTTAAAAAATAGAACCAATTTGTGTGGCCCCCCTTTTTGAACCCCTTAATCTCTACCATTTTAAAAAAATAGTAGTTTAGAAAGTAGATTCAGAGCACTACAACCCTTGTTTTTGTTGCATCTTAAAATTTTGAGTGTAACTATCCTTGATTTCTCATCCAAGGTTAGTATTTCCTAATTTTAGAAGAAGAAAAAAAGTGGCCACTTAAGACCCCTTTTTTGCCCCCATCTTTGTGCACTTACCCCAAGGCATCTGACTCACCTAATACAAATTCTAAGACATTGTTGTCCTTTGATATAGCTTTGGCCAAAAGTTAAATACTTTAAAATTATTTTTGATATAAAATTTGACACACATATGCCACTCATAAAGGCTCAAATAACTTAACTTTTATTATCTTAATCACCATTACTAGTATCCCCAATGATTACTTCATCTAAGGGCTCCCCCTTCTCAACTGGGATTCCTTATTGTTGCCTTGAAATTAACATCAAACTCTCCTTTCCAACAACAACATGGTTTGAAATCAGTGATAAATTCTTATCCAAAGTGGTCCATCATTTGAGTGATCCATTTCTACATTCAAAGCACTAAAAGAATCATCAATTTGTTCAAAATTGTGAACTAAAGATAGAAACTAAGCCATGTTTGATCATTTTGAGCTCATCCTTTTATTGAGTCAGATTTGAGGTACCCCTTTTAATCCTGGAAAAACAACTAATGATGTCTTTCAAAGCTTATGAAACCTAAGATAACTATGTGTACTCATAAGGGGCATGATCACTCACATCCAATCTTAGAGCGAATTATGAGATACTGGTTAAAATTTGTGGTGTGAACCAAAGGTTATACTTCCAAGGCTGCATTCCACTAAATAGTTCCTCTATCCTGTTTGGATTTACACATTTTGCATACATTATTACCAGAGAATTTGTAACTAAAACATCCAACAAATCTCACTATAATTCAGGTGTTAATGGGCATCCACACTCTACTGGAAAATTCATTTCATGATTCAAGCTATAAGATTCTAGCAAAGGTCACGGTATTTTAGTATTACGTTTGCATGCTAAATTTGGAAGACAAATTTATGAAATTTTATTAAAAGAATTCTTCTTATGTTAGGGAATTTCAGGAGATCATATTTTTTGGTGGCATTTTTTCAAACGCCTCCTGAATCATGGCAACACAAGGTTACATTCTAGTGAGATAAGGGAAAAGATTAGTCAATGCCATAAGAGTTTAAGGTACAAATGTTGTGTTGGAGTGAGGTTTGTAATGCATTCTTCAATGTTTATTTTGTGTTGCCTCAATCGAATATGGAATGTAACTTCCTTGATGTGTCCTTGATCAACCCTCCACATTTTAGTAAAAAAATACATTCATCAGAGAGATATGCACTTAACCCCACATCCAAAAAATTTAAAATTTACCATTTTTCTTACCTTCGAGGGGCCAAGAACATGCTCTAATGTCACTTGTTATAAAATTATTAACGTAAAAGAATAATATAAGAGAAAGTAGATGCAAATACTTAGATTATAATAAGTGTTGGAGAATGCTAAGATCAAAGAGAATGAAACAACGTCCACAAGTGAATAAAATATGCACAATAATATGTCTATCAATATAAAATGAAGAGTGTATAATACAATGATCAAGCCTTGCTTGTATAGGCAAGGATAAGGAGGTACAATGGTAGGAGTGAAACTCTGACTTCCCCTCTATAAGTAGGACACTTGTGAGCTCACTTGAAAAGTGTGTGAGAAAGTGTCAATAGGTTTCTCGAGTCATGATGACACATGTCTCAACCATATAAAGTGTGACAAAAGCAAAATAAACCTAAGTAAACTTAAGCTAGGTGTGAATAGGTCAATCCTAGAAAGGTGATTAGCTCACTAGGTATGATAATGAATCTATTTATACTAACACCCCCTTAAGTGAAACTTGGGGAGTAATGTATTTACTAATGATGAGTCCTAGTTACAAGGCCATGTTAGGTACTCATGTATAAATATCTCATAAACTAGACTAAAGGAGAAAAACCCAATGGGAAATAAAAACCTCTCTCCAAAAGAGAAATGATGCAATGAGATAAAATGTACAAGTGAAGAAGATAAGTGATAGATGAAGGACTCATGTTGACCCCCCAAGGACTACTTCTAGCACAAATTACAATCGATGTTCCCCCCATAGGAGAGAAAAGAGAGAAGGTCAGGTGACCTCCCCAAAAAATGTGAAGTGATGAACTCCATGTGAGGAAATGCTTCCTCCCAAAACTAATATGGGAAGAGAAACCATGCATCCTCCCCTCAAAATGATACTTGTAGTGTTGGTAGATGCTTGACACTAGTTTCTAAAGATGATCCATGAACACCGAACAATATTTCTCTAGAACAAACAACATCGAAAATGTGTGCAAGATGACTTCCCATTCTAGATAGGAATATGTAGGAAGTAAGATGAATGTCTCTAAATGATGAACATGATCCAAATATTGAAAAGATACCAATGATGGCTTCAAAAGATGCTTAAATATCTTCAAGCTAATGTTGATGTGTGATAGATGTTGATAAGATGGATCGAGTACCATAGAAGATTTTGGAATAGGGACCATGGATGTATGGTGATTTCTAGACCAATGTGAATCCGATACAACTCCAAATGATGATAACTAAGTTGGATAGGTCAACTCATGAATTTCTACACAATCTGTCAAGATAGAAGCCAATGTAGGTGAGGAAAGAGTAATATACAAAGATGGAAATGGTGATGCAACTTAATCGAAGCTAACATCAAATAGAAGATGAATATCCTCAATGGTTTCATCCAAATTTTATAGGTGGGATTCTACAAACAAAGATGTGATGTCTGGTAGATATGTATCACAATGTGGTGGATCTAGAATGACGATAACAATGTCTTGATGCAAAGAATCATGAGAACTCATAAATGGTTCAACATTAGAATCAGATGTAGCAACAAGTGAGATGTGAGATGAGGTATCAATGCAAGTCATCAGACTACATTTTTCATCCCCAAATGATGATGTCTCACAAGATGTCTGAGTGAGACTAGATAATGTTTCTACACATGTTCAAATTAGAGGATCAAGTAAGGAAATACCATGACTAAGAATAATTTGGTCTAGTTCCCGAGTTCAACAAAACTGACATTCTTCTATTGTACATGCCTTTTTTTCCACAATATCCACATTTGATTACCTATTTATTAGGAGGATTACGAAGAATACTCAACTGGAATGGATTTAGTGAGAGAGACGTGATCACATGAACTAACAAACTAAAAAGAAAAAACACCTATATTTCCCTCTCTATTCAAATGATTAGTGTTGATTGTAGACCCCCTAGAACAATGTGCAAGAAAATTTTACAAGTTATGAAAAGATCGAATGCCAAAATCTTCCATTTATAGCTCATGGAAATTTTTATAAATTTTTTTGAAAAAATGGAAACCTGGATTTACTCTACATGCAAAATTAGATTCCTTGTGAAATTTTGATAGAAATTTTAAAAAAGTGTAAAATTTTGATAATCAGGGTAAAAGTTATGCCTCGTCGAAATTTACTTACAATGTTAACTTTGGAGGTTAAAATATTCTATTAAGCAACAAAAAATAAAAAAATATCTTGATGCTAAAATATCGATGTCGGAACTAACTTTCCAATGACTATTTACAATAAAAAAATACCCTCATTTGCAAGTTATGTAAAAAAGATAACCCCCCATTAACAAAGAATTAATTGAACCAGTAAGTTAATGTTTGCAGTGATCAATGATTATATTACCATAAAGTGTTAACCATAAAGTGTTAACCATAAAGGTTAAATACTATAGTTAAATGCTTGTCATTTAATGCAAACCAAAAACACAATGATTGGTGAGTCAAAAAAGGCGTTGATCGGGTCTAGGTGCCACAAAGGGCATGTTGGATAGTGTTAGAATCTTAAAAGATGAATAACCCAAAAAAATAGTGCAAATAAATAGATATGAAACTATGAAAGAAAATGACACAAGATCAAAATAGCAACATAGAGTTAGTCTCCATGAGAGTAATGCAAATGCTCCAAAACCAAAATAGCATTATGAGGATGCAAAAACAAAGATATATTCAGCTTGAGAATTGAGATTACAAAGGAAATTCCTTAGTTATATAGGCCAAGGGGAGAGATAGATGCAACCAGATTATGACAAGTGTTGGCATCCTATGAGGTGTGGAAATTCATGTAATTAAAGGCTCAACCACCTTATCCCTATGTAAAGTTAAGCTAGTGTGAAGAGGACTTTAGTGAACTAGTTAAGAATGAACAAGTTAGATAAAGTACCCCTTTCACACTAACAAGGTGAGTATAAATAGACTATGAGAGAGGGGAGAGGTGGAAAATAAGACCAATGGGAAGAGCCCACTACAATAGCCTAAGATAGGCAAGTGTAAATCCCATGGAAGTGTTGGAATTGTGTGCCTCAATCCCACTGGCCTAAACCTCTAAGAGAGCAATGTCGGTGTGACCGTTGAGAAGTGTGGTTGAATTGCATAAGTGTTACCTTCATGCATGTACCACTGTACCACCAGGTGTTTGTAAGAGAGGAGTGGTAGCACAGTATACCACCATACCGCGGGAGCCTTATAGCTGAGGTGCAATAGTGCGGTGTATACCTCCATACCGTGGAAGCCTATCAACTGTCTAGCAATAGCATGGTTACCACCAACCTGTGGAAGCCTTCTAGCTTTCTAGTGGTAGTGCAGTGTCACCACTAACTTGTGGCTATGTTGGAGACTGTTGGTAGTAGTGCAGTGTTACTACCACCCTGTGGCTGTGCTGGAGACCTCTTGCAGTGGTGCGATGTAGTCACCGCCACATCGCGATAGGACTTGGATGAGCCTTGGTGTAGTCACCGCCACACTGCGAGGGTGTTGTGTCTTGGCTGTGGCAGGGTGGTGGGCATTTGAATCTATTTGGTTGGATGGAGGATGCTAACTTGGCTAACCGTCGATGTGGTTGATGTTCATTAGAGGATCACGAATGAGTTGGAGAAGTTTGTTCAATGTCCAAGACTGGTTGATGGTTAGTCCAATAGAAAGAAAATGAACTGATCTACAAAGGAAATTGAATTGTTTCCTGTCGGTAGAGAACGAATGGTATAAGCATTAAAAGTTCTACAATAAGATAGTGAGAGGAAGATCTAGGCAAGGTTATGCTGTCGAAATATCTCCTGATAGAATGTCTTGATCGATCTTTCATTTTTAATCTGCACTATATACTATGTGAGTATTGTAACAATGTGAAGGTTGTAATTGATTGAGAGGTTGATCAGGGAAATGTAAAAGGGGAGAGAAGGAAGTAGAACAAAGTTGTTGCCAGTTTATCTCCAAAATGAAACATGATGTAATCTTTGTAAAGGCTTAGTTCTTGAGTTGTATTTGTAACTGTTTTGTTGCATGAATAATACAATGGTGACCTAGGCTTTTGGAGTGTGGGGTTTTTTACCCGAAAGGGTTTTCCCCACGTAAATATGTGTGTTTTGTCTCATCTTTCATGTTTCATGTTTCTTGGTTAGAATCTGTTAATGTTTGTTGTTGAAACTAGATTTGCATGAGTTTCTCTCAGAAGGATTAATGTGGGAAATGCATTGTTTCTGATTCCGCTTTGTAGCATAGTTGTACGTGTCTTTGACAATATTTAATGAAATTAAAAGTTACCAAAGGCACTACTATTCTTGGAGGCTTCTCTGAGATGATCAAAATTTCCCAATAGGAAGATGTCGACACCTTGCACCTACTCATACTAGAATACTCACATAATATAACCTAAGCAAGCTTAATTAAAGTGTAGGAAAAACCTAGGAATATAGGAAAATAAAAACCTACACTAACACCTCCCCTAAAGCACAGCTTAGGAGGATGTAAAATAAGATAGGTCTTGGAAAATGAAGCCATGTTAGGTACCCATGTAAAAATGCAATGCAGAAAAATCTCTCACAACCAGAGAAAAGGGGAAAACCTAGTGGGACAAAACTCCTCCCCAAAAGAAAGATGAAACAAAGAAAAGGACTAAGTATCCCCCCATGGATGAAACCAACCGCACCCCAAGCCAAGCCCGCAAATGAAGGAACTTGCTCTCAGTGAAGGGTTTGGTGAAGATGTTTGCAGTCTGATGTGATGTCAAATAGTACTTGAGATCAATGATCTCACTGTGAATATGCTCTCGAATGTAGTGCATGTGGATCTCGATGTGCTTGGTTCATTGATGATGGACTGGATTGCAAGAGATCTGAATTACACTTTGGTTGTCACAATGGATGACTGTGGGCTTCTGAAAGGGAGTGCCAAACTCAGTGAGAATGTTTTAAAGCCAGATGGCTTTAGTAGCAACATTACCTGCTCCTTGATATCTAGCCTCTATAGATGAAAGAACAATAGCAAACTACTTCTTGCTCGACAACCAAACTGGAATGGAACAAAGGGAGAAGCAATGCCCTAAAGTAGACTTGCGATCTTGAGAATCGCCTGCCCAATTTGAATATGTGTGTCCCACCAAGTCAAAATCCATATTCACTGCATAATGAATCCCATAATTGTGAGTACCCTTGATGTAGCAAAGAATCCACTTAGTTGCTTTCCAGTGAAGCTCATGTGGCTCTTGCATGAATTGAGAGACCATGCCTACTGCATATGAAATGTCAGGCCTCATATGAGTCAAATAGATGATACTACCAAAAACTTGTAGATACAAAGTTCCATCAACCAAGGGTGAAGAACACTTAGCCTCAAGTTTGACCCCTAACAAAAATGGAGTTGGTGCAGGCTTACAATCAGCCATGTGAAACCTCTGGAGCATGTCAAGTACATACTTAGACTGTGCAAGAGTGATTCTTAAGGAAGACTGAGTAATTTCAATCCCTAAGAAGTAGTGCAACAAGCCCAAGTCTAACATCGAAAACTAATCATGAAGGGCGGTTTTCATTACTTGAATGGTGGATGAGTGACTCCCTGTGATCAACAAGTCATCAACATAGAGAACCAAGAAGGTGTGAGTATCATCCTACTACAATATGTAGAAATTAGGATCATAATGGCATCGAGTGAACCCCATTGTCAAAAGGAAGGAGTCCATCTTGGCGTACCAAGCCCAAGGGGCCTGTTTGAGGCCATAAAGAGACTTCCAAAGACGACACACAAGTGAAGAATCCTGAATGAACCCCTATGGTTGCTCCATGTATATCTCCTCCTGAAGATCACCGTGAAGAAAAGAACTCTTCACATCCATTTGATGAACATCCCATCTATGTGTTGTAGCTATGGCAAGAACAAGTCAAATGGAATTCATTTTGGTGACTGGTGCAAAAGTATCAGAGTAGTCAATCCTTAAAACTTGGGAGAATCTTTTGGCAACTAAGCAAGTCTTATGCTTGTCAACTGACCCATCTACTTCATATTTTATTCGATAGACCCACTTGCATCGAACAAATTTTCTTCCTTTAGGAAGTGGGACAAGATCCCAAGTGTGGTTCCTCTCCAAGGAACTGAACTCTTCTTGCATGGCTACATCCCACTCAGGGACACCAGAAGCTTCCCGAAAAGTCTATGGATCAGAAGTTGAAGCAAGAAAGGCATGTGGAGCATCATGAAACTATGACCTTTGTTCTCCTATAATTTGATGGATCCCCTACCCAATCACCTACTAACTGCAAATTCTTATGATCCCAAAGAGGGCCTATGGCTGGAGGAGGAGAATCTAGAGGAGAATCATCATCCTCTGAAGATGAACTGTGTGTTGGAAAAAAAAAGATAGACAACTAAGAGAGGGGTGAATCAGTTATCACAAAATATTTAAATTTTCAAACTTAACTTAATCTTAGATTTGATGAATGAACAATAAACCATGAATAATCAACACATCATAAGCACATAGAACACCAATATTTTTATGTGGAAACCCTATTAGGGGAAAAACCATGGTGGATGTTAGTCCACAATATTATACCCTATTAAAAGTATAATGAAAAATAATGGGAATGCACATGCATTCAGGCACACTGCCTAAAGCTCATTGCTCAAATACAAAAGGGCTCACTACCCAATGAATACAAAGCAATACAGATTAGATCTATAGGGTATGAACTGAGAAAATAGCTTTTACACAAGCCTGATTATAGTTCCAATTAAGCACATAAAACCTTCTTCACACTTCGCTCAAACTTCTTCTCACTTTACTCTGCAATCGAATGAATAGATCAATATTTGCACACTTTCTCTTCTCTGGCCTTTCTTCACTTCATACACACTAACTTCGCTCAAACAAACACTCTTATATATTTGCAACATGAAATTACATCAACAACCTTGTCGGCAAAAAATATAAAACATATTACAATGTTGGCCCAAATTTACAAATAAATTTTTAATGCAAATCAAACATCGTTGGATAATATTGTGATGCAACCTAAAAAAATATCCTCAAGCATGCCAAACATTCAAATTTAAATCTTCAAGGATCTGCAACACGTTACAACCATCATGTCAGCCAAGAACATGAAAACCCAAACATACCAAGAAAAATCTTCAACCATGAGCACTCCAATCAATGTGGACGTACAAAAAGGATAGCGAATGATCTAGAAGCATCCACAAACAACAAGAACTAATAGAGAAGCATTTGTAGCAACATAAATTACCAAAAACACATAAACTTCAATCAGAAACACTAATAAAGACCACATAAACATTGTCAGAACACAATTGTTCATAGCACGATCAAATCTTCACGTGGACCTCTGAAACTTTCAGTAGATGAACTAGATACTCTCAGCAATAAACCCTTTAGTCCACAATAGTTGATCTTCAATGTACATAATAAGACACCTTCATGATCTTCATTGTTCCACTGGCAACCTGCAACATTTCCTCTAACAATTTTCTCAATATCCTCGAAATATACAACCTTCAATACAACAGTGCTAATAGTGTTGACATCAATGACATCCACATATCAGCAACACAACCACAACATCCAACAATCTCCCTCTTTGGCATTGATGGCAACACATGATGTGAAAAACACCATCAACACTTACTCCCCCTTACATTTTGACCCTTCCTCCTTAACCTCTTCTACATGATCTTATCCCCACAAGACTCTTCACTCCAAATAAGCAACAATTTTTCACATGACTCTTCTCCCCCTTTTACATCAATGGCAAAGATAAGCATTATCTTCCCACATACAAGCTTTGAACCACATATCTACACATTTGACTACTCCCCCTGAGTAACGGCCACAAAAACATCAATCCGGATTAGGAAATATCTATGGAGCACATAGATTGATGCAAGAAAATGCATATTTATTTCATATCAGGAGGGGTAATCACCCCTAGCATCCCTCTGAGATACTCAAAAGTATCCTTCAACAACAACTTGGTGAAAATGTCTGCAATCTTCTCTTTGGTAGGCACATACTCCAGTATGACTTCTTTCTCATTCACTTTCTCCCTCAAGAAGTGAAACTTGATTGATATATGCTTGGTCTTATAGTGTAGCACAATATTCTTTAATATGTTAATTGCACTTGAGTTATCACAGTATATGGCAATAGGTTCATCATATACTACTCTGATATCTTTCAACATCTATTTCATCTGCATCACTTGAATACAGTTATTTGCAACAACAATATACTCTACCTTAGCAGTAGATAGAGAAATGGAATTTTTCTTTTTTCTCAACCAAGACACCAGCTTCTTCCCTAAGAAGAAGGCACCACCACTAGTACTCTTCTTGTCATCTACATCTCTTGCCCAATCTGCATCAGTATATGCATTCAAAGTAAGATCATCATCCTTAGGATACCAAAGCCAAAACTCAACTGTTCCTTTCAAATATCTGAAGATTCTCTTTACAACAGTCACATGAGATTCTTTTGGATCAACCTAAAATATAACAACCATACATACAACATTCATAATTTCTAGTCTGGTCTAAGTTAAATAGAGAAATCCACCAATCATTGACCTGTATCTTGTTTTATTTTCCTTAGGAGAATCATCATTCTGAGTTAACTTGCATCTGGTTACCATGGGAGTACCAACAGGATTTGAGTCATTCATGCCAAACTTCTTCAGCAACTCTTTCACATATTTGGATTGAGATATGAAAATCCCCTTGTCTAGCTAAGTAACTTGCAATCCCAAAAAAAAAATCATCTCTCCAATCATTCTCATTTCAAATTCACTCTTCATTTCATCAACAAACTTCATACATAGATAATCATCTCCTCCAAAAATAATGTCATCAACAAAGACCTCAATAATTAACTCTTTTTCATGATCCAATTTGAAATACAAGTTATTGTTAGCAGTACCTTTATTGAATCCATGCTTTAATAGGTATTTGTCTAGTCTAGCATACTAGGCTTTGGGGGCTTGCTTGAGTCCATATAGAGCTTTCTTCAATTGGAAAACCATGTTTTCCTTATCACTCAATTGAAATCCATCTAGTTGTTCAATACATACTTCTTCTAGCTCACCATTCAAAAAAGCTGACTTCACATCCATTTGATAGAATTTATAGTTCTTATATGCAGCATAAGCAAGAAATAATCTAACAGCTTCAATTCTGGAAACAGGGGCAAAGGTTTCTTCAAAATCAATACCTTCCATTTGTGAATACCCTTTACATACCAGTCTTGCTTTATTCCGGACCACTTCACCTTGTTCATTCAACTTATTCTGAAAGACCCATTTAGTACCAATCACATTTTTGTCTTTAGGTCTAAGAACAAGTATCCGTGTATCATTCTTTTCAATCTGCATCAATTCTTCCTTCATAGCTTCCATCCAATGTTCATCATTGTAGGCTTCATTTACATCTTTAGGCTCAATTTTGGAAATCAGGCAATACTCTTCTGCAATTTTTCTTCTAGTTTGCACACCTTTATTCTTGTCTCCTATAATTTGATTTTCAGAATGATTTAGCTTCACATACCTTGGAACTTTGGGACTCTCTTGAACTTTTGGTTCTTATGTTCTTTCTTTTGCACTTGCACTTGTCTTTCCTTCTTGACTACCTTGATTTAGTGGAACAAATGGAAGTTGTTTTACCGAAACATATGGAACAATTTGAAGTTGATTCTGTGTCTGAGCATTTTTCCCTTTGTTTGTGTTGTCTTCCTGGTCATCTAAATCATATCCACAATATTTGGATGATTTAGCAGAATCCTCATCAACTCTAACATTTGTACTCTCAACCATTTTTCTTAATCTTCTATTATAGCACCGGTAGGCCTTTCTTTTAGTAGAGTAACCTGGAAAGATTCCTTCATCACTTTTTGCATCAAACTTTCCTATGTCCTCATCTCTCTTGATGTAACACTTGCTTCCAAAGATCTTGAAATATTTAATTGTAGGCTTATAACCAAACCATAGTTCAAAAGGAGTCTTACTAGAAATAACATTGAAATTTACCAAGTTTAAAGTGTACACAACAATGCTTACAACTTCACTCCAATATATGTGAGGCACATTTCCTTCTATCATCATTGTTCTAGCAACATCCAAAATTGTTCTGTTCTTTCTCTCTGCAACTCCATTTTGTTGAGGGGTTCGGAGAGCAGATAACTGTCTTTTGATTCCATGCTCTTCACAGAAAGAATTAAACTCCCTAGAGGTGAACTCACCACCTCTGTCTGACCTTAAGCATTTGATTTCCAGAACTTTCTCACTCTTTGCCATAGCTTTGAAACTTTTGAACTTCTCTAATGCTTCACATTTTTCTCTTAAGAAAGCAACCCATATCATTTTAGAGTAATCATCAATAAGTAGCATAAAGTACCTTTCTCCATGAAGGCTTATGACTCTAGAGGGACCGCATAGATCACTGTGTACCAACTCTAGTAAACCATTTGAATGATGTTGTTTTCTCCAAAAAGAGACTCTATTCTATTTTCCCATCTGACATTCCTTGCAAATTGTGTTAGCAAGCTTCACTAGCTTAGGTAGATCTCTTACTGCTTGAGTGGAACTTACTTTGACAATGTTATCAAAATTCACATGACACAGCCTCCTATGCCATAACTAGCTTTCATCTACTTGAGCGATTAAACAACTTTCACTAGCAACATTTAGGTGAAGAATGTTACCTTTTGTCTTTTTACCTGAAGCAATTATATTTCCAGAACTTCCAAGTATCCTGCATCTTCCACCTTTGAACTAAAGATAATAACCCTTGTCCACCATCTGTCCAACACTCAACAAGTTGTGATTCAACCCTTCAATGTAAATAACATCATTAGTGTTATGCTTACCACCAAGACAAATAGATCCTTTACCACGAATCACACCAACATCGTTATCTCCAAATCTTACAACCCCACCGTCATACTTCTTAAGACTTACAAATTTGCTTTTGTCACTAGTCATATGATGTGAGCATCTGTTGTCAATAACCCACCCATCCTTTTCTTCAATTCAGGTTGCAAGACATTTCTCAACTTTAGCAGATTCAGTAGCCACTGGACCATTTTCCTTGATAGCAATGAACACCCATTCATCCTCATTTCCATTATCTTTATCAGACTCTTCACCAGTCACTCCTTCTTCATCATAATAACATTTCTTTTGAAATCTAGATTTGTTAGGCTTAGTCCTAGGAACTCTTTCAGGACACCTTGATGCAAAATGACCTATTTTACTACAAGAGAAACATTTAATAGACAACTTTCCTTTATACTTACCTTGTCCTCTTCCTTCTTTCTTCACAATCAGTGCTTCCAATTTTTCTACTTCTCTTTCTTCATCTTCAAGTTGTTTCATTTCTTCCTCATACTTGAATGAATTTCTAGAACATTCTCCCAGATCATATCTTTGCTTGTTTCTTTCCGATACAGTAGCCTTAAATACATTTTCAATCTTGGCAACACATTCACCAAATTCACTCAACTCAAAGGCAACAAGTTTACCAATTAGTGTATCCCTTGTCACATTTGTTACTTATTTGAATTCTTCAATAGCATGAGCCTTTGCTTTAAGGAGGGAGGCAATGATCTGAGCACTTTAGCTACAATTTCTTCCTCTTCCAGGGTACCACCAACACATCTAATACCCATCCCAATTTCATTTACTCTTTGCATAAAAGAAGAAATATTTTCATCTTCACCCATCTTCAAATTTTCATACTTGCCTTTCAAACTTTGTAGCTTGGCCATCTTCACATGTACATCTCCTTCATACAAAGTTTCCAGCTTCATCCAAATCTCATGAGTTGTGTTTAGACCCATCAAATTTGTCATTTCTAAATCTGTCAAAGCACCCAACAAAGCTTCAATAGCCTTGTTATGCCTTGCATAACCACCCCATTTTATTCTGGAACAAAATGGGTCCCCCTTTTTCTTTCATTTTCTTCGCCTTTGGTTGTCTAGTTTGGTCTTAGGAGTTCTTTTGTTTTCCTCCTAAGTTTGTCTTTTGTTCTGTAAAATTTTGGTTCTGCCTCAGCCAGAGTTGGGTTTCTTTTTGTTAAAATTGAAGGCATGATGAACAATAGTGTATTTTATATGCTTTGAGGACTAATGGAGGCATTTGTGTTGCAGGATTAAATCATACACCTAATGGTATTTCTCAAGGAACTCAATTGGAAAGCATACCTCAGTCACATTTGGTATAAAAACTCTTCAAAGGAGAAAGTCGCTGAGACCCTCCTGTTCTCTTGCCGATTGGCAGTTTGGTTCTGTTCATTTGAAATCCAAAGGTCGTCAAGACATCTTGGTCGCCATGAGTTTTTGTATATCTCTCCGCTTGGGAAGTCTCGCCGACTGTTTTTCACAAGCCTGGCGTCGCAGAGAGTGGTTTGCCTTTGGTGTGATCTCTTGCCGACCGGTAATGTCTCACCGAAAGGTTTGAGTTCGGGGTAAAGTCTTCCCGACCAGGAGGAGTCTCGCTAAAAGATGAAGGCCTCGGGGAGAAGTCTCGCCGACTGTTGAATGTCTCACCGAAGGTTATGCCTTCGATGTAATCTCTTGTCGACCAAGGGACTCTTTCCGACAGTGGTTCACAAGGTTGAGCTCAGGGAGACTCCGAGCGAAAGATTTGCACTCGGTATAATGTCCTACCAACAAGCGATGGTCTCGCCGATGGTTTTAAACCTTCGATGTGACTAATGGAACCCGCCATGAGGTCCTGTTGATAGATGAAAGTCTCCCCGACAGTTTTTCACAACGCCATCATCGGGGAGAAAGAGTTACATTTGCTATGAGGTCCTTCCAAGAGAATAAAGTCTTGCTAATAGATATGTGGTTGCGGTAGGACTCCTGGCCGAAGAGTTTGCATTCAATAAGAATTCTTGCCGACTAAGGGGAGTCTTGCCAAAATGAAATGGTCTGAGCTTGCCAAAAGGGGGTGTCATTGGTATGAAGTATTGTCGACCGACGAGTGTCTCGCTGACATGGAATGGTGCCTTCGATGTAATGTTTTGTGCTCGGTGTAATGTCTCCCCAACTGAGGGGAGTCTTGCCGATAGTGATGGATTTTCCAATGGAAAAGGATATTGATATGACTCTTAGTGCCCGCTATGACCTCCTGTCGATTGAATGATGTCTTGCCGAGTGCAAATGTCCTGCCAACAGGATCACAACGGTGTAACTCTTAAGGGCTCGCTATGATGTCTGGCCGATAGCGATTGTCTCGGTGATAATTTTGGACATCAATATAACCCTGGCTGCTCGGTATGAGGTCTCACCGACAGTTGTATGCTATGTCAATGTTGCTGTAGAGTATAATCGCATCGGGGAGACATGGCAAGTGTCTCTCCGACATGCAATTCCGTTTGAGTAGCCTTTGACTACCTAGAAAGCCTAAGTGGCATGCGTTCAACCAATCAAAGGGAACTAAAGGCGAGCCATTGACAGTTTGATTGATTGACTATCCCTATGAAGGAGATCAATAGAATGTGAATGGTATGGATTTGCTCTGTGAATAAAGCAATGGATTAGTTTGGTATCCAGTGGTGTTCTTCTGTAAGAGATCAACAAGAAGAAAGATCTAGAATAAGAGAAAGGAATAAAGGAAGAAACCACAAGTCTTAGTGATAGTTGTGATCTCTACTGGAAAGGGTAGATCACCATTCATGATAATAGTTCAGAACATTCAAGGCGGCTCTGATGGAAGTTCGAGGGTGGACACGGAGGCCATAAGTTAATGCGATTATTCCAAAAGATCTGGAGGCCATTCTTGGAGTGATCCTTCACCGACATGGACATCGGGGATACACATTTAATGCAAAAGTAACTTGATTCAAAAGATCTAAGGGTGGATCTTTCTTGAGGCTGATATTTTGTAAACCCTAAAAGAGGGGTCGACATTCTTTTGGCAGGTTTTGTATATATGGCATTTTTTCCTCTTTTAAAAAAGGGGGATATTTTTCAGAGAACAGTAGGAGTTTTGTAAGAGAAAGAAAAACTTAAGAGTAGCAGTAGAATAGGAGTTAGATTCGACAGAAGGCAGTAATGTATCCTTCTGGTTCTCTTAGTGTAGATGGAAACAATCTGAAGACATAGGTTTTTTGTACACTGGTGATTGTACCAGATTTGTAAATGTTGCTTATCTGTTTCACTAACAGTAGAAGCAACTAGATTTAAATCTACTTCATATTGTGTTCCTGAATGGTGTTTATCTTGGGTTAATTATTTGATTTGAAAAGCTTTCAAGGAATGAAGTTTTATTTTATGTTTTTTTTAAATAGTGATTTGAAATCTACTGCAGAAATTAGCACTGTGAATGAATGAAACTGTGTGTTAATCACAAGTTAATTTTGTTCTGCAGTTGTAGTTAGGAATTCCTTGAAAGGTAATAAGTCTGGTTAAGTTGGATGAATTATCATTCTCTTCAGTTCCAAAGCTTTGATCTATCTTTTTCTGTTTCTTTAAAAACCCTGCTTCAAGTAGGTTTAAATTTATGTTTGATCTTAGAACAATCCACAAGCTCAACACCAGGAGGCCCCTTGAACATTATAGTTCACATCAACCATTGAGTGAAATCAGCACAGTCGAGAACCGATTACCAAGACCTTGGGAGTTAGATATCCATGTGTTATTCTTTCTCTTTCAGGAGAGCAGAATAGTAATATTCTGTTTACTGTTTTTGTGCTCATCTGAACCATCAACAAGAAATTGGCACTAGAAGGAGGGCCTCCTTGAATAATTTTGGATTGTTGTGAGTTGGAGTAGGTCAGATCTTGGAAAACCTAGCTCTAATGGGTAGCCCTTTGTATACACCGAGACTTTTCCATGAAATCCCTGGTCACCTGTATGATAGGATTCCTTTATTTTTCTCTAACAGTGGGAAAAATGCTTCTGAACATGTCAAAACTTGCAAGCGTATATTCATTTTTCTCCAGATTCAGCATCAGGATATCATCTGCTAGTTATTTGTCAAAACACTTCAAGGTACAACAAGGCAATGGTATGATAATCTGCCACTAGATTCTGTTTGTTCATGGATAGAAATTAAAATCTTATTTTTAGATCAGTTTGATCCTCATGCACATGCACTACACCCATTACATGAATTTGCAACTACAAAAAGGATACCATTAGAACACATTTATCAATTTAATCATAGATTTTTGTTTATGTATCAAAGGGTTCAATCTTTAGATTTGGTTGTTGATGATCATATACTGATAGAACATTATTATTGGGGTTTAAACCTCTCATTTACAACCAAAATTCAGATGTTTTAGTGAGGCTACATCCTTGCATGATGCATTGAGCAAAGCTCTTTTATTGACACAATTTGGACATGGCACTAGAAATTCAGATAGCCAAACTCAGGGTTATAATCCTCTTGTGCTTGCAAACTGCCATCATCTGCAGCCTTATGTCACTTCACCCACCATCCCTACCCAGGTGCAATCATTCTCACCAAGTAGCTACAACCTTCCTAAGATTCCAAGCACCACATTCCCCAACACCTCGTATCAAGTCAATCGCACACAAGACCACTGGGAGAACTTATCTCTGCAAAATCCAATCACAAAGTTAAGTACTCCACTTTTCAATGAAGTTGTGACCATATCATCTCCTTTCAGTCATATTCCAAAGCATAGTCCATTACATCACAATGAAGTTGTAGATGAAACATTTGATGAGCCAGAATATAATTTTGATGACTTGTTTGGTAAAAAGCATGAAATGGATGTAAATTTTGAGCATAATGGAAATCTCAAGATAAAATCTAGCTTTGTTGAAAATGTTAGTACTAACGATGGCTTTGAAGGAGATGAGGTATTAATGCAGGATTGCTGTCATGAGAAATCAACAATGCCTTCCAATGATTTGAACAACTCTTCTGATCAAGATGAGGATCAGGGTGATGAGGGATGGACAAGGGAACATGGTTCATGTTGGATTGATATCCCTCATATGCAAAATCGAATAAGGGAGAAATTAGAAGAGCTAGGAGATCTGAAACTATCAGAACTTGTTGGGCCAAATGGATGTAGGATACATCAAACTAATCAACACTCTCAGATGGATTGCCATGTCTTCCTAGGAAGGATGAAGTTGTATTTCAAGCAACTAATCACTATTGAAGAAATACTTATGGAAGATCCTTGGAGTACATATCCCCTCAATGAGGAGGATGAAACAACTAGCACACATGAAAATGATAATCAATCCATCCAAAATGACAAGAGTAACTGTGTGAGGAGGTTTAATTCTTCCCTATCTTTTGATGACCTTGATCCTTGCATTGAGATGGATTCAACAACTGATGAAACTCCTCTACCTAGTGAGGGGTTGATAGAAGTGGAGGATGGATTCATCAATGCATTCATAGATTCTTTCATGATGGTGAATGAAGAAGAAACACACTTTGATGGGTTAACACAAGAAGATGACTCTACTGATTTAAGTAGTGAAAATAGATTGAAATAGATAACACACTTCAAGATGAGATTTCCAATGAATCTTGTGGTCAAAGACAAGGACTTAAATGCCAAAATTAAATTTCAAGGGAAGAAGTTCGAGTAGGTGTGCAGATCAGTCAAGTGTGGCATGAAGAAATTTATGACGGGATACATTTGGATGAAGCAGAGGAATTCCAAGAAGAGGACCAAGAGGTTATCTTAGAAGTTGAATCTCTTCAACATGACGAAGAGAATGAGACAAGGGAGTATTTTCTTGATTTTGATTCTGTTTACTCAAATGTGTTGTTTGAAGAAAGTCCTTGCTTAACATCCACTAATGAATTTGATCTTAATACTGATAAATTTGATGTTGAATGGCATGTTCTTGTTGATGATGTGCAAGAATATGAATTGAGAAAGTGCTTTCCTGACTTTGACTCTGTGCACTCAAATAAGTTTGAAGGAAACCCTTGTTCACCATGTACCAGTATCCCTGACATCAATGGTGATAAGTGGGTGCAGATTCTCAAACCCTTGAGGGTGACATGTTTCAAGAGAGTTTTTGAAAGTAAGACTTCATCTCAAGAAATCCAGAAATTATTTGACTCTATACCCAAGATGAATACAGAGATGTTGGTTAGTGAATATCCCAGCTACAAGACAAACCTTGCTTCAATGGTGTTCCTTGAGCTGAGACCTCGAGAGAAGGAATTCATACAACACAATTCTACATTAGTGACTATAAATCTTCTGAGTTAGGTGGTGTCCTTTCATTATCCTCTGTGTTTCAATGATTTTCAGTTTGATTATGGCATTGGGGATAGTAAAATGTGCTTGTGGGTAAATCATGACAAAATTGAGAACCCACAACTAATAATCTTTCAAGCTTTACACCCTCAGAACGAACTTATTGCACATAAACTTCATATTTCTGAGTATAAAGATAAATTTGGTAGGTTTAGAACTGTGCCTAGTAAGTTAAGATTGCTGCACATAATGAAAAATCAGTCAAGTCAATGTACAAATTTTTACAGTTTTGTGTTTGTAAAGCTTAGCTTTGGAGTTAGTTTAGGATTAGGATTGGTTAGTGTTGTTTTTTTTGGTTTAGTTAGTTTTCTTTTTGTTATGTTGTTTTCTCTTTCCCATGTCCTCTTGTTTTTCTTTTATTTTTGGGTTTGTTTGTTTTCTTTTGTTTTGGTCTTTTGTTTTATATGTAAATAATTGGTTTTTCTATTTATAAATAGTTTGTTTGTTTCTTGTATGTAAATATTATGTTGTTCTACTTGTAAAAAGTTTTGTTGTTTGTTTGTTTGTTTGTTCTTTCTTTCTATCCTTTCGTTTCCTTTGTTGTTTGGTTTCTGTCTTGTTTTGTTCTTTGGGGTTTCTCTGTTCTTTCCATCTTGAAATGGTGGGTTGTTATCTGAAGTATACTTTGGTTATTAGGAGAGAAGTGGTTTAGATATTTTTAGGTTTTCTGATTGGATGATTTTTTCCTAAATTTGTTGCTTTATGCCCATTGCCAATAAGAGTTGTGGAAAGTCCTGAAAACAAGGTGCAAAGTAAACAATCTTCATTAACTACCTCTGAATCTATCACAAATCATCAAGATCATCTCCTTTTGTAATGGTATGTTTGTCTTAGGATGATAGTGTTGTAAGATTTGAGTGAAAAATTCAATCCCTCAAATGTTGTTATGAGGTCCATGGTAGTTTTCAACCCAGAACAGATGTATGACATCTGACATATTGAGAAAAATTGAATGAAATATTTGAAACTCCAAGAGAAAAAAGAAAAAAAAAACTATCTAAAAGGAAGAGTAGACTCAATGTGAATGGGTGATTCTAGTATCTCTATCGGGGCTATGGACGCCTGACTGGCAGTAGAGCAATGCTGTGAGAAAACTAAAGGTATCTCCGTCGGGGCTATGGATGCCTGACTGGCAGCAGAGCAATGCCTAGGATATCATTGCACAACAACTAAAGGGAATCAACTCATGTAGTTCAAATCTTGCACATTGTTGTTCAAAAGATGAGGAAAACTTTATAAAAGGATGATGCACCATTAAGCACACACTTAGATTCATGGGTAGCCAATGTTGACTTACATTTGAGATTCTAGCTCAACCTTGGTTGTTAAAACTAACCCAACTGGAGTTGTGATGTTCATCAACCAGGAGTTATGGGTAGCTGAATCCTTCAGTTTCTTGAAAATGGTTAAACCATTTTCCCAGCTGAGTCGCCATTTGTTATGCCTTGCATAACCACCCCATTTTATTCTAGAACAAAATGGGTCCCCCCTTTTCTTTCATTTTATTCGCCTTTGGTTGTCTGGTTTGGTCTTACGAGTTCTTTTGTTTTCCTCCTGAGTTTGTCTTTTGTTCTGTCAAATTTTGGTTATGCCTCAACTAGAGTTGGGTTTCTTTTTGTTAAAATTGAAGGCATGATGAACAATAGTGTAATTTATATGCTTTGATGACTAATGGAGGAATTTGTGTTGCAAGATTAAATCATACACCTGATGGTATTTCTCAAGGAACTCAGTTGGAAATCATACCTCAGTCACATTTGGTATAAAAACTCTTCAAAGGAGAAAGTCGCTGAGACCCTCCTATTGTCTTGCCGACTGGCAGTTTGGTTATGTTCATTTGAAATCCAAAGGTCACTGAGACATCTTGGTCGCCATGATTTTTTGTATATCTCTCCGCTTGGGAAGTCTCACCGATCGTTGTTCACAAGCCCGGCGTTGGGGAGAGTGGTTTGCCTTCGGTGTGATCTCTCGCCGAAAGGTGTGAGTTCGAGGTAAAGTCTTCCTGACCAGGTGGAGTCTTGCTGAAAGATGAAGGCCTCGGGGAGAAGTTCCGCCGACTGCTGAATGTCTTGTCGAAGGCTATGCCTTCAGTGTAATCTCTTTCCGACCAGGGGACTCTTGCCGACAGTGGTTCACAAGGTTGAGCTCGGGGAGACTCCGGACGAAAGATTTGCGCTTGGTATAATGTCCTACTGACAAGTGATGGTCTCGCCGATGGTTTTAAACCTTTGGTGTGACTAATGGAACCTGCCATGAGGTCCTGTCAACAGATGAAAGTCTCCCCGACAGTTGTTCACAAGCCTATCATCGGGGAGAAAGATTTACATTCGCTATGAGGTCCTGCCGAGAGAATAAAGTATCGACGATAGATATGTGGCTGTGGTAGGACTCCTAGATGAAGAGTTTGCATTCGACAAGAAGTCTTGCCAAAATGAAATGGTCTGAGCTCGTTGAAAGGGGGTGTCATCGGTATGAAGTCTTGTCGACCGACGAGTGTCTCGCCGACATGGAATGGTGTTTTCAATGTAATGTTTTGTGCTCGGTGTAATGTCTCACCGACTGAGGGGAGTCTTGCCGATAGTGATGGATTTGCTAATGGAAAAGGATATCAGTATGACTCTTAGCGCCCGCTATGACCTCCTACCAACTGAATGATGTCTTGCTGAGTGTGGATGTCCTGCCAATGGGATCACAGTGGTGTAACTCTTAAGGGCTCGCTATGATGTTTGGCCGATAGCGATTGTCTTAGAGACAATTTTGGACATCGATATAACCCTGGCCGCTCGGTATGAGGTCTCACTGATAGTTGTATGCTATGTCGAAGCTATTGTAGAGTATAATCACATCGGGGAGACACGACAAGTGTCTCACCGACATGCAATTCTGTTTGAGTAGCCTTTGACCACCTAGAAAGCCTAAGTGGCATGCGTTCAACTAATTAGAGGGAACTAAAGGTGAACCATTGACAGTTTGACTGATTGACTACCCCTATGAAGGAGATCAATAGAATGTGAACGGTATGGATCTACTCTGTGAATAAAGCGATGGATCAGTTCGATATCCAGTGGTGTTCTTTTTTAAGAGATCAACAAGAAGAAAGATCTAGAATAGGAGAAAGGCAAAAAGGAAGAAACCACGAGTCTTAGTGACAACTGTGATCTCTACTGGCAAGGGTAGATTTCCATTCATGATAATACTTCAAAACATTCAAGGCAGCTTTGATGGAAGTTCGAGAGTGGACACGGAGGCCATAAGTTAATGCAATTATTCCAAAAGATCTGGAGGCCATTCCTAGAGTGATCCTTCACTGACATGGACAACAGGGATACACATTTAATGCAGAAGTAACTTGATTCAAAAGATCTAAGGGTGGATCTTTCTAGAGGTTGATATTTTGTAAACCCTAAAAGAGGGGCCGACATTCTTTTGGCAGGTTCTGTATATATGGAATTTTTGCCTCTTTTAAAAAAGGGGGAGATTTTTCAGAGAACAGTAGGAGTTTTCTAAGAGAAAGAAAAACTTAAGAGTAGCAGTAGAATAGGAGTTAGATTCGACAGAAGGAAGTAATGTATCCTTCTAGTTCTTTTAGTGTAGATGGAAACAATTTGAAGACAAGTTTTCTGTACACTGGTGATTGTGCCAGATTTGTAAATGTTGCTTATATGTTTCACTAACAGTAGAAGCAACCAGATTTAAATCTACTTCATATTGTGTTCCTGACTGGTGTTTATCTTGGGTTAATCATTTGATTTGAAAAGCTTTCATGGAATGAAGTTTTATTTTATGTTTTGTTTAAATAGTGATTTGCAATCTCTTGCTGAAATTAACACTGTGAATGAATGAAACTGTGTTAATCACAAGTTAATTTTGTTTTGCATTTGTAGTTAGGAATTCCTTGAAAGGTAACAAGTCTGGTTAAGTTGGATGAATTATCATTCTCTTCGGTTCCAAAGCTTTGATCTATCTTTTTATGTTTCTTTAAAAACCCTGGTTAAAGTAGGTTTAAATTTATGTTTGATTTTAGAACAATCCATAAGCTCAACACCAGGAGGCCCCTTGAACATTATAGTTCACATCAACCATTGAGTGAAATCAGTACAGTCGAGAACCGATTACCAAGACCTTGGGAGTTAGATATCCATGCGTTATTCTTTCTCTTTCAGGAAAGCATAATAGTAATATTTTGTTTATTGTTGATGTGCTCTTCCGAACCATCAACAAGCCCTAACATTATTCTCAGCCTCTTTAATCTCATCAGCAGTGGAAGGACCATTATGAGGAATAACATATGGATTCTTTGTAATCTTCCAGTAGGGTTCACCAATACACCTCAAATGACACTCCATCATGACTTTCCATAATGAGTGGTTTGTTCCATCGAATCTAGGACTGTCCTTCTTGTATGATGCCATCTTAGATCACCTCAAGCTTTTAAACTTCTTCAAAGGAACCTGGTTTGATACCAATTATTGGCAAAACAAGGACAAACAACTGAGAGGGGGGGTGAATCAGTTGTCATAAAATATTTAAACTTTTCAAACTTTACTTAACTTAATCTCAGATCTAATGAATGAACAATAAACCATGAACAATCAACACATCAAAAGCACATAGAACACCAAGATTTTTAAGTGGAAACCCTGTTAGGGGAAAAACCACGGTGGATGTTAGTCCACAATATTATACCCTGTTAAAAGTATAATGAAAAATAATGGGAATGCACATGCATTTAGGCACACTGCCTAGAGCTCACTGCTCAAATAAAAAAGGGATCACTGCCTAATGAATACAAAGAAATATGGATTAGATCCACAAGGTATGAACTAAGAAAATAACTTCTACACAAGCTTGATTACAATTCCAGTTAAGCACATAAAACCTTCTTCACACTTCACTCAAACTTCTTCTCACTCTGCTCTGCAATCGAATGAATAGATCAATATTCACACAATTTCTCTTCTTTGGCTTTTCTTCACTTCATACACACTAAATTTTCTTAAAAAAACACTCTTATATATCTACAACATAAAATTACATCAACAACCTTGTCGGCCAAAAATATAAAACATATTACAATGTTGGCCCAAATTTACAAATAAATTTTCAATGCAAATCAAACACCATCAGCTAATATTGTGATGTGACCTAAAACAATATCCTCAAGTGCGCCAAACATTCAAATTTAAATTTTCAAGGATCCACAACATGTTACAACCATCATGTCAACAAAGAACATGAAAACTTGAACATATTGAGAAAAATCTTTGACCACGAGCACTCCGATCAATGTAGGCATACAACAAGGATAGAGAATGATCTAGAAGAATCCAAAAACAACAAGAACTAACATAGAAGCATCCACAACAACAGAAATTACCAAAAACACATAAAATTCAATAAAAAAACACTGATAGAGAAAACAAAAGCACTGTCAAAACACAATTGTTCATAGCATGATCAAAACTTCACGCGAACCTCTAAAAATTTTGGTAGATGAACTAGATACTCTCAAAAATAAACCCTTTATTCCACAACAATTTATCTTCAATGTACAAAACAATACACCTTCATGATATTCACTATTCCACTGGTAATTTGCAACATTTCCTCTAACAATTTTCTCTATATCTTCAACATATACAACCTTCAATACAACAGTACTAATAGTGTTGACATCAATGAAAATCACATATCAACAACACAACCACAACATCCAACATTGTGTGCATCCTTATGATCACTACAACATCTGAAGTGGAGGAAGAAGACTCCTCATCATGATCTAAAGTGTTATGAACCTCTGAAGAACTATCATCATGATACAAGGACTCCAAGCTGATGGTGGTAGGTGAAGTGTCGAGAGAAGGATTGGAAGTACTCTCCTCAAATTGAAAACTCCTCTCAATGAACAACTCATGTGTGGTAGGGTGAAGAAGCCTATAGCCTTTGACATCATCTGGGTAACCAACAAATATGCAAGACTTTCTTTGCGGATCCATAGCCTTACATTTCTCTATTGGAATGTGAGCCCATCCATTAGACCCAAACACTTGAAAGTGCTTAACTGATGGTTTTTGACAAGTCCAAGCTTGAAAAGGAGTTACACCCTTCACAACTTTGTGGGGAATGTTGCTCTGGATATAACACATAGTTAATGTCTTCTGTCTTGAAAGGTGGTGCCAAAGACTTGGAGTGAATCATACAATTAGCCATCTCTTTCAAGGACCAATTCTTTTGTTTTGCAACTCCATTCTACTAAGGACTATAGGGGGTTGTATACTACAAATCAATGCCCTCTTAAGCACAATACTACACAAATCTATGGTTGACATATTCCCCCCCATTATCTATATTCAAAACTTTGATAGATTTTCCAGTTTGTTTCTCTGCAAAAGCCTTATACTCCAAGAATTAATCAAATACTTCATACTTTTGCTTGAGGAAGTACACAATGGTGTTCTAGAGAAATCATCAATTTATGTCAAAACATATCAAGCTTTACTGAAAGATGGTTGTGGAAATGGCCCTGCCAAATCACTATGTACCAACTCCAAAAGATGTGAGGCTCTCCAAGCTTTTCCTTTGTCAAACTTCTGTTCAATATGTTTTCCAAGAATGCAACCATGACAAACACCTTTAGAAAAGTGAACTGTAGGTAATCATGTAACCATATCTTGTTTGTTGAGCTGCTACAAATAACGGTAGTTCAAGTGTCCTAACCGTTGATGCCATAAATTACTCACATGATATGAATGAGTGAGTAGAACAGTCGAGGGGAATCAGGAACAAAGTGAGAGAACAAATAAATTCTTCACTAATGATCTACTCTCCCAACTTCAATTGTAGAATTATTCAACATCTCATGAATCACCACTAAGTCAAGAGTAAACTCAACTCTCTTACCTATACCTGTGTGAGTGATTTGATAGATAGATAGGAGATTAGTTAATAATGAGGGCACACAAAGAACATCCTAAAATGTTCCATCCCCATATTAATAGACCCTCTCCCACATGCCTCAAGTGGAGTGTCATCACCCATCAGAATGGAAGGCATAAAACATGGCTCCATAGATTCAATTTCATCTTTAGTTGAAGTCATGTGGTGTGAAGGACCTGAATCAAGAACCCATGTGGATGGTGGAGAAGCAATAGCTACAAGGGCCTTTCCCTCTCCTTTCCCCTTACTGTTGGCCTCGTGAGAACCCTCCTTTGAACTCTGTTTGATGGAATCAGGAACACTGAGATTATTATTCTCAAGAATGTGTGGCAAATGATCCACTTGTTTCTTCAAACACTTGTGCTCATCATGATCAAGTTTTCTTACAATAGGCACATTTGACCTTCTCTTTCTTAGGCTTTTCGTCCTTAGAAGATTGGGTCTCATTGGTTGCTTTTGAAGCAACTAGAATATGATCCTTTTTCTCCTTGCTATTCTTTTATTTCTTATCCTTATTGTTACTAACTTGTCCTTTTTGTTCTTTTGTACCTTGGTTGATAGCCAGGGTATGTGACTTAGAGGATTTAAGAGTGCCCATCTAGATTATCTTATCTTGTTCCTGTGTGAGAGAGATAGCAAAATCATCCAAAGATGGCATAGTGAATTTTGTCCCAAGTGCACCCTTAGTAGCATAGAAGGTAGAAACAAAGATAGAATATTTTGAACTTAGTTTAGAGAGAATACTAAGAATCGGTTGTTCATCTTTCTTATCAATACCACATTGTTTTAACTACAACCTTAGTGATTTCAATTTTGTGGAAAAATCTTGAATTGTGTTGAAATTTCTTGGATTTAAACTAATTAGTTCATTTTCCAACATATGACTCCTCATTGAATCTTGTGTGCCAAATAGTGTTTCTAGCTTTGTCCAGATTTCATTTGGTGAATTCAAAGACTCAATGTGGAATAGTAAATCAAGAGAAATAAACAAACACAATGTTCCATAGGCCTCATCAAATTTGTTAAACCACTTAGTCTTATCTTCATCTTTAGTAGGTTCAGTTTCAAGTCCCATTGTTATCCTATGTAATCCAACTTTCCTTAAAGAGATGCTAAAAAGAAGAGAACATACACAAGACAACCCCCCATTTTAACTCAAAGAAAGAACCCCCCCAAACAAATATGATTTGGCACTTTATAATTAGTGCATTTACAACTTACACTAGCAATAATACCTAGTGGTCTTGATCTCAATGCTTTACAAAATTCTCACACATTGGGTGTATGTTGAAAGTATAAAACTGGAGCCAATTTGAGTGATATTAACAACACCACTATGATCTACTTGAAAAATCATGCACTTTCAAAAAACGAATCACCTCAATCTGAGATCGTATGAGAAAGTTATGAGTCTCTGAAGTTCCCAAAATGAGAATTGTGTAGTGTCATGGGTGAGAATCTGCAATTTCTAAAAAAACATTGCTTCAAAACCAAAAAACCCCTGCACTAGTGCAAATAGCACGAGAAAATAGCCCAAATAAAAAAAAAATGCTTGAGAAACGAAGCTAGTATGAGTGAGAATGCAGTGTTTGAAAACTACCTTCAAATCTGCAACTGTCAACGAAGAGGGGATCTACTGAAACATTCTAATTTAGTTTATGTGAAATATAAAATCTGTATGCAAAAACTAGCAACGACCCAGATGATTTTTTTTTGCTGCAAATAAAACCCAGATGGCGGATTTTCTTTCAACTGTACATAAAATGTGGATCTAGTGTAAAATAATGCTCCCAACAACAAAAAATGACCCCAAAAATGAAAAATAGTCTGTAAAGGCTCAATCAGCTAGCTAAGTCAAGCAAAGGCATGATAAAACCTACAATTTTAATAGGATCTTTGTAAATCCTTTCAGGTTCTTCAAATTGCTCGAAAACGTAAGAGAAGAGCATATGATATTTTGAAGAAAATTGCAACAAAGCTTATTAGCCCCCCTAAAAACTCTCAAATAAGGAAAGTACAATCTATATTGCACTAGAACTGCTTCGATACCTTGTTAGAATCTAAAAAGATGAATAACCTAGAAAATTAGTGCAAATAAATAGATATGAAATTGTGAAAGCAAATGACACAAGATCAAAATAGCAACACAAAGTTAGTCTCCATGAGAGTAATACAAATGCTCCAGAAGCAAAATAACATTATGAGGATGCAAAAAAAAAGATATATTTAGCTTGAGAATTGAGATTACAAAGGAAATTCCTTGGTTATATAGGCCAAGGGGACAGATAGATGCAACCGGATTATGACAAGTGTTGGCATCCTATGAGGTGTGACAACTCATGTCATTAGAGGCTCAACCGCCTTATCCTTATGTATAGTTAAGCTAGTGTGAAGAGGACTTTAGTGGAGAACTAGTTAAGAATGAACTAGCTAGATAAAGTACCCCTTTCACACTAACAAGGTGAGTATAAATAGACTATGAGAGAGGGGAGAGGTGGAAAATATGACCAATGAGAAGAGCCAACTACAATAGCCTAAAAGTGTAACTCCCATGGAAGATGTCGACACCTTGCACCCACTCACACTAATACTCACATAATATAACCTAAGCAAGCTTAATTAAAGTGTAGGAAAAACCTAGGAATATAGGAAAATAAATAACCCTACTAGGAAAATAAAACCTACACTTAAAGATAGAAGCCCTCGACCTAAGAAAACCATTCACACCCGCTTTTCCACAAATAATGGATCAATCTATAGAAGAGAGTAATGAGATAACCACCCAAGGAAAAAATGTTGTTGAATATCTTCACAATGAATGGGAAGTAGGCAAGCACTGTGTGGAGGAGTTTGATGACAATGAGGTGATAGCCCAAATCACACTTAGCTATAACACCTATGCAGTGTCAGGTATGACCTGGTTAGGTTTTTTGAAGTATTGCATTTTTCTTGATTTTCTAATAAATAGAGATCCTCCAAAATGAGTGGTGCGAATGCAAATGCATTGGACTTAATGAAGTTGAAGCTCACACTTTTCATCTCCCATGAGCTCTCCTGATGAAGTTGGCTATAATCAAAATAAAGAATGATGCAGTTGAGTCTTGAGGAGGGTCGTGTGGGATGGGATAGGGGTGCTATGTGAATGGTGGTGGCTAGGTAAAGAATGAAGGCACTTGGAATGGAGATGTGTTGCCTAAGATTTTGTTGCTCCTCCATGATCACTAGAGATATGTAGATGGATGTGGGTGATTACAATAAGCTCCAACAAAATCCTTTTTTGATCATGCATCCATGGTAGATTAGTGTGATGCTTGCTCACACTAATAATGAAGTGTGATGCTTGCTCAACAATGAAGTACATGAATAAGTTTGAATAATGTGATTTTTAGGTATGCTAGTGGCTTGAAGATATGAGAAACCTTTGAATGTCTACAATCCCACAAATGGTAGGATGGAGTATAGGCCAAAAATCCAAACAATAAAATCTCGCAGAAAGAAATAACCATAGGTAGATCCTTCTAGAATAGGCCGAATAGGCCAAATTATCTTGCAAATATCTACCCTAACAAGCAAATTGGTAGAGGGAAAATCGGCCCTTTGCTAAAAAAATGTTTTTTTTTAATCTTTTCATAAAATAGGCACAAAGGCCAAAAAAGTGAAAAAAATGAAAATTACTAAAATTGATGAAACGAAAGGTATTTTTCATTTCTCGAGCCTTCTAGATGTGATGACGATATCCATTTGGTTCTACGATGTTTCATTGATAGGGATATATGTGGGAGTCACCTTGATGTTGGAAGGAACATGCTCTCATGGATTTGACACCATGTTGGAGAATGCCATAATCAAAGAGCATGAAATAACTTCCACAAGTGAATAAGATATGCACAATAGTATGTCTATCAATATAAAATGAAAAGTGTATAATACAATAATCAAGCCTTGCTTATAAAGGCAAGGACGAGGAGGTGAGAAGGTTGGAGTGAAACTCTGAATACCCCTCTATAGGTGGGACACTTGTGAGCTCACTTAACAAGCGTGTGAGCAAGTGTCAATAAGTGTCTCAAGTCACGAAGACATATTTTTCAACCAAATGAAGTGAGACAAAAGCAAAAAAAACCTAAGTAAACTTAAGTTTGATGTGAATAGGTCAATCCTAGAAAGGTGATTAGCTAACTAGGTATGATAACGACTCTATTTACACTAACAATCACTTTGAGGAGGAGACCTCCCAAAGTATTACAATAGGACCATAAATTTCAATATAATTCCAAACAACCACTCACAACTTATTCTGTATGAAAATCACTATGAAATATTAATACCCTAGTCACAAGAGGCTAGCCTAGCTTACAATAAATATACTTATGGGAAAGTAAATGACTCAAATAAAGATTAACACATGTCCCGATATAATGAATGGGTTAAGGGAATAGCAATGATAAGTGACAACACATTTCTCAATCAAAGGGTAACTTATCTCAACATCCTTCAAAACTTGACTTACATAACTGATTGGTCTTTCCTCTTTATTCTCATCATATTGCATAATAACATTATCCACAACCTTTTCAATGATATTGACATATAAAATTCAAGGTTGTATTAAATCTAGTTTTTATTGAATAGAAGCAACATATATTATTTCTTTATATTGTCAAATGCTAAATCATCATTTCTATCTCAAATATTATTAAAAAATTCTCAAGAAAAAAATATAAAGGGTCTAATTTGTTAGCAAAATAAAAAATTAATTTGCATATAAAATTTAATCTTTTCAAGAATGAACACATACCATATGAATTCATTTTTGGGAGGTGGAACCTCTCTAATTACATTGATCCTATCAAGATCAATTAAAATAGATTATTCTTTGAAATGGTGGGATCTAAGAGTCTCCCCTTAGTCACTCCAAACACCGATTTATTTATATTCAAAGAGATTACAAACTTTCTCTAATACAAATTGTTTTCTCATAAATAATCAAGATGTTTCTTTCTCTTCTTCAAATGCATTATTAGATGATTCAGGAAAACTTCAATGATTATGATAATTAGTCCATCAAAGGAAGAATGCATAACCCTCTAAAAAGTGACACCTACATTCACAATCACAAAAGAAATTTAAAAAATTTAAATGTGCCTCTTCTAGTGGTCAATATGGATCTGTGTCTACCCTTAGGTTTGATTAAAAAATGATTGTAGCTACACATTTTTTCAAGCAAAGATAGCATCTTCAATCTCGTGATTTTCTATAAAATTTAATCTATATTAGGTAGTGGAAAATTATCTTTGATGCTTGCTTAGTTAAGATCATGGAAGTCAACACAAAGATGAATTGAAAAATATAAATTAGAAAAGGAATATTGATGACATATATGGCCCCCTCTAATTTGTTGCATATTGAGGTTGCAAGGAATTAGAGGAGAGGAAGAAAAATATAGTCATGATAAGGTATGCAAACGTAGTAAAATATATATCATATAATAACAAAAGTATGCAAGGGCATATAAAAGATGCAATCATGAAAGTATATATAGAAAGGGAAAGGCAAGATGTCCCTTTCCAATGTTGCCCCCAATGTAGGCAAATGATATGATGAATGATAGCAATAAATGTTAGATAAAGATAATATGAGCATCTAGATAAGATGTGAGCATGACAAGCATTACAACATGTAATCATTGGATATAAGCATGAAAAGGATCATAAACATGGAATCATAAGATATAATTATGATAAGGATAATCAACATAGAATAATAAGACACATAAATTATAATGGTTGTAACATGCAAAGCATGTGAGCATAAGATAAACATGTAAGAATGAGGATCATAATAAAAATAGGCATAATAGTCATATCATGTAAATAAAAATTAATTAGATATCATAAATAAGGTAACTTCAAGAATTATGTAACACAAGCACACAATTTAAGAAACATGTGGAAATCAAAGTGGTAAATATAAGATGCAAAGCATAGGAGCATGTAGCATAGAAATGAACAAAGTAGCAAGGAAGCATGTGGAAAACATAGATGGAAACATATGGCATGTAGGAGAACATGAGAGTCAAAAAGGCATATAAGAAAACATGAAAGCTAACAAGGAGAGATAAGAAAGAATAGGAGTTAAAAAAAAAGATACCTCCAATTAGGGAATCAAAGCATAAAGCATAGTATAGAAGGTGAAATAATACTAAGAGATGTATGTTAAAGAATGACATAAATAAAAATGCCAAAATGTAAGGACATACAAAGTAAATGGAATAATAATAAATAATCACAAAATATGTGACAAAATAAAAAGGACAAAGTAGAAATTATAAAAAATAAAAGGGGAAGTGACACAAACAACACAACATAATCTTATATTCAAGAAAGGAAAGCAAAAAACCCAAAAGTGGCAAGTACTAAGAAAGATAGGTGAGGCCATCTAACAAATGGAATCATTATTGTTAGGCATGTAGATAAAATATGCTATGAAAATGTATAATTGAAATCAACAGTCCAATGGGACTATCCGTGTCATCACAAAGTGTATTCCTAAAAATAAAAGTGCGATGCGAAGATGTCAAGTTTGATATGTGTGTTTTATCACGTGCCTCTTTTAATTGTGTGTAACCTTAATGTATATTACACTATGATCAATATAATCATTAGTAGAAGAATCATCATGATGCAATACCATATGACTAGCCATGTAACTTATATAATCTATTTGTATATAATATTTTTAACTCGATGTTTGAGTTTGATGCAAAAATATCCATAGGATGTACATGCGTGTGATAAATAGAACACAAATATTTAATCTTAGGTGGTGCAAGCTTAGACATATATATTGGCTTAAGTAGAGGTAAATAAACAAAATTGTGTTCCAAAAGTTGTTCCAATAAAACATTTGGGGCCTCCTTCAATATAGTCAACTATTGGAATATTTTTGATTTAATATGATGATCATCATTTGATACGTCCTCATTTTCCTCATTATCAATATGTGTCAATGATATTAGTATGAACACGAGAGGAAGTGTTCAAAATACATTGATACAAAAAATAAGATTTTCTAGTAAAGCATGCTCACATTTACATAAATTATCACATAGTTTTTAAAATGAATAGTGATGCTTGTAATTCACTTGTCCTTCAAAGAGTGGAAGTAATCCATCAACAAATATAAATTGAAAATTCTCACCGTCTAATGAAGATTTCAAATTGGTAGTCAAAGATGGAAATCTCATGATATAATCCTTAATTGGCTCATGATTTTTTAGTTTGTATTGCACTATTTATTTAATAGACGCCTTTGTTCAAAATTGGAATGAAAATGTTTCATGAAAACAATAGCCAAATTCTCAAAGGAAATCATAGAAGCACATGACAATGAATAAAACCATGTAAATGCATGACCACTCAAGTTTGTTGGAAACAATTTAAAAATCGTCTTATCCTCATGAAAATAAGTGAAGTTTATATTTTGGAAAATTAGGTTAAGTTAATTAATGGATCACCCATACCCTAATACTTTCTAAAACGAGGTGCCAAAAATCATCTAGTTGAATGATAAGTCAAAATGTCACATGCTAAAGGATTATACCATATCTCACTAATATAATCTTTTTTATTAAATATTTTCTCATAAGCATCAAATCCCTTTTAAAATAGTTAGTCCTAATGATGAGAGAGCTTAATAAGTATTCTACACATGTCTTGTGTAATGGTAGGAGAGGATGTGAAATATATAGATCATCAACTAGTGGCATGTTGTCCTTGTCCATGTTTAACCCGTGTGCTTGTTCAGTAGAAGGTTTATAATAATGTACTCAATGATCAATCAAAGATACCTCATAAGATAGAATGAAAGGATTCAAAGAAGCCTCTCCATAAAAAAGTAGTATATCGTTGTGATGCATATTAAAATCCATGGGATCCACTAAGGAAGGCCCATTAGAAGGGGAAGTACGATAATTATGAGTGAAACATGGTCTAGGTCCAATAATAAATTATTTTGATAAAATACATAATCAATCATGGAATAATGTACATCATAAGTACAACATAAATTGCACTAATGTTCATCTCTTTAAACCAAGGTATCACCAAATGCATTCATCAATGTAGCATCACTATATATGTATGGATATTATGAGGATACGAAATATGCAGTGTGTAAATGTGCATCTTTGTTACTACTAAATGAGTATTAGATAATAGTATGTTAAAATAATGTGAACCAAAAACCAAATTATCAAGAATAAAAAATCATCAAAACCATCATAAAAACATAAAGAACTATTACATATCAACACAAGCTTGTCAAAATGGAAAAGACAATGAACGAACTTGTAAAAATCATAGACGAGATAACAAGAAGGTTTGTTATTGGGGTCCTTTCATTTCAAATTGAGCTAAACAAACATAAGAAATAATAGGACGAGGTTGAAGATGTGTAGGTCTTCGAGAAGAAGAAGAGAAAACAAGAAGACTAACTATTAATGGAGTGGAAAAATGGGATGAAACCCCCAAAAATATGAGTAAACAGATTGGGATTCCTCACTCTAGCTCTTGGATTTTCTGATTTTAGTTTTGGTTTATTTTTTTGGTTGTTGTCTCTCTGTTGTTCTCTTTTTGTGTTATTCATGTTGTTTGGTCTAACCCAATGACCAACCAACATACTATGTATTTTCTATTTTCTATTTTTGTCTTTCTTTAATGATGAAACTTTTTTTTATGTAAGGGTTTGGGCCCTTTCCCTGCTTAACTTACAAAAAAAAACTTATTACTATGCTCTTCACTAAACATATCATCAATAGACCAAATATAATAAGAAACATAAGAAGTGATAACTACCTTACATGAAGGTGAAACACATCTATTTGCATCACCAAGATCCTTAAGGAAAGATGAAGTAGTTCAATCCATAAGTGAATAAGGAAATATGACATGAGATGTATAAAAGGACATGCTCACTAGGTATATCATCATCACACAATGGGTGATCCCTAGATGTATCATGAGAAGTGAGAGATAAAGTATCAACAACATGAATCGACACATGGGGATGAAAGATACTCAAAGGTAAAAAATTACCATACTCATGCACTTTACTATCACCTGTCATAAGAAAATTAGAGGTAACTAGGAGATCATGGACAAGTGAAGGAAGTATGTTTAAGAGAGAAGGAGAAGCAACAACTAGATATATGAAGAGGAAAAATCACACATATGATGAAACATAACCTCCATAGATAAGACATCCCCATTTGTAGGAAGAATGACCTAAGAGTGTTAAGGATGGAAGAATCATAAGTAACAAAGCTTAGAAATATACCAAGATTTGTAACATAGGTATGGACAAGGCTAAGGACAATGGACCATAAGAATCTATGATAAAAGATATATTAATGATGCATAAATAAGGATGGGTAGGTATAAATAAAAGAGAGATCAAACAATACAAGCCCAAACCATAATAAAGATAAATAAATGATAGACAAATAATGTTGGATCCAAACCTTAATTAGATTTGAAAGAAAATATTAACAATTAGAATATCAAATCTAAAACCCTTATGTATAAGGAATTAACCCCAAGGAAAAAGCCCTAGGAAGTGTAAGAATCTCATTTTGACCAAAATAAAAGGGAAAATAAATCACTTGTATAAAATATTTATGGTTAACTAATTAATCAAAGAAAGGCAATAAAAATTAAATAAATTATTAATATTATAAATGAGTTGGGACTAGATACAATAAATGAATTAATTACAAAGACTAAAGGAAATTAAATATGATAATGGAATTCAAAGGTGGGAAAATGATGCTAATAACATTGAGAATCAATTTGCCATGATGTTTTAGGGCTTTATCAAATGACCATGTCTCACAATCTACAAACTTACTACGTTTCACTTGATTCATATTTGTGTTTGTAGAAATAATCTCTATGAGCATATAAACAATTTGGCATATGAAATTGAACTTGTACCCATGATAACTAATTGACCAAAATATATTTGTTGGAATTTACTCACCTTGATCTTCTAATATTTAATTTTTTGTAGGGATTGGCAATGTTCATAAACATCTTTAGGGAATCTACAAAATAACAAGGGTCATGTTCTTCTCAATATCCCTATTTAGATTGATTCAACCACTTTGGAATACGGATAGGGAAAATAAGTAGGCGTGTAATGAATCTAAGATGATGTGTGTGATATAATGCTTTGCCAATGCTACTATGTTGCTTTCACAAGTGCTCTATGACAATTATTTTGATAACCCTAACATGTCCTTGATGATTTCCAACATAATTTAAAATGGATTAATTTCTTTAAATACAACAATGTAGCACATAAATAAAAAAATGTGCTAGGTTGGCTTACACCAATTAGTGAAAAGATCAACACGTAATTTTGAATTTTAAAAGTTTAAGGTTCAAATCCATGGTTGTAGAAATGACACAAGACAAGTATTCACTCACAATTCTAACTCAAAGTGGTAAATGGAGGATCTAAAACTTATAATTAAATAATTGGAGATGAGTGATACTGAGTGTAGACACTAAAATCTTCCATATGCTCATTGCCATACCGTCCCCCTGCCATCTCAACACTTAACGACACAATCACTCATCCACTCATTAAAATAATTCATCTTACCTTAATTAATCCACTTTATATTGATTAAATATCTTTATTATTTAATTAATTTAAATAAATCATTTTCCCTCAAATATTCAAATAACTATATATCCATAAACAATTTAATAAAAATCATGATTATTACTCCATAGTTAACTAATCGATCAACAAAATTAACAAATCAATTAATTTAATTAACAATTCAATCTTGAATCAAATAACTCGTCAATCAAAATAGTTAATTAGTCAATCAACATAGTTAACTCATTACCCAATTAAATGAGATAACTAGCTAATTACCTCCATGAAAATGGGTAATAACTAACATCTTTTCACATCCATTCATTCAATCATGAATAGGGGTAAAGTCATGACCAAAGATCAAATCTTAGCCATTCATCCATTTCATCAAAATCTACAAAATTGAGATCAAATCTATCATTTTTTCATCCTAATTTGGAGCAAGTAGATGCTATCAAAGCGTGTAACAAATATTCAATCATTGACAAGCACATATCCAATTATTAGCAAAAGAGATATTACATTTTGGTTTCAATCACATGTTCAATTCATCATGTTTATGCAATTCATCTTTTTGTTTTATCATATGTGAATGCGTGATCCAATTTGGAGCCTATATTTCATTCAGCTAAAATCTTTCTTTTGTACTGAATTTCACACTTATGATTAAATTTAGATAGAGTGCTATCATGAACTGAATTCACATCCAAAAAGAAAGAGCAATACAATTTTCATCATTATACTTTTAAACCATTCATTCTAGAACTCCCCATCTCATTCATTTTAGAATTCACTATTACACTACACATGTCACAATTAATAGAAATGTAATGACATTACATCATGAAATGTATGACATACAAGAATCCTGCTACAATAAAAATTGAATTTTAACACCCTTGTTTAAAGAAGAGAGGACAGAAAAGTATCAAAATCGTAGCAGCTGATTCAAGATCAGCAAAGAAATAGACGACAGTTAGAAGTAACAATTACAGTGTATTAGATGGCACTTTTCAATCTTACTGTATAATTCTACTCTTAGAACCCATAGACTCCCTCATTAAAAACTTTTGAATGATTATCGATTGCCACGCAACGTACTTTAGGCCACATTCCTTTATCGAACTTCAAGCAAGTGCGTAATTCAAACATACCGTTAGCTTTTCATCGACAAACTAAGTAGGCGGGAACGATGCAGAATCGTTTTCGTAAGAGCTAGTAGAACTAATGGCCAAATACTTATGTAAATGCATATCAGTAACGATCAATTTGTTGTGGGTATAAGGAACACGCATTCATTGCCAGGGCTGTTGAGAAGAAATATTGACAAGAGATGGATACAGGGTCACCCACACAGAGTACAGATGGAGGAGGAGGAGGAGAGGGACCAGAACTGGTGTGTCTGCTGGAGAGTGTTCAGGGGCTGGTGGATGCTCTCTCCTCTGTCAGATGGAAAAGGCATCAGGTTGGTGTCCTCACTTTAATTACTCCATCCTTTTAAAAATGATTAACAATGATTAGTGGCATACACCACCATAGGGATAAATTCAATTCCACCATTAGATCTTTTCCAGGGCAATTGACGGTTTTATTGATTTTAAGTATAATTTTAGGGCACACTACTACAGACATTAATCTTTTATCTGATTCCAAGGGGTTCCGATGGAAGGGTAATGGAAGTTCTTGTAACAGCTTGATCCAATTTTGTATGCTCTCATCCACTACACCAGCAAACATGCCACAAGATCCGTTAAGTAAGAATCATGGAGAACATATGGGCACGATCCATGTTGACATATTTTAAGAATAGCAGCCCATAAAGGTAAGGGTAGAGTTTGATTTTAATGTTATACCCAATCCAGACTCCAATTTGGCTTACGAGACTCTCCTTGTAGAAGCCAATAATTGCGTTTCTTTTTATTTACTGTGCATATTGTTAAAATTTTGTCCTCTTAAATTTCAACCTCATGACTAAACTTGAGTATAAACTGGACTATACCAATCCACCTAGACTGAGGGTACACCCAAGATTAAACAAACAATTTTTTTTGTTTTTAGTTTATTGCACTCTATTAAACAAGTGGAAGTTAACCCTTTCATGATCGACTAAAAGTATTTGAAGTTTTGTCGCTTCATCATTGCATCCTGAACAGTCATGAAATCCAGTCCCACCTTGCAGTTAGATATGTTTTTTTGTGATCTGTGGTGCAGTTTCCTCCTGCGCTTGTTCATAAGGTTAAGCCTAAGGGATACAAAATTTGAACAATATATAAGTTAAAGTAAAATGTTTCCTTGTTCTCATAAGTGGAGTCTTATGCGCCCAGGAAGTGTGCTGGCGAGCTTGGGATTTGAACAGTCAACTTCCCCTTTCACCTTTTAGGCCGATTTCCTGTTTTTGTTTTCTTTCTAATTTTACATATTAAGGGAAAACATTCAAAAGAAAACAGAAAGGGATTTTGAATCAGAATTGGGCTATGAATCTGTACATCAAATTCTTATTTGCTTTAACCTTGAGTTTTGTGCTATCAAGGTAATGCGTTTGTCTATCAGTTTGGCTGATTAACTGCAAATGTCTTAATTGTGATAAGGACAGAAGAGGGTTAACATATGGTGGTTTTGTCAAAGCCAGACAGAACAAAAGCAAATGGTAGTTAGTGTGCCATTAGTCCAGTTGCTATCGTTACTAGATAATGGGCTTTTGTTTCTTTTTAAAAGAATAACACAATAAGAGAAAACTTACATGAATTCATAATACACATTGCTCCAAATATTTATCAATCTTTTAGTTGCAATTTGCAGTTTACCAGCATTTTAAGTTTATGCGTGGCTTTATCTCCCCCATTCATGCTCCTCTAAATTGAAGTTTGTGGTTTGAATCTTGAAACCTTGGTTTTCTTTTTCCTAATTTCATTCTAAACTGTTTTTATTGTAATTTGAGTCTTTACCTGTCCAGCATTCACTATTTCTATCCCATTACGAGAGGGAGAATGCCCAAACAGAAAACCATCTTCCACTCCATCAGGCAAGGGCCTCTATGCTTCAAACCCTGGGCCCTTTATAGTTTAACTTTACATTATATAATAATATGTCTTCAATCAAGATTTATACCTTATAATCCGACCTTTAAAACATACATTTAATCTGATTTGCTGCACACTATTCATTCTATTTTTTGAAGTTGTTTTGTCTTTTATTAACATGCATAACAATGTTTAAGGATAGATTAATAATTTCAAAATGTATCTAAAATTGTGATTGGAATTTAATTCCAAAAGCATCTTTTGCATCTTGGATCCCATTACCCTAACTATTTGACAAAAAATATTTAGACGTCTCTGAGCAGACAGTTTGGAATGTTAATGCAGATAAATTCATTATTGAGTTCTAGAATCTTAGTGGAGTATATATTTTACAGTCACAGGGAGACATGTTTAATTGAGGAAATATTTTTACACAAAATCCTGCAGTGAATTACACATCAACTATATATCAACAGACATGCCTTGAATTAGTATGTTCAATGCGATTTTCAGAAATAGATAGAAATTCTATTAAACTGAAAAGGAAATATAAACGAACATGACCAGCATCCACAGTTTAAATTAATAGATCTTTAAGTCTTTCAATACCCAACCAATATTACGGTTTTCAGAATTTTTCAACCCAGTTAGTTGTTAAAGTTTATATCCCATCCAAGGACACTGTGGAAATTAATCATCTCCATAATTGTGTGGTTCCTCCTCTCCACAACCCCATTTTTCTGCAAGATGTAAGGAGTTGAGATCTGCTTCTGTATCCTTTCTTTGCCACAGTATTCTTTGAACTGTTTGGAAGTAAACTCTTTCCCAGTTATTGACTTGAGAGTTTTAACTTTTAATGTGTTTACCCATTTGATTTTCTATTGATGCTTGAACCTAACAAATTTACTTAAACATTCAAGCTTAAAATTTGAGAAGTAAACTCACATTCTCTGAGAAAAATCATCAACCAAAAGAAGAAATTATCTTGCTCCCAATGTTGCTGTTTTCCATGATGAGTCACTTAAATCAGCACGAATGAGATCAAGAACTTCTTTGATCTGCCATGCACTTTTGGTTGGAAATGGTTTTTCTTTAGTTTTTAAGCCAAACACTTTGCACAGGTGTCCTGCATTTTCAGAATGGAAGGTAACCTCTGTAACATGTTTGCGTGTCAATGACCCTGCTAATGGCATTATGCAAAGCAGATTTATTTTATCTTTACATCATTGACTACTCTTTGAAGGCTCCCAGTGGCAATGGTTTGTGCTGCTCCATAAACATCTGTCACATATTTGAACATTGAAAAACGGCATGCAGTATTTCCCAGGTCAACTAAGACAGATTAATCTATATCATTTTTCTCAATTGGTTCATCAATTCTTGGCTTTTTCTTCCATCTTTGCAAGATTGCATGAAGGATTGCTGCATTTCTGAAAAACCCTTGTCATGCTGGGTTTTCTTTTTAGATTTCTACATAAGCTACATGACATTACAAGTACTTTCTAGTCTTGGTGGCTTCTCAATCTCTCTTTCTTTCATATTGCCTGTCCATTATAAAGGAAGCTCTGATCCAGGAGTCAGAGCAAAAATCTCTGAACCAGAGTAAATGGAGCTGGCAATGGTTGGTCTTTGCAGATCAGAAAAAGAAAATTAAAATTACCTTGGACATTCAGAGACTGGCTGTGCATGCAATATCTTAGTCATTGCGTGACAGCGCAAGAGCATGCAATGAATTAATGGATATGTAGAATGTTCTTGACACCAAACATGTTGAAGATCAGGTGAAGTGATTGTGACAGGCTATGGAAACATCACTTGAAGTACCTCTAAATTTTCATAGCCAAGTGGTATCATGGTCTCTGAATAGTATTAAAAGAGTTTTTGAACATATCTGGTCTATATCCGGCCTTAACCAAACTATTCAGACTTCAGAGGGGCCATATTGGTCTGATTTCATCTGATTTTTTTTTGTAATTAATTTAATGTGAAAATAATTAAAAACAAAAGTAATAAACTGTTTAATAGGTCAATCAAAAATAAAATAAAATGTATAGCTGAAAGTACAAAAATCTAAGTACTTATCAGTTTTTTGGGTAGTTCTTTACTTCGGAACATTTTCTCTGTTGCTGACAACCAGATTTATGTACCTTGTAACTATGGTTTTGAATTTTGAAACCATTTAGATGATCTAAGGGAACAGATCCAAGATTCATGGTACCAAAATTGGGCCATGGAGATTATGTTTATTAGTATGAGAAGGGAATGGGTAAGATCCATAGAAGGTCAGTGGAGATGATGTGAAACAATGTTTCCATATCAACTGAAAAGTGAAAAGTTTCTTCCTTGAAACTTGACGTTTCATCTTTCATTGGTCAGATGGGCACTCAGAAGGAGGACAGTTGCTTCTACCTTGTTTCTATCTCTTTGTTTATTTAGGTAACAAGTTAGGGTTGTTTGATCCTGACTGCGGGTGGTAGTTTGTTCTCTACTTCATTTTTCACATGGATAAGTTTTCCATCAAGGATGAGATAAACTGATAAAGTGCTTAAAATATTAGCTAGGGCTATGATGTGAGAGCAAAATCTTTTTCCTTTGACACTAGCTTTGAGAGGCATGTGCATGCTATTTCATATACTTTGCTCTTTGGTGGTTGAAAAATCCACTATTTTAGTATAATACATGAATAAATTTTGAAGGTTATGGGATAATTATGTAGCAATGGGATTTATGTGCACATGGGGATAGTTAAGCTAATTTGTTAGTTGTGAACCATATATTTAAATATTAAAAAGCCATTTGTGGGAAAGGAGAGACTCTCAGATTTGTGAGTTGGTTTCTACTATGACAACATCTACTCCTCTTTTTTAAGAGCCATTACCTCATGCCCGTTGCCTCAACAATGTTATTTGTTTAGATGCCAAAACTTTCTGCAAGCCAAAAAGTTGATTCTCAATCTGTGACCTTGATAGATGCCTTGGAAGCCAGAGGGGCCTGGGTTGGCTCTAGAGGCACCATCTATGTTTACCTTTACCCACTCTCTTGGGACAGGGGTCCATATGGTTGCAAGATTACTGTGTTTGTCAACCTCATAATTGGAGTAGCTAAATGGGTATTCAAAACAAGGAAGAAATGTACAATAAACTGCTCAAATAGAATTATAGTTAGCATCACATGGCGAATCCTGAATGGGTAAATTATGTCCAATTGAAAAGAAAGACATTTGACTGCATTGTGATTATTAACAAGATTTTCCATCACACTGATTGACACAATTTAAATACTAGGATATAAACATTCACTGAAAATCCATTTGGTTGTCTTTTTCTATATCTTGGAATTTTCTCTTGTTTGTTAAAAGAGCATGCTTAGATTTCATCCAGACATGTAAAAGTCATTTGATATTTCAAAAGAAAGATGATTAATACAATAGGATTCAACGAGAACCTCTTTCTTGAAATTTTTTTATTTTGAAAAGCTACCAGCGAGCACAAAATTAAATCTTTGCCACCAACTTTGGCAAAACTGAATGTAAATGTGCAACTGCAAATAAAATTGGTTCTATTTACTATGAATTAACCAAGAAGAGGATGGTGCCTGCAAATCTAATCAAATGAAACATTTTCTAAATTATGCTGCCTGTTAATTTTTGCCATGTCTATGGTAAAGTCTGATATAAGAATGATGGAATTGAGATTTGTTATATCCCTTTTCCATTTGCAGGATGCACTTGTTGAATTGTCAGAGCATGGAATTGTAATAATTGTAGAAGAACGGGGTTGCCTTCAAGCAAAGGTTTATTTCAGGAAAGAGGTACAGTATTATTTTTGTGACTGGTTAAACCTTTTTAATTTTTTCTTCTTTAAGAAGAAAATATTATGTGTTGATCTAGAATATTATTTCAGTATTTTGGAAGGTTAGAATAGTGTCATTCCTCCTGTTTGAATCCATTGATTCAATATATCACGTCCTTATTAGGTTTTAGCAATAATATGAAGCAATTTTTATTTTAAGTGCTTGTTATAAGAATATGGTTCACTACATTATAGATAATGAGATTTAAATGTATTTTATTGAGTACTGTATATCATGCAACATTAAAGAGCAGATATTGCTCTATAATAATAATGCTAATTTGCACAAGTAACCTTTTCAACTTGAAATCTTGCAGCTCTTTCGCACATATAGTTACAATGCTGAAGTACGACCACGGTTTGGAGTGGGCTTGGGCGTTTTTGTTGACTGCTTGAATACCTTTACATTGTCTGGCGGAACTACAGCACTTGAACTTCGGTATCCTGGTCCTGACATGCAATTACTTTTCAGGTATTCTAGAGCATCATTCTAGAAATGTCAAATGTGATTTTAGTTTAGACTGATTCATGATGTTCTTGTTATCTCTGTTACAAGATTGAGTGGCATGCATTCTATAAGAATTTATTGGGAGGATTTACAGTCCATATGTTCTATACAAGCCAGGAGATAGAATTTGTTAGTTGCTGCTGGCTCCAAATTTTTTGTAAGACTAATATTTGAAGTAACTTTGATTCAAAGTATTTGTTATTGAGCTCAAGTCAAACTGAGCTCTTAAAATTTCAAATGTTTCAAATTTTTGTAAGTCTGATAGTTGAAGTATCTTTGATTCAAAGTATTTGTTATTGAGCTCAAGTCAAACAGAGCTCTTAAAATTTCAAAAATTTCAAATTTTTGTAAGTATAATATTTGAAGTAACTTTGATTCAATGTATTTGTTATTGAGCTCAAGTCATCGAACAGAGCTCTTCAACTTCAAATAATAATTCCAAACAGGACATGGGAAAGAAAACACTGTGGTTTTCGATCTAGGTTGCTTTAACTAGCGAAACAATTAAAGGCGAAGATAGTAGCAAATTCTAAGAAATGAGGCTTTTTAGATTTTAATAAGATTTATCATTATTAAATTACACGAATAAGATATCTGATTGTACACAAGCCAATGATTATGGATTAAAAGTTAAAACAACTAACAACTACTAAGCTATAACCTATATTCTTTATAAAGTAGGTTTTAATTTCTCAGAAAATAACCATAAAGTCCAAGGGGTTGAGATCAAGTTGTTAAAGCATTGGGTTCTCATCATGAAGATCTAAGTTCAAATCCCCAAAGTGCAATCTAAGGTGGAATTCTAAGTGGTTACTCTTGTTCTTCTATTGTTTGCCTTCTTGTAGGAATTTGTAAGTTGTTGCTTGTAAGGAGTTGAGTATTTTATTGCTCGTAAGGAGCAAAGTGTTTGTATCAGTTGGCTTAGATGTTCATTCAAGCTATATTTGTAGACTATCAAACATATATATAAAAAAAAACTTTAAATGAGATGCTCAATAATCATCAAGATCAAGCTCATAAGCATACACTTCATCGAATCTAGATTGATTATGTTTGGGATTGTACTGGGTCTGTTTGTGAAACTAGATTTGGTGATTTTGATGCTGCAGAAGATATTATGAAACTTGTAGAACACAAAAATTTGGTATATGAAGAACCAACAATTCAAAATTCAAGTCTGCATCTTTAGGATCTACATGCAAATCTTTTATGCCTTTAATGACTCTTCACCATTTTTTATGAGAGATAGGGTCAAAGCTTAGAATGCTCAATGCTACATATTTTTCCTTCTCCTCAAGTTACAAAGGATGGGAGAGGAAACATTTTTAGCATCAAAATGTGAACCCATATGTGACTGAAAGGTAGAGCCTGTTCAATTTTATAAAAATATTCTCCTCAATGGTGTGGTGATCTCTAGACCTATTCTCCTCTAGGGTTTTTGTCATTTTGAAACCTAGCTAGCTTGTGATCCTACCAACATGGAGCTTGCTCCCAATGTTGGCAAATCTACCCATTTGACCTCCTCTTAGATGTCTACTTTTCCCAACATGGATCTTTTGTCACTAAACTAGATGAGCTGTGGTTGGTTGAAGTTCCGCTAGATAATGTCTATCACATAGTATTGAATCTCTTTGCTAATGCGCTAGTTCATTGTTTTATTGGGCTCTAGTTAAACCATCTCACTCTAGAAAAATGAATTTCCAATGCTTGGGTTCCAAATTCTTCTCTTTTGAGCTTTGCTTGTGTTGACGAGGCTATTTTGTGATTATTTTCACCACCAATGAAGAACAAGATGTTGTTTCTCAAAGAGGATCATGGTTTATGGGTTCCAATCCCCTCTTCCTTTGCCATTGGTGTAGTGAATGAAATTCGAATTAACAAAAGAAAGGCTAGTTTCCTTTGCTAAATGATCTCAATGGACACTAAACTAAGATTAACTAACCCTTGTGGTTAAGGAGACTAACTTGTTGCTATTCTATCAGATGAACAAATTATCTAATTAATCTTAATTTGTTCTAACCTTGAAAGATTGTAGTTTTCTAAATAAGCTAAAACACTACAAAGGAAATGAACTCTTGCCGTTCTACAAAAATGAAATTACAAAATTGACAAATAGAAAGAAAAATGTAAACTAATAGCGAGAAGAACCTAGAAGCAAAATATTGTAATGTCCCCATTTTGGCCATACTTCTTTGGTGATAGCCTATTTCCGAATCGTAGGTTGATCAAAAGTGAAATTAGGGTTTCCTTGCTTGGAGGTTTGTGGCATTTCTAGGTATTTACTATTTTAGTAAATACTAATTTTGGATGGTTCGGTTGTCACTTTCATTAAGTCTTGCTTCCATTACGCTACGTTGGTTTTGAGGTAAACTTACTATTTTTGGCGTGGCTATTTTAGTAAGTCTAATTTTGGCATGGCATCATCAGCAGTTCAACTCAAGTCATCTTGTTATCCATCAGTCAGTTTGGCTTTGGGTTTGGTTTTCTCCTTGGACTGAGTTTCAGACTTAGTCAATTTTCATGTCTTGAAGTTGTACCCCATGCCTAGGCTTGATGACTTCAAGTTGTTTTAAAGAAGGGGACATAAAGGGTCAAGTGAGCATTTAATTATTTAATAAATGCTTTATTGTTGCAATATGAAATGGATGCCTAAAGGGAAGTTGAATGATATTTTATTATTTCAAAAGTAAAAGGCAAAAAGGTGGCGTCCTTTTTGGAAGTTGAAGTGATTCAACTTCTTGGAATTTGAAGAGTTCTTGTTGCTTCATTTGCCAACAAAAGCTTATATATTGCTGCTATTTGAAGAGCTGATTATCCAATGTTTATGCTAATGTTATGCTGTCAAAATGACAACTTGTTTAATACTTCGAGGGATGCTTACCTCCTAGTTCCAATCCAATTTCGTGTTTGAAAGACAACACCTAGTTGGTCTTATTGCTGCTTCTCAATCAGACTAGCAGATTGTGCTTCAAAGTTGGTGAATTTTGGTGAGAATTTCAGTTTTAATGTTGCTGATGTATACACAGCTGAAGGTGTTTTTCATTTACAGCTTTTGATGTGAATTTATTTTGGTTATGGGTATTTGATCCTTGCAATTCTATGCTAATGGCGATCATATTTGGAGAATTTCAGAATTTAATTCCAAGTATTTGATTTTTAGCAAGAGAAATCGCCCCTCTTGAGGGCCGTACCATCTTGAGAGTGCTTTGGGATTCGTGCAAAATAATATCATGAGTTTTGATGCAGTTTTGTGGTTTGAGTTTGGGCGCCTATCCTCCAAAGAGACTTTGCATTTCGTTTCATTCAATTCAGAGGTATATTGAAGGAGTTGTGATCATTTTTATGAGTTTGCTGTTTGCTGATAGACATTTCCAGATTGCAGATTTTTATATCAGACTTGTTAGTTTTTGATATAATGCTGGTTTGAGCTTCAATTCTTCATCTTATATCATTGTAAATGTTAGAGGAAGTGATACTCTAACTGTTTAATGTTCTTGGAAGATTATCTATTCTATTTGCAGCTGTTCTTATTCTTTGTAAAGCTAGTTAGTAGTACTAACAGCTCTTCCTTTACTTGCTGCAATTTTATATCTGTTTTACACTCCCACAATTGAGTGGTTGAGTTTTAGAATAAACTTATATCTTGTTTGTAATTTCCCCCCACGTTATAAGTGGTTGTGTGGACAGTATTCCCCCCACGTTAATAAGTGGAAGAGTGGATTTAAAGGCTGGCTTGCTGCCTAATAATTGTTGTAAACTCACCCACTGAATAAGTGGAGTATTCCCACCACTCTGTGGATGCCCGCCGCAGCGGATGAATTGTTTTAATTGTAATCTTTTCCCCCCACTGTTTGGTGGTAGTGAGGAAATGCTTTTCATGGCTGGTTATCCGCCTATCAGTTTCTAGTTTTCAAATTCAACACTCCGTCATATGTTAGCACCTCGCCCTCAGTGGGATCTTGAGTGCACATTCTTGACGTTGAGTAGTTTTCATTTCAAGTTCAGATTTCTATTTGGAGCTAATGCTAACCGAGTTGATTAAGTGCTGGTTATGTGTGTTAATTCATCGAAAAAAATTGGTTAGCATATTTCAAATATGGAGGTCTCTGGACCAAATGCCATTGCTTAGTGGAGAAGTTGATGTGACGTGTTGTATTGAGTATGGTGAACATGTCCACAATCAAAATTTTTTCTTGAAAAACGTGCTTGGTTTGCATGGAAATGAAACCAAAAAATACCAACTAGATCACCAGTGATAATAGGAATAAAAATAACAAGGATTTAGCTAATATATTCATTGGAAATAATAAAAATGGAAAGGGAATGAAAAGGAAGATATCCACAAACTCTTGAATGGTTAAATATCCTCCAAGAGAAAAACTTGTAGCTTCAAGAGATAAAGAAAATGTTTTTGGGGCTGTTTGGGAGCTTGCCTTTAGGTCAAATCCTTGTTTTGGTTTATCCGACCTCCACATACAACCAATGTTTTGAAATGATATATAAAATGTGTGCGTTCTTATTCCTAAGTGAATCTAGGGTTTAGATGGTAGTAACAATGCAAATATAGTGTGCTAAAGTGAAAACTAGAATGTTGGTAAATGAGAGATGTGATCTCAAGTGCCAAAACCAATAGAAATAGGGATTCTATAGTGATGGCAATAGAAAATAAGAGAGAAAGCTAGAGCAAAAATCACGATGTAAGTCACCTTGTAAAGCTTGGTGAAGCCAATGGGGGCAATAAATTCTTTGCAAGATGCCACTACACTTCCACAAGCTTGATAGAGTGTTGGAGAGTCTTCACATGAACTTTACAGTGTTGGTAAGAGCTCAAAATTTTTGTTAACAATGGTAGAATGTTGAGAGAGAATTCCAAGTTGCAAGAAGTGATTGAAAAATGAATGAGAATGATAGAGATAGTTCAAAAATGGTTGAAGAGGGAGAAGAGGGAAGCGGGTAGATGTTCGGATTCACTCTAGAGTCTTTATTTGTGGATTGAGAGGGTGTCAAAGAATGAAATTTTTATGGAAATAGTCAAATAGTGACTAACTGTTGTGGGACTCTAGTGTGTCACACTAGTGTCTTAACAATTCCAGCTCTGAAAGATTTCAAACACTAGATAATTACACAAAAATGACAATTGTGACATCAACTTTAGGAAAAGTGACAATGAGATGCTAAGTTTTTGGCAACATGGGGGGAAAGGCTAAGGCAAAAGGTTGAAGTGGCCTAAAAACACAATAAAGGAGATAGACACCAAATTGAGCACAAAACATAGTGTGAAATTGTAAGGGTATGAAATTTTGGCATTGCAATTGGGCATCTCATTTTGACCCTCAAGTGGATGATCGTGAAGAAGTTTATATTTGAGTAAGACTTCCTCTCCTCCCCTTGCATTTATGGAATAAACAAATTCTAGAAAAAATTCGAAATCAGTCAGGAAAGTTTGTTGGTTGGATTCCTCCAAAGTCGATAATGCTTCTTGTGCCAAAATTTATTTTCAAATAAACCTCAAAAAGGGGTTACTTGAAGCCATTGACATCAAAGTCATGTACTGGATTCACACTCAGGGTCTAGATTATGAGCAAATGATCTCATTGTTGCACTTATGGACAGTTTCTCAAGAATTGTCCAAGCAAGCTTGTGCCAGATCAAACCCCTAAGTTCCGAAAAAAGGATGGATTTTATCTTGAACAAAACAAAAAAGATAGGTCTTGTAATAAGTGCCCTTGATCTCGACAAGACTCTTGTTGCCCCATGTTGATTTAAACCCTTTTTCTCTTTTGGATTTTGCTCATGATACAATTGTGAACTTGGAAGCAAACTTACTCACTGAGGATCCAAACGATTTGGAGGCAGATGTCCCTAATAGATGATTTGAAATCTCTTCTTGCAGAAATTTCAAGGCAAGATCACAATATAGAGAGTATAGAGGAAGGTGTTAGGAATAGGACCGCAGAGCAAATACAATAAAATGAATGCAAAAATAAAATATAAAAACACAGAGACACAGAAATATGTGGTTCACCCAATATGGGATACATCCACGGAGAAACAACCAGTCCTTCATTTATTCCTTCTAGCAAAATGAAGGGATACAACCTACAACATATCTGCTGCACCTTCCTCTTCTCTCTATCACAATCTCCTCACATAATACACAGCTGTAATACAATGCCCTCCTAAAAGGGGTTGCCTTCTATGACCAGAAAAAGCCAACATAACCTCTATTGTTAGATTTGTGACCTAATGATAAATGGTCCATATTTACTATATATATATATATATATGCTTCGGGGGGCAGGGGGATACCCTTCTCCTTGCACCCCCACTGAATGAAATGGGCTCCAAAACCAACAGGATCAGGCTCCATAACCAATAGAAGGTCCTTTTCTAGGACTGAGCTTTGATCCACTTCCAGGATTGGCAAAAAATCTAATTGGGAGTTGAGAACTAAAGAGGTTAAGAAAAACCTCATAGCCAAGGCTCAAGCAACTCTAGAGGGTTTCTCCAAAAATAAAAAATCTTTCAAGAAATGAAGCTCCTCTCATGGAACTGCAATGTTTTAGGTGGTCCCCTGAAGAAAAATTATCTCAAAGGTCTAGTGAAGGATCTTAATCCCTAGTTTGTTGGCATATGAGAAACCAAAATAGAAGATTATAGTTTATGTAGAAATTGGATCACATTTGGAGCAAATTCAATTTTGTGACTATATAAGCGAAAGTGGCTTTTGGTACTATTCTCATTGCTTGGGATTTTTCTCTGCTTACCATGATCAGTTATTAGAAAGGGGAACGTTGGTTATCTGTTGTTTGCAAATTTGATTTGAATTTACTGTTCACTTATTTAAATGCCTATGCTCCCAACTCTCTGCAGTAGAAAAAGGTTTGCTGGAGCTCTATTTCTGCCATGATTGATTACTCCAAACCCCAGTCTTATTACTGGAGGAGGCTACAACCTTGTTCTGCATGGCCTTGAAAAAAGACTTGAGGTCACGATCCTTGCAAAGAATATGTTGAAGATATTACTAGCATAGCCAACTTGCATGGCATCAAGCCTTGTCAAGGTAAATATCTTGGTCAAATAGAAGATTGGGAGTTCAATTTATTGTTGAAAGGCTTGATAGATTCATGGTTGATGAAGATCTCATTCTCAAATACCTTGCTGTGACTAGCTCCATATCTGATCATAAACCTATTATTCTTAGACTCCAGAGATCAGAGAGGAAAGTATCCATCTCTTTTGAATACAATGCTGCTTGGGAAAACCAGGCTGGTTTTAAGAACATGGTAGAAAACTATTGTAACTTATGGCGTCTACTTTCTATCCCTCAACAGATTTGAAAACTCAAAATCTAGCATCTCAAGCAAACTGTTCATGCATGGATTAAGCAGGCCTCTTCCTAAGACTACTCCAAGCAACTTTTGCTTCAGAAATTGGAACGGATTAAATTGATTTTAGAACAGTCCAAACTTACCCCGAATATGGCTGAAGAAAAGGAGAAAACTTTTCAGAAGCTTTTTGATATCTCTCTGTTGGAAGAGACTTAGATACAGAATGCTATGAACTGCTTGCTCAACTTCACGATGCATAAACTTGACAGAGATTGAATGGATGGAACACTCTACACTGAGACGGATGACCAAATTGTTGTGACTAGTCATAGTATCTCGCAAGCCATCTTCAAATCCTCAAAGTTGGAGTCACTGAAGATAACTTTCTGAATTTTCAATGTTTTAGTTTATTGTAATGTCCCCTTTTTGAATAACCCTAAATATTGCCCTAGAATCACAAGTATGATGTAGTTAGAGTTATATAACTTACCAATTAAATGCCTTAAGCAAGATAAATCTTGGTTTAGGTCCTGCAATCATGTTAGATGATATTGGAATATAATTCATACGATCAATCATACATAATAAATGTCTTATCTATTTAAACCATGTAAATACATAACTATTCCAAATAATATAAACCACACAATATCCATAATGCACATTGGAAGTTGGATCATAATGGGCTTGGATGAGGAGCATGATAAGTCCGCCCGAAGCTATCCATCCCAAGCCCAAGAGCGGATATAACATCCCTCTTGGCTTTCAAGCAGCAGACACATAGTCATCCAACATGGGGTGGCGTACTTAGTGGATACAATTGTGTTGATGAGATTAAATTTCTTTCAGATTATAGTCAGAATATTGAACTTTAGTAATCAACACAGGTGTGTGCATCATATAATCTCAGAACGGACTACATGAAGAATGTCAGCAATATAAGGAAATCTGGGAAGGCATAGATGCTGGCATTTGAGGCAAGGCTGTCTCAGGAATGGGCCGAAGTTGCATAACAGATGAGATAGTCAGGTGAATGGGAGAGTTGGGATCCAGTTTCAGAAGTCCGTCTCTTTGTCTGGGTCGATCATGTATTCACAAGTCTGAAAGTTTCTTAGAGGTATTTGATCTACAAGAGCAGAACATTTATTGATTTTCGATGTCTTCAAATGTAGATCGGATCTGCGTTAAGTATCAAATGGGAGACATGTTCTATGAGTGGACATGTCTCCACGAAGTGGAGGCATGTCTACTCATGGGACGTGTCTCTTGGATTGTGCCAATTCGACTAACTAAACACCTGATCATTAAATTAGAGTTAGTTACTTAATAAACATAAATGCTTACTAAGTTCGATCTGATTTTATTTTGCACAAATAAATTATATCCAATCTGGAAATGATCACCGATAATGATGCTTGATCGGGATCCTATATGAAACACGAAATGCTATTAATCTGCAGTTAATAACCTCTAAATGCAGATCGATAGTATACTTGGAATGTAGTAGATTCCGATATAAATGATAATGTATACAATTAAAATATATATATATGTGTGTATACATATGTCAGTACATACTGACATATATATACACACACATATGATCATCATTTCTATATCTGACCGAAGCTACCATAATTCAACACTCCCTCTTAGCTATATATACACACACATATGATCATCATTTCTATATCTGACCGAAGCTACCATAATTCAACACTCCCTCTTAGCTAGGGAAGATAAACACTAACCAAGTATATAGTGATATCACCTTACTCGTGATATCAGAAGATATGGAATGCTTCTAAGAGAGTCAAGTCACTTGACATTCTTCATAACACATCTTCATTATGGTATGTGCACTGACATCAAGTCTCATGATGTCTACCATAATAAATCATGGCATATCCACGGATACATTTATCCACCATGATTATCCCATAAGGATCATAATGATCTTCAACTGATATCAAGTCTCATGATATCTATCAAAATGTCCAAGAGATACTATCATGACATATCCACGGATATCAAGTCACATGATATCCATCATGATAGTGAAACTAATCATTGTAGAGTCGTCACTTTACAATGTCAAATACAAGTGTTCATTATCAGAAAGATCGTCACCTTTCAATAATGTACACAGGGGGTGAGCCCATACAGTCATGGAGTCACTCACATGACAAAAGAGTTTACACATTAAACATCTTTTAAATACATTAGTACAAAATAAACAATTTGAGTCTCAATCTCAACAATAACTTACATTTCAACCATACCAAGTTTCTTCCTGAAGTGTTCAACTTTAACTCTGGAGAGAGGCTTGGTGAGAATGTCTGCTGTTTGATCGTTTGTACTAATATATTCCAACTGGATCACATTCCTTTCTACCATGTCTCTTACATAGTGGTAAGGAATCTCTATATGCTTTGATTTATCATGGAATACAAATAATCCCATAAGCAATTTCCGGAGCCATGCTGCTTCTCTTGCTCTCATAGAGGCTGCAATATATTCGGCTTCTGTTGTACTTAGTGCCACAGAAGATTGCTTCCTGCTACACCAGGATATCATCGCAGACCTCAACCTGAAACAACATCCAGAGGTACTTTTTCGATCATCTTCTTTAGGTTTAGTAGGCTCCCTCTGAATCTTCAAGCACCTGCATCAACCTCCTGACCTCATCGTCCAAGATTGCCTGCAACACTTGCTTTAGAGAAATGGTTTCCAACGCACACCTCTGTAGAGATTCAAGGCTGCCCTCTTCAACCTCATCCCAGATCACTCTATTCTGAATAGGTTTGCGAAGCTACCAATGTCAAATCCAGATGACAGTCTAGAGCAATTCTGATCTCAGCAGCTGAAGGGATCTTCTAAGCATTTAGCACCTAGCTTTGCAATACAGTAATCTTCACTTCTTCAGTGAGTTACAAAACTCCCTCTGAAGGTTAAATTCTTCCTCTTCGAAGAGATGTCTTCAGCCATTCATTCGGTCTCATGGCTGCAAGCAGTGTCTCCATTCTCTTCTTCTCTTGAAAGCAATCTCTTGGTCCATCCTAATGCACATTAAGAAGAGATTACTAATAGTTCATATAACTTAACTATTTCGAAGAGAAATACCACTGCTAGAAGCATACTCTGTCAATGTTATAGCACTAATTAACATTATTCAACCATGCAGTACTTATCTTAATGAAGCCAGAATTCTGTACGCAGAAACTGAGGGATCGATCAATGATCACAATATTTGCTCTCTCCGCCCTTTACAGTGGCGTCGATTGCTGCTGCTCTCAATGCAGACTCTTGTCTTCGATTGCAACAGATCGCACAACATTGGAGTTGAAATCTTCACAGGACTGGAACATTGTGTAAGATCATCATCTAATCTGTATAAACTCGATGACCAGACAACACAAATATGATTCAATTATCTTATCCCAGTTTCACATAAAATATAAACGACAAAAGAAACAAATACTTATCTCTCAAAAATCAGACACTCCTCTTCAGGTCTGCACTTTTCTTGGGATCTGTATCAATTTTTTTTTTTTTTATTCCTAAATGTTGATAAGCAGCAGTTGCTTCTTACATATCTCACATAAGTAGAGGTTCCTTCTCAAAAACGTGTTCTCCACCAGATGTTTTAGGCAGAAATATGTAATGAATAAGCCAACAGTAGATTATTATTTCCAGCAACAAACACAGGTAAGCACGCACACCCCCAGGGAGTATTAGATCTCAATAGTGCGATATGCTCCGCCCTTAGTAGTGGCGTCACACAAAACCAATGACTCTTGAAGCCTGCACCAGTCCGAAAGATACATAATTTAATACTGCCCATGCACAAGAACTGATCTAGGAGAGATCATCAAGCCCGACAGGAACAAGCAACAGACGACAAGGCTGGGCGCGAATCACATTTCACATTTCGTCCCCTTCACGACAGAGGAAGCATCAAGAGATGTCTTCAACAATCGAACAGAGCACAATAATGTGATATTCCCATTCCTCAAAGATGCCGACCACATTTGAAGTAGACAAATTCTTCATGAAGGGTAGCCATGGCAATTTCTCAAGGAGTCGACATTAATTCTACACCACATGGGAGATCAGGGCAGAGTGGAGATTACTCGAGAGATCACGGGAAGTCTCATTGTTCGCAGGGCCCATTCTCAACAATGATATCGACGACTCTCAACATAGAAGGTCTTCCCTTGACGGCATATACTAATGTCGGAAAGTTGACGGAAATGTAGCATGAAGAACTATGCCGTCAACTTTCCGCTAGGCTAGGAATAGTGTCGACGGATGTTTCATTCACAAACTTCCGCCAATGTCTATCACCGATAATGTTTAAATGTCTAGATATGATTCTTCAATATTATCGATTACCTTCATGCGTAACACTTATCTAAGGCAGCGGTCAACAATCAGGAATGGCCATAGACTGTTGCCACGATAGCTTCAACTCTCGTCATGCTAGATGCAGTGGACTTACCAGATGTCATCGATAATATTTCCTCCATTAAAAATGCTTTTCCAATAGTTCCACATCGAATGCCTGGGTGGTATCGGGAGAGCTTTGTATCTCTCAATGTACCGCTGGAGACTTCGTCCTGGAGGTCGTGCCTTTCCTTCACCGTATTCTCCCTAAATGACCAATGATAAAAGGAATGCCCGATAAGAAATGCCCGATATTGGGTCTTGGATAAGCCATGATAAATTAAATATCAATGATCAATATGAATCAATGATGATTCCCGATAGCAATGTTAGTGATTATGATCAACACTGATGATAATCCCAAGCCTTGTCCAAACGAATCAAACAAAGAATATGGAATGCCCTGAATTCTGTGATTATCACTGCAAATAGGCAATCTGAGTTTTTGTCCGAGAATGACTCTGGAAGTCTGAGAGTTTCCGTTCTCAGATTCTTCGATTCAAAAGCCAAACATAATTTAATCTTCTTCGTGATGATTTTTGAGTTCGCCCAAATGCCTTAATAAAGTTCGCCACCTTTTGTTATGTTACTTAGACAAATTTGATATCTTAAATTTAATCAGATCTTCCTTAACGTGGCTCTGATACCATGTTGATGAGATTAAATTTCTTTCAGATTATAGTTAGAATATTGAACTTTAGTAATCAACACAGGTGTGTGCATCATATAATCTCAGAACGGACTACATGAAGAATGTCAGCAATATAAGGAAATTTGGGAAGGCATAGATGCTGGCATTTGAGGCAAGGCTTTCTCAGGAATGGGCCGAAGTTGCATAACAGATGAGATAGTCACGTGAATGGGAGAGTTGGGATCCAGTTTCAGAAGTCCGTCTCTTTGTCTGGGTCGATCATGTATTCACAAGTTTGAAAGTTTCTTAGAGGTATTCGATCTACAAGAGCAGAATATTTATTGATTTTCGATGTCTTCAAATGTAGATCGGATCTGCATTAAGTATCAAATGGGAGACATGTTCTATGAGCGGACATGTCTCCACAAAGTGGAGGTATGTCTACTCATGGGACATGTCTCTTGGATTGTGCCAATTTGACTAACTAAACACCTGATCATTAAATTAGAGTTAGTTACTTAATAAACATAAATGCTTACTAAGTTCGATCTGATTTTATTTTGCACAAATAAATTATATCCAATCTGGAAATGATCATTGATAATGATGCTTGATCGGGATCCTATATGAAACACGAAATGCTATTAATCTGCAGTTAATAACCTCTAAATGCAGATCGATAGTATACTTGGAATGTAGTAGATTCCGATATAAATGATAATGTATACAATTAAAATATATATATATGTGTGTATACATATGTCAGTACATACTGACATATATATACACACACATATGATCATCATTTCTATATCTGACCGAAGCTACCATAATTCAACAAATTGTATCTGCTTTCCCTATCCATCGTTATCCATCCCTCTTATGATTGAAACTCCTCAAATCCATCCCAACAACCAATCCAAGTAGAGATTGGGGAAAGGGCTACCATAGGAGGCTCGTAGACATTCTCTTTCTAAGCCCAAGGGCGGACACTCACCCCCCTGGCCCCAAGTGGTAGACACACAGCCATCCATCATGGAGTGGCGTACTTAGAAAGAAGTCTAGTATTTGCTCACCCCACTGGTATTTCCCCCATTCGTCCTCATGGTTGCTTGATGAGAAAACAAACACAAAATATATCCATAATAAATATATCATTACATACAATAATCATGATAGAGCATACCGCAATATCTATTAACACATAAGATGGCAATTGTAATAACTAATGATTCTGCCCTTGAGTGCAGATAATTAACTCAGATCTGCTCGACTGCCTTGTTCTTTCTAATAATCTGAATATATTTGTTGCCTGAATGAATTATCTTTTTGAAGCTGATCGATCTGTTTCTAATATTCAGGAGATATTGCTTAAAGAGAAACAAATAGATTAGTTCAAATGAATAATTACTAATAAGACTTAATTATTGCTGCATGCATCATTTTTGCATAATATATATAAATATATGTATATTTTAAATAAATAAATACATATATATATATATAGTGTATATATATTTATAATTATATTTAACTTACTGTCCAAATATATTCTTCCAATGATACTTAATCCAAAGATCTCTTATAATTCACATCTTCTTCCCAATCTGCTGTTCTATCCATACTCCAATTTATTTCCCTTCCTGAAATCTGCTGATCTGCCTTAAATCTGATTATACTACATTGTTCCAGCTTACTTTTCTAGTTCCTTTTTCCATTCCGCCCCCCACCCCAATGATCCAATGATCCTCCCTTAAATATTTCTCTTTCCTTGGGAGTCACACCCTTTCATTGTTAATCCCTTTTTTTGAAGTCACAACTATTCCCTTAATTGCTGATCTGAAAACCTTTAATTTTAATTTAATATCTTCTTAATACTAAGCATTTGCCTTACCATATTTAACTTATGAATCGCTGCTCTCTTGAATCTTAATTGCTGTATTATTATTATTATGGATTTGCTGCCCATTCTAGTCTATTAGTGATCGACCCCTTGCCAAATTCATTCCCCACGATTGACTTGGTATTGCCTTACGTGGGTGGGGCATGACACTTTATGTTATATGGGGGATAAAATATGTTATATGTATCTTATTTTACTAAGATATTTATAATTGAATTTATTGTAAATATATTTATTTTTATATTAGTTTTATATATATTTTTTAATATCTAAAGTATTATATTACGATGATTAATATTTAAATTGTTAATTTTTATTCTTATATATATTTGTAATACTTTAGTGTTGATCATGGCATGGGCATGACATTTGTTTATTTATTTTATTTTTAAAATTTTAGACTACATTTTTTATTTTAGATCATTCACCTCATTTATATGCTGGAATTTATTTAATTTGTTTTAATATTTTTACACACTATTAAGTTATTGATATTTGATTTGCCTCACACAATTATATTTAATGATTTGCGAAGGCGCAAGAGGCATGAGTGCTATGTTAATTAACTTTTTGAGTCTATGGAGGTAGTCTAATAGAAAGAGGGACCAAAATGTTAGAGCATTGGTTTTGAGCAATAATTGGTGGGTTTGTGCGAATGATGTTTTAAATCAGAATTTATTGAATTTGTTTAATTTTAATGCTATACTGGGTTGCTGAGATTTGATTTGCCACATACACAATTGTCTTGAAATGACTTGTGAAGGTGCACAAGGCATTGAGCACCATGGCAATCAACAACCTTTGGAGTGTATGGAGGTAGTGTAATATAGAGGGACAAAAATGCCAAAGTATTGGTCTTGGATGATGATTGGTGGGATTGTATGGATTATTTGTTTAGTTTCAATGAGTCCATCATGAGTATGATGCAGTTTCTTAATATAGATTAGCCATGTTTGGGCATGATATACAATGTCGTCAACTCATATGAAACATTTTTCAAGTAGGTGCAAAAATTGTAATTGAATAGTGCAATAGGATGACCACCTCAATGCATTTCCTAGCATTGGCTTTGACCTAAGTTGCTAGTTTAGGCACAGGTACCAGGTTCTCGCATGTTTGTTGGCAATTTTTTTCCTTGGGTACAATACAATTGGGTATGGCTATATATATATCTGCAATTTTTCTTTTTAAATATACCTAATTGCAAATAGTAAATAATGGCATTTGAATATTTGATATTATGATACTTCATCATTGATCAATGATAGTGATAAAGATAATTGTCAATTGGTAGTTCAAAATTTCAATATTATGTCATATATCATATATGTCCAAGATGATTCAAATAAAAATCATTACAATTACAAAATTTAAAAATAATACAATCAAATTTTTTTTATCTTCGTCTTCAATCTTCATCATAAGCATCTAGATTGAGGTCATCAATTGGTTCAATATCATTTGAACCACAACCAAATGGAATGCCACTCCCACTAGGTACATCATGTGTAAGAGCCTTGCCATCATCTACATTAACTCTAGCAAGCTCTACAATAGGTGCATCCAAGTTAGTACACTCAAGGGCTATATCTCAATTCTTCATTGCCCCTTGTCATCTTCCTTATGTCAGAGGAGATGAAAGTTGGAATGGATATAAACCAAATCTTTTGCTTTTTTTGCAGCTGATCGATTATGTTTCATTGAGTAGATAAAGAAGTATGGACTCCAATTCCATTCAGCTGAAGAAGAACTTGCCACTTGGTGAAATTGGAGAGAAAACCAACACAACTTAAAAATAAAAAATGCAAAAAAATGGTAAGTACTAAAGTCTACAAATGGTAAAAACTAAAAAGTGCTTACTTGTGATAGAATTTTGATTGCGAGAGGTTGGAGGAACAAATAATATTGCCTATGGAGGTACCACCATGTATGAGCATCTTCCTTGTATTGGTCTCAAAGAGCACAAATACTTTGATCCCATCCTGAGATAAACTTGCCAAACTCTTTCCTAACATTATCCACCACTTCAAGATCTGAGAAGATTCTTTGGAATGCCAACTTGTACCCATTAGCAACTTCGCTATCTCTATATGGTGCAGTTCTCCCTAGCAAAGAAAGTATCTTTGTGTTGTAATATTTCGGGGATAATGCAATATGCAAGGAGATGCAATGGTGTGTTCATCTTGTTCCAGTGGTGATGAATGCTTTTTTCCACACTTCGGGAAAATTTTTCTCTAGGGTCTGAAATATAGGAAAAAGGGGTCACCAAAATGAAACATATGAAAATAGTGGATGGATAAAATGGAATGGGTGATATAGGAAGACCTAGAAATGAGGGACCTATGCCAAAAAGCACAAAAGGGGGTGTCCACCTAATCACAAACCCACCTTTTCCTATTTCATTAGGAAGAAGGATAGTGCCGCAAGAGATTAGAATTGACCTACAACCCTTAAGGTGAGTCAACTCAATGTTTTGGGACACTGTGATCTCTTCTTCCTTATGATAGAAAACTGTAAAATATGACTGAAATGCATCTTGGGGAGATAAACTAAAAATACTTAATGAGCTGAATTGTGCAATGTAAAACTTGGAACACAGATTTAAAGCATAATACTAACAAAAAATACAATTTGCAAGCAGATTTGGGGGTTGCAGGATGATATCTATCAACCCAGAAAATCTTATCCCGAAAACTGTATAAGGACACCTTAGCCAAAGCTGGACACCCCAATATATGGTTGAAAGGCACTTTTGGGCGATACATAAAAGTGCATTAATGATCTAATAACTAAGATCTACCACTTGGAATGCAAAGTGCTATGATAATACTATCAGAAACAATCATTAACTAGCAGATCTGAGAAGGTTAAGATGTTATGTACCTGACTTCAAAAGTGTCGTAAAGCGTCTTGTTCAAGCGAATGTGTCCTTGTATCCTTTTCTGAAATTTCTTTTTGCAGTCCTCTGATGTTGGATCGAAGGATCTAACTTCTCCAGGTTTTATTGTTGGAAGGTCGAAAACAAATTCTGTAGATGAGTTTCCGTGTCTTGACAACTTTGGTGACAACTTTGCACTTTTGATCCAATTTCACTCCTCTTTCGCCTATAAATCTGCAAACACACAAAGAGGAGAAAAATGTTTGTTTTTGGTGTATAAGGGTTTGCCTTGGTCAAACCCTAGTTTGGTAATTAAACCTTGATAATGAAATGAAATCATAAATGGAAGTGTTGTGACCTTTCACAACATCGCCCCATTGCAAATGGGGACCCTTTGTTTTTGCTTTTGAGTTTTGCCTTGGCGTCGCAGCTAATTACCATTTTCTTTTACAATGAGGAGTTTGAGTTTTTGAGGGTCACCCAAGCCAAGTAAGATTTTAGCCCAATTAGTGTATGCCCAGGGACCGCTGACATCTACTTTTTGGATTGACCCTCTGGACCCCCTATTTTTAGGGACTTCATTTTTGGCATTTTTGGCCCATGTTGGACTTCCTATTTTTTAGGGGCTATTTTTGGAAAGTTACTATTTTTGGAAAAGTTTCTATTTTTGGCAAGGTTCCTATCTTTAGAAAGTGCCCGGATTTCAAAAAATCAGTCAGAAGTCCCAAAAAACCAATGGAAAATCACAGAAAATCAATTGAAAATCTGAAAAATTCATAGAAAAGTCTGAAAAATTATGAAGTCCATGGTGAAATCTGAATAAGTATGAAGGCTGGTCTGAAATTAGACATGGCAAGAAGGCTGGAAAGTTCGCCCAACATGTAGAATGGAGATGGCAAGAAGCCTTGGAAGTTCGCCCAGCTTCATGAAGGCATGGAAAGTCAAGTGGAACTCCTATGGCAAGTCCGCCTAGCTGGGAGAGGTAAATGGAGAAGTCTCTTCAAAGTCCACCCTCACATGGAATGGAAAGAGCTTGAGAAAGTCCGCCCAGCTCTAGATGAACATTTGGAAATTCTTCATGAAGTCCACCTTGCTTTGGAAAGCTAAGTGGGAAATCCTCTAGCAAGTCCGCCCACCTTAAGAGCTTGGCAAAAGGTTTAGAAAGTCCACCAAGCCTTGGAGATAGGTAAATGAAAAGAAGGGAGAAAGTCTGCCTAGAGTAAGTGGAAAATCATCTTGAAAGTCCGCTTAAGACATAAAAGGAGAGTGGAAAGGAAGTTTCAAAGTCTGCCTAGCCTTTTGGAAGGAAGTTCACAAAGTCCACCATAGAGATGAGGAAATGAAACATGGATAATCATCTCCAAAGTCTGCCTTGGGGAGGTGATAAAGAAATAAATTAGCTAAGTTTGCCTTGCATCATGCCAAGAAACATTAAAAGTCTGCCATGCTTGAGCAGAGAGAGAATATGGAAGACTTGATAAGAAGTCCGACCTCAAGAGAGAGAAATGGAAAATTTCACATGAAGTCCGCCATACCAAGAAAGTGTCTATGGAAAAGAACTCTTCAAGTCGCCTAGAATGAATGACAAAGAGGTTACCAAGTCAGCTTAAGATAGAATGGAAAGACAGAAAGAAAGTCCACCCAGCCAAGAAAATTCAGAAAATTTACTAAGTGTTGGGAAGAATGAAGAAGGATGAAGAGGAATAAAGAAGGAATATGAATAAAATCCTTGTCCAAGGATGGAATCCGCCCAACTTATGCAAGCCAAATTCAAAATAAAAGGCAAGTCCAAAGGTAGAGTTCATTTGAGCTTGAATATCTAAAATTTGGCTAAGTATGGGAAATTCTTCACAGAGAAAATTCCAATTTCCTCCGTTGTGGAAAAAGCATAGGGGATTTCCTCTCCAAATTCAAGGCATTTGAAGGAATTTTAGAGCAATCCGGAAAGAAAATAACTTCAAGTCTAAACATTGTGCTCCAAGGCGAGACTTCCTATGCAGGTGAGAAGAAGAAGCCAAAGTCGCAAAAGGAATCCAAGATCAAAGCTAGGAAGAAACAAGCACAAAGGATAAAATCATTGGCAGAGAAAATATTCTAAGGCAAGAACATGGAAAAAGAACAAAGTGACCAAGGAGGACATCCAACCTACTGAAGTGGCGCCTCGATCAATCAAGTTGTTCCAAGTCAGCATGTCCAGATTCAACAACTTTCTGTTTTATTGTTGGTTCATATTTAGTAAAAAGGACAAGTGTCCCTGAATGTAATTTTCTCATTGGTCGAGGAGTAGTTAGTTGCAACAAACCCTAATTAAGGTTTTATTTTGTAATCTCGGCGGTTGATCCTAAATCAATCTTGGCCATTGAATTGTAATTGGGGAGCCTATAAATTGAGCTCACCCCCTCATTTGTAAAGCATGGGAACATGTTGCAAAACATGTTGAGATAAGTAATTGTTGTGTACGACTGCTAACGTAATAAGTAATGCATGCATTGTTCTGATGGTGATTACTTCTCTTATTTTGGAGTTGTCATGGTTCTCATCCCTCATCATAGTTTAGATTTTATTTCATGTATGTTAGATGAATGCAAGATCTGATAAGTATTGATTTATGGTGAAACATTTGCTCATATTTTCTTTGAATGGATGATTTTTGTTCAATGCGTAAAGTTAGCCTGAGCTTACTTTGTGGATGCTTAACCTCTGTCTGGATAAATATTGTTCGATTTGATGGTAGTTATTTATGACGTGAAAATCATAAGCACACTCCTTTGAAGATTGCACCCACTTTGTGTAGTTGTCGTTGAGCGTGGCAAAGCAAAGCGTGGTTATTGGTTTCACCAAGTCAATACCGTCTCTTGAATTCTTAGGTAGTAGGTTAGAAATTCTAAACCCTTATCTCCTTTTTTTAGTTTGTTTGATCCAAGACCCAAACAATAGAGCTTCATTGTCTAAACCTTCATTGTGAATTGAATGAACCTAGCATAAGTCCCTTTGTGTTACCGACATATCACAACGACCATTGAGCTTATCCGCACGTCAATACTTGATATAAGGAACCTTGGAATCGCCATATGATCTTCTCGCAATCTTAGCATACGCGGTGGTTTTTCAAGAGAGGATAGGGTGTCTTTGGGCATTTTTATTCTGATGTTTGGTGTGTCACAAAACACGCATCAACAGGAAGGAATGATGAATGAACATTAGCTTGTTTCAACTCACCAAACCCTTTAATGGCTGCCCTTTAATTAGATCTTGCATGAAATGGCTTGATTGGATGCTTGATTTGACACTTGAAAACTTGAAACCTACATTACAATGTTCGCTCCAAAAACATGCATGAATGCAAATAACTTTGACATGATGATCTTGATCTTGATTGCTGCAATAATTGATTGATAAATTTGCTCTTGAATGCTCTTGACAATAATCTTTGCTCTTAGGATTGATCTCTTGAAATCTTGGATTGCTTAGGATTTGAATTTGATTAAAAGACCTTGTATTTATAGGTAATTTTCTAATTTCCCAACAATTAAACATCAAAAGATGACAATTGCAATTTGAATTTGAATCATAAAAATGCTGCCAAAAACATATTAAAAAATGGGGTCCTAAACTTAAGGAGGACCCATTTGCCAATGGGTCCTAGGCCCTAAATCTAGGACACACATTTTCCAAGATGTGTAATTTGATGTTTGCAATTGTTTAATGTAGGTTCCCCTTTCGGAAAACTAAATTAATTAGGCTTTTAAATGCATAATTGGGTCAATTAGAGGCTTAATTAAGTCCAATTAATTAAGGGGATGCAAACATAATGTGAAAATGTAAAGGGGTACATTTTCCGACACTACAGGGTCATTCTCCTTCGATGCTATTATGACCTTTATTTTTTTGACATGGAGTCAATGCCATCATAGATTTCCCCCAAACCTGGCCGATTTGTATCAACAAAATTGATCATACTAATGATAGGCTCGGTGAAACTCAAGACATAGTTCACACAAGCCCACCAACCAACATCTAGGATCAATGACTTGACCTTTTGGGCCTTCTTTGAATTTGATTGCTTCCAAATACCCAATTGATGGCTAATGACCATAGTGCCTAATGGCTCTTGCACCTTCACAAGTCATCTCAAAACAATTGTGTGTGATGTAAGTTGGGTCTTAGCAACCTAATGTTGTGCAAAAAATAAGTTAATAACACATTAAAATGTAAGTAAATATGGCATAAATTAAATTTACCTTCAACAACTCCAAATTCAAGAAAGTCTTGAAGATGCCTTGTGACATATGATGGTTTGTCACAAACATTTGGATTTATTCACCCTTAGTGTATATAGCTTTCACCTACTCTATCTAAGAGCCAATTGCTTGCATCACCAAGGGAGTGTACGATACATGGTGTATAAAAAAAGTGCATGTACCTTTCCTCAACGAAGGCACATGCTACGTTGCAATTTTTTGCATTGTCCATAATGACTTGGACATTATTATCAATACCCACCATCTTTATGGAATCAATGAGGATTTTGGAAATGAATTCTACATCCTTGATTTGCCCCTCACAATCAACCATGTTTAAAAACATTGCCTCTTTGGGGGACACTACAATAACATTTATTAAAGGTTGGTTTTTTCAATCTTTCCATCCATAAAAAAAATGGACACTTTTGTTTCAATCCATGAGTCCTTAATTGGTTTGAGTGATGTCTCTACATTTTGTTTTCTTTTGCCAATAAGGCGGTGTGAACCTTGTCATACCCAAGACGCGTGTAACTAGAAGGTGCATTACTGATTGTTGCGACCATTTCCTGCTAATATGGTGATCTCACCAAGTTGAAAGGAAGACCATTGACATAAATGTAACACGCAATTTTTTCATTTGCAATGTCTCTTGTTTCATTTTGAAATGTCTCAACAAATGGGCCTCTTTTGTGGGAAGAAGAGGGATCTTCTTGGATAGAGGGTGTTTCCAAGAAAGGATGTTGGGAGGCCATTATTGAAGGAGAATTTGTAGGTGGCTTCAATAATGTTTTCTTTGCTAAAGGATGAGATTCTAATTTTTCTCTCTCACTCATAGCATCAACATCTTGTTCTCTAATGAATGCCATAATTTGTTCTTTTGACAACCCCTTCTTGTTTCGCCTTTCACATATTCTAATTCCATGTGCACTTATAGCACATAAGTGAGCTTTCACTCGACTATATGAACTCTTAAATTGGACCCTGCATTGATTACAATTCCAAATAAAAGCCCCACCTCTTGGAAGTTATTCAAGCATTCTAACATATGTCTATAGAGGAGATGCTTCATCATATTTAAAATGTTCATTTCCTTGAAGGCTCACTGAACTTGAACTAGTGGCCATTCCAAACAGATTGCTATTATAAGAAATTACAAAATTTTAAATTAAAAATAAAAAAACCCTAGAATATATATATATATAAACCAATAAAATTCAAAACAAACCCCAAAAAACATTTTGAAAAATCCTAAAACTTGTTTTGTTTTTCAAAAATATATTGAATTTTATATGAAAAAAATTGAAAAAATTCATAAAAAACTTGGAAAAATTTGTTAAAAAACTAAAAGAATGCATTAAACTACTTACCTTAGATCAATATATGTCCTTTGTGCAAGCTAGATATGTCCCTTTGACACTTTTCAATCTTTCTCTTTCAAAAAATATAACCAGTCTTCCAAAATTTAAAAATGGCAAAACAAGAATGAGCTTGTGTGAAAATATGTTTGTTTTTGTCAAACAAGAAACATAATGGGCATGTTTCAGGGTTGGAGGCACTTTTTAGGTTTTGTATTATGTTTAAATCTTTAAAAAATACTCTTTATTTTCGTTTTTGATGGGTTTTTAAAGAAATTCTGCACTTGAAGGTCACAGGAGTGTGCGGGAGTGCTTGGTGTGGCAGGGATGTACCTTGTCTGCTCTTGGTGTGCTCTCGTCGCTAGACCGGTAATCTGCCCAGTTGGTTATAGGATTGAGACACTTAATGGGAGAACTCAATAACTTAGGATTTGACTTCTCAGTATTATAGCACAAAGAAACTTGTTTTGCCTAAGAGAGCATCACCATACAAAGACGTTGGAGTTAGGGAAGGGTACAAGAGGGCATTCACTATACTGTGCTTGGATATAGATGTTGGGACATAGTTGTGGGTGAACTCCATAGGTCACAGCCTTAGTGCTCTTCCAAACAAATACAAGAAGGGTGCTCATATGTGGTGGTACCTCCATAGCCAAGGATATATTTACATGCAACTTCTTGCCATCAAAGTTCTATTACATGTATGCATTTTTAATTTTTTAACTTTTAATTTTTCTTGGGCAACTATGATTCTAAATTTTGTATTGAATTTGTTTCAAATCTCAATAGCAAGGGAATTCCTCTTCAGATTAGTGGAATTGGAGTATATACTTCTTTATCCACTTAGTTACAGTCAGCCTCTTGGTAGCAAATTAGGTAGAGGACTTCACGTATATGCATTCCAACCTATGGTTCCTCTCACACAAGAAAGTCAAGTACAAAGAGGGCAAGACAAGGCATTGGCATGTAGTGCCAGACGATTCCAACTTGGATGCTTTTGTTACATTACTTTCTTTAGTCTCAATTGAGGATGAGGGGCACTAGCTTGCTACATAAGACTTGCATTGTGCAGCTAGTGGTAGTAGCATTATTTGTTGCTTGTGGCTCCAAATTTCCAATGAGCCAATTGATGATGTTGAGTCTCTCAATAAAGAGTAAAATGATGATTTGTGTTGATTTTCTATGTGCAGTTGCACTAGTTAAACAATTTTGATTTATTTTTAACATTTGACATTGAATAATTAATTATTGGCTTTGTTTTGTATCTAATTTTGTATATTTTGTACAAATTATGGTTATCTCTGTGTTTACAAACATACATACATATATAGATTACAGATAAACATAGCCCTAATGCAGGAAGTAAATTAGTGATTTGCTAAATCCAAATCCAAACCCAAATTGGCAACTTAGGGGAAAACATGCATGCATACACATCAATCACCTTTCTTGTACGGAAGCATATGGAAAATAGATGTGGTTGGCATCTCATTTCTCCCTATCTCAATAGATTAGTTGCTTTTAATAAAATAGTCCATGGTAGTGTTGATGCGTGTTTTATGACACAACAAACATTCTAGAATAAAGTATCCAAAGACGCTCTATCCCCTCTTGAAAAACTACCTCGTATGCTAAGACTGCAAGAAAGATCATACGACAATTCCAATGTTTCAGTTAGGTGTTGATAAGCTCTATGGTTGATGTGATTTGCCAGGAACACAAAGGGATTTACTTTGGCAAGTTACTCAAAAATGCAAAGACGCAAATGCAGTATCATTTTGGAATTTTCTGACTTTAGATAAAAAAGTGAAAAAAGAGTAAGGGTTAGAAGTCCTATGCTATTCCTATGAAATCAAGAGACGGCAAGGATTGAGTGAAACTAAATAAACAATACTTTGTTTTGCCACGTTAAACAACAACTACACAAAGCAAGTGCAATCTTCTGGGATTTGTGCTTAAGATTTCTTTAATACGAACAATACCATCAATAGAACAACATTATTCGAAGTAAACATTGAAGTGTCCACATCAAAAGCTCAGTCTAACTTTACACATTGAATGAAAAGCATTCACTTAAAGAAAGTATGAGCTAAGTTTTGTTAGTTTTATGATCAGATTAATGACACAAAAATTTAATTAAAAAATCAGACACAATAACACAGCAGATACCCTGGGAAAACCCTCCACTTGAGGGAGAAAAACCCAGCAACAATATATCACTTATATATTGAATGTCAACACAAAATGTCTCCTTTACAAGAGGCCGATAAGAGGGCCAAATAGAAGCACCACAGACTGATGCAAACACAGATACAAACAGATGTAGTTCGCTGATTAGAGATTCAGCCTTCAATAAATAACAATTTACTCTCCTATAGAATTCACAATCTGCTCTTCTTCTTCTAACTCGCACTTGTGAATGAATAAACTATGAATGATCAACTCAGCCTTCTATGATGAACCGAACTGATCTGCTCCTTTCTCTTAATTTGCGCCTTAGACCAATGATGAACAATGAATGGAATGGATGATAGAAAGGATTACAAATGAGGATATATATATACCAATTCATGGGAGAGACGTGCCTCTTCAAAATAGCATGTCGGCCTTATTCAACAAACATGTCTTTTAATAAACAAGAAGTCGGCCTCCTTAAAATCGTGCCTCCTCATTAAATACATATTAATCATTATTTATCAAATGAAGTGCCCCATCATAAAATCGCATATATAAATTAAATAGCCAATGGGCTATTATTTAATTTTTGATTTCTCCAAGTGAACTAGGCTAGAAGAATCGTACAACGTTGCTATGAATCATCAACACTCCCTCTCAGCTAGGGAGAGTACTTCCAGCTGCACAAGACATATCACCTCATTGTGATGTCTACCACAATGGCTACAACCAAATGTGGAAAGGAAGAATATCACCTCATCATGATATCATGAAATATACCGAACCAATTTTTTTCAATTTTTTGAATGCAATTACAACAACATACACCCATTAGGGTTAGCACTTTAAAACCAAAGCGATGCAGAATTCAACTCTAACCAAGAATGCGCCAGATGACGGCGAGCATATGGTCAGAGGATCTCAATGCAATGCGGAAAGATTAACTCTAACCAAGAATATGCCCGAAATGGACGAACATATGGTCAGAGGATCCCTATCAACTACAAGTGCTGAAAGTAAACTCAACACCCAGAATGTGCTTTCAATCCTGGAGTGGGAATGGAGCTACCATAGGGCGGAGAGGCTAAGAAACTACAATGCAAATCAATTGTAAATAGGCGGCAAGCCAGCCTCTTCCACTTATTCAGTGGGTATTACAAAGCATGATGAGAATGATGAGAAGAAATGTTGACAGTACTACTGTGCAGCTTACAATATAAGAGTTTTTGTCAGTTAAGCACAAGATAAGAATGTTCACAATGCTGCAACAATGTATAATGTTATCCTTAATGCTCTCAATGTCTCCCCTTTCAAAAACTAACTCAAATGATGAATTCTATGCAAGCTGTCATGACAGAACAGCGACTGAAATTACTCAATCAGCAACACAGGAACTCAATGAAAAGCTCATAACTCACTCATTTCTCACTCAAATTGCATGAAATCTGATGCAAAGTACTCCTAGTATGAAGGCGCCCAGGTTGACAGCAGAAAATTGACCCAAAATGCTGATATTTATTTTTTGCACGAATCCCAAGAAAACCACAAAAGGTACAGCTGCAAGGAAGGGCGATTTTGGCATATAAAATTGAAGACTCCACAGAAAAATCTCAAACTTCACAGACAGGGGCGCCCTTTTCTAGCTAATGCATGGGTAAACTACCTAGAACCCAAATAAAATCACACAAAGACTTATGAGGTAAAACTCCAATCTGCAACACAAACCAGCAACTCCATTTTTTTGATTATTTTGCAAATATAAGGATTACAATGAAGAAACAACAGCTATAAGCAAACTCACTACAAAATCACTCAAAAGCAAGCAAACCTCTCCACTAGGTGCTATCTCACAAGCACGAAGTTGAGCCAAGCTATGAGGCATTCATTCCTCGAAGCAGTCCAACACCATTTCGGCAGCATAACATTACTCAAGATATCAGATAATCCAAATGAAGACCAAGACCTCCTTTTATAAACTTGTGAAGACTCTCTAGAAACTTCTAGAACCCTAACTTTTCAAATTTGAAGTAACTCCTTTTCCCTTCAAGATGGCGTCCCCCTTTTCAAGGTCAATTTGACTTTTTGATTTAAAAATAATCTCCTCAATAAGATAGGCGTCCCTTTTCCAAGCATTGTTTTTGCCTTTAGAAAAAATATTAAATCATCTACATGAGGCGCCACCCATAAAGACCACCTTTTAAAACAACTTAAGTTCAATCACTAGGCTAAGGGGGGGGTCAACAGCAAAATATAACATTAATACATGACTTTATTAAAATAATTCGAACTTATCTCTCCAATTGTGCCCCCAAGCCAAAAATGAATAAGCCAACTGAACAGTCTGAAGTAGAAAGCCAACCGTGCCGAAACCAACAGGACCACTGCCAGAAATAGAATTTACTAAAAATAGTAAATTCATGAAAGTGCTCGGAATGCCAAGAAAAACACATCACCGCGAAGCTCACGAAAAACCCAGAAGGAATCCGTTCAATCACCAATCCGCGAGCAAAAGAAACCTCCAACCAAGAAACCCTAATTTCACCCCCGAGAAGCCTACGGGTCTCCAGAATAGGCCAACGGTCAATAGAAAAAGTCATGCTCGAAGGGGGACATTACATATCAACCATAATGGCTACAACCATATATGGTATGTACAAGTGTTCATCACTTGATGTTGTCACCTCAACATGACTTTCACCATGGCTCTCCCAGAGGGTGAAACACAAGTACAAAAAATCATCACGGACTCTCACGGATGTTGTCATGGAGTCACACACATGACATCTACCATGACTCTCTTAGAGGGTGGAAACAAGGGCTTTCACCTCAAATCTCAAAGAGAAATGCATTAACAAGGGATTTCACCTCGAACTTCTCTCACAGAGAAGAACTCATTAAACAAGGGATTTCACCTCGAACTTCTCTCACAGAGAAGAACTCATTAAACAAGGGATTTCACCTCGAACTTCTCTCATAGAAGAACTCATTAAACAGCTCATTGATGCTGAGACTCTTTCTCAGTTAAGGTTGGATTCTCCACCATACCAAGCTTATCTCGAAAGTACACAAACTTGATTTTGGAGAGAGGCTTGGTGAGAATGTTTGCCGTCTGCTCATCAGTGCTGATATACCTTAGCTGAATAGCCTTCCGCAGTACCATATCTCTAATATAGTGATACTTGATCTCAACATGCTTGGTTCTGTCATGAAACACAGGATTGACAAAAAGCTTCATGCAACTCTGGTTATCACAATGAATGATAGTAGGCTCCATTGATTGTCCAAACAATCCTACAAGGAGCTTACGAAGCCATACTACTTCCCGAAGCTGCATACAAGCTGCAATATAATCTGCCTTTGTTGTACTCAATGCCACAGATGACTGCTTCCTACTGCACCAGGATATCATAGCAGAACCCAAACTGAAGCAACATCTAGAGGTGCTCTTCTGATCAGTGACACACCCTACCCAATCAGAATCAATATAGCCATGCAACTCCAGATCCACACCTGCAGAATATCTCAACCCATATCCAATTGTGCCACACAAGTATCTCAGGATATGTTTCGCTGCAACTAGAAGTATTTGCCTTGGTTCACACATGAACTTGACAAAATGCACTTACTGCAATCTGGTCTAGTATAGATACATCAACGATCCAATCAACTGACTGTACATAGTAGGATCCACCAGATCTGAACTAGCTGCAGCCTCCTTAAGCTTCTAAAAATTGGTTTCCATAAATCAACATAAAGAACCAAGATCAACTAGATTACCATCTTCTTCAGGTTCAGTAGGCTCCCTTTGAATCTTCAAGCACTTGCATCAACCTTCTGACCTCTTCGTCCAAGATTGCCTACAACACTTGCCTCAGTGCACACCTTTGTATAGTAGAGAGTTCAGGGTAGACCTCCTCGACCTCATAGTAGATTACTCTATTCTGAATAGGTTTGCGGAGCTACCAATATCAAATCCAGATGACTGTCTTGTGCAATTCTGATCTCAGCAGCTGAAGAGGTCTTTCAAGGATTTAACACTTGGCCTTGCAACATTGCAACCTTCACTTCTTCTCTGAGTCACAAACTCCCTCTTGATCCCTGCTTCAGAGATTGCAAAGAAGACTTCTGGAAGTGAACTCCCTCTAGCCACCAACTCTGTCTCATGGCTGCAAGTTGTGACTTCACGCTTGATCATTTCTTTGGTCGGCATGACTTCCTCACAAGATGCCTCAAGCTTTTCATCACTAAGCAATCTCTCATCACCTTCTTGCTCCTAGAAATGTCCTGAAAGCATTTTAGAGAGAGATTACTAATAGTTTATAATTATCCAAAGAAATATCAAGGCTAGAATCATACAAGGTTTACTATCTCAGGTTATAGCATAAATACATAATAATTTATGAGCAATATTAAAACATAAATGAATCAACCTATAAGAGAAATATATCAAAAGATCAGAATGAAGGGATAAAGAAACTTATCTTTATGTAATTTTGATATAACTCTTTCTTCCATCTTTTACTCCTCTCGAGTGCCAAACTCAGCACAACAAAAGAACAATCTGCACAACTATAGATTTCTTGAATGCAATATGCAGTTAGCATGTAGAACCAACTCTCTCCAAGAGTTCAAGCCTCTATCACAGTTCATGCATTAGAGAATGATACCGTCGAAATTACAATTCTCTTTTTATTTCAGAGCCACACTCAAAAATCTTCACAACCAGCATGCAATAAATGAAATCTTCAAAAAAATCTTATGCTAGTGAACACAATTCAAGAGAAACCACTATCTCTCTTTACTAATTACAAGATCCAACTAAATGATATAACTCAGCAAACAGAGAATACTTATCTCTTTAAATATTCTGATGGATGCAAATACTTGGACACAGTAAGATATGCTGCTCTTGCGCTCAAATCAGCACACAACCTTCACGGCTTGAACATAGGCCCAGGACTTAGAATAGAAATTCCCTAGAATCCTTCTGAGGAAAGATCTCATCCACATCCGCAAATGAAGCATGCTGATTCGGCCTAGTTGGGCAATCCTTTGCATAGTGACCGAACTTGTCACAACGAAAGCATTGGACATGGGAGAGGTCCCACTTCTTCTTGAATGTGGGAGCACCATCTGACCCTTTATCTCTATTCCTCTTGAAGTATCCTTTCTTTCCTCCTTTTCCTTTCTTCTCCGATGATTGAGTGGAAAGAACATGAATGTCTTCATTTGTAGAGCTTCGACCAATACCTCTCGCAGCCAACCTAGACTCTTCTTGAATACAATTTGCCCTCAAACGATCAAACTTGGGAAGTTTCGATCTTGCACTGATTCCTTGAATGTAAGATTCCCAAGATGAAGGAAGACCATTAAGGGAAAGCATGGTCAAATCCTTGACATCAACAAAATGACCAATAGAAGAGAGCTGATCTCTCAATTTGGAAATCTTCATGAAGTAAGCGATGACAGATTCTCCTTCCGCCATCTTCACATGATGAAGTTGTTGCTTCAATGCAAGTGCACGACTTTTGTTGTTGAACTCATACATCTCCTCCAAAGACTTAAACATCTCCCTTGCCGTCTTCATCTTAGAGATGATGGGAACAATATGATCCTTCACGCAATCAACTAACATCTTCTTTGCCTTAGTATCTTTCTTCTTCCATTGAATCTTCTCTTCCTCATTAGCAGGCTTGGAAACTTTGCTCTCCGCGAACTCAACCAATTCACTTTCTTCCAAGGAGAGCATAATTCTGAATCTCCAAGATGTGAAATTAGATGCTTCCTCAAGTCCATCCTCAAGCTTAAGACCGATCACCATCTTGACGAAGAGATAGAAGTAAACAATGATGAGAAAGAGAGTAAAGAGTATCGCTGTAATAACAATCTGATCAAGATCTTCTTCAAACCCGCTCTGATACCATGTTAGTTTTATGATCAGATTAATGACACAGAAATTTAATTAAAAAATCAGACACAATAACACAGCAGATATCCTGGGAAAACCCTCCACTTGAGGGGAAAAACCTAGCAACAATATATCACTTATATATTGAATGTCAACACAAAATGTCTCCTTTACAAGAGTCCGATAAGAGGGCCAAATAGAAGCACCACAGAGTGATGCAAACACAGATACAAACAGATGTAGTTCGCTGATTAGAGATTCAGCCTTCAATAAATAACAATCTGCTCTCCTATAGAATTCACAATCTGCTCTTCTTCTTCTAACTCGCACTTGTGAATGAATAAACTATGAATGATCAACTCAGCCTTCTATGATGAACCAAACTGATCTGCCCCTTTCTCATAATTTGCGCCTTAGACCAATGGTGAACAATGAAATGGAATGGATGATAGAAAGGATTACAAATGAGGATATATATATACCAATTCATGGGAGAGACGTGCCTCTTCAAAATAGCCTGTCGGCCTTATTCAACAAACATGTCTTTTAATAAACAAGAAGTCGGCCTCCTTAAAATCGCGCCTCCTCATTAAATACATATTAATCATTATTTATCAAATGAAGTGCCCCGTCATAAAATCTCATATATAAATTAAATAGCCAATGGGCTATTATTTAATTTTTGATTTCTCCAAGTGAACTGGGCTGGAAGAATCGTACAACGCTGCTATGAATCATCAACAAGTTCACTAATCTCTGCTATCAATCTATCATTCTCTTAACATGCATTTGAATAAGATTCTAATTCAAATCTACTTTACGAGGAAGAGAAATATGCAACCATGCAACCATTTGACAATGAAAGGATTCAAAGCATCTCATACATTATGAACTTATTATCAAGATAGTCTTTAGCAACAATTTCATAAAACTCTCTCTATTCTCTACAATCTCTTCTAATCTCCTCTAATCCTCTATATCCTCTATATCATTCTGTGTTCTATATATCTGAAGAATGAGAGAGTGAGGGGGGGGGAGGGTTTATATAGAGTTTCTCGAGTACAATGAATGGCCAAGATCAAAATGAGATTAACGGCCCAGATTCAAAATAACTAAACCCTAATTAGGTTTGCCTAAACAACAATCAGTTAACTGCAAAGAACTTCATGCACTGGGAGTTGCATCCTTATTCACTCGCAAAGCACTACGTTCGGTGAACCTGGACACGATCATGCTGACTTCTTCCATGGTAATGTCCGCCGGCGTGTCAACCTTGTACTCCAACAAGTCTAAACTTTCTGCACATTCTGTAAAGGTGATCACCCATCCCGATTCCTGCAACAAGAAGGTGTCTCAGACGGTCAAGAAGCTGTATACCTTAGTCAGTTTTTCTTTCAGGATTGGCCTGATAGAGAAAATCTCTTGAACTTTATCCTTCAAATTTTCCGACTGCAAGTGTTTTCTTCGGACAAATTCTCTATCAAGC
>VDFB02270651.1:244200311-244686780 GCA_007258455.2 Sequoia sempervirens
CAAAGGAAGAATGCATAACCCTCTAAAAAGTGACACCTACATTCACAATCACAAAAGAAATTTAAAAAATTTAAATGTGCCTCTTCTAGTGGTCAATATGGATCTGTGTCTACCCTTAGGTTTGATTAAAAAATGATTGTAGCTACACATTTTTTCAAGCAAAGATAGCATCTTCAATCTCGTGATTTTCTATAAAATTTAATCTATATTAGGTAGTGGAAAATTATCTTTGATGCTTGCTTAGTTAAGATCATGGAAGTCAACACAAAGATGAATTGAAAAATATAAATTAGAAAAGGAATATTGATGACATATATGGCCCCCTCTAATTTGTTGCATATTGAGGTTGCAAGGAATTAGAGGAGAGGAAGAAAAATATAGTCATGATAAGGTATGCAAACATAGTAAAATATATATCATATAATAACAAAAGTATGCAAGGGCATATAAAAGATGCAATCATGAAAGTATATATAGAAAGGGAAAGGCAAGATGTCCCTTTCCAATGTTGCCCCCAATGTAGGCAAATGATATGATGAATGATAGCAATAAATGTTAGATAAAGATAATATGAGCATCTAGATAAGATGTGAGCATGACAAGCATTACAACATGTAATCATTGGATATAAGCATGAAAAGGATCATAAACATGGAATCATAAGATATAATTATGATAAGGATAATCAACATAGAATAATAAGACACATAAATTATAATGGTTGTAACATGCAAAGCATGTGAGCATAAGATAAACATGTAAGAATGAGGATCATAATAAAAATAGGCATAATAGTCATATCATGTAAATAAAAATTAATTAGATATCATAAATAAGGTAACTTCAAGAATTATGTAACACAAGCACACAATTTAAGAAACATGTGGAAATCAAAGTGGTAAATATAAGATGCAAAGCATAGGAGCATGTAGCATAGAAATGAACAAAGTAGCAAGGAAGCATGTGGAAAACATAGATGGAAACATATGGCATGTAGGAGAACATGAGAGTCAAAAAGGCATATAAGAAAACATGAAAGCTAACAAGGAGAGATAAGAAAGAATAGGAGTTAAAAAAAAAGATACCTCCAATTAGGGAATCAAAGCATAAAGCATAGTATAGAAGGTGAAATAATACTAAGAGATGTATGTTAAAGAATGACATAAATAAAAATGCCAAAATGTAAGGACATACAAAGTAAATGGAATAATAATAAATAATCACAAAATATGTGACAAAATAAAAAGGACAAAGTAGAAATTATAAAAAATAAAAGGGGAAGTGACACAAACAACACAACATAATCTTATATTCAAGAAAGGAAAGCAAAAAACCCAAAAGTGGCAAGTACTAAGAAAGATAGGTGAGGCCATCTAACAAATGGAATCATTATTGTTAGGCATGTAGATAAAATATGCTATGAAAATGTATAATTGAAATCAACAGTCCAATGGGACTATCCGTGTCATCACAAAGTGTATTCCTAAAAATAAAAGTGCGATGCGAAGATGTCAAGTTTGATATGTGTGTTTTATCACGTGCCTCTTTTAATTGTGTGTAACCTTAATGTATATTACACTATGATCAATATACTCATTAGTAGAAGAATCATCATGATGCAATACCATATGACTAGCCATGTAACTTATATAATCTATTTGTATATAATATTTTTAACTTGATGTTTGAGTTTGATGCAAAAATATCCATAGGATGTACATGCGTGTGATAAATAGAACACAAATATTTAATCTTAGGTGGTGCAAGCTTAGACATATATATTGGCTTAAGTAGAGGTAAATAAACAAAATTGTGTTCCAAAAGTTGTTCCAATAAAACATTTGGGGCCTCCTTCAATATAGTCAACTATTGGAATATTTTTGATTTAATATGATGATCATCATTTGATACGTCCTCATTTTCCTCATTATCAATATGTGTCAATGATATTAGTATGAACACGAGAGGAAGTGTTCAAAATACATTGATACAAAAAATAAGATTTTCTAGTAAAGCATGCTCACATTTACATAAATTATCACATAGTTTTTAAAATGAATAGTGATGCTTGTAATTCACTTGTCCTTCAAAGAGTGGAAGTAATCCATCAACAAATATAAATTGAAAATTCTCACCGTCTAATGAAGATTTCAAATTGGTAGTCAAAGATGGAAATCTCATGATATAATCCTTAATTGGCTCATGATTTTTTAGTTTGTATTGCACTATTTATTTAATAGATGCCTTTGTTCAAAATTGGAATGAAAATGTTTCATGAAAACAATAGCCAAATTCTCAAAGGAAATCATAGAAGCACATGACAATGAATAAAACCATGTAAATGCATGACCACTCAAGTTTGTTGGAAACAATTTAAAAATCGTCTTATCCTCATGAAAATAAGTGAAGTTTATATTTTGGAAAATTAGGTTAAGTTAATTAATGGATCACCCATACCCTAATACTTTCTAAAACGAGGTGCCAAAAATCATCTAGTTGAATGATAAGTCAAAATGTCACATGCTAAAGGATTATACCATATCTCACTAATATAATCTTTTTTATTAAATATTTTCTCATAAGCATCAAATCCCTTTTAAAATAGTTAGTCCTAATGATGAGAGAGCTTAATAAGTATTCTACACATGTCTTGTGTAATGGTAGGAGAGGATGTGAAATATATAGATCATCAACTAGTGGCATGTTGTCCTTGTCCATGTTTAACCCGTGTGCTTGTTCAGTAGAAGGTTTATAATAATGTACTCAATGATCAATCAAAGATACCTCATAAGATAGAATGAAAGGATTCAAAGAAGCCTCTCCATAAAAAAGTAGTATATCGTTGTGATGCATATTAAAATCCATGGGATCCACTAAGGAAGGCCCATTAGAAGGGGAAGTACGATAATTATGAGTGAAACATGGTCTAGGTCCAATAATAAATTATTTTGATAAAATACATAATCAATCATGGAATAATGTACATCATAAGTACAACATAAATTGCACTAATGTTCATCTCTTTAAACCAAGGTATCACCAAATGCATTCATCAATGTAGCATCACTATATATGTATGGATATTATGAGGATACGAAATATGCAGTGTGTAAATGTGCATCTTTGTTACTACTAAATGAGTATTAGATAATAGTATGTTAAAATAATGTGAACCAAAAACCAAATTATCAAGAATAAAAAATCATCAAAACCATCATAAAAACATAAAGAACTATTACATATCAACACAAGCTTGTCAAAATGGAAAAGACAATGAACGAACTTGTAAAAATCATAGACGAGATAACAAGAAGGTTTGTTATTGGGGTCCTTTCATTTCAAATTGAGCTAAACAAACATAAGAAATAATAGGACGAGGTTGAAGATGTGTAGGTCTTCGAGAAGAAGAAGAGAAAACAAGAAGACTAACTATTAATGGAGTGGAAAAATGGGATGAAACCCCCAAAAATATGAGTAAACAGATTGGGATTCCTCACTCTAGCTCTTGGATTTTCTGATTTTAGTTTTGGTTTATTTTTTTGGTTGTTGTCTCTCTGTTGTTCTCTTTTTGTGTTATTCATGTTGTTTGGTCTAACCCAATGACCAACCAACATACTATGTATTTTCTATTTTCTATTTTTGTCTTTCTTTAATGATGAAACTTTTTTTTATGTAAGGGTTTGGGCCCTTTCCCTGCTTAACTTACAAAAAAAAACTTATTACTATGCTCTTCACTAAACATATCATCAATAGACCAAATATAATAAGAAACATAAGAAGTGATAACTACCTTACATGAAGGTGAAACACATCTATTTGCATCACCAAGATCCTTAAGGAAAGATGAAGTAGTTCAATCCATAAGTGAATAAGGAAATATGACATGAGATGTATAAAAGGACATGCTCACTAGGTATATCATCATCACACAATGGGTGATCCCTAGATGTATCATGAGAAGTGAGAGATAAAGTATCAACAACATGAATCGACACATGGGGATGAAAGATACTCAAAGGTAAAAAATTACCATACTCATGCACTTTACTATCACCTGTCATAAGAAAATTAGAGGTAACTAGGAGATCATGGACAAGTGAAGGAAGTATGTTTAAGAGAGAAGGAGAAGCAACAACTAGATATATGAAGAGGAAAAATCACACATATGATGAAACATAACCTCCATAGATAAGACATCCCCATTTGTAGGAAGAATGACCTAAGAGTGTTAAGGATGGAAGAATCATAAGTAACAAAGCTTAGAAATATACCAAGATTTGTAACATAGGTATGGACAAGGCTAAGGACAATGGACCATAAGAATCTATGATAAAAGATATATTAATGATGCATAAATAAGGATGGGTAGGTATAAATAAAAGAGAGATCAAACAATACAAGCCCAAACCATAATAAAGATAAATAAATGATAGACAAATAATGTTGGATCCAAACCTTAATTAGATTTGAAAGAAAATATTAACAATTAGAATATCAAATCTAAAACCCTTATGTATAAGGAATTAACCCCAAGGAAAAAGCCCTAGGAAGTGTAAGAATCTCATTTTGACCAAAATAAAAGGGAAAATAAATCACTTGTATAAAATATTTATGGTTAACTAATTAATCAAAGAAAGGCAATAAAAATTAAATAAATTATTAATATTATAAATGAGTTGGGACTAGATACAATAAATGAATTAATTACAAAGACTAAAGGAAATTAAATATGATAATGGAATTCAAAGGTGGGAAAATGATGCTAATAACATTGAGAATCAATTTGCCATGATGTTTTAGGGCTTTATCAAATGACCATGTCTCACAATCTACAAACTTACTACGTTTCACTTGATTCATATTTGTGTTTGTAGAAATAATCTCTATGAGCATATAAACAATTTGGCATATGAAATTGAACTTGTACCCATGATAACTAATTGACCAAAATATATTTGTTGGAATTTACTCACCTTGATCTTCTAATATTTAATTTTTTGTAGGGATTGGCAATGTTCATAAACATCTTTAGGGAATCTACAAAATAACAAGGGTCATGTTCTTCTCAATATCCCTATTTAGATTGATTCAACCACTTTGGAATACGGATAGGGAAAATAAGTAGGCGTGTAATGAATCTAAGATGATGTGTGTGATATAATGCTTTGCCAATGCTACTATGTTGCTTTCACAAGTGCTCTATGACAATTATTTTGATAACCCTAACATGTCCTTGATGATTTCCAACATAATTTAAAATGGATTAATTTCTTTAAATACAACAATGTAGCACATAAATAAAAAAATGTGCTAGGTTGGCTTACACCAATTAGTGAAAAGATCAACACGTAATTTTGAATTTTAAAAGTTTAAGGTTCAAATCCATGGTTGTAGAAATGACACAAGACAAGTATTCACTCACAATTCTAACTCAAAGTGGTAAATGGAGGATCTAAAACTTATAATTAAATAATTGGAGATGAGTGATACTGAGTGTAGACACTAAAATCTTCCATATGCTCATTGCCATACCGTCCCCCTGCCATCTCAACACTTAACGACACAATCACTCATCCACTCATTAAAATAATTCATCTTACCTTAATTAATCCACTTTATATTGATTAAATATCTTTATTATTTAATTAATTTAAATAAATCATTTTCCCTCAAATATTCAAATAACTATATATCCATAAACAATTTAATAAAAATCATGATTATTACTCCATAGTTAACTAATCGATCAACAAAATTAACAAATCAATTAATTTAATTAACAATTCAATCTTGAATCAAATAACTCGTCAATCAAAATAGTTAATTAGTCAATCAACATAGTTAACTCATTACCCAATTAAATGAGATAACTAGCTAATTACCTCCATGAAAATGGGTAATAACTAACATCTTTTCACATCCATTCATTCAATCATGAATAGGGGTAAAGTCATGACCAAAGATCAAATCTTAGCCATTCATCCATTTCATCAAAATCTACAAAATTGAGATCAAATCTATCATTTTTTCATCCTAATTTGGAGCAAGTAGATGCTATCAAAGCGTGTAACAAATATTCAATCATTGACAAGCACATATCCAATTATTAGCAAAAGAGATATTACATTTTGGTTTCAATCACATGTTCAATTCATCATGTTTATGCAATTCATCTTTTTGTTTTATCATATGTGAATGCGTGATCCAATTTGGAGCCTATATTTCATTCAGCTAAAATCTTTCTTTTGTACTGAATTTCACACTTATGATTAAATTTAGATAGAGTGCTATCATGAACTGAATTCACATCCAAAAAGAAAGAGCAATACAATTTTCATCATTATACTTTTAAACCATTCATTCTAGAACTCCCCATCTCATTCATTTTAGAATTCACTATTACACTACACATGTCACAATTAATAGAAATGTAATGACATTACATCATGAAATGTATGACATACAAGAATCCTGCTACAATAAAAATTGAATTTTAACACCCTTGTTTAAAGAAGAGAGGACAGAAAAGTATCAAAATCGTAGCAGCTGATTCAAGATCAGCAAAGAAATAGACGACAGTTAGAAGTAACAATTACAGTGTATTAGATGGCACTTTTCAATCTTACTGTATAATTCTACTCTTAGAACCCATAGACTCCCTCATTAAAAACTTTTGAATGATTATCGATTGCCACGCAACGTACTTTAGGCCACATTCCTTTATCGAACTTCAAGCAAGTGCGTAATTCAAACATACCGTTAGCTTTTCATCGACAAACTAAGTAGGCGGGAACGATGCAGAATCGTTTTCGTAAGAGCTAGTAGAACTAATGGCCAAATACTTATGTAAATGCATATCAGTAACGATCAATTTGTTGTGGGTATAAGGAACACGCATTCATTGCCAGGGCTGTTGAGAAGAAATATTGACAAGAGATGGATACAGGGTCACCCACACAGAGTACAGATGGAGGAGGAGGAGGAGAGGGACCAGAACTGGTGTGTCTGCTGGAGAGTGTTCAGGGGCTGGTGGATGCTCTCTCCTCTGTCAGATGGAAAAGGCATCAGGTTGGTGTCCTCACTTTAATTACTCCATCCTTTTAAAAATGATTAACAATGATTAGTGGCATACACCACCATAGGGATAAATTCAATTCCACCATTAGATCTTTTCCAGGGCAATTGACGGTTTTATTGATTTTAAGTATAATTTTAGGGCACACTACTACAGACATTAATCTTTTATCTGATTCCAAGGGGTTCCGATGGAAGGGTAATGGAAGTTCTTGTAACAGCTTGATCCAATTTTGTATGCTCTCATCCACTACACCAGCAAACATGCCACAAGATCCGTTAAGTAAGAATCATGGAGAACATATGGGCACGATCCATGTTGACATATTTTAAGAATAGCAGCCCATAAAGGTAAGGGTAGAGTTTGATTTTAATGTTATACCCAATCCAGACTCCAATTTGGCTTACGAGACTCTCCTTGTAGAAGCCAATAATTGCGTTTCTTTTTATTTACTGTGCATATTGTTAAAATTTTGTCCTCTTAAATTTCAACCTCATGACTAAACTTGAGTATAAACTGGACTATACCAATCCACCTAGACTGAGGGTACACCCAAGATTAAACAAACAATTTTTTTTGTTTTTAGTTTATTGCACTCTATTAAACAAGTGGAAGTTAACCCTTTCATGATCGACTAAAAGTATTTGAAGTTTTGTCGCTTCATCATTGCATCCTGAACAGTCATGAAATCCAGTCCCACCTTGCAGTTAGATATGTTTTTTTGTGATCTGTGGTGCAGTTTCCTCCTGCGCTTGTTCATAAGGTTAAGCCTAAGGGATACAAAATTTGAACAATATATAAGTTAAAGTAAAATGTTTCCTTGTTCTCATAAGTGGAGTCTTATGCGCCCAGGAAGTGTGCTGGCGAGCTTGGGATTTGAACAGTCAACTTCCCCTTTCACCTTTTAGGCCGATTTCCTGTTTTTGTTTTCTTTCTAATTTTACATATTAAGGGAAAACATTCAAAAGAAAACAGAAAGGGATTTTGAATCAGAATTGGGCTATGAATCTGTACATCAAATTCTTATTTGCTTTAACCTTGAGTTTTGTGCTATCAAGGTAATGCGTTTGTCTATCAGTTTGGCTGATTAACTGCAAATGTCTTAATTGTGATAAGGACAGAAGAGGGTTAACATATGGTGGTTTTGTCAAAGCCAGACAGAACAAAAGCAAATGGTAGTTAGTGTGCCATTAGTCCAGTTGCTATCGTTACTAGATAATGGGCTTTTGTTTCTTTTTAAAAGAATAACACAATAAGAGAAAACTTACATGAATTCATAATACACATTGCTCCAAATATTTATCAATCTTTTAGTTGCAATTTGCAGTTTACCAGCATTTTAAGTTTATGCGTGGCTTTATCTCCCCCATTCATGCTCCTCTAAATTGAAGTTTGTGGTTTGAATCTTGAAACCTTGGTTTTCTTTTTCCTAATTTCATTCTAAACTGTTTTTATTGTAATTTGAGTCTTTACCTGTCCAGCATTCACTATTTCTATCCCATTACGAGAGGGAGAATGCCCAAACAGAAAACCATCTTCCACTCCATCAGGCAAGGGCCTCTATGCTTCAAACCCTGGGCCCTTTATAGTTTAACTTTACATTATATAATAATATGTCTTCAATCAAGATTTATACCTTATAATCCGACCTTTAAAACATACATTTAATCTGATTTGCTGCACACTATTCATTCTATTTTTTGAAGTTGTTTTGTCTTTTATTAACATGCATAACAATGTTTAAGGATAGATTAATAATTTCAAAATGTATCTAAAATTGTGATTGGAATTTAATTCCAAAAGCATCTTTTGCATCTTGGATCCCATTACCCTAACTATTTGACAAAAAATATTTAGACGTCTCTGAGCAGACAGTTTGGAATGTTAATGCAGATAAATTCATTATTGAGTTCTAGAATCTTAGTGGAGTATATATTTTACAGTCACAGGGAGACATGTTTAATTGAGGAAATATTTTTACACAAAATCCTGCAGTGAATTACACATCAACTATATATCAACAGACATGCCTTGAATTAGTATGTTCAATGCGATTTTCAGAAATAGATAGAAATTCTATTAAACTGAAAAGGAAATATAAACGAACATGACCAGCATCCACAGTTTAAATTAATAGATCTTTAAGTCTTTCAATACCCAACCAATATTACGGTTTTCAGAATTTTTCAACCCAGTTAGTTGTTAAAGTTTATATCCCATCCAAGGACACTGTGGAAATTAATCATCTCCATAATTGTGTGGTTCCTCCTCTCCACAACCCCATTTTTCTGCAAGATGTAAGGAGTTGAGATCTGCTTCTGTATCCTTTCTTTGCCACAGTATTCTTTGAACTGTTTGGAAGTAAACTCTTTCCCAGTTATTGACTTGAGAGTTTTAACTTTTAATGTGTTTACCCATTTGATTTTCTATTGATGCTTGAACCTAACAAATTTACTTAAACATTCAAGCTTAAAATTTGAGAAGTAAACTCACATTCTCTGAGAAAAATCATCAACCAAAAGAAGAAATTATCTTGCTCCCAATGTTGCTGTTTTCCATGATGAGTCACTTAAATCAGCACGAATGAGATCAAGAACTTCTTTGATCTGCCATGCACTTTTGGTTGGAAATGGTTTTTCTTTAGTTTTTAAGCCAAACACTTTGCACAGGTGTCCTGCATTTTCAGAATGGAAGGTAACCTCTGTAACATGTTTGCGTGTCAATGACCCTGCTAATGGCATTATGCAAAGCAGATTTATTTTATCTTTACATCATTGACTACTCTTTGAAGGCTCCCAGTGGCAATGGTTTGTGCTGCTCCATAAACATCTGTCACATATTTGAACATTGAAAAACGGCATGCAGTATTTCCCAGGTCAACTAAGACAGATTAATCTATATCATTTTTCTCAATTGGTTCATCAATTCTTGGCTTTTTCTTCCATCTTTGCAAGATTGCATGAAGGATTGCTGCATTTCTGAAAAACCCTTGTCATGCTGGGTTTTCTTTTTAGATTTCTACATAAGCTACATGACATTACAAGTACTTTCTAGTCTTGGTGGCTTCTCAATCTCTCTTTCTTTCATATTGCCTGTCCATTATAAAGGAAGCTCTGATCCAGGAGTCAGAGCAAAAATCTCTGAACCAGAGTAAATGGAGCTGGCAATGGTTGGTCTTTGCAGATCAGAAAAAGAAAATTAAAATTACCTTGGACATTCAGAGACTGGCTGTGCATGCAATATCTTAGTCATTGCGTGACAGCGCAAGAGCATGCAATGAATTAATGGATATGTAGAATGTTCTTGACACCAAACATGTTGAAGATCAGGTGAAGTGATTGTGACAGGCTATGGAAACATCACTTGAAGTACCTCTAAATTTTCATAGCCAAGTGGTATCATGGTCTCTGAATAGTATTAAAAGAGTTTTTTAACATATCTGGTCTATATCCGGCCTTAACCAAACTATTCAGACTTCAGAGGGGCCATATTGGTCTGATTTCATCTGATTTTTTTTTGTAATTAATTTAATGTGAAAATAATTAAAAACGAAAGTAATAAACTGTTTAATAGGTCAATCAAAAATAAAATAAAATGTATAGCTGAAAGTACAAAAATCCAAGTGCTTATCAGTTTTTTGGGTAGTTCTTTACTTTGGAACATTTTCTCTGTTGCTGACAACCAGATTTATGTACCTTGTAACTATGGTTTTGAATTTTGAAACCATTTAGATGATCTAAGGGAACAGATCCAAGATTCATGGTACCAAAATTGGGCCATGGAGATTATGTTTATTAGTATGAGAAGGGAATGGGTAAGATCCATAGAAGGTCAGTGGAGATGATGTGAAACAATGTTTCCATATCAACTGAAAAGTGAAAAGTTTCTTCCTTGAAACTTGACGTTTCATCTTTCATTGGTCAGATGGGCACTCAGAAGGAGGACAGTTGCTTCTACCTTGTTTCTATCTCTTTGTTTATTTAGGTAACAAGTTAGGGTTGTTTGATCCTGACTGCGGGTGGTAGTTTGTTCTCTACTTCATTTTTCACATGGATAAGTTTTCCATCAAGGATGAGATAAACTGATAAAGTGCTTAAAATATTAGCTAGGGCTATGATGTGAGAGCAAAATCTTTTTCCTTTGACACTAGCTTTGAGAGGCATGTGCATGCTATTTCATATACTTTGCTCTTTGGTGGTTGAAAAATCCACTATTTTAGTATAATACATGAATAAATTTTGAAGGTTATGGGATAATTATGTAGCAATGGGATTTATGTGCACATGGGGATAGTTAAGCTAATTTGTTAGTTGTGAACCATATATTTAAATATTAAAAAGCCATTTGTGGGAAAGGAGAGACTCTCAGATTTGTGAGTTGGTTTCTACTATGACAACATCTACTCCTCTTTTTTAAGAGCCATTACCTCATGCCCGTTGCCTCAACAATGTTATTTGTTTAGATGCCAAAACTTTCTGCAAGCCAAAAAGTTGATTCTCAATCTGTGACCTTGATAGATGCCTTGGAAGCCAGAGGGGCCTGGGTTGGCTCTAGAGGCACCACCTATGTTTACCTTTACCCACTCTCTTGGGACAGGGGTCCATATGGTTGCAAGATTACTGTGTTTGTCAACCTCATAATTGGAGTAGCTAAATGGGTATTCAAAACAAGGAAGAAATGTACAATAAACTGCTCAAATAGAATTATAGTTAGCATCACATGGCGAATCCTGAATGGGTAAATTATGTCCAATTGAAAAGAAAGACATTTGACTGCATTGTGATTATTAACAAGATTTTCCATCACACTGATTGACACAATTTAAATACTAGGATATAAACATTCACTGAAAATCCATTTGGTTGTCTTTTTCTATATCTTGGAATTTTCTCTTGTTTGTTAAAAGAGCATGCTTAGATTTCATCCAGACATGTAAAAGTCATTTGATATTTCAAAAGAAAGATGATTAATACAATAGGATTCAACGAGAACCTCTTTCTTGAAATTTTTTTATTTTGAAAAGCTACCAGCGAGCACAAAATTAAATCTTTGCCACCAACTTTGGCAAAACTGAATGTAAATGTGCAACTGCAAATAAAATTGGTTCTATTTACTATGAATTAACCAAGAAGAGGATGGTGCCTGCAAATCTAATCAAATGAAACATTTTCTAAATTATGCTGCCTGTTAATTTTTGCCATGTCTATGGTAAAGTCTGATATAAGAATGATGGAATTGAGATTTGTTATATCCCTTTTCCATTTGCAGGATGCACTTGTTGAATTGTCAGAGCATGGAATTGTAATAATTGTAGAAGAACGGGGTTGCCTTCAAGCAAAGGTTTATTTCAGGAAAGAGGTACAGTATTATTTTTGTGACTGGTTAAACCTTTTTAATTTTTTCTTCTTTAAGAAGAAAATATTATGTGTTGATCTAGAATATTATTTCAGTATTTTGGAAGGTTAGAATAGTGTCATTCCTCCTGTTTGAATCCATTGATTCAATATATCACGTCCTTATTAGGTTTTAGCAATAATATGAAGCAATTTTTATTTTAAGTGCTTGTTATAAGAATATGGTTCACTACATTATAGATAATGAGATTTAAATGTATTTTATTGAGTACTGTATATCATGCAACATTAAAGAGCAGATATTGCTCTATAATAATAATGCTAATTTGCACAAGTAACCTTTTCAACTTGAAATCTTGCAGCTCTTTCGCACATATAGTTACAATGCTGAAGTACGACCACGGTTTGGAGTGGGCTTGGGCGTTTTTGTTGATTGCTTGAATACCTTTACATTGTCTGGCGGAACTACAGCACTTGAACTTCGGTATCCTGGTCCTGACATGCAATTACTTTTCAGGTATTCTAGAGCATCATTCTAGAAATGTCAAATGTGATTTTAGTTTAGACTGATTCATGATGTTCTTGTTATCTCTGTGACAAGATTGAGTGGCATGCATTCTATAAGAATTTATTAGGAGGATTTACAGTCCATATGTTCTATACAAGCCATGAGATAGAATTTGTTAGTTGCTGCTAGCTCCATATTTTTTGTAAGACTAATATTTGAAGTAACTTTGATTCAAAGTATTTGTTATTGAGCTCAAGTCAAAGTGAGCTCTTAAAATTTCAAATGTTTCAATTTTTTGTAAGTCTAATATTTGAAGTATCTTTGATTCAAAGTATTTGTTATTGAGCTCAAGTCAAACAGAGCTCTTAAAATTTCAAAAATTTCAAATTTTTGTAAGTATAATATTTGAAGTAACTTTGATTCAATGTATTTGTTATTGAGCTCAAGTCATCGAACAGAGCTCTTCAACTTCAAATAATAATTCCAAACAGGACATGGGAAAGAAAACACTGTGGTTTTGGATCTAGGTTGCTTTAACTAGCGAAACAATTAAAGGCGAAGATAGTAGCAAATTCTAAGAAATGAGGCTTTTTAGATTTTATTAAGATTTATCATTATTAAATTACATGAATAAGATATCTGATTGTACACGAGCCGATGATTCTGGATTAAAAGTTAAAACAACTAACAACTACTAAGCTATAACCTATATTCTTTATAAAGTAGGTTTTAATTTCTCAGAAAATAACCATAAAGTCCAAGGGGTTGAGATCAAGTTGTTAAAGCATTGGGTTCTCATCATGGAGATCTAAGTTCAAATCCCCAAAGTGATATCTAAGGTGGAATTCTAAGTGGTTACTCTTGTTCTTCTATTGTTTGCCTTCTTGTAGGAATTTCTAAGTTGTTGCTTGTAAGGAGTTGAGTATTTTATTGCTTGTAAGGAGCAAAGTATTTGTATCAGTTGGCTTAGATGTTCATTCAAGCTATATTTGTAGACTATCAAACATATATGTAAAAAAAAACTTTAAGTGAGATGCTCAATAATCATCAAGATCAAGCTCATAAGCATACGCTTCATCAAATCTAGATTGATTATGTTTGGGATTGTACTGGGTCTGTTTGTGAAACTAGATTTGGTGATTTTGATGCTGCAGAAGATATTATGAAACTTGTAGAACACAAAAAATTGGTATATGAAGAACCAACAATTCAAAATTCAAGTCTGCATCTTTAGGATCTACATGCAAATCTTTTGTGCCTTTAATGACTCTTCACCATTTTTTATGAGAGATAGGGTCAAAGCTTAGAATGCTCAATGCTACATATTTTTCCTTCTCCTCAAGTTACTAAGGATGGGAGAGGAAACATTTTTAGCATCAAAATGTGAACCCATATGTGACTCAAAGGTAGAGCCTGTTCAATTTTATAAAAATATCCTACTCAATGGTGTGGTGATCTCTAGACCTATTCTCCTCTAGGGTTTTTGTCAATTTGAAACCTAGCTAGCTTGTGATCCTACCTGTAAATTTTAGTGAACAGATTAAATGCACAGAAAAAATAATTCAAAATCAGAATCAATAACACAGCAGATACCCTGGGAAAACCCTCCTCTTGAGGGAGAAAAACCCAGCAACAAAGATCTCTCTTATATTTATAAACAGTGACAACAATTCTCTTTACAATGAGGCCTAACACAAGACCAGTATTCAGCCCTTGAACAGGATGCAGGGACAGATAACAAACTGGTACTTCAAATTCTGCTCTAGAAGAGTTCGCAACCTGCCCTTAGATTAATTCGCAATCTGATCTTGAATCACTTGATAGAATTCGCACTTGACTGAATTCACACTTGACAGAAATCGCACTTGACAGAGTTCGTACTTGGCAATATTCACACTTGACAGAATACGGACTTACAGAATTCACACTTGGCAATATTCGCAATCTCTGTTCTTTATTGGTTCACAATCTGCTATTAAGGAATTTGCACTTGACTGGAAATTCGCCTTTGAAGAAAATTCGCACTAGATGGAAATTCGCCTTTGAAGATAATTCGCACTAGATCATTGTACAAAGGAGTGAACTGAACTTCTATAGATACAATGCTATATGAGATCGCACCTCTTGAGGAACAAGGTCGGCCTCAACCATAAATTACAACTTGAATAAAGCAAGTAACAAGTCAGCCAAGATAAGACAAATTATCTTCTAGAATGAAGTCGGCCATAAAGAGAAAATCACAAATAATACGAGTGAGGTTGGCCTCAAGACATTCGCGCCTCCTCATTAAATATAAGACAATAAATTAAATAGCCGACGGGCTATCATTTAATTTATGTTTCCTCCAATAGGACTGAGGTGGAAGGATCGCCTGAAGTTGTAATTATCATTAACACTACCAACATGGAGCTTGCTCCCAATGTTCGCAAATCTACCCATTTGACCTCCTCTTAGATGTCTACTTTTCCCAAAATGGATCTTTTGTCACTAAACTAGATGAGTTGTGGTTGGTTGAAGTTCCTCTAGATAATGTCTATCAAGCAGTATTGAATCTCTTTGCTAATGCGCTAGTTCATTGTTTTATTGGGCTCTAGTTAAACCATCTCACTCTAGAAAAATGAATTTCCAATGCTTGGGTTCCAAAATCTTCTCTTTTGAGTTTTGCTTGTGTTGATGAGGCTATTTTGTGATTATTTTCACCACCAATGAAGAACAAGATGTTGTTTCTCAAAGAGGATCATGGTTTATGGGTTCCAATCTCCTCTTCCTTTGGCATTGTTGTAGTGAATGAAATTCGAATTAACAAAAGAAATGCTAGTTTCCTTTGCTAAATGATCTCAATGGACACTAAACTAAGATTAACTAACCCTTGTGGTTAAGGAGACTAACTTGTTGCTATTCTATCAGATGAACAAATTATCTAATTAATCTTAATTTGTTCTAACCTTGAAAGATTGTAGTTTTCTAAATAAGCTAAAACACTACAAAGGAAATGGACTCTTGCCGTTCTACAAAAATGAAATTACAAAATTGACAAATAGAAAGAAAAAATGTAAACTAATAGCAGAGAAGAACCTAGAAGCAAAATATGGAGGTCTCTGGACCAAATGCCATTGCTTAGTGGAGAAGTTGATGTGACGTGTTGTATTGAGTATGGTGAACATGTCCACAATCAAAATTTTTTCTTGAAAAACGTGCTTGGTTTGCATGGAAATGAAACCAAAAAATACCAACTAGATCACCAGTGATAATAGGAATAAAAATAACAAGGATTTAGCTAATATATTCATTGGAAATAATAAAAATGGAAAGGGAATGAAAAGGAAGATATCCACAAACTCTTGAATGGTTAAATATCCTCCAAGAGAAAAACTTGTAGCTTCAAGAGATAAAGAAAATGTTTTTGGGGCTGTTTGGGAGCTTGCCTTTAGGTCAAATCCTTGTTTTGGTTTATCCGACCTCCACATACAACCAATGTTTTGAAATGATATATAAAATGTGTGCGTTCTTATTCCTAAGTGAATCTAGGGTTTAGATGGTAGTAACAATGCAAATATAGTGTGCTAAAGTGAAAACTAGAATGTTGGTAAATGAGAGATGTGATCTCAAGTGCCAAAACCAATAGAAATAGGGATTCTATAGTGATGGCAATAGAAAATAAGAGAGAAAGCTAGAGCAAAAATCACGATGTAAGTCACCTTGTAAAGCTTGGTGAAGCCAATGGGGGCAATAAATTCTTTGCAAGATGCCACTACACTTCCACAAGCTTGATAGAGTGTTGGAGAGTCTTCACATGAACTTTACAGTGTTGGTAAGAGCTCAAAATTTTTGTTAACAATGGTAGAATGTTGAGAGAGAATTCCAAGTTGCAAGAAGTGATTGAAAAATGAATGAGAATGATAGAGATAGTTCAAAAATGGTTGAAGAGGGAGAAGAGGGAAGCGGGTAGATGTTCGGATTCACTCTAGAGTCTTTATTTGTGGATTGAGAGGGTGTCAAAGAATGAAATTTTTATGGAAATAGTCAAATAGTGACTAACTGTTGTGGGACTCTAGTGTGTCACACTAGTGTCTTAACAATTCCAGCTCTGAAAGATTTCAAACACTAGATAATTACACAAAAATGACAATTGTGACATCAACTTTAGGAAAAGTGACAATGAGATGCTAAGTTTTTGGCAACATGGGGGGAAAGGCTAAGGCAAAAGGTTGAAGTGGCCTAAAAACACAATAAAGGAGATAGACACCAAATTGAGCACAAAACATAGTGTGAAATTGTAAGGGTATGAAATTTTGGCATTGCAATTGGGCATCTCATTTTGACCCTCAAGTGGATGATCGTGAAGAAGTTTATATTTGAGTAAGACTTCCTCTCCTCCCCTTGCATTTATGGAATAAACAAATTCTAGAAAAAATTCGAAATCAGTCAGGAAAGTTTGTTGGTTGGATTCCTCCAAAGTCGATAATGCTTCTTGTGCCAAAATTTATTTTCAAATAAACCTCAAAAAGGGGTTACTTGAAGCCATTGACATCAAAGTCATGTACTGGATTCACACTCAGGGTCTAGATTATGAGCAAATGATCTCATTGTTGCACTTATGGACAGTTTCTCAAGAATTGTCCAAGCAAGCTTGTGCCAGATCAAACCCCTAAGTTCCGAAAAAAGGATGGATTTTATCTTGAACAAAACAAAAAAGATAGGTCTTGTAATAAGTGCCCTTGATCTCGACAAGACTCTTGTTGCCCCATGTTGATTTAAACCCTTTTTCTCTTTTGGATTTTGCTCATGATACAATTGTGAACTTGGAAGCAAACTTACTCACTGAGGATCCAAACGATTTGGAGGCAGATGTCCCTAATAGATGATTTGAAATCTCTTCTTGCAGAAATTTCAAGGCAAGATCACAATATAGAGAGTATAGAGGAAGGTGTTAGGAATAGGACCGCAGAGCAAATACAATAAAATGAATGCAAAAATAAAATATAAAAACACAGAGACACAGAAATATGTGGTTCACCCAATATGGGATACATCCACGGAGAAACAACCAGTCCTTCATTTATTCCTTCTAGCAAAATGAAGGGATACAACCTACAACATATCTGCTGCACCTTCCTCTTCTCTCTATCACAATCTCCTCACATAATACACAGCTGTAATACAATGCCCTCCTAAAAGGGGTTGCCTTCTATGACCAGAAAAAGCCAACATAACCTCTATTGTTAGATTTGTGACCTAATGATAAATGGTCCATATTTACTATATATATATATATATATGCTTCGGGGGGCAGGGGGATACCCTTCTCCTTGCACCCCCACTGAATGAAATGGGCTCCAAAACCAACAGGATCAGGCTCCATAACCAATAGAAGGTCCTTTTCTAGGACTGAGCTTTGATCCACTTCCAGGATTGGCAAAAAATCTAATTGGGAGTTGAGAACTAAAGAGGTTAAGAAAAACCTCATAGCCAAGGCTCAAGCAACTCTAGAGGGTTTCTCCAAAAATAAAAAATCTTTCAAGAAATGAAGCTCCTCTCATGGAACTGCAATGTTTTAGGTGGTCCCCTGAAGAAAAATTATCTCAAAGGTCTAGTGAAGGATCTTAATCCCTAGTTTGTTGGCATATGAGAAACCAAAATAGAAGATTATAGTTTATGTAGAAATTGGATCACATTTGGAGCAAATTCAATTTTGTGACTATATAAGCGAAAGTGGCTTTTGGTACTATTCTCATTGCTTGGGATTTTTCTCTGCTTACCATGATCAGTTATTAGAAAGGGGAACGTTGGTTATCTGTTGTTTGCAAATTTGATTCGAATTTACTGTTCACTTATTTATATGCCTATGCTCCCAATTCTCTGCAGTAGAAAAAGGTTTGCTGGAGCTCTATTTCTGCCATGATTGATTACTCCAGAGTCCAAACCCCAGTCTTATTGCTGGAGGAGGCTACAACCTTGTTCTGCATGGCCTTGAAAAAAGACTTGAGGTCACGATCCTTGCAAAGAATATGTTGAAGATATTACTAGCATAGCCAACTTGCATGGCATCAAGCCTTGTCAAGGTAAATATCTTGGTCAAATAGAAGATTGGGAGTTCAATTTATTGTTGAAAGGCTTGATAGATTCATGGTTGATGAAGATCTCATTCTCAAATACCTTGCTGTGACTAGCTCCATATCTGATCATAAACCTATTATTCTTAGACTCCAGAGATCAGAGAGGAAAGTATCCATCTCTTTTGAATACAATGCTGCTTGGGAAAACCAGGCTGGTTTTAAGAACATGGTAGAAAACTATTGTAACTTATGGCGTCTACTTTCTATCCCTCAACAGATTTGAAAACTCAAAATCTAGCATCTCAAGCAAACTGTTCATGCATGGATTAAGCAGGCCTCTTCCTAAGACTACTCCAAGCAACTTTTGCTTCAGAAATTGGAACGGATTAAATTGATTTTAGAACAGTCCAAACTTACCCCGAATATGGCTGAAGAAAAGGAGAAAACTTTTCAGAAGCTTTTTGATATCTCTCTGTTGGAAGAGACTTAGATACAGAATGCTATGAACTGCTTGCTCAACTTGACGATGCATAAACTTGACATAGATTGAATGGATGGAACACTCTACACTGAGACGGATGACCAAATTGTTGTGACTAGTCATAGTATCTCGCAAGCCATCTTCAAATCCTCAAAGTTGGAGTCACTGAAGATAACTTTCTGAATTTTCAATGTTTTAGTTTATTGTAATGTCCCCTTTTTGAATAACCCTAAATATTGCCCTAGAATCACAAGTATGATGTAGTTAGAGTTATATAACTTACCAATTAAATGCCTTAAGCAAGATAAATCTTGGTTTAGGTCCTGCAATCATGTTAGATGATATTGGAATATAATTCATACGATCAATCATACATAATAAATGTCTTATCTATTTAAACCATGTAAATACATAACTATTCCAAATAATATAAACCACACAATATCCATAATGCACATTGGAAGTTGGATCATAATGGGCTTGGATGAGGAGCATGATAAGTCCGCCCGAAGCTATCCATCCCAAGCCCAAGAGCGGATATAACATCCCTCTTGGCTTTCAAGCAGCAGACACATAGTCATCCAACATGGGGTGGCGTACTTAGTGGATACAATTGTGTTGATGAGATTAAATTTCTTTCAGATTATAGTCAGAATATTGAACTTTAGTAATCAACACAGGTGTGTGCATCATATAATCTCAGAACGGACTACATGAAGAATGTCAGCAATATAAGGAAATCTGGGAAGGCATAGATGCTGGCATTTGAGGCAAGGCTGTCTCAGGAATGGGCCGAAGTTGCATAACAGATGAGATAGTCAGGTGAATGGGAGAGTTGGGATCCAGTTTCAGAAGTCCGTCTCTTTGTCTGGGTCGATCATGTATTCACAAGTCTGAAAGTTTCTTAGAGGTATTTGATCTACAAGAGCAGAACATTTATTGATTTTCGATGTCTTCAAATGTAGATCGGATCTGCGTTAAGTATCAAATGGGAGACATGTTCTATGAGTGGACATGTCTCCACGAAGTGGAGGCATGTCTACTCATGGGACGTGTCTCTTGGATTGTGCCAATTCGACTAACTAAACACCTGATCATTAAATTAGAGTTAGTTACTTAATAAACATAAATGCTTACTAAGTTCGATCTGATTTTATTTTGCACAAATAAATTATATCCAATCTCGAAATGATCACCGATAATGATGCTTGATCGGGATCCTATATGAAACACGAAATGCTATTAATTTGCAGTTAATAACCTCTAAATGCAGATCGATAGTATACTTGGAATGTAGTAGATTCCGATATAAATGATAATGTATACAATTAAAATATATATATATGTGTGTATACATATGTCAGTACATACTGACATATATATACACACACATATGATCATCATTTCTATATCTGACCGAAGCTACCATAATTCAACACTCCCTCTTAGCTAGGGAAGATAAACACTAACCAAGTATATAGTGATATCACCTTACTCGTGATATCAGAAGATATGGAATGCTTCTAAGAGAGTCAAGTCACTTGACATTCTTCATAACACATCTTCATTATGGTATGTGCACTGACATCAAGTCTCATGATGTCTACCATAATAAATCATGGCATATCCACGGATACATTTATCCACCATGATTATCCCATAAGGATCATAATGATCTTCAACTGATATCAAGTCTCATGATATCTATCAAAATGTCCAAGAGATACTATCATGACATATCCATGGATATCAAGTCACATGATATCCATCATGATAGTGAAGCTAATCATTGTAGAGTCGTCACTTTACAATGTCAAATACAAGTGTTCATTATTAGAAAGATCGTCACCTTTCAATAATGTACACAGGGGGTGAGCCCATACAGTCATGGAGTCACTCACATGACAAAAGAGTTTACACATTAAACATCTTTTAAATACATTAGTACAAAATAAACAATTTGAGTCTCAATCTCAACAATAACTTACATTTCAACCATACCAAGTTTCTTCTTGAAGTGTTCAACTTTAACTCTGGAGAGAGGCTTGGTGAGAATGTCTGCTGTTTGATCATTTGTACTAATATATTCCAACTGGATCACATTCCTTTCTACCATGTCTCTTACATAGTGGTAAGGATTCTCTATATGCTTTGATCTATCATGGAATACAAATAATCCCATAAGCAATTTCCAGAGCCATGCTGCTTCTCTTGCTCTCATAGAGGCTGCAATATATTCGGCTTCTGTTGTACTTAGTGCCACAGAAGATTGCTTCCTGCTACACCAGGATATCATTGCAGACCTCAACTTGAAACAACATCCAGAGGTACTTTTTCGATCATCTTCTTTAGGTTTAGTAGGCTCCCTCTGAATCTTCAAGCACTTGCATCAACCTCCTGACCTCATCGTCCAAGATTGCCTACAACACTTGCTTTAGAGAAATGGTTTCCAACACACACCTCTGTAGAGATTCAGGGCTGCCCTCTTCAACCTCATCCCAAATCACTCTATTTTGAATAGGTTTGCGAAGCTACCAATGTCAAATCCAAATGACAGTCTAGAGCAATTATGATCTCAGCAGCTGAAGGGATCTACTAAGCATTTAGCACCTAGCTTTGCAATACAGTAATCTTCACTTCTTCAGTGAGTTACAAAACTCCCTCTGAAGGTTAAATTCTTCCTCTTCGAAGAGATGTCTTCAGCCATTCATTCGGTCTCATGGCTGCAAGCAGTGTCTCCATTCTCTTCTTCTCTTGAAAGCAATCTCTTGGTCCATCCTAATGCACATTAAGAAGAGATTACTAATAGTTCATATAACTTAACTATTTCGAAGAGAAATACCACTGCTAGAAGCATACTCTGTCAATGTTATAGCACTAATTAACATTATTCAACCATGCAGTACTTATCTTAATGAAGCCAGAATTCTGTACGCAGAAACTGAGGGATCGATCAATGATCACAATATTTGCTCTCTCCGCCCTTTACAGTGGCGTCGATTGCTGCTGCTCTCAATGCAGACTCTTGTCTTCGATTGCAACAGATCGCACAACATTGGAGTTGAAATCTTCACAGGACTGGAACATTGTGTAAGATCATCATCTAATCTGTATAAACTCGATGACCAGACAACACAAATATGATTCAATTATCTTATCCCAGTTTCACATAAAATATAAACGACAAAAGAAACAAATACTTATCTCTCAAAAATCAGACACTCCTCTTCAGGTCTGCACTTTTCTTGGGATCTGTATCAATTTTTTTTTTTTTTTATTCCTAAATGCTAATAAGCAGCAGTTGCTTCTTACATATCTCACATAAGTAGAGGTTCCTTCTCAAAAACGTGTTCTCCACTAGATGTTTTAGGCAGAAATATGTAATGAATAAGCCAACAGTAGATTATTATTTCCAGCAACAAACACAGGTAAGCACGCACACCCCCAGGGAGTATTAGATCTCAATAGTGCGATATGCTCCGCCCTTAGTAGTGGCGTCACACAAAACCAATGACTCTTGAAGCCTGCACCAGTCCGAAAGATACATAATTTAATACTGCCCATGCACAAGAGCTGATCTAGGAGAGATCATCAAGCCCGACAGGAACAAGCAACAGACGACAAGGCTGGGCGCGAATCACATTTCACATTTCGTCCCCTTCACGACAGAGGAAGCATCAAGAGATGTCTTCAACAATCGAACAGAGCACAATAATGTGATATTCCCATTCCTCAAAGATGCCGACCACATTTGAAGTAGACAAATTCTTCATGAAGGGTAGCCATGGCAATTTCTCAAGGAGTCGACATTAATTCTACACCACATGGGAGATCAGGGCAGAGTGGAGATTACTCGAGAGATCACGGGAAGTCTCATTGTTCGCAGGGCCCATTCTCAACAATGATATCGACGACTCTCAACATAGAAGGTCTTCCCTTGACGGCATATACTAATGTCGGAAAGTTGACGGAAATGTAGCATGAAGAACTATGCCGTCAACTTTCCGCTAGGCTAGGAATAGTGTCGACGGATGTTTCATTCACAAACTTCCGCCAATGTCTATCACCGATAATGTTTAAATGTCTAGATATGATTCTTCAATATTATCGATTACCTTCATGCGTAACACTTATCTAAGGCAGCGGTCAACAATCAGGAATGGCCATAGACTGTTGCCACGATAGCTTCAACTCTCGTCATGCTAGATGCAGTGGACTTACCAGATGTCATCGATAATATTTCCTCCATTAAAAATGCTTTTCCAATAGTTCCACATCGAATGCCTGGGTGGTATCGGGAGAGCTTTGTATCTCTCAATGTACCGCTGGAGACTTCGTCCTGGAGGTCGTGCCTTTCCTTCACCGTATTCTCCCTAAATGACCAATGATAAAAGGAATGCCCGATAAGAAATGCCCGATATTGGGTCTTGGATAAGCCATGATAAATTAAATATCAATGATCAATATGAATCAATGATGATTCCCGATAGCAATGTTAGTGATTATGATCAACACTGATGATAATCCCAAGCCTTGTCCAAACGAATCAAACAAAGAATATGGAATGCCCTGAATTCTGTGATTATCACTGCAAATAGGCAATCTGAGTTTTTGTCCGAGAATGACTCTGGAAGTCTGAGAGTTTCCGTTCTCAGATTCTTCGATTCAAAAGCCAAACATAATTTAATCTTCTTCGTGATGATTTTTGAGTTCGCCCAAATGCCTTAATAAAGTTCGCCACCTTTTGTTATGTTACTTAGACAAATTTGATATCTTAAATTTAATCAGATCTTCCTTAACGTGGCTCTGATACCATGTTGATGAGATTAAATTTCTTTCAGATTATAGTTAGAATATTGAACTTTAGTAATCAACACAGGTGTGTGCATCATATAATCTCAGAACGGACTACATGAAGAATGTCAGCAATATAAGGAAATTTGGGAAGGCATAGATGCTGGCATTTGAGGCAAGGCTTTCTCAGGAATGGGCCGAAGTTGCATAACAGATGAGATAGTCACGTGAATGGGAGAGTTGGGATCCAGTTTCAGAAGTCCGTCTCTTTGTCTGGGTCGATCATGTATTCACAAGTTTGAAAGTTTCTTAGAGGTATTCGATCTACAAGAGCAGAATATTTATTGATTTTCGATGTCTTCAAATGTAGATCGGATCTGCATTAAGTATCAAATGGGAGACATGTTCTATGAGCGGACATGTCTCCACGAAGTGGAGGCATGTCTACTCATGGGACGTGTCTCTTGGATTGTGCCAATTTGACTAACTAAACACCTGATCATTAAATTAGAGTTAGTTACTTAATAAACATAAATGCTTACTAAGTTCGATCTGATTTTATTTTGCACAAATAAATTATATCCAATCTGGAAATGATCATTGATAATGATGCTTGATCGGGATCCTATATGAAACACGAAATGCTATTAATCTGCAGTTAATAACCTCTAAATGCAGATCGATAGTATACTTGGAATGTAGTAGATTCCGATATAAATGATAATGTATACAATTAAAATATATATATATGTGTGTATACATATGTCAGTACATACTGACATATATATACACACACATATGATCATCATTTCTATATCTGACCGAAGCTACCATAATTCAACAAATTGTATCTGCTTTCCCTATCCATCGTTATCCATCCCTCTTATGATTGAAACTCCTCAAATCCATCCCAACAACCAATCCAAGTAGAGATTGGGGAAAGGGCTACCATAGGAGGCTCGTAGACATTCTCTTTCTAAGCCCAAGGGCGGACACTCACCCCCCTGGCCCCAAGTGGTAGACACACAGCCATCCATCATGGAGTGGCGTACTTAGAAAGAAGTCTAGTATTTGCTCACCCCACTGGTATTTCCCCCATTCGTCCTCATGGTTGCTTGATGAGAAAACAAACACAAAATATATCCATAATAAATATATCATTACATACAATAATCATGATAGAGCATACCGCAATATCTATTAACACATAAGATGGCAATTGTAATAACTAATGATTCTGCCCTTGAGTGCAGATAATTAACTCAGATCTGCTCGACTGCCTTGTTCTTTCTAATAATCTGAATATATTTGTTGCCTGAATGAATTATCTTTTTGAAGCTGATCGATCTGTTTCTAATATTCAGGAGATATTGCTTAAAGAGAAACAAATAGATTAGTTCAAATGAATAATTACTAATAAGACTTAATTATTGCTGCATGCATCATTTTTGCATAATATATATAAATATATGTATATTTTAAATAAATAAATACATATATATATATATAGTGTATATATATTTATAATTATATTTAACTTACTGTCCAAATATATTCTTCCAATGATACTTAATCCAAAGATCTCTTATAATTCACATCTTCTTCCCAATCTGCTGTTCTATCCATACTCCAATTTATTTCCCTTCCTGAAATCTGCTGATCTGCCTTAAATCTGATTATACTACATTGTTCCAGCTTACTTTTCTAGTTCCTTTTTCCATTCCGCCCCCCACCCCAATGATCCAATGATCCTCCCTTAAATATTTCTCTTTCCTTGGGAGTCACACCCTTTCATTGTTAATCCCTTTTTTTGAAGTCACAACTATTCCCTTAATTGCTGATCTGAAAACCTTTAATTTTAATTTAATATCTTCTTAATACTAAGCATTTGCCTTACCATATTTAACTTATGAATCGCTGCTCTCTTGAATCTTAATTGCTGTATTATTATTATTATGGATTTGCTGCCCATTCTAGTCTATTAGTGATCGACCCCTTGCCAAATTCATTCCCCACGATTGACTTGGTATTGCCTTACGTGGGTGGGGCATGACACTTTATGTTATATGGGGGATAAAATATGTTATATGTATCTTATTTTACTAAGATATTTATAATTGAATTTATTGTAAATATATTTATTTTTATATTAGTTTTATATATATTTTTTAATATCTAAAGTATTATATTACGATGATTAATATTTAAATTGTTAATTTTTATTCTTATATATATTTGTAATACTTTAGTGTTGATCATGGCATGGGCATGACATTTGTTTATTTATTTTATTTTTAAAATTTTAGACTACATTTTTTATTTTAGATCATTCACCTCATTTATATGCTGGAATTTATTTAATTTGTTTTAATATTTTTACACACTATTAAGTTATTGATATTTGATTTGCCTCACACAATTATATTTAATGATTTGCGAAGGCGCAAGAGGCATGAGTGCTATGTTAATTAACTTTTTGAGTCTATGGAGGTAGTCTAATAGAAAGAGGGACCAAAATGTTAGAGCATTGGTTTTGAGCAATAATTGGTGGGTTTGTGCGAATGATGTTTTAAATCAGAATTTATTGAATTTGTTTAATTTTAATGCTATACTGGGTTGCTGAGATTTGATTTGCCACATACACAATTGTCTTGAAATGACTTGTGAAGGTGCACAAGGCATTGAGCACCATGGCAATCAACAACCTTTGGAGTGTATGGAGGTAGTGTAATATAGAGGGACAAAAATGCCAAAGTATTGGTCTTGGATGATGATTGGTGGGATTGTATGGATTATTTGTTTAGTTTCAATGAGTCCATCATGAGTATGATGCAGTTTCTTAATATAGATTAGCCATGTTTGGGCATGATATACAATGTCGTCAACTCATATGAAACATTTTTCAAGTAGGTGCAAAAATTGTAATTGAATAGTGCAATAGGATGACCACCTCAATGCATTTCCTAGCATTGGCTTTGACCTAAGTTGCTAGTTTAGGCACAGGTACCAGGTTCTCGCATGTTTGTTGGCAATTTTTTTCCTTGGGTACAATACAATTGGGTATGGCTATATATATATCTGCAATTTTTCTTTTTAAATATACCTAATTGCAAATAGTAAATAATGGCATTTGAATATTTGATATTATGATACTTCATCATTGATCAATGATAGTGATAAAGATAATTGTCAATTGGTAGTTCAAAATTTCAATATTATGTCATATATCATATATGTCCAAGATGATTCAAATAAAAATCATTACAATTACAAAATTTAAAAATAATACAATCAAATTTTTTTTATCTTCGTCTTCAATCTTCATCATAAGCATCTAGATTGAGGTCATCAATTGGTTCAATATCATTTGAACCACAACCAAATGGAATGCCACTCCCACTAGGTACATCATGTGTAAGAGCCTTGCCATCATCTACATTAACTCTAGCAAGCTCTACAATAGGTGCATCCAAGTTAGTACACTCAAGGGCTATATCTCAATTCTTCATTGCCCCTTGTCATCTTCCTTATGTCAGAGGAGATGAAAGTTGGAATGGATAGAAACCAAATATTTTGCTTTTTTTGCGGCTGATCGATTATGCTTCATTGAGTAGATAAAGAAGTATGGACTCCAATTCCATTCAGCTGAAGAAGAACTTGCAACTTGGTGAAATTGGAGAGAAAACCAACACAACTTAAAAATAAAAAATGCAAAAGAATGGTAAGTACTAAAGTCTACAAATGGTAAAAACTAAAAAGTGCTTACTTGTGATAGAATTTTGATTGCGAGAGGTTGGAGGAACAAATAATATTGCCTATGGAGGTACCACCATGTATGAGCATCTTCCTTGTATTGGTCTCAAAGAGCACAAATACTTTGATCTCGTCCTGAGATGAACTTGCCAAACTCTTTCCTAACATTATCCACCACTTCAAGATCTGAGAAGATTCTTTGGAATGCCAACTTGTACCCATTAGCAACTTCGCTATCTCTATATGGTGCAGTTCTCCCTAGCAAAGAAAGTATCTCTGTGTTGTAATATTTCGGGGATAATGCAATATGCAAGGAGATGCAATGGTGTGTTCATCTTGTTCCAGTGGTGATGAATGCTTTTTTCCACACATAGGGAAAATGTTTCTCTAGGGTTTGAAATATAGGAAAAAGGGGTCACCAAAATGAAACATATGAAAATAGTGGATGGACAAAATGGAATGGGTGATATAGGAAGACCTAAAAATGAGGGACCTATGCCAAAAAGCACAAAAGGGGGTGTCCACCTAATCACAAACCCACCTTTTCCTATTTCATTAGGAAGAAGGATAGTGCCGCAAGAGATTAGAATTGACCTACAACCCTTAAGGTGAGTCAACTCCATGTTTTGGGACACTGTGGTCTCTTCTTCCTTATGACAAAAAACTGTAAAATATGACTGAAATGCACCTTGGGGAGATAAACTAAAAATACTTAATGAGCTGAATTGTGCAATGTAAAACTTGGAACACAGATTTAAAGCATAATACTAACAAAAAATACAATTTGTAGGCAGATTTGGGGGTTGCAGGATGATATCTATCAACCTAGAAAATCTTATCCCGAAAACTGTATAAGGACATCTTAGCCAAAGTTGGACACCCCAATATATGGTTGAAAGACACTTTTGGGAGATAAATAAAAGTGCATTAATGATCTAATAACTAAGATCTACCACTTGGAATGCAAAGTGCTATGATAATACTATCAAAAACAATCATTAACTAGCAGATCTGAGAAGGTTAAGATGTTATGTACTCAACTTCAAAAGTGTCGTAAAGCGTCTTGTTCAGGCGAATGTGTCCTTGTATCCTTTTCTGAAATTTCTTTTTGCAGTCCTCTGATGTTGGATCTAAGGATCTAACTTCTCCAAGTTTTATTGTTGGAAGGCCAAAAACAAATTTTATAGATTAGTTTCCGTGTCTTGACAACTTTGGTGACAACTTTGACAACTTTGCACTTTTGATCCAATTTCACTCTTCCTTCACCTATAAATCTGCAAACACACAAAGAGGAGAAAAATGTTTGTTTTTGGTGTATAAGGGTTTGCCTTGGTCAAACCCTAGTTTGGTAATTAAACCTTGATAATGAAATGAAATCATAAATGGAAGTGTTGTGACCTTTCACAACATCGCCCCATTGCAAATGGGGACCCTTTGTTTTTTGCTTTTGGAGTTTTTGCCTTGGCATCGCAACTGCTAATTACCATTTTCTTTTACAATGAGGAGTTTGAGTTTTTGAGGGGTCAGTCAAGCCAAGTAAAGATTTTATGCCCAAATCAGTGTCTAAACACCACAAATGGACTCAGAAGGCCCGAAGGACGAAGATCGACTGTCGTTTCAGTCAATTCTAACATCTACTTTTTGGGGATTGACCCTCCGGACCCCCTATTTTTTAGAGACTTCATTTTTGGCCCATGTTGGACTTCCTATTTTTTAGGGGCTATTTTTGGAAAGTTACTATTTTTGGAAAAGTTTCTATTTTTGGCAAGGTTCCTATCTTTAGAAAGTGCCCGGATTTCAAAAAATCAGTCAGAAGTCCCAAAAAACCAATGGAAAATCACAGAAAATCTGAAAAAATTCATAGAAAAGTCTGAAAAATTATTAAGTCCATGGTGAAATCTGAATAAGTATGAAGGCTGGTCTAAAATTAGACATGGCAAGAAGGCTGGAAAGTTCGCCCAGCATGTAGAATGGAGATGGCAAGAAGCCTTGGAAGTTCGCCTAGCTTCATGAAGGCATGGAAAGTCAAGTGGGAACTCCTATGGCAAGTCCGCCCAACCTAGATAAGCAAGTGGAAATCTCCTTGGGAAGTCCGACCTCTTAAGAAAGGCATTTGGAAAATTCTTCATGAAGTCCGCCTTGCTTTGGAAAAACAAGAGGAAAGACCATGAGCAAGTCCGCCTAGCTGGGAGAGGTAAATGGAGAAGTCTCTTCAAAGTCCACCCTCACATGGAATGGAAAGAGCTTGAGAAAGTCCGCCCAGCTCTAGATGAACATTTGGAAATTCTTCATGAAGTCCACCTTGCTTTGGAAAGCTAAGTGGGAAATCCTCTAGCAAGTCCGCCCACCTTAAGAGCTTGGCAAAAGGTTTAGAAAGTCCACCAAGCCTTGGAGATAGGTAAATGAAAAGAAGGGAGAAAGTCTGCCTAGAGTAAGTGGAAAATCATCTTGAAAGTCCGCTTAAGACATAAAAGGAGAGTGGAAAGGAAGTTTCAAAGTCTGCCTAGCCTTTTGGAAGGAAGTTCACAAAGTCCACCATAGAGATGAGGAAATGAAACATGGATAATCATCTCCAAAGTCTGCCTTGGGGAGGTGATAAAGAAATAAATTAGCTAAGTTTGCCTTGCATCATGCCAAGAAACATTAAAAGTCTGCCATGCTTGAGCAGAGAGAGAATATGGAAGACTTGATAAGAAGTCCGACCTCAAGAGAGAGAAATGGAAAATTTCACATGAAGTCCGCCATACCAAGAAAGTGTCTATGGAAAAGAACTCTTCAAGTCGCCTAGAATGAATGACAAAGAGGTTACCAAGTCAGCTTAAGATAGAATGGAAAGACAGAAAGAAAGTCCACCCAGCCAAGAAAATTCAGAAAATTTACTAAGTGTTGGGAAGAATGAAGAAGGATGAAGAGGAATAAAGAAGGAATATGAATAAAATCCTTGTCCAAGGATGGAATCCGCCCAACTTATGCAAGCCAAATTCAAAATAAAAGGCAAGTCCAAAGGTAGAGTTCATTTGAGCTTGAATATCTAAAATTTGGCTAAGTATGGGAAATTCTTCACAGAGAAAATTCCAATTTCCTCCGTTGTGGAAAAAGCATAGGGGATTTCCTCTCCAAATTCAAGGCATTTGAAGGAATTTTAGAGCAATCCGGAAAGAAAATAACTTCAAGTCTAAACATTGTGCTCCAAGGTGAGACTTCCTATGCAGGTGAGAAGAAGAAGCCAAAGTCGCAAAAGGAATCCAAGATCAAAGCTAGGAAGAAACAAGCACAAAGGATAAAATCATTGGCAGAGAAAATATTCTAAGGCAAGAACATGGAAAAAGAACAAAGTGACCAAGGAGGACATCCAACCTACTGAAGTGGCGCCTCGATCAATCAAGTTGTTCCAAGTCAGCATGTCCAGATTCAACAACTTTCTGTTTTATTGTTGGTTCATATTTAGTAAAAAGGACAAGTGTCCCTGAATGTAATTTTCTCATTGGTCGAGGAGTAGTTAGTTGCAACAAACCCTAATTAAGGTTTTATTTTGTAATCTCGGCGGTTGATCCTAAATCAATCTTGGCCATTGAATTGTAATTGGGGAGCCTATAAATTGAGCTCACCCCCTCATTTGTAAAGCATGGGAACATGTTGCAAAACATGTTGAGATAAGTAATTGTTGTGTACGACTGCTAACGTAATAAGTAATGCATGCATTGTTCTGATGGTGATTACTTCTCTTATTTTGGAGTTGTCATGGTTCTCATCCCTCATCATAGTTTAGATTTTATTTCATGTATGTTAGATGAATGCAAGATCTGATAAGTATTGATTTATGGTGAAACATTTGCTCATATTTTCTTTGAATGGATGATTTTTGTTCAATGCGTAAAGTTAGCCTGAGCTTACTTTGTGGATGCTTAACCTCTGTCTGGATAAATATTGTTCGATTTGATGGTAGTTATTTATGACGTGAAAATCATAAGCACACTCCTTTGAAGATTGCACCCACTTTGTGTAGTTGTCGTTGAGCGTGGCAAAGCAAAGCGTGGTTATTGGTTTCACCAAGTCAATACCGTCTCTTGAATTCTTAGGTAGTAGGTTAGAAATTCTAAACCCTTATCTCCTTTTTTTAGTTTGTTTGATCCAAGACCCAAACAATAGAGCTTCATTGTCTAAACCTTCATTGTGAATTGAATGAACCTAGCATAAGTCCCTTTGTGTTACCGACATATCACAACGACCATTGAGCTTATCCGCACGTCAATACTTGATATAAGGAACCTTGGAATCGCCATATGATCTTCTCGCAATCTTAGCATACGCGGTGGTTTTTCAAGAGAGGATAGGGTGTCTTTGGGCATTTTTATTCTGATGTTTGGTGTGTCACAAAACACGCATCAACAGGAAGGAATGATGAATGAACATTAGCTTGTTTCAACTCACCAAACCCTTTAATGGCTGCCCTTTAATTAGATCTTGCATGAAATGGCTTGATTGGATGCTTGATTTGACACTTGAAAACTTGAAACCTACATTACAATGTTCGCTCCAAAAACATGCATGAATGCAAATAACTTTGACATGATGATCTTGATCTTGATTGCTGCAATAATTGATTGATAAATTTGCTCTTGAATGCTCTTGACAATAATCTTTGCTCTTAGGATTGATCTCTTGAAATCTTGGATTGCTTAGGATTTGAATTTGATTAAAAGACCTTGTATTTATAGGTAATTTTCTAATTTCCCAACAATTAAACATCAAAAGATGACAATTGCAATTTGAATTTGAATCATAAAAATGCTGCCAAAAACATATTAAAAAATGGGGTCCTAAACTTAAGGAGGACCCATTTGCCAATGGGTCCTAGGCCCTAAATCTAGGACACACATTTTCCAAGATGTGTAATTTGATGTTTGCAATTGTTTAATGTAGGTTCCCCTTTCGGAAAACTAAATTAATTAGGCTTTTAAATGCATAATTGGGTCAATTAGAGGCTTAATTAAGTCCAATTAATTAAGGGGATGCAAACATAATGTGAAAATGTAAAGGGGTACATTTTCCGACACTACAGGGTCATTCTCCTTCGATGCTATTATGACCTTTATTTTTTTGACATGGAGTCAATGCCATCATAGATTTCCCCCAAACCTGGCCGATTTGTATCAACAAAATTGATCATACTAATGATAGGCTCGGTGAAACTCAAGACATAGTTCACACAAGCCCACCAACCAACATCTAGGATCAATGACTTGACCTTTTGGGCCTTCTTTGAATTTGATTGCTTCCAAATACCCAATTGATGGCTAATGACCATAGTGCCTAATGGCTCTTGCACCTTCACAAGTCATCTCAAAACAATTGTGTGTGATGTAAGTTGGGTCTTAGCAACCTAATGTTGTGCAAAAAATAAGTTAATAACACATTAAAATGTAAGTAAATATGGCATAAATTAAATTTACCTTCAACAACTCCAAATTCAAGAAAGTCTTGAAGATGCCTTGTGACATATGATGGTTTGTCACAAACATTTGGATTTATTCACCCTTAGTGTATATAGCTTTCACCTACTCTATCTAAGAGCCAATTGCTTGCATCACCAAGGGAGTGTACGATACATGGTGTATAAAAAAAGTGCATGTACCTTTCCTCAACGAAGGCACATGCTACGTTGCAATTTTTTGCATTGTCCATAATGACTTGGACATTATTATCAATACCCACCATCTTTATGGAATCAATGAGGATTTTGGAAATGAATTCTACATCCTTGATTTGCCCCTCACAATCAACCATGTTTAAAAACATTGCCTCTTTGGGGGACACTACAATAACATTTATTAAAGGTTGGTTTTTTCAATCTTTCCATCCATAAAAAAAATGGACACTTTTGTTTCAATCCATGAGTCCTTAATTGGTTTGAGTGATGTCTCTACATTTTGTTTTCTTTTGCCAATAAGGCGGTGTGAACCTTGTCATACCCAAGACGCGTGTAACTAGAAGGTGCATTACTGATTGTTGCGACCATTTCCTGCTAATATGGTGATCTCACCAAGTTGAAAGGAAGACCATTGACATAAATGTAACACGCAATTTTTTCATTTGCAATGTCTCTTGTTTCATTTTGAAATGTCTCAACAAATGGGCCTCTTTTGTGGGAAGAAGAGGGATCTTCTTGGATAGAGGGTGTTTCCAAGAAAGGATGTTGGGAGGCCATTATTGAAGGAGAATTTGTAGGTGGCTTCAATAATGTTTTCTTTGCTAAAGGATGAGATTCTAATTTTTCTCTCTCACTCATAGCATCAACATCTTGTTCTCTAATGAATGCCATAATTTGTTCTTTTGACAACCCCTTCTTGTTTCGCCTTTCACATATTCTAATTCCATGTGCACTTATAGCACATAAGTGAGCTTTCACTCGACTATATGAACTCTTAAATTGGACCCTGCATTGATTACAATTCCAAATAAAAGCCCCACCTCTTGGAAGTTATTCAAGCATTCTAACATATGTCTATAGAGGAGATGCTTCATCATATTTAAAATGTTCATTTCCTTGAAGGCTCACTGAACTTGAACTAGTGGCCATTCCAAACAGATTGCTATTATAAGAAATTACAAAATTTTAAATTAAAAATAAAAAAACCCTAGAATATATATATATATAAACCAATAAAATTCAAAACAAACCCCAAAAAACATTTTGAAAAATCCTAAAACTTGTTTTGTTTTTCAAAAATATATTGAATTTTATAAGAAATTTTTTTGAAAAAATTCATAAAAAACTTGGAAAAATTTGTTAAAAAACTAAAAGAATGCATTAAACTACTTACCTTAGATCAATATATGTCCTTTGTGCAAGCTAGATATGTCCCTTTGACAGTTTTCAATCTTTCTCTTTCAAAAAATATAACCAGTCTTCCAAAATTTAAAAATGGCAAAACAAGAATGAGCTTGTGTGAAAATATGTTTGTTTTTGTCAAACAAGAAACATAATGGGCATGTTTCAGGGTTGGAGGCACTTTTTTAGGTTTTGTATTATTAAATATTTAAAAAATACTCTTTATTTTCATTTTTGATGGGTTTTTAAAGAATTTCTGCACTTGAAGGTCACAGGAGTGTGCGGGAGTGCTCGGTGTGGCAGGGATATACCTTGTCTGCTCTTGGTGTGCTCTTGTCGCTAGACTGGTAATCTGCCCAGTTGGGTATAGGATTGAGACAGTTAATGGGAGAACTCAATAACTTAGGATTTGACTTCTCAGTATTATAGCACAAAGAAACTTGTTTTGCCTAAGAGAGCATCACCATACAAAGACGTTGGAGTTAGGGAAGGGTACAAGGGGGCATTCACTATACTCTGCTTGGATATAGATTTCGGGACATAGTTGTGGGTGAACTCCATAGGTCACAGCCTTAGTGCTCTTCCAAACAAGTACAAGAAGGGTGCTCATATGTGGTGGTACCTCCATAGCCAAGGATATAGTTACATGCATCTTCTTGCCATCAAAGTTCTATTACATGTATGCATTTTTAATTTTTTAACTCTTAATTTTTCTTGGGCAACTATGATTCTAAATTTTGTATTGAATTTGTTTCAAATCTCAATAGCAAGGGAATTCCTCTTCAGATTACTGGAATTGGAGTAGATACTTCTTTATCCACTTAGTTACAGTCAGCCTCTTGGTAGCAAATTAGGTAGAGGACTTCACGTATATGCATTCCAACCTATGGTTCCTCTCACACAAGAAAGTCAAGTACAAAGAGGGAAAGACAAGGCGTTGGCATGTAGTGCCAGACGATTCCAACTTGGATGCTTTTGTTACATTACTTTCTTTAGTCTCAATTGAGGATGAGGGGCACTAGCTTGCTACATAAGACTTGCATTGTGCAGCTAGTGGTAGTAGCATTATTTGTTGCTTGTGGCTCCAAATTTCCAATGAGCCAATTGATGATGTTGAGTCTCTCAATAAAGAGTAAAATGATGATTTGTGTTGATTTTCTATGTGCAGTTGCACTAGTTAAACAATTTTGATTTATTTTTAACATTTGACATTGAATAATTAATTATTGGCTTTGTTTTGTATCTAATTTTGTATATTTTGTAAAAATTATGGTTATCTCTGTGTTTACAAACATACATACATATATAGATTACAGATAAACATAGCCCTAATGCAGGAAGTAAATTAGTGATTTGCTAAATCCAAATCCAAACCCAAATTGGCAACTTAGGGGAAAACATGCATGCATACACATCAATCACCTTTCTTGTACGGAAGCATATGGAAAATAGATGTGGTTGGCATCTCATTTCTCCCTATCTCAATAGATTAGTTGCTTTTAATAAAATAGTCCATGGTAGTGTTGATGCGTGTTTTATGACACAACAAACATTCTAGAATAAAGTATCCAAAGACGCTCTATCCCCTCTTGAAAAACTACCTCGTATGCTAAGACTGCAAGAAAGATCATACGACAATTCCAATGTTTCAGTTAGGTGTTGATAAGCTCTATGGTTGATGTGATTTGCCAGGAACACAAAGGGATTTACTTTGGCAAGTTACTCAAAAATGCAAAGACGCAAATGCAGTATCATTTTGGAATTTTCTGACTTTAGATAAAAAAGTGAAAAAAGAGTAAGGGTTAGAAGTCCTATGCTATTCCTATGAAATCAAGAGACGGCAAGGATTGAGTGAAACTAAATAAACAATACTTTGTTTTGCCACGTTAAACAACAACTACACAAAGCAAGTGCAATCTTCTGGGATTTGTGCTTAAGATTTCTTTAATACGAACAATACCATCAATAGAACAACATTATTCGAAGTAAACATTGAAGTGTCCACATCAAAAGCTCAGTCTAACTTTACACATTGAATGAAAAGCATTCACTTAAAGAAAGTATGAGCTAAGTTTTGTTAGTTTTATGATCAGATTAATGACACAAAAATTTAATTAAAAAATCAGACACAATAACACAGCAGATACCCTGGGAAAACCCTCCACTTGAGGGAGAAAAACCCAGCAACAATATATCACTTATATATTGAATGTCAACACAAAATGTCTCCTTTACAAGAGGCCGATAAGAGGGCCAAATAGAAGCACCACAGACTGATGCAAACACAGATACAAACAGATGTAGTTCGCTGATTAGAGATTCAGCCTTCAATAAATAACAATTTACTCTCCTATAGAATTCACAATCTGCTCTTCTTCTTCTAACTCGCACTTGTGAATGAATAAACTATGAACGATCAACTCAGCCTTCTATGATGAACCGAACTGATCTGCTCCTTTCTCTTAATTTGCGCCTTAGACCAATGGTGAACAATGAAATGGAATGGATGATAGAAAGGATTACAAATGAGGATATATATATACCAATTCATGGGAGAGACGTGCCTCTTCAAAATAGCATGTTAGCCTTATTCAACAAACATGTCTTTTAATAAACAAGAAGTCGGCCTCCTCAAAATCGTGCCACCTCATTAAATACATATTAATCATTATTTATCAAATGAAGTGCCCCATCATAAAATCGCATATATAAATTAAATAGCCAATAGGCTATTATTTAATTTTTGATTTCTCCAAGTGAACTGGGCTGGAAGAATTGTACGACGCTGCTATGAATCATCAACACTCCCTCTCAGCTAGGGAGAGTACTTCCAACTGCACAAGACATATCACCTCATCGTGATGTCTACCACAATGGCTACAACCAAATGTGGAAAGGAAGAATATCACCTCAACATGATATCAACCATAATGGCTACAACCATATATGGTATGTACAAGTGTTCATCACTTGCGTGATGTTGTCACCTCAACATGACTTTCACCATGGCTCTCCCAGAGGGTGAAACACAAGTACAAAAAATCATCACGGACTCTCTCAGGTGATGCTGTCATGGAGTCACACACATGACATCTACCATGACTCTCTTAGAGGGTGGAAACAAGGGCTTTCACCTCAAATCTCAAAGAGAAATGCATTAACAAGGGATTTCACCTCGAACTTCTCTCACAGAGAAGAACTCATTAAACAAGGGATTTCACCTCGAACTTCTCTCACAGAGAACTCATTAAACAAGGGATTTCACCTCAAACTTCTCTCATAGAGAAGAACTCATTAAACAAGGGATTTCACCTCGAACTCCTCTCGCAGAGAAGAACTCATTAAATAGGCTCATTGATGCTGAGACTCTTTCTCAGTTAAGGTTGGATTCTCCACCATGCCAAGCTTATCTCGAAAGTACACAAACTTGATTTTGGAGAGAGGCTTGGTGAGAATGTTTGCCGTCTGCTCATCAATGTTGATATACCTTAGCCGAATAGCCTTCCGCAGTACCATATCTCTAATATAGTGATACTTGATCTCAACATGCTTGGTTCTGTCATGAAACACAGGATTGACAAAAAGCTTCATGCAACTCTGGTTATCACAATGAATGATAGTAGGCTCCATTGATTTTCCAAACAATCCTACAAGGAGCTTACGAAGCCATACTGCTTCCCAAGTTGCCATACAAGCTGCAATATAATCTGCCTTTGTTGTACTCAATGCCACAGATGACTGCTTCCTACTGCACCAGGATATCATAGCAGAACCCAAACTGAAGCAACATCTAGAGGTGCTCTTCTGATCAGTGACACACCCTACCCAATCAGAATCAATATAGCCATGCAACTCCAGATCCACACTTGCAGAATATCTCAACCCATATCCAATTGTGCCACACAAGTATCTCAGGATATGTTTCGCTGCAACTAGAAGTATTTGCCATGGTTCACACATGAACTTGACAAAATGCACTTACTGCAATCTGGTCTAGTATAGATACATCAACGATCCAATCAACTGACTGTACATAGTAGGATCCACCATATCTGAACTAGCTGTAGCCTCCTTAAGCTTCTAAAAATTGGTTTCCATAAATCAACATAAAGAACCAAGATCAACTAGATTACCATCTTCTTCAGGTTCAGTAGGCTCCCTTTGAATCTTCAAGCACTTGCATCAACCTTCTGACCTCTTCGTCCAAGATTGCCTGCAACACTTGCCTCAGTGCACACCTCTAGTATAGTAGAGAGTTCAGGGTAGACCTCCTCGACCTCATAGTAGATTACTCTATTCTGAATAGGTTTGCAGAGCTACCAATATCAAATCAAGACGACTGTCTTGTGCAATTCTGATCTCAGCAGCTGAAGAGGTCTTTCAAGGATTTAACACTTGGCCTTGCAACATTGCAACCTTCACTTCTTCTAAGTGAGTCACAGAACTCCCTCTTGATCCCTGCTTCAGAGATTGCAAAGAAGACTTCTGGAAGTGAACTCCCTCTAGCCACCAACTCTGTCTCATGGCTGCAAGTTGTGACTTCACGCTTGATCATTTCTTTGGTCGACATGACTTCCTCACAAGATGCCTCAAGCTTTTCATCACTAAGCAATTTCTCATCACCTTCTTGCTCCTAGAAATGTCCCGAAAGCATTTTAGAGAGAGATTACTAATAGTTTATAATTATCCAAAGAAATATCAAGGCTAGAATCATACAAGGTTTACTATGTTAGGTTCTAGCATAAATACATAATAATTTATGAGCAATATTAAAACATAAATGAATCAACCTATAAGAGAAATATATCAAAAGATCAGAATGAAGGGATAAAGAAACTTATCTTTATGTAATTTTGATATAACTCTTTCTTCCATCTTTTACTCCTCTCGAGTGCCAAACTCAGCCCTACAAAAGAACAATCTGCACAACTATAGATTTCTTGAATGCAATATGCAGTTAGCATGTAGAACCAACTCTCTCCAAGAGTTCAAGCCTCTATCACAGTTCATGCATTAGAGAATGATACCGTCGAAATTACAATTCTCTTTTTATTTCAGAGCCACACTCAAAAATCTTCACAACCAGCATGCAATAAATGAAATCTTCAAAAAAATCTTATGCTAGTGAACACAATTCAAGAGAAACCACTATCTCTCTTTACTAATTACAAGATCCAACTAAATGATATAACTCAGCAAACAGAGAATACTTATCTCTTTAAATATTCTGATGGATGCAAATACTTGGACACAGTAAGATATGCTGCTCTTGCGCTCAAATCAGCACACAACCTTCACGGCTTGAACATAGGCCCAGGACTTAGAATAGAAATTCCCTAGAATCCTTCTGAGGAAAGATCTCATCCACATCCGCAAATGAAGCATGCTGATTCGGCCTAGTTGGGCAATCCTTTGCATAGTGACCGAACTTGTCACAACGAAAGCATTGGACATGGGAGAGGTCCCACTTCTTCTTGAATGTGGGAGCACCATTTGACCCTTTATCTCTATTCCTCTTGAAGTATCCTTTCTTTCCTCCTTTTCCTTTCTTCTCCGATGATTGAGTGGAAAGAACATGAATGTCTTCATTTGTAGAGCTTCGACCAATACCTCTCGCAGCCAACCTAGACTCTTCTTGAATACAATTTGCCCTCAAACGATCAAACTTGGGAAGTTTCGATCTTGCACTGATTCCTTGAATGTAAGATTCCCAAGATGAAGGAAGACCATTAAGGGAAAGCATGGTCAAATCCTTGACATCAACAAAATGACCAATAGAAGAGAGCTGATCTCTCAATTTGGAAATCTTCATGAAGTAAGCGATGACAGATTCTCCTTCCGCCATCTTCACATGATGAAGTTGTTGCTTCAATGCAAGTGCACGACTTTTGTTGTTGAACTCATACATCTCCTCCAAAGACTTAAACATCTCCCTTGCCGTCTTCATCTTAGAGATGATGGGAACAATATGATCCTTCACGCAATCAACTAACATCTTCTTTGCCTTAGTATCTTTCTTCTTCCATTGAATCTTCTCTTCCTCATTAGCAGGCTTGGAAACTTTGCTCTCCGCGAACTCAACCAATTCACTTTCTTCCAAGGAGAGCATAATTCTGAATCTCCAAGATGTGAAATTAGATGCTTCCTCAAGTCCATCCTCAAGCTTAAGACCGATCACCATCTTGACGAAGAGATAGAAGTAAACAATGATGAGAAAGAGAGTAAAGAGTATCGCTGTAATAACAATCTGATCAAGATCTTCTTCAAACCCGCTCTGATACCATGTTAGTTTTATGATCAGATTAATGACACAGAAATTTAATTAAAAAATCAGACACAATAACACAGCAGATATCCTGGGAAAACCCTCCACTTGAGGGGAAAAACCTAGCAACAATATATCACTTATATATTGAATGTCAACACAAAATGTCTCCTTTACAAGAGTCCGATAAGAGGGCCAAATAGAAGCACCACAGAGTGATGCAAACACAGATACAAACAGATGTAGTTCGCTGATTAGAGATTCAGCCTTCAATAAATAACAATCTGCTCTCCTATAGAATTCACAATCTGCTCTTCTTCTTCTAACTCGCACTTGTGAATGAATAAACTATGAATGATCAACTCAGCCTTCTATGATGAACCAAACTGATCTGCCCCTTTCTCATAATTTGCGCCTTAGACCAATGGTGAACAATGAAATGGAATGGATGATAGAAAGGATTACAAATGAGGATATATATATACCAATTCATGGGAGAGACGTGCCTCTTCAAAATAGCCTGTCGGCCTTATTCAACAAACATGTCTTTTAATAAACAAGAAGTCGGCCTCCTTAAAATCGCGCCTCCTCATTAAATACATATTAATCATTATTTATCAAATGAAGTGCCCCGTCATAAAATCTCATATATAAATTAAATAGCCAATGGGCTATTATTTAATTTTTGATTTCTCCAAGTGAACTGGGCTGGAAGAATCGTACAACGCTGCTATGAATCATCAACAAGTTCACTAATCTCTGCTATCAATCTATCATTCTCTTAACATGCATTTGAATAAGATTCTAATTCAAATCTACTTTACGAGGAAGAGAAATATGCAACCATGCAACCATTTGACAATGAAAGGATTCAAAGCATCTCATGCATTATGAACTTTATTATCAAGATAGTCTTTAGCAACAATTTCATAAAACTCTCTCTTATTCTCTACAATCTCTTCTAATCTCCTCTAATCCTCTATATCCTCTATATCATTCTGTGTTCTATATATCTGAAGAATGAGAGAGTGAGGGGGGGGGAGGGTTTATATAGAGTTTCTCGAGTACAATGAATGGCCAAGATCAAAATGAGATTAACGGCCCAGATTCAAAATAACTAAACCCTAATTAGGTTTGCCTAAACAACAATCAGTTAACTGCAAAGAACTTCATGCACTGGGAGTTGCATCCTTATTCACTCGCAAAGCACTACGTTCGGTGAACCTGGACACGATCATGCTGACTTCTTCCATGGTAATGTCCGCCGGCGTGTCAACCTTGTACTCCAACAAGTCTAAACTTTCTGCACATTCTGTAAAGGTGATCACCCATCTCGATTCCTGCAACAAGAAGGTGTCTCAGACGGTCAAGAAGCTGTATACCTTAGTCAGTTTTTCTTTCAGGATTGGCCTGATAGAGAAAATCTCTTGAACTTTATCCTTCAAATTTTCCGACTGCAAGTGTTTTCTTCGGACAAATTCTCTATCAAGCACGTCCGCAACCATTTGGAAAATTTTACTCTGGATCCCTTTTACTTGCTGTAGAAACCCTAAGTTTCCCCTAATCCTGAATCTGAAAAGTTTTTTGATGTTTTTCTGAAGTTTTGGTTTTTTGACGTTTTTGAACAATAAATGAAGAGTACGATTTTGCATGGATTGAATAATAAACTCAAATGAAATCAAATTGTTGCTATAAGAAGCTAATAGCTAATCGAATGAGTAACCAGTAAGTTTTATTGAACTCTCCAAATCATTACAATACTGGATCTTGACATGCATATAAAGAAAACAATGGATTTGCAATATTTCAATGAACCTGATTTCAGCCGCTCCAGGAAAGAATGAATTCAGTACGGCCATATAAATGTGTGTTTCCCTTTTGTCAGAAGTTGCAAGAAGATCCCAGATGCCTGGACGCCCCTCCACTGTGCAGATGAATGATCAAAAGAATGGAGATTTCCTCTGTGAGAGAGTACGGCTTAGAGAAGGTGCTGCCCTGCTGTGCAAAGTACGGCTGACAGCAGCAAATAATCAAATGAGGTACGGCCCCCTCTGTTCCTCCTGTCTGGCAACCTCAGATCACTTCTTATACCCTAGCGCCACCAAGGATGCAAACTGGTAATCAAAATGATAGGCGTTTCCCTGAAGATCACAAACTCGCCTCCTTTCATGCAAGTACGGCCCTATCAGAAATGTACGGCCTGATATTACACAGCAGTAATAAATATTTTATACGGCCCTCTAAAGATTCCTTGAATATGATGAATATAGGCGCCTCACTACTGCAGACTCTTCTGGATGAAGAAACTTGTCTGAAACCCTGATGAAATAAATCTCTGTGAACTCTGTAATTTCTTCTGGATGAAGAAATCTCACAACTGGCAGTAAATCGGGTGATATCTCACACCCTCTGAACTGATTCACTGGAGATGGCTCGTTCTCCAAGAATTTCGAACACAAACCCTAAGGTCTCCGTGCTCAGACAAAACTGATCAATTTTCAATTCTCAAAAGTCATAATCGCTCTATTCCCAAGGCAAAACCTCTTTATTGCACAAAAGTGCGATTTCCTTAATAATAGGGAATTTTAAAATATTTCAACTTTTAATTCTTTTAATTGCAATAGTCTCAGCCAAATATTAAATTATAAATTTAATATGTGAAATGGCCCCTTTCCTGATGTTGGGCGCCCCCTTTATGAGAATCACTTAAGTTATAATTAAAAATTATAACTTTATATTATAATCATTAAATAATTAATATTTAATTAATGCAATTAAATATTAATATTTCTCCAGTTACTCATCCGATAACTGATCCGTCAGTGCGAACTCTGAAATAATCTGACGCTGCATACATCTGCTAAAAATAGCATAGGTCCCGCTGCCGGCTGCTAAAATAGCAATTAAACGTCCGAATGAGCCCGAACGAAAGCCAATTGATCAAAACTGCCAATCTGACGCTGAGCCAAGCTCCCAAACGACCCTCTAACCACTCTGTCAGCCTACGAGGGTCTCTGATAGGCCAATCTTACGATCTCTGATGCTCGCCAAAAAATGGGGACATGACAGTCCGCCCTCCCTAAAATTGCTTGACCCCAAGCAATCTCTACTGCAAGGAAAACTCCGATCCTCGGAAGGCCCAAAAGAAAACTGTGAAATGTCCCATACATCACGATCTGTCTCCTGTAGCATCATCAAAAAATCAACTGCGCAATCAATACCTGGATCCCAAACCCAGCGTAAAAGTCTGTCGTGACGGTCCTCCTCAGGCTGCCACTGCGCTCTACTGCCTCCAACTTCACCATGCTGAAAATAGTGAAGCAACTCAATGGGACCCACCCCATACTCTGTGTCAAAGCTGTCGCCACCGGGATCCCAATACAATATGAATCCACATCCATCTGTCATGCAGAGATAAACACTTCTAAAAGCATCTACTATCCTGAATCTCTCCCTGTCTTCTGCTAAATACTCATGGATGTGATAACTGCCCAAACCATCATGCCAACTAATACCATAGTCGCCCTGTAACCATGTACCTGTATGAAACTGCGACATAGAAGTATCAAGCCCTGTCAAATACATATTGGCATGATGTAAAACGGACTGCTGTCCCTGCAAGTAATACCCCGCAAACTGCTGAGTCAAGCACCTGCATCCGCTAATCCCATCTTGTGAAGATGCTAACTCTGCACACAATAATGAATTACTCTCCTCAACTGTACCGAGAGAATCACCCTGTGCACAAGTATGGTGCATCGAATACGAATCATGTACAGGTGGATCAAAGGAAAAACCGTAAGCACTCCTCACCGTGTACACCTCATTGAACTCCTCTGTGAGTCTGGTTTGGAATTGCGATGCACTGGAACAATCCCAAACACTACGATCATCACCCAACCTGGAACTAGTATCAAGAGTACGATCAGCGTCCAACTCGAAGAGTGGGTTATCATAGATCGAACCACCATCAAATTCAAACAATGGATTATTCACAAACTGCACAATCACTCCACACTGATCTGAATCATCCATCTCTGAATCGCTGGAATAATAAATTGAATTGTACTCCTGACTAGGCTCAACCAGCTGCCGATCATAGTCAACTGCATCCGATGAAAAGACTGATTTGCTTCCAGGAGAGGGAAACAAATCATCACAAGTACCAATCTCCCAACTGGATGAGACTCTGAATATCTGCTGTGAAGATGGACAAGTATCGAGGGTTGTCACACAACTCTCCAGTGTACCATCAACCATGTCACATGAACTATCAATGAACTGCCCTGCATCACCTATCACGGAACTAATCTCAAGAGAACCTGGTGCAACGCGTGGCTCACTGCCACTCTCATCGAGTGCACTCATCCTATCTGTATCAACTGCTCCTGTGAATGTGATGGATGTAACCACATCCTCAACATCTCCCTCACTGCTATGAACCCTGGGTGTATACTCCTCACCAACGGCTGCCATGGAAAACTGAACCCTATCAAAAGATGGTGAAGGTTGTGCTAAACTCAACGCCACGGTAAACCTCTCAATCTGTAACTGTGACTCTTGAAGAGCCAACTGGGTGCTATGCAATGAGTCCCTAGTCACCTCAAGCGCATGAGTGAGCTCATCCATCTACTCTTCCCTTCCCTTCAATGCATCATGACAAATGCAATCCCACTCGAGAAGGAAATCCCTGTTTGCAAGTAATTTAAGGTAGTTTTGTTTCATCGTTCCAATTGCTTCTCGGAGTGCATGTATCACTGCAAGGGAAAAACCACTCTCACTGTGCTCATCTGTCAAAGGCGGACTCCAACCATAGGTAGTCAACATCTGACGAGCAACATCAAAATGCTCAAGGGCGGTGGCAATCATATTATCATTCACTTGTAGTTGCCCAACCAAATGATGAGGATTCTGAAGCTTACGACCCCCATACAAGATTTCCGGTTCACAATAAGCACTGTGATAGGACGCTGATTCGTCATCACTCACCTCATGATAAGCAGCATCATGTGTGCTTTCACCCATGCACACCTCAACATCTAAGGTACTGCCGCTCTGTACCTCAACGGATGGCTCAACTGGTACGGTAGAAGTTGCTGGTATGACAGTATCTTCACACGCTTCTACTCCAAAAGTAACTGCATGCCCATCCAAAGCATGATCCTGGGATTCCATATCAACACATGAATCCTCTAGCTGGTTTTCAAAGGTCTGATCCGGAAAATCAGACTCACCATGATATAAATTATCAACACCAATTGCATCTGTAGTACCCAACTCTTGAGTCTCTTCACGTGACAACTCAATAGGGTTACTTTGCATCTCTGAAACAGCTGCTGGCTCATGCTCACGCGAAGTTTTACCATCGCTGTCATAAAAATCAGAAGTAGTCTCCATAGTAGATACTTCTTGAGTCACCTCTTGCAAGGACGATGTAGGTAAGTCATTACCCAAAGCTGTGCTAGTGTGTTCTCGAATTAAATCAGCACTTCTGTCAAACTCATCACATAAATTTCTGCCTTCTGCATAGGAATTTGAATATATCAAATCATTTTGACGAAGAGTTGTATCATGCTTATGTGTAGATTCTCTATCCCTTCCAGGTGTAAACAACTCACGAGCTATAGTGAGGTATTCCTTTCTTGCCCACTCTGTCTTATGACAAAGTCTCGGGTGCAAATCCATGAAGCTCAAGAAAGGAAGTTCCTTTTTAATTTTCTGCGGTAGAATGCTATACTCCTGGAACATGCTATTTACTTCTCTTTCTGTGTTTTGTGGTGTTCTGTCAATAGTAATCCTTCCGCTGATCTCAGGTGATACTAACTGCCACTCATCGTTCGCTGTCCTAAATGTATCAACGAACAAACCCTCATGCTTCTCACCTGATATAACCTCATCGGGCTCCTGTCTCATGAAAGTGGGCCTAGTAGGCCAATCTGCTGTCCGTGACACTGTCCTAGGAGCTCTTCGTGAACCTGCAACACTCCTGTCATCGTCACAATGTGGTGACGATCTCCTCGGAGTACCCAGTCTCTGAAGTGCAACTGCCAACTGCTGTAATACACCATTTGACTGCCGTTGACCTGCACTAAGATCTCTGAGTGCATGCAAGACCTCTGCACCGTTCTGATCTCTGTTATCGTGAGGAATCCCTGTTCTAAGATTATCTGTTCTATCAGTCCTGTAATTCCTGTCAGCCATGTTTCCCGGCTGTCGGATCGAACCCTGTTGCCTGTCAACCAAAGCTCGCCTGAATGTGTAATACCTGGTAAAAACCCACTGTTCTGGCTGCAGAAGATGGCTAAACCCTCAGGATGGCAGGATTTAGCTCTGATACCACTGTAGAAACCCTAAGTTTCCCCTAATCCTGAATCTGAAAAGTTTTCTGATGTTTTTCTGAAGTTTTGGTTTTTTGACGTTTTTGAACAATAAATGAAGAGTACGATTTTGCATGGATTGAATAATAAACTCAAATGAAATCAAATAGTTGCTATAAGAAGCTAATAGCTAATCGAATGAGTAACCAGTAAGTTTTATTGAACTCTCCAAATCATTACAATACTGGATCTTGACATGCATATAAAGAAAACAATGGATTTGCAATATTTCAATGAACCTGATTTCAGCCGCTCCAGGAAAGAATGAATTCAGTACGGCCATATAAATGTGTGTTTCCCTTTTGTCAGAAGTTGCAAGAAGATCCCAGATGCCTGGACGCCCCTCCACTGTGCAGATGAATGATCAAAAGAATGGAGATTTCCTCTGTGAGAGAGTACGGCTTAGAGAAGGTGCTGCCCTGCTGTGCAAAGTACGGCTGACAGCAGCAAATAATCAAATGAGGTACGGCCCCCTCTGTTCCTCCTGTCTGGCAACCTCAGATCACTTCTTATACCCTAGCGCCACCAAGGATGCAAACTGGTAATCAAAATGATAGGCGTTTCCCTGAAGATCACAAACTCGCCTCCTTTCATGCAAGTACGGCCCTGTCAGAAATGTACGGCCTGATATTACACAGCAGCAATAAATATTTTGTACGGCCCTCTGAAGATTCCTTGAATATGATGAATATAGGCGCCTCACTACTGCAGACTCTTCTGGATGAAGAAACTTGTCTGAAACCCTGATGAAATAAATCTCTGTGAACTCTGTAATTTCTTCTGGATGAAGAAATCTCACAATTGGCAGTAAATCGGGTGATATCTCACACCCTCTGAACTGATTCACTGGAGATGGCTCGTTCTCCAAGAATTTCGAACACAAACCCTAAGGTCTCCGTGCTCAGACAAAACTGATCAATTTTCAATTCTCAAAAGTCATAATCGCTCTATTCCCAAGGCAAAACCTCTTTATTGCACAAAAGTGCGATTTCCTTAATAATAGGGAATTTTAAAATATTTCAACTTTTAATTCTTTTAATTGCAATAGTCTCAGCCAAATATTAAATTATAAATTTAATATGTGAAATGGCCCCCTTTCCTGATGTTGGGCGCCCCCTTTATGAGAATCACTTAAGTTATAATTAAAAATTATAACTTTATATTATAATCATTAAATAATTAATATTTAATTAATGCAATTAAATATTAATATTTCTCCCGTTACTCATCCGATAACTGATCCGTCAGAAGCTGACGAACTCTGAAGTAATCCTGAACGCTGCTACGCCATACTGCTAAAAATAGCAGGGGTCCCACGCTGACTGCCAGGAACTGCTAAAAATAGCAATTCTGCAAGAACGTCCGAATGAGCCCGAACGAAAGCCAATTGATCAAAACTGCCAATCTGACGCTGAGCCAAGCTCCCAAACGACCCTCTAACCACTCTGTCAGCCTACGAGGGTCTCCTGATAGGCCAATCTTACGATCTCTGATGCTCGCCAAAAAATGGGGACATGACACTTGCTCCTCAACTTTGGCGCCATCTGGCTTTACTCTTTCCAAAACTTCTCCTCGCGAGAGCAGTGTGTAGTACCAGCTGCTAAAATCATATGCAACTCCAACTTCAATAATCTTCTCATCGATCAATCTCTGCTTCAGAATATCCTTTATTTCTCGAAGACATGGGATAATTTTACTTTGAATGTCTTGGAGGCCATCCCATGCTTCCGCCAAGTTGGCCACTCGTGAGAGCACAAAGGAAGTTTGCCCATAAACATATGCCAACTTTTCTGCGAATGCTATTGCTTCCTCTTTCTTTCCTGCCATCCATTCTTTAGTTTCTCTGGCTGTAGTCAATTCCTCTTCAAAATTTCTGACCGGTTCTTGTGAAGAATTTGGAAGTGGAGGGGCTGATTGGTCACCTTGATTGAGTGGCCTGGTTAAATGCTGGATATATTCTTTCAGACGTTCAATCTCTCTTTTATATTCCCTCTTCTTCGCCACTTCCCTTTCCAGCCTAGATTTGATGGTGGCAACAAAATTATCCAGGTCCTCAACTTCCTCTTCTTTTGTTGTCGGACCAATATCAATAGTTGTGATGGAATATTCATGTGGGGCAATTTCGTCTTGGAATTTATCAACTGTAGGCACTGCAATCTGCACTGTGCGGTTACCAGCCTCATCTCTTTGTATGGCAAAAAATTTCTTGGCAGGCTTTCTTGTGGCAGTTTGTTCTAGCCTCGCCAAGAAGTCTGTGGTATCATCTTCTTCTGGTACTTCTATTGGCGCCTTTATCTTTAGTCTCTCTTTCAGCCAATCCGGGATGGTTGATTGTTCAATTCCATCTTCTTGATGATCTTGGACGTCTTGCATATCCTGAACTTCTGGCATATCCTGAATCTCTTGCACGGATGGGTCTTCCTGGATTCCCTTGAGAGTGGAAATCATTCCCTCTTCAAATTTTCCATCCATGATATCCATGTCATTGTCCGACTCCAGAATCTCCGTGCCTGTAGGAGAAGGATGATCATCATCTCCTAATTGCATTGGCTCCATATCTCTTTCCAAAACTGGTGAAGGAATTCTGACTTGCTCCCATGTCTCTTCTTCCATGGTCAATATTTCATCTATATTTCTAGATGTAGCCAAATGAAGGGGCTTGGATTTATGCTTCTTTTGAGTGGGTCCTTCATCTACTATTTTCTTCTTGTTCTGCTTTGCAGAGTCATCGATTTCTTTTCTCTTTTTCAGGTTGGCAGCATCAGTTGGTCCACCTCCATGAGATGCACCGGCATTTGAAGAACAAGACTTTGTATCACCCATCAATTCATGTGTGAATTGTACATTCCTTTGTCGTAAAACTTGCACTTGCTGGTCCATCCACCATTGGGAATATTTGAACACAAGCCTCATGAATGTTGCCAGGTCACCAAGCTTAGGCTCAGACCATCTCACAGGAGGAAGTGGCTGCCTTTCATCAAAGCCCGACTGCACGTATACTCCATCATCATCCAGCTGATCAGGTACTCGGAAGAGTTCTGTCGTCCTTATCATATTTAGCGGCAGCCTTGACCACAGTCTTTTTCTCACATCATATTCATCAGCTGCATTTGCCCAAAAATCTTCTAAGTCTATTCTGTGTTTATATTTCTCTTCGTCCACAATTCCAATGTGACGGAGTGGATCAAAGTTAACTCTGGGCTTGTAGGATATGAACAGGTATCTTTGCATCTCTAATCGAGCACTCTCTGCCACTTGCGCTGATGGACATGATTCTTCCATATTGCCAATGAAGAGTGGAAAAGTGATAGCTGCTTTCTGCTTTGGCCTTTGGATATTTTGATATGTCTCCAATTGCCTCAAAACTTCCAACAAAACCATTTTGTTGGTAGGATAAATGGGCAGTCTGTATGGGCGACCTGTGAATCCTTGAATCATGATGTATGTAAATCTGGGAAACTGGATGAACCAGGATCCGTATCTGCCGATCAAACTTTTGGCTTCACGAGTGAGCCTCTGATGTGTTCCGGCTTGGAGAATTCGAGTGATATACATAAGAAAGGCACCCGTCTAAAGTGTGACTTCTCCTTCAACTGCAACTGCAGATAAGAGGACTTGAACTCTCCTTCGCCATTGCCAACTATGCCTTTGCAAATCAGGCCAGCATATCTGTAGGTCCTTGCAAGCAGATATATGACATAAGAACTCATATGGAAGGTTTTGGTTCTCTCCAGGTTGACCAACTGCTCGTGGAGACTGTCACTGATCATTCTTGACCAGTTGAACATTTTAACCCTGGAAGTTATTTCATCAATGAAATAATACATCTAGGTTTCAAAAGGCTCACCTTGAGGATTGCCCACCATTTTGTTCAACAGCAAGACAATATCTCCGTATTCTTCTTTAAAATTAGTTCTGGACAATTTCTTTGGCATCTTTTTGGTAGTGGGTTTGGGCTTCACCAACTAGGACTTATTCATATTTGATGCACATAGATCTTGTTGATCTTCGTAAAGTTTACGTGCACCATCTTTAGTTCGATAAGATGTCTGGTGGTAAGCTGGAATTCCAAATGTCTCTTGTATGGCTGGCTCAGTCAAATATGCCAGTACTCTTCCATTAGGTGCCTCTATCTGTCTTTCCTGTGCATTATAATGCAATGCACACTCTACCATGAGCTTTGGCTATTCTTTTGCTGGCAGAAATCCAACTGCATGAACAATACCGTTGCGCATCATCCTTCTTGCAATTGGCGTAGGTAAAAATCCATCACTTCCGTACATTCTTTTCTTAAAGTCATCAAGGTCAATATGGCCGAGGTCAGTGTCCACAATGTTTTCCCATTTGGATTTGAACTTGGACTATGGTTGCGAACCCTTATTGGCGAACTTCATTTTTATTCTCTTGAAAATATATCTATTTAGCAAAATCCAATTGTTTCCATTAAATCAAGTTCGAACTTGGCTTGCACTTAGCTTCCGAATGGCAAATTTTATCTTCAGCATTAGTCTCCAGGAAAGTTGCTAAGTCTGGCGCTAGTTCAATGAAGTCCTTTTTTTGTCCTTTTCCAAATCTGAGTCTTAGAGAAAATTTCAAATTTTATCTCTTTGGGTGTTGAAAATAAAAATAAAAATAATAAAAATAATTATTTTCATGTGTCATTTTTCAACCTCTTTATTTTAATTATGGCCTTTTATTTTTATCTAAGGCAAATTTGATTTTTCTAAGTTATTCATTGTCTTTGCCTTAGACAAATCTTTTTCTTCCATTTTATTTTGCCATAATTTTTTTACAACTCCCTAAGTCTTTGACGAATTTTGTTACTTTCTAGGCATATCAATGGTAGGCTTAGGAAAAAATTTCTTTATTTTCTCTAAGTATGGTGAATTTATCAAGGTGCCAAGCATATCATTTAACATTTCAATGTCCAAGCTTAGGCAAAATTTTGATTTTTTTTTCACTTCCTCTTGGTATGGCGGACTTGTCAAGTGGTTTGGACATATATTTATGGACTTGGGCAGACTTGGCAAGTGCTTTTGCCATCTTTCTTTCATGCTGGGCGGACTTGGCTCTTTCTTATTCCATTCTTTCCATGGGCAGACTTTGCTATTAGTTGAGCCATTCACATTTTACTAAGAGCGGACTTCACTCTCACTTATGCCATCCCCTTGTTGAGGGGTGGACTTCACTCATTGTCAAGCCATCTTCATATGGCGGACTTCACTTAACCTTGTGCCATCCTTTCTTATGCTGGGCGGACTTTCCATGAGTCCATGCCATCTCTTGTTTTGCTGGGCGGACTTGCTTGTTGTCCATGCCATCTTCTTGGGGCGGACTTTACCTACCCTCAAGCCATTGCCTTGTGAGCTGGGCGGACTTGGTACTTCTTCAAGCCATTTTATCTTAGGTGCACTTTCCATAGTCTCATACCATGGCCATGTGAGCTGGGCGGACTTAGCTTGTGTTCATGCCATTTTGCCAAGGCATAGGGCGGACTTTCCAGCCTCCCTTTCATGCCTTCATGAACTCATATCTCCATACTTAGGCAATTTTCACCATGATTTTCAGACTTTTTCATGGATTTTTCCAGAATTTTAAATGATTTTCTGTGACTTTCCATTGGTTTTTTGGGACTTCTGACTGACTTTTTGAAATCCGGGCACTTTCCAAAGATGGAAACCCTGTCAAAAATAGAAACTTTTCTAAAAATAGTAACTTTCCAAAAATAGCCCCTAAAAAATAGGAAGTCTAACATGGGCCAAAAATGCCAAAAATGAAGTCCCTAAAAAATAGGGGGTCCAGAGGGACAATCCCCAAAAGGTAGGAGATGTCAGAATTGACTGAAATGACAATCGATCTTTGTCCCTCGGGCCCTCTAAGTACCATGACGATGTTTACACAATGTTTTAGGCTCAAATTCTTCGCTTGACTCGGGTGACCATTCAAAAACTCAAACTCTAAACCCCCAAATAGAGACCGGATGAAACTGAAGCGCAATGGCAAAGCCCTAAAAAGAAAACTACTAGGGTCCCCATTGGCAATGGGGCTATGTGTGAAATAGGTCACAACAGGTAGCAAAAATCTTTCTTGACTATATAACTCAGCAAACCAAAATATAAATTTAAAAAGAAAAAAACAGGATTTGATTGGGAAAAAATCAAGACTACAAAAAATGCAGAAAAAAAGTGAAAAAACTGCTATTTTTAAAATTCAAAGGCAATATAATTGCATAGAAATAGAGAGTGAAGAAAAATGAGAGTTTACACCAGGAATTTTTGAATAAGTTTTTTCATTAATTTCTAGATCCCTGATTACATTATACAATGCATAGTAATATAGTATGATAGTTCATTACTATATAGTAACATACTGCAGAGTACAAAATTTAACTTTGAAGTACACAATAACAAAAAATGGATTGAGCCAATGATATGCTACACTAGAGTCTTGCAGGTCTTGATGATGAAGCTCCTTGGGTAAATCCTCTCCTAGTTCAATCAATATTTTTACGAATTCAATTAAAATTTTCATAAAAAAAATTGCTTCTCATCATTTGATGTCCATTCATAATTTGGGTTGTTCTTGTCAAGGTCAATTGGCTAATCTTCCTCGACGCTGCTTGATATTGTCAAATTCAATTCATACATTAGTAACATACACACAATTTCAGTGATTAGGATTATGTATAAAAATTAAAACCCCTAACCTTAACCTTGATTGTTGATAAAACATTGGGGGTTGGGGATTTTTTTGCAAAAAAGAAAGGCATTTTTTTAATAATTTCTTATATGAATAAAAAGGAGGAATTTTGTTCAAAAAATTTGAACCTGAAGGACGAAATGCTCCAAAAATCGTTGAAGGCTCTGAGTCAGCTAAAATCCCATCCAAAATGCTCTGATTCCTGTTCAAAATGTTTAAAAATGCTTTGGTTTAGCTTATAATCTGGTAAAGAATGCTCTGGTTCAACTTAAAATCCCATCTAAAATTCTCTGTAATTGCTCTGGTTAAGGTAAAAAACCAGCTGAATGAGAAAGTGAACAAAAAAAAAAAGCAAACACATTTAAATGTAGAATGAACTGCCTAAAATCCCAAAAAAATTGCCCAAGTTGTGAAAAAATCAATCCAGTTGCGAGTAATTGTGATTCATACATTTAAATCACATTTTTATGACACTTAAATGACAAATAATTGGGAAAAAAAATCTCAGAGCATGATTTATTCAAAAAAACTGTTAAAAACTGGCAGAAAAAATGGTGCCCTAGGACAAGTGCCGATTTATTGCAAGTAATTGTGATTTTTTAAAAGATTTTTGCAACTACGTATTATTCTATAAGTTCTAAGTTTCTTTCCTTATCTTTTACTGTATGGACATTGCTACGTTACTAATGTTCAAGGAAGTACTAAAATGGGGTTCAAGTTACCATTAGTTATGAATGATTTGTGGTAAGAAAACATGTAGAGGGTGGAATAGCTCTAATGTTTATGTTGACGTATAGAGGAATCTCCCAACTGTACTTGTATTTACTAGGCAAATCTTATGGCATCAGAACTGTTTTTCTTCACTATATGAGAGACATGAAAGGCCCTTATACTAGGCATATCAATAAAATGTCTTAGTGTTTCACTTTGTCAAATCTCCATAATAAAAAAAATAAACTGTGACTATGTTATTTAATGTTATAGGTCAAGTGATTTGCACAATGCCTCTATATATGCTGAAATCAGGACAAGGATTCCAGATACTATTCCTTGGGATTACAATGCAGAGAATATGGTTGGTGTGCCAGTAAGCTTTGCAGTCAAGGTAATGTTTGTCTGGACACAAACAAGCTAGATAAGATCGTTGACCTAGATAAAATACTAGACTTTAAGGATCAATGAAATCTACTGAGTACTTCTCACAAAGCTTATGAGAGTGGATTGTATAATAAATTTTGTAGGAGTCATGCAAAGCATACATCTGGTTAAAGAAAGCTTCCAATTACATCTGTCAAAGTGTGGAATTGGATATGCAGTTTTGGATAAATCTGTAACAGTTTGTCTGTATGTGACTTTTTGGGAAAAGTTAAAAGTGTCGTTAGAACTCAGATGTATGATTTCTTTCTTCGAGAAAAAGGAAGATCATTTAAAAATGTATTTTAATTCTGATGGTGTGTTCCAGTCTGCTGCTTTGAAAGAAGCGATAGACGATCTTGAATGGCCTGGCTCAAGCATCCAACTGTCTATAAATCCAGACCCTCCTACGGTTACTTTTAAAGGTGAAGGTCATGGCGATTTGCAGGTACCAAATATAAAGTTTTAAATTCTTAGTATCATAAGTAATTAACTCATTTTTTAGTAAAATTGTGATTTTCCTGGATTTTTACTGTGTATTTTATTTGCATCGACATTTCGGAACACACTCTGTGATCCATTTTTTAGTTTTACTTTCAAGATCCATGTAGTGAGAATCTACTCTTGGGTTTCTATTTTACAGATTGACTTCTTTTATAATGCTCAATTCGATCTTTTCATTGCATTTCAGTGTGATCGCTATGTCTCTTACAGGTAACAACCAGATAGACTGGGGAATGTCCTTGTATAGAAAACTAACTTGGTTACTTCTTGTTTGATATCTTCACATAATTCCTCTTAACAGTTTACAAAATTTTAATGTTAAGAGCACTTTCTTCAGTATGAATTTGGCACCGAAAAAAATAAAATTCCCTTAAATGGTTTCTCTCAACAAGTTACTCTGCAGGTACAAATATAAGTTTCTTCGTGCAACTACTGCAAATATTCCAACTGGTGTTTTGAAGGATAACAGAGGAAGCAAGCTAACAATTGGGAGGAATGGACTATTGAAGATTCAACATTTGGTATCTGTGCGTCCAGCACCTGGTCATTCGCAGCCTGGAGATTCTTGTGGCAATCAACAGCAGCAGAATCGTATTTCATACATTGAATTTTTTGTGAAACCTGAAGAAGATGATGAAGAAACAAATGATTCTTAAACTTATAAACAAATTGGATATTACTAAACTGGAAAATTTTCTAGCAGGTTGCAGCAAGCAATTTCTAGCTTGCTAAAAGATATAGCAGCATGCTTTCTCTATAAGGAATTTGGGATGAAATGACTTTTAACAACAGTTAGGTGCAACTGGTCTTTAGAAATCAACCAAGTGTACCACCTTTCCAGATGATTGTTTCCATGCATGTCAATGACTGCATCTGGCTCGTAACTAAGAGTGGTGGGGAGATTTTGAGGACTCCAGAACTTTTATCAAACAAATTGTCGCTAGCAGCATAATTTCCATGTTGACAAAACACAGATTTAAATCAGAAGCTCTGCTCCTCCAGAAGGGAAATTTGATGATGTTGCAATTTTAAGAGTTCATTAAGATTTTGAACTACTTAATTTTGATGGTTCTCACTAATGTATGAGCATCAGTTAGAAACAGGTGATTGATACTGCACTTTTTAGTGCTATTGGTGGCAATATAAGTGATAGTTTGTACGTGGGCCTCTTTGCTACGTTTTGTGAACCAAACTCTATGATCTAGTTATGGTACTATATGTTTTATGCCTCGAATTGTTGTTCTGCTCTGGTTGAGAGTCATGAAGTTAATTTTGGACTGGGATGTTGGGGTTGTTCGAATAGATCTAATTTCTGCAGATGGCTGCTGTTGCGTGGAAGCTGGTATTGATTGTGATTCTCTAACTAAGAGCAAGATGGTCGAATATCTTTGATTAAAATCTCACGAGTTCTAATATTAATTAATCAGAATAAGCTGCAAAAGTATCATTTATTAGAGTACGTTATAGCCATAATTCTTTGGTGATCTCTTTTCTGTGGGATAACGTGGAGTGTTATTCAATATCGATTTGTTATAATGCTAGTCAGAAGGTTGACATTCATGAAGCCATTTTTAGTTGTGGTTTTATGGCATTTATATGAACTTATTGTAGGCTCTCTCAAGCGGAGTTTTAAAGCTTGCTTAGCATAGAATGTGCCATTTTGAACTCGAATAATTTATAAACAAATCTAACTTATTTGGCTGTATCACGTTTTGTGGAAACCAGTTTCAATGCTGGGATAAGTTCATGCAAAAATGATTTTAGATGTAATCTGAAACTCTTCCCTTCTAAAATACTTGGATCAGGATTAGCCCTTCCATGCTTATATTTCTCCTCTCTCCGTCTTCTTCACCATTAAATTTGCAGGATGGGATTTCATGGCACATATAAAATCACATCAACTCTATTCTGTGGAGACACTTGAACCTTGACATTTAAGGTTTATCCATAAAAAGCAAGCCAAAAAAAAAAGGCAGGGTGCATCATTTGAAGCATTTTTTATAGAGATTATATGTTAAACAATAGCAATTAGTCCTTATGTTTAAAAGTAGAATTAAATGTGTGTTGTGTAGTAGCTAATTCTTGTTGCAAAATGTTTGAGAATTAATTTATTTGGTGATGACACATGTTAGTAAACTGTATGAGCTTGGACATTAGTCTTCACATGTTGAAGATGTACAATTTGGGTGAGTTTGAAAGTTAAGATTCTAGTGTCCTTATGAATTTACAATGCTCAATAGTGAGTTTTCTGCTTTCTTTCCATTATAGATGCGGAAAATAAAAACACATCATAAGATAGCATTAGATATAGTTAGCTATTCTTACAAATTAACATTAAATAAAAAAAAACAAACAAACAAACCTAAACTCTAATGTTATGTAAGGATTGTTTAAGTGGTATTTTAGCAGATGGTCATAGCAACTTAATGAGTTTTTAACATTGTCTCTAGCTAATTTGGCATGGTATAACATATATTTAGTGGTTTTCAATGTTTTAGATAGTATTTGATATATTATTGACCAAGTAGAAGTATTTGAAAGATATAGTAAAATAAGAATATGGTTGTATTCTGCATCATTAGCAAACATTCAACATATAATAAATGAGTTATGCCACAAATTAATTGCCTGTGAAAACACAAATCTTCTCTAGGAAGTCTCTCGAGCAATAAATCTAATATAATGTTTATTGCTTGGCATTTGATAGCTCACAAATGGTAGAGCCTTGCATGTTGCCAATTAAAGGTGGTCATTTACTATAATTAATTGTCAACACTATTTCATCCAAACATGGATCATTAATAGAGTTAATATTTGAGCCTTGAATTTATATTTGAATAAGATGTTAGCATAAAATAACTTAAAGACCTCAAGTTTCTGAACCAACTAAAGGAAAATAAGATAAAGTGAAGTTAAAAAATAAAATTTAATAGGTAGCTTCATTATAACTTAATAATCATAGTGAGTCTTGTTTAATCAATGATTTTGACACCACTAGTTTCTTGATGGGATAAGGAATCACACATCAGCATAATATCTTAGTAATTTCAAAACATGGGCCATACCATTGCGCTTCTTTAATATTAAAAATAAATTCCAAATCAACTTGAAGCATCAAATATAGGCTAGCAAAGATAGGTGCATATAACTTATACACCATACTTCACAATGGTTGAAAACACCTATAGATACATGAAGATCTTTAAGTTGTATTATCACCTATCTCAAATATCATCAATATCATCAAATATGCAAGCATGGCATTTGTAACTTGGGAAAATGAGTTTAAACATAAAGGAGGCAATGAATTAACACGATAAGCCATAAAGACTACAATTCAAAATCCAATACAATCCAAATCAACAAACAGAATGCAAGCAACACAACGAAATCAAAATTAAGAAAGCATTAATATTACCTTCATTGTGTTGACATGCCTTCCATTTTTCTCCTTTGCTTTGCTTTGCTCTGAGATTTGGTATGCTCTTGGCTTCAAGCTCAAAATTGTGTATGATAGCAATGATGCAAAACACCAAAGTTCGTGGTTAGCCATCAAGGAGATGTGAGGCTTGATTTTCTAGAAATAATTGATTTGAATGAACGATCCTGATCAAGAGGTGGAAGATCAAGATCAAGGGTTGAGGATTGTTGAGAGGAATTGATGAATGAGTTAATTGATTGCAACTGGATGTAGGATTCTAGTTAACTATTTGCATGGAGAATTGATTGAAAAATCAAGTGAATTGATTGTTTTGTTAACTCACATTGAGTGGAGTGAACTGATTTGATTGATTAGTGAACTAGAATTGATTATGCAGTCGATTGAAAGAGAGTGGTTAAGTTTGAGGGAATTATGGATGAGATAATAATTAATTATTTGAGGAACGTGCAAGTGAGGATTAATTAATAAATAAAATGTTTATTTATTAATAGTGAATGGATAATGTTGAGATGAAATAGGAGAATTAAATAATTAATAACAATTATTTAATTTATGAAGGTGTTTGAATGTTAATTAAACAATTAATAATAATTACTTAATTAAAATAGAAGAATAAGTGTAATTAATGACGTAATTAAATAAATAAGTTTTATTTAATTAATAATGAATTAATTAAATAATGTAAAGTTAATTAATAATAGAATATGATATTTGCTAATAATTAAATAATGAAGTATTATATAATAATTAGGGGAAAATGGTGAAAATTAGTATAAAAGTGTTCCTCATAGACTTGAACAATTTTAGATATCTACAACATCCGTCTATTGAACCATATTAAAATTACAGTCAATGCAAAGTCTAATGTCACGAATATCACTTGCAGGTTCTAAATAAGACAATGATTCCAAATATTGATAACAATCATTTCACAATAAAATCTTGAAATGAAGTGTTCTAATACTTTTTTTTAACCATATGTAATGACACTACCTCTAATAAAGAAAGAATCATATAAGACTCAAATATAAAAACCTTCTTTTAATCGGCCATGAGATACCAATTCTAAACCAACTACGATGACATAGAACTATTCATCATTCTCTTCCAAACACTTATCTTTCTTTTTCATAATCCAAGATTATGTATATCATTATTACCTAGAAACTTAAACCAAAAACAAAATATTGTCGTAGTCAAATTCCTTATTAAAGGGTGACATTTTCTTTTTCAATATTTGCAAAGTGTTCTTTAAGACAATACAAGAAAACTATATACAAAGATGAGTGATATTTGTGGGCTCAACAAGATGAAAGCAATATAAATTGAAATTAAAGATTGGCTTCTTTGAAAGTAGAAGCTCAATAGTCAATTTTTTTCAAAGATATAAGATTGGATTTGTGTCATTAATTTGTTATTGTCATCAATTATATATGAAGATCTATTGTAATCATTGTGATAATTTGACAAGACCGTCATATCAAAATCCAAAAATTTAAATTACTAACACTTTATAAACTGTCCATTATTATTATTTTTAAATTATTAAATACTATTTTAAAACTAAAATTATTTGATAAAAAAGAAAAGAAAAAGTGCGGCTAATCTCAAGAAAGCATGGTAGCCAAAGAAAAATTAGAAAGGACAACACAAGAAAACATAGGCATATCGTTGAGCATAAGGGGCATACCTTTTACAAAGTTTGTCATTATTTAAGAAAGCTACCGTGGAGTTCAAAAATCACACCCACGTTAGAAATAATACATTCAGTTAGAAATATTTTAAGCCCATACTATAAATACTTGTGATTATTTTATTTTTGAATAAAAATATATTCTGAGTTTGCAATTTTTGCCAAAGCCCATGCTATTTTTGATCTAGAGTTGGCTATTTTTAGATCATCTGTCTTATCACACGAGAGAAACAAACATTAAGGGATAATTCATAATAATTTGTACTGCTAGTTAAATTGGTAGTTGCATATTGTATTATTAGAATTAATGGATGAAATAATTTGTAATAAAGCTTGTAAATCATGTATACAGTTGTAACTAGAGTTGAATTTTAGTTAGTTTATTTCATTTATTTTGATGTTGTAGTTTTGTAAATAGTATAAATAAGTGTTTTTTTCACTTAATTTCATCAATGGTAATTCTTACACATGTTTATTGTTAGAATTGCGATTCAATAAGTATTTAATATTATTGTTATCTTAAATTTTTATTCATTCAATGATATTTATTATGCCTATCTTGCTTATGCATATTTATTGAGATGTCTCATTACGTGTGCAAGTGAGATCAAAGGTGTAGATTGTGATTTGGTATCGAGTCTTGCATTTAATTTTACTACCAACATTCATGTTCATGTGATTTAGCCTATTCAAACTTTTGTGTGTACTTACATTGTTTAATCTCTGCATTTAATTGAACAATGCAAGTGTGAAGTTGTAGAATTTTCTTTTAGTAAAAAAGCTCAAAAATTGCTTACTAGTGCTATGTATTGAATCACCTTATGCTCTAGATTAAGAAAACAAATATATAGGATTTATTAATTTTATTTGTAATACATACTCGTAAAATTCTCTAAAAAATACTATTAAGATTAAAAAAGCAAGTACATATTGTATATAGTAGGTTATTTTTATATTATAGGGTGCTTCCCCTTCTAATTTGAAGATAATTTATACTACACATCCATTCTATTTTGTGTTGCATTGAAAAGTACAAATTAAAGCACTAGCCAAATTTTGGTAACTCTACTAGGGAATGCCATACAAATATTGTCTTATCTATATATTCATTTAATTTGACATAAAGAATCTATAGTTCATATGCACATTTTCAAGCTTTAGAAGAAGAATCACTACAAGCTATGGGTATCAGGAGGCTAACTACATCAACAAAAATTGTTCACCTCCATTGTTGACATGAAGAAATTAGATTGGTCTATTGCCATTGATACAAAATCATGAGATTACTTATGGACCAATAAATAATTTTTTTAAGTTTTATGGTGACGACAAACATCTTGATGAGAATATTTCAATCTTTACAAAAACATGTGAAATTCTAAGTGTTTCACATGAAGATGTAGTTTTTTGTTTGTGGAGACATTGCAAGGTGTAACAACTGATTGGTTTCATCACCTTGTTGCTAGTTTTATTATGAGTGGGGAATCAATGTGTAATTTGTTTATTGCAAGGTTCAAACCTTCGAAAGGCAATAATATCTTGTTTGCACAACTCTCAAATGCCAAGAAAGATGAAAGAATAATATTCTTTTGTTAGTTGTTTGAATGATAGTTCTCATGTGCCTACTTCACCAACAAGGTATTTGGAAATAGTGTCTTCTCTTGCATACATATATTGTTGTTCCATGCAACAAGTGAACATGGTGGAGAATATTGTCTAGAGATGCAAATATTCACACATATATTGATAGCTTCAAATAAAAGTAGTAGATTTTGAAAAGGTCTTAAATGTATTTTAGAAAATTCAATAGAGACTCTATGATGGTATATACCTGATGTGAATTTGATAAGCTAGAACACGAAAATCCATTAGAAACAAAAATCTTTCAAAATTTTCTCAAGTTCTTTGAGGATGAAGAGGGACTATTGATGAAAGAACATGATGTTATACAAATATATTATTTGAGGATGAATACACATACACATTTTAGGAGCAAAATTACAAAAATGAAGAAGTCAAATGCATTGAAGAGGATCAATGGTTTCTTTTGATCATTTGAAGGGTTGTTCGTGTTGATGTTATTGAGCAGCATCGGGTGTCACTTCCAACCCGATCTCCTTTACACTGTTGAATAAATTAAATGATAGCCGTTGGCTATTTAATTTATAGAGATAGCAATTTACTATGAAGAGGCACGCCTTTTATATTAAAAGATAATTAATTATTAAAGAGGCTCGAATTCATGAAGAGACACAATTCTTGGCGAGGCCAACCTCTTGCATATTGTGGACGCGATTTAATAAAGGGACACATTCTTCTATGAAGGCCAACATGATGCCTTGAAGGGTCACGTCCTCCTCTTCATCTTGAATATATGTTCGATGGAATTCATTCATTCCATATCCATTCGTTGTTCAATATAGTTTGATATTCTTGGTGCGAATTGAAGGTGTAAGAAGATATCAAGAGCAGATTGATATTCTATTGAAGGCTGAATTTATAATCAATTAATTACATCATCTTGTATCTGTGTTGCATCAGATTGTGGTGCTTATATTTGGCCTTCATATCGGCCTCTTGTAAAGGAGACTATTCTTGTTTACATTCAATATATAAGTGATATATTGTTGCTGGGTTTTTCTCCCTCAAGTGTAGGGTTTTCCCAGGGTATCTGTTGTGTTATTGTGTTGTTTTTTGAATTAAATTTTTGTGCTTTACATCTTATCATAAAACTAGCATGGTATCAAAGCGAGTATAAGGAAGATCTTGATCAGATTTAGTCAAGCAACGATACTCTTCATTCTCTTTCTCATCTTTGATCACATCTATCTATTCGTCAAGATGGTGAACGAACTCAAGATTGAGGATAGACTTGAGGGAGCAACTAATTTCACATCTTGGAGATTCACAGTTATGCTCACCTTGGAGGAAAATGAATTAGCTGAGTTCATGGAGAGAAAAGTCCCCGAGCCTACTGATGAGGAAGAGAAGGTTCAATGGAAAAAGAAAGATACTAAGGTGAAGAAGATGTTAGTTGATTTCGTGAAGGATCATATTGTTCCAATCATCTCCAAGTTGAAGATGGAAAGAGAGATGCTTAAGTCTTTGGAGGAGATGTATGAGATCAACAACACGAGTCGTGCTCTTGAATTAAAGCAACAACTTCATCATGTTAGGATGGCAAAAAGAGAATCCGTCATTGCTTACTCATGAAGATTTCTGAGTTGATAGATCAACTCTATACTATTGGTCATATTGTTGATGACAAGGATTTGACCATGCTTTCCCTTAATGGTCTTCCTTCATCTTGGGAGTCTTACATTCAAGGAATCAACACAAGATCGAAACTTCCCAAGTTTAATCGTTTGAGGGCAGATTGTATTCAAGAAGAGTCTAGGTTGGCTGCGAGAGGTATTGGTCAAAGCTCTACTAATGAAGACATTCATGTTCTTGCCACTCAATCCTCAAAGAAGAAAGGGAAAGGTGGAAAGAAAGGATATTTCAAGAGGAATAGAGATAAGGGATCTGATGGTGCTCCTGGATTCAAGAAGAAGAAGAATCTATCTCATGTTCAATGTTTTAGATGTGACAAGTATGGTCACTATGCAAAGGATTGTCCATCCAGGCCTAAGCAACAGGCTTCCATTGTTGATGTTGATGAGATCTCTCTATAAAAGGATTCAAGTGGTTTTCTATTCTATTTATCTCTTTCAAGTAGTGTGCCTACTAACAACAATACTTGGCTAATTGATAGTGGTGCCTCCCGCCACATTACCAGATTTAGAGAGCATCTAACTGATTTGGTGGAGAGATATTCTAGTGAACAATTCATTATTCGAGATGATGCTAGCTATTATGTGAAAGGAATTGGGACCTCCTCTCTTCACTTGGATTTCAACATTTCCTTGCAGTTGAGTGATGTGCTATTTGTTTCGGGCATCAAGCCTTGAAGGAAAAGGGGTACCAAGTTGCATTTTTAGAAGGAAAAGTTCTTGCATGGATGAAAAAATCTAATATTAAGATTGCTCGAGTGATTGGAGTTCGACATGAGAGCCTCTACAGACTTTGCACTCATCCACTTCAAGCGTTGGTGCATGATTCATCAAGGTCATGTGAACTATGGCATAGAAGATTGGCTCACCTTCACTTTCAAGCACTTCCTACCATGGAGAAGATGGTTTCAGGCCTTCCGAAACTCAACCAGGAGCATGAAGGCACTTGCAGAGGTTGTGCATTGGGTAATAATACTAAAGGTCCATTTCATAGCAGTGAAAGTAGATCTAAATGTATTCTTGATCTTATTCATTTTAATTTATGTGGTCCAATGTATGTTGCTTCTTTGAGTGGTTTCTTGTATTACATTATTTTTATTGATGACTACTCTAGAAAGACTTGGATTTATTTCTTGAAATCTAAAGGATCTGAGGAAGTGTTAGAGAGGTTCAAAGAATTCAAAGCTCAAGTAGAGAACTTGTCCAGGAAGAGGATCAAGGTTCTAAGATACGATAACGATGGAGAGTACATTTCTGGTAGCTTCCGTAAGTTTTGCATTGAAGCTGGGATTAAGAGGGAGTTTTGTGTCCCTTATAATCCTCAATAGAATGATGTTGCTGAAAGGAAGAACAAATCTATTGTGGAAGCAGCCAAAGCCATGATTCATGACCAAGATCTGCAACCTTCCTTTGGGCGGAAGCATCTAGGATAACTATCTATATTCAGAATAGAAGTCCTCACCACATTTTGGAGAACATGACTCCCAAAGAAGCATTCACAGAGGTGAATATGAAAGTAAGTCATTTGAGGATCTTTGGTTGTCTTGTGTATGTTCATGTACCAAAAGATAAAAGGACAAAATTGGAACCTTTTGGTAAGAAGGGAATATTTGTAGGCTATAGTGAGACATCAAAAGCCTACAAAATCTACATTCTAGGTCAGAAGTTGATTGAGATCAGTAGGGATGTTACATTTGAAGAGGATGTTGCATTCAGGAGATTCAAGGGAACTCACATGGAGATAGATAATGAAGAGTCTCCTCAGGATATGGAAGTTGACCATGCTCCAGAGATTTAGAGGGAGGCTCCAGAACCTAAAGAAGATGATGATCTAGTTGAGCCCTTGGAACCTAATGATGGGCCTACAGATATTGTGATTGGAAGAAAAAGACCTCTTTGGGCCAGGCAAACAATGCAAGAGGCAGAAAGGTTTGCATCCCCAAGAAGAACTTTCAGAGAAAGTAAGAGACCTCATAAGTTTTCTAGCTATATTGCATTAATGAGTCAAATCATTGAATCTGAGCCTTCCAGTGTTGAGGAAGCTACTGGTCAACAGGTTTGGAGAGATGCTATGTCTGAAGAGTATCAATCCATTCTCAAGAATGATGTTTGGGACATCATACCTAGACCTGAAGGCAAATATTTGGTATCTTCTAAATGGCTCTTCAAGATCAAGCATGCGATTGATGGGAGCATTGAGAAGTACAAGGCTAGGTTCGTGGCTAGAGGATTCTCATAGAAAGAGGGAGTTGACTTTGAGGAAACCTTTGCTCCAGTTGCTCGCTATACTTCAATCAGGACCATCATTGCTATTGCTGCATCTAAAGGATGTAAGATTCACTAGATGGATGTGAAGACAACATTTCTGAATGGTGAAATCGAGGAAGAGGTATATATCGAGCAACCTGATGGATTTGAGGTACATGGGAAGGAGTCTCATGTTTTTAGGCTGAAGAAGGATTTGTATGGCTTAAGCAGGCTCCACGTGCTTGGTACGAAAGGATTGATCATTACCTGATGAGCTTGGGTTTCTCCAAGAATGATGTTGATTCAAAACTCTACTTCAAGGTAATTGATGGCGAAGCATTAATCTTGGTTCTCTATGTTGACGATTTAATTCTTACTAGAGAAGATCTCCTCATTATCAAATGCAAGGAGCTAGCTTCTGAATTTGAAATGAAGGATCTTGGTCTCATGCACTACTTTCTTGGCTTAGAAGTATGGTAGAAGCCTAATGAGATGATTCGAAGTTAAGGTAAGTACACTATTGAGATTTGGCATGATGGATTTCAAATCCATGACTATGCCTATGGAGACCAACTTGCATAAGTTGAAAGAGGATGCAACTAGTTCAAATCTAGTGGATTCTACTTTATACAGGCAGCTGATTGGATCTTTGATGTATCTAGTGAACACTAGACCAGATATTTACTATGCGGTGAGTGCACTTAGTTAGTTCATGTGTGAACCAAGGAAAATTCATCTAGTTGCAGCAAAGCATATCCTGAGATACTTGTGTGGCACAGTTGGGTATGGCTTGAGATATTCTTCTGGTGTGGATTTACAACTGCATGGGTATACTGATTCTGATTGGGGAAGGTGTTTCACTGATCGGAAGAGCACCTCTAGATGTTGTTTCATTTTGGGGTCTACGATAATCTCCTGGTCTAGCAGGAAGCAATCTTTAGTGGCATTGAGTACAACTGAGGTCGAGTATATTGCAGCTTGTGTGGCAACCTGAGAAACAGTGTGGCTTCAGAAGCTCCTTGCAGGATTGTTTGGACAATCAATGGAGCCAACTTTCATTCATTGTGATAATCAAAGCTGTGTGAATTTTTTTGTCAATCCTGTGTTTCATGACAAAACTAAACATGTTGAGATCAAATACCACTATATCCAAGATATGGTATTGAGGAAAGCGATCCAGTTGAGGTATATCAACACTGATGAGCAGACAACAGACATTCTTACCAAGCCTCTCTCCAGGATAAAGTTTGTGTACTTTCGAGACAAGCTTGGTATGGTGGAGAATGAATCTTTAGCTGAGAATGAGTCTCAGTATCAGTGATCTTCTTTAATGCATTTCTCTTTGAGAGAGATTTGAGGTGAAATCCCTTGTTTCCATACTCTGGGAGAGCCATGGTGGATGTCATGTGTGTGACTCCATGACAACATCACGTGAGAGAGTTCGTGATGATTTTCTTGTACTTGTGTTTTCACCCTCTAGGAGAGCCATGGTGAATGTCACGATGAGGTGACAACATCACGTTGAGTGATGAGAACTTGTACATACCATACATGGGTGTAGCCATGATAGTTGATATCATGATGAGGTGATATCTTTCCTTTCCACATATGGGAGTAGCCATTGTGGTTGACATCACGATGAGGTGATATGTCTTTTGCAACTGGAAGTATCCTCCCTAGCTGAGAGGGAGTGTTGATGTTATTGAGCAGCATTGAGTGTCACTTCCAACCCGATCTCTTTACACTATTGAATAAATTAAATGATAGCCGTTGGCTATTTAATTTATAGAGATAGTGATTTACTATGAAGAAGCACATCTTTTATATTAAAAGATAATTAATTATTAAAGAGGCTCGAATTCATGAAGAGATGCAATTCTTGGTGAGGCCGACCTCTTGCATATTGTGGATGCAATTTAATGAAGGGACACATTCTTCTATGAAGTCTGAAATGATGCCTTGAAGGGTCACATCCTCCTCTTCATCTTGTATATATGTTCGATGGCATTCATTCATTCCATATCCATTCGTTGTTCAATATAGTTTGATATTCTTGGTGCAAATTGAAGGTGTAAGACGACATCAAGAGTAGATTGATATTCTATTGAAGGCTGAGTTTATAATCAATGAATTACATCATCTTGTATCTGTGTTGCATCAGATTGTGGTGCTTATATTTGGCCTTCATATCAACCTCTTGTAAAGGAGACTATTCTTGTTGACATTCAATATATAAGTGATATATTGTTGTTGGGTTTTTCTCCCTCAAGTGGAGGGTTTTCCCAGGGTATCTACTATGCTATTGTGTTGCTTTTTGAATTAAATTTCTGTGCTTTACATCCGATCATAAAACTAATAGTTCAAAGATCCTAAATTAATATAATCAAATAAGATAAATATATTTTTCTCTCTTAGGAGTTTTCAACTTCAAATATTTTTTTCATAAGAACTCATGATGAAAAATCTTAGTTGATATTGGTGGAAGAAACAAAGAATTGGTTAGAAAGGGGTTGTATTTTTGTTTAGGATATCAAAGAGACATCACAATTAGATCAAGAACATGATTTTTTTTATTATTGAAGATAATTAATCTTTAGAGGTATTCATCAAATCAAAATTCCATGTAGAAGATTCATTACTAGATTTTACCAATTTTTTGTGTCACTTAGAGAGCTAGTCTTTAGTGAAGGATACAATGAATTTTTATTTATAGTTCGACTCATATTCATTCTCATCCTCAATAGATTCTATACAAATCAATGAATAATCTAATGTTAGACACCCATAGATTATTAATGAATCTATGCCAAGAAAGGTTGTAGTAGAATATGATAATTTTTTTTTGATGATAAAATAAACACAAGAATTCTATGTTTCAACACATATAGGAGTAAAAAATCTTATGAAACATTCAATTATGATCAATGAAGACATAGGTATTGAAAAGACAAAAAATATCAACAAGTTCATGGTAAAGTGTGTGTTGAGGAAGTACTATGTGAAAGAAATCAAACACATAAAATAGTGAATACAAAAGATGGAGAGTGTCAATAAGATACCAAGGAAGAGGAAGTATAAAAAATAGTTCATGTTCCTATTTCTGATTGTGTGTCAGAAGATGACGAATATAAAATTTTGTCACTAGATATGGAGGTCTTTCAACATGTGTATATTTTCACTAACTTGTTCTTTGAAGATCCAAAATTTTATGGTCTCTGAGATTTAAAATTTGATGAGTTATTAGATGAAGGAACAAGTGATGCGAATGATGAAGAGGCATCCTTGTCACAAGTACACAATTGTTATCAATTGTAGATCTAAAAATTCAAGAACAAATGATGGAGATTTTATTTGAACAAATTCAACCTTTCATAGAGGATGATACTTGAACTAAGTTTAGGGTTGCATATGTCAAAAACACAGGTGAAGAAGAATGAATCAGATATGTGGTGGTTGTTATTCCTACAAAACTATTATAGTTGTAGGATCTTTCTAGATAATTTCAAGAGGTCCAATATCTTCATTTGATAGAGAGATTTCTCCTTATGGAAGAATTTTTTTTGGCACCAATGCATATCAATTAATTCATCATGAATTTCTCATTGCATGATCGTGTCTACCCACCTCTACCATGGGTCTTTGAGAAAAACTTGTGAAATTTTTTAGGCTATTTTTTTTTTATAATATAAGTTGCATTTATAGGGTGCAATACCCTTAACATGAGGAGCCCATAGGGCCAAAGTTTAGATAAAAAAACAAAAACTAGTTATAGCTTAAAGTCCAGACAGAGACAACAAAGTGACAACAAAAAAAGAAACCCACCAAAACCAGACTAAACCCCCCATCACCTAGCAATACCCTCCAACTCCTCTATGAGGAGTTTCAACACATCATCCCCTGTATACACTCAAATTTGGTCTGGAGGATTAATTAAATACAATTTATTTAATTAATAATATTTAATTCTTCTACTTATAAATAAATTGAAAAATTTAATTATATATTTCATTTTTCTCTAATTCTTTCTATCCTAAATCATCTTCCTCATATCTTAATTAAATGAACAAATTTAATTAGTTTGTTTTATTTAATTAACCTCCTCTCACTAAATTTGAATTTCAAATTCAAATTTAGGCACATGTCTACTAACTTCTTCCCACCTTCCACCTCATCATGTGTCTCAAGGAATTAAATATTTCTAATATTTAATTTGGCATTTATCATCAACAAATTCTAACCAATTTTGGACACTTGGCCTTCATCTCCATTTTATTCCTCTTCACACTTGGCAGTTTGTTCTTATGAAGGGAACACATTTCCCCTTTTCTCTCTAACCTCTTCATCTTCAACCGTCCATTCTCCAGATCGAATCCAGACCGTTGATTTCTGCCACCTAGGCTCATGCCTTAGAAAATCTATAAATAGGCCCTCTTACAACAAAGAGAGAGAGTTGAGCATTTGTAGCAATTACACTCTGCAACATTTTGATTAGCATTTTCATTTTATTTTAGTATTAGAATTTTAGCATCAAGTAGTTTAGTCATGGCATTTTCATTAGCAACATCTTAATTATAGTATTTTCATCATATCATTTTCATTAGCAGCATCATAGCAGCATTATTACCTTTGCATATCATCTACAACTAGTTTATCAATCATGTAATGTAGGAAACATCTCTTGCATTTCCAACATCTCTCATTCTTCAGGTTGTCATTTGGAAAGTCATGTGCACAAACAATCTGAGAGCAAAATGACTTAAAAAATCCTTGGGGATAGAGGACAATGAGACATGATTGAGGGATTGTTGTATTAATTTGATTATTATTTGAATTCCTTGATATAATGTTTCATTGGTATGTTGTATAGGTTTTAGTTTCTTATTCACATTATTTACATACACACATAAATTGGTGCCCATTGTGGGGCCTAGCCCCATTTTTAATATTTTCTTGCAAGTTTTTATCAACAGGTCCGTTTGTGAATTTCAATGTAGTGCATCCGTGACTTGTTTCAGCGTGTAGGTGGTGAATTTCGATGCATCCAAGCTCTATTATAATGCATATACAGCCTAGACTAGTGCATCTACATCCTCTTCCAGCGTATATACAGGATTTGATTTCCCTTTCCTATTTTCCAAAATAGAGCATTGACTATGTTTAATAGCGCATATGCTCTCTGTTTTAGTGCATACACCTTTATTTGTAGAAATTTTAAAATTCTGGGGGACTAATCTGTATCTTTATGTTTTGTAGGTGCTCTATACGGTATCAAAGACATTTGATACTACTAACAATGTTTGCAGGGGTTGGACATATTTTCCTTTGATTAAATTAGGCATCTAATTTAATTACAAGGTTAAAGAACACCATGTTTATTATGTTTGCAAAGTGATAGGCCTATGCTCTCCCATTTACTGGGTGACCAAAATGCCAGACTCACTCTTTCATTTTATTGCAATAGAACCTTTAGCAAGCCTGCCTCCTGGCTTCAAAATGAGGGAACGACCTAAGTGGGAACAACTAAAGCCAAGCATTCCAACCCACTATAATCAAATGTGAATTTTGATGAAAATCACATTCAACGGTAGTGTGCATTGATATCCCTCCCTTGGTATCCTTGAGATACGTAAATCCTTTGTTCTAAAGGTTGGGAGGCCTCTTGAGGGAGTTTATCATTTTTTGCATCGAAGGAAAACCCTTACTAAGAACTTTAAGTGTATTAGCCAAGCTAAGTCGCCAAACATTATAATATTCATAGTGCAAGGGGAGGGAAGAATCTGCCACCAAGATACTCACCATATAACTGCCAGGGATTTCTGGCTAAAATTGGAGGATTTGACTTTGGTGAAGACTCGAAAAAGGAAAAAACACAGGCACCCTCTAGGGGGTGACAAGGTTGTGTGAGCTGACGTAGTTCCAAGTTGTGGGATGTGATGTTATTAATGACCCTTGACATTAGAAGAGTCTGACTGATCTGTTTGCTATTGTTCAATACTAGTGGAAATCAAAGGGATTGGACCAGATCCTAGAACATACACTTGATGTTTAGATCATAGGATGAAACAACTATTTTACTACTTGCTTCTGTGTTTGAAATCATTTGTTCAGAAGATCATCCATCAAAAGCACTCAATTCCCTAATTCAAAAACAAGAAAACCAGGAAAACTTTCAAAACGGTGACATTTCCAGTTTAGCGCATAAACTTCCTATTTCAATGCATTGAGTTGATAGTCTAGCGCGTATAGGGTCTGTTATAGCGCATTCACCACATCTTTCAATGCATATAGGGTCTATTCTAGTGCATTTAAGTCATCTTTCAACACATAATCTTTCTATTCTAATGCATTTAACTAACAGTCTAGCACATATAGGGTCTGTTTTAGCGCATTTATCTCATCTTTCAGCGCATATACAACCTGTTTTAGCGCATTCACCTGATACTCAAACATAGAGCTAAATTGAACTTCTGTTCAACAACTAGAATCATATTTAGGGACCTTTTTTAGAGCAGAGATCATTCCTCATTAAAACATTGGTTTAAACTTGAAGAAATTGGCTTTTGCAAGTGTAATCCCTTTAACTAAACTTGGATCAAACAACTTAAAGTGCCCAATCACCAATCTCATCTCTGATTATTAGCTAAGTTTCACTATCAAGATCTATCATCCTTTATCACGAAACAAACGCTGTACATCAGATTTAGCCTAGTCTCATCAATAGGATCCATCATCCTGTTTGACTTAGGTATTTCATTGGCACTCCCAAAAAAAAAGATCAAAGTATAACAAAATTCTATCACTTGCATGACCATTTTAACAAGAGCTCAAAAACAAAAACTCAGAGAAAAATAAATAGAAACCCAAACCATCATGGCAGAAGGAGAAGAAAATCCTTTTCACAACTTTCATCAACCTGAAAAAGATGAGATAACCGATGAGGACATTCAACAAGCTCAACAAGACCCTAAATTTCACAAGTTCATGGAAAAAATTCTAGAAAAGGATGGAGAGAAATACTTTCTGATGCTAGCAAACCAAGGTGTAAAACTACCCAATGATTTTGATGTCAACCAATTGAAGGGAGCTCCCAAGAAAACAAAAGTTGATTCATGAATCACAGATCCATTGAATGCTTTAACTCACCAAATGCAAAATCTTCAACAACAAATCCTAGACATGCAAAGGGGAACAACATAGAGATATTTATTGCAAGACATATGTCCTTATCCATTTGACAAAAATATGAACATGATACCATTTCAACCAAATTGTGAACTTCCAAAATATGACAAATACAATGGCAAAACTGATCCTCAAGATCATGTAAGAGAATTTTGCACCATGAGTCTAGAATTTGCACATGAAGAGACCTATCTAATGAGATTATTTCCAAGAATTTTGGGTGGTAAATGCATGGAATGGTTTTCAAAACTCCCACCAGGTATTAGATCATTTGAGGAGCTAGTAAATAAATTTATCTCCCAATATTCATACAAAATTCAACATGAAATAACCATGAAGGATCTCTGTAACACAAAACAAAAAAATGGTGAGACATTTCTTAAATTCTTACAAAGATGGAGACAATTATATGCTAGATATGACCATCCTATACTTGAGAAAGAAAAGATGGATATCTTTATTGATAATCTCAATAGTGAGATGGGTTATAGAATCCAATTGCAGTGTCCACCCTATTTTGAAAAGCTAATTGAAAACGAACTTAATATTGAGGAAGCCTTGGTTAAAAGAGGAGTATTGAAATCTATAACAAAGGAACAAACTCTACTAACTCTTCTAACCATCATAACAACAATGATAAATCCAAATTATGGACAAGAAATAAGAATGTTGGTAATGATGGTGTAGTTGACACACATAACGTAAAACCAGTCTTCAATTTATTAGGTACTACACCCAAAAAGAATCAAAACAACAGTGAATCTAAACTAGTTCCACCACCACATCGAAGAAAATTTACACCCTTGGGACAATCACTTGAATCCGTGTTAAAAGAGATTCTTGCACACAAACTCGTAACATTACCGGATACATGAGATTTTGAACCAAGAGTTAAACCATCATGGTGGAATGATACATATTACTATGATTTTCATAGAAGAAAAGGTCATAAAACAAATGATTGTATGTAATTAAAACATTTGGTGCAAGACTTGATAGATAGAGGTGACATATCGATAGAAGGACATAAAACAAATGATGATCATGGAGCATTTAAAAACCCTCTACCCAGCTATGAAAAAGGAGAATCCTTTTCGACAAACAACAAAGGGAAGAATGTGAATTATGTCTATGATACTACCATCAATCACATTTTTGCAGCTGATAATCAAATCAATGTTATCAAAATCAAGGATAAACAAGACAACCTACTGGTAAATGTGACCACAAGGGGGAAATCCAAGTTTGTATTGAAAGGAAGTACATCCAAAACACCTACTGCTCCTTCAAATTCATACAATATAGTGGATCAATTACAAAAGATTCCAACACAGATATCCATACTGGAACTTCTTAAAATTTCACCAGCCCATAAGGATATTCTAGAAAAAGCTTTAGTGGACACCACAGTACCAACTAATTTGGAAGTTTGTCAATTCCAAGCCATGGTGGGACATTTGACTGCACCCCATTGTTTATCATTCTTGAAAAATGATGATGAATCTCTCACTCATCCACACAACGCTCCACTCCATATTGAGGTTTTAATCCATAAACATCGAGTCAAACACATTTTAATAGATGGAGGAACTGGTTTAAATATATGCAACTTAAAGATTATTCGTGCATTGGGATTTTTTAGAAAATGCAATAGATTCCAAAAGAAAGATCACCATAAAAGCTTATGATGAAGAAAGATCCTCTCAAGGACTGATAGTATTGCCAATTCAAGTGGGACTAGTTCAAAAGGATATAATCTGCCAAGTTTGAGACAAGGATTTGACCTACAACATACTCTTGGGTCGACCTTGGATCCATGAAATGCAAGCAATACCATCAACATACCATCAATGCTTGAAATTCCCTTACAATGGATAAGAGATCACAATTTCAACAAATTCTAATAATCCCCAATACTGCAACACTCTCAAGATAGTCCAAGATGTTTTTGTACCACACAACAAAGAAGCTCTCACTTCTATTTCCTCAAGTAATGAAATCCAACTCAATTCTTTGTCAAAATAGTTTGAGAAAAAGGTTCAGTTGAAAGATAAAGGCATCGGTGATTCTATTTCCTCAAGTAATGAAAGCAAACTCAATTCTTTGTCAAAATAGTTTGAGAAAAAGATTCAATTGAAAGATAAAGGCATGGGTGAGTATTCTTTTGAGTAGTCCTTATGTCTCTCACAGCTAGTACCTTCTCCAAAATCATATGAACAACCATCAACATCTATACAACAATCTCCACAACCCATCACAATCTTTGATGGTAAATTTGTAAAAGCAGGTACTCTAGTTGATGAATCGGAGGATAAAGAAATTCTAAATTGGCTTTACAAAGATGAAGAAGAATCCAAAGCAACAACTTCCAATATACCAACAGAGCAATATGGTAAAGGGTTCAAAATCTTAGAAAAGATGGGATATGAAGGAAAAGGTCCTATTGGAAAATGAAAATAAGGTATTGTGGAACCAATTTAGCCTATCTCAATCAATGCAAAAGACAAGACTAGATTAGGATACAAAGAAGAGACAAAAGAAGAAGCCACTCAGAAGATTTGCGAACAAATCCTCCAACTGCAAGCTAGTTCTGAAACAAACTCAAATGAATATGAATGAGATTCACTATTTGAAGAATCTTGTGAAGACAAGGAAATCAATGTGATAAAGAAGTATGCACCCATACGTATGGAGGGACAAAGTTTAGGGTCTAGACCATTTGAATTTGGATCACTACATATCAATGACTCTAGTGAGGACGATCAAACATCGAGCGAGACAGATAATTCAGAGGAGAGTAACATTATAGACCTTGACGTTGCTAGCGAACACCTCAAAAATGTTTCCATCATGACCCTCACTGCCTTTGATCTTGACCAATCCGATGATTCCTTACCTTTGATACATCCCAAACTCATTGAATGGGAACAAACCGAGCCTCTTGATATCCCTACCTTTTTAGATGATGATGCTATTGTCAATTTCCTTTGTTCTAAAAATCCAAAAATAAGTTCCACCAATGAATTTCATAACGAAGCTTCAAACCAAGGGAGTGTCAAGTCTCTTAGCTACAAAATAAAGAATACAAAAAGTTGATCTAATGGTGAAAACCATGCAATGGTAGTATTAGATCATGAAAAAGTAAAAAGAAAGAGCATATCCAATGGTGAAAACCTCTTTGAGGCACTGAAGGATGAGAGATTTGACACTCTTCCTAAGCATTATCAAGAAATATATTCAGTATTGGTTGATCCTATGCAATCCATAAACATCGGTACTATAGAAACTACAAAGACTATACACCTAGCGGCATAAATGACAAAGCAAGAAAAGCCAAATTTCACCAAATTCTTCCAAGAAAGAAAAATCAATTTTGCTTGGTCCTATGCTGACATGCCAGGAATAGATTCAGATCTAATAATGCATCATTTATCCATAGCACCTGGAGTGAAGCTAGTAAAGTAGAAGTTGAGAAAAATGCATCCACACATCACCCTACTAGTGAAAGCAAAATTAAAAAAATTATTAGATGCAGGGTTCATTCAATCAATTGACTATGCATAATGGATTTCAAACATTGTACTAGTCTCCAAAACAAACAACAACATCAGAATATGCATAGATTTTAGGGATCTTAACAAGGCTTGTCGAAAGGATGAATTTCCTTTTCCCAACACAGATATCATTGTAGATTTAACAACAGGACATTCTATGCTATCACTCATGGATGGTTTTTTAGGCTATAATCAGATCAAGATTGTACCAGAAGATCAAGACAAAGCAACTTTCACATGCCCATGGGGTACATTTCATTGGAATGTCATGCCTTTTGGATTAAAGAATGCAGGAGCCACCTATCAGTGTGCAATGACAACAATATTTCATGACATGATGCACACATTCATGGAGGACTATGTGGATGACCTACTAGCAAAATCATTTACCAGGGAAGGAAATTTAGAAATCTTGGGTAAAATCTTTAATCGATTGGAAAATTTCAATGTGCGTTTAAATCCAAAGAAGTGTGTATTCAGAGTAACATCAACAAAACTCTTAGGATACATAGTCTCAACTAAAGGCATCAAAGTAGATCCAACAAAATTCAAAGAATTCATGGAAATGCCACCTCTTAAGAACATTAGCCAACTAAGTTCTCTACAAGGAAGATTATAATCCATTATAAGATTCATCGTGCAATTGGAAGACAAAAGTCATCCTTTTACTCATTTGTTACACAAGAATGTTTCTTTTAGATGGGATGAAAGATGTGAAGCTTCCTTTAATCAATTGAAATAATACCTGATGAATCCACCTATATTGGTACTGCCAATAGAGGGAAAATAATTTCTACTCTACATAGCAACTACTGAGGTATCTTTGGGAGCTTTGCTAGCACAAGAAGACTCTATAGGAAAATAAAGGGCCATCTACTACATTAGAAAAACACTGAGTGGCTATGAACTTAACTATACATTCATTGAAAAATCTTGTTTGGCAGTAGTGTTTGCTACTCAACAATTGCAACACTATATGTTAACACATACTATCAAACTAATAGACAAGATAGATCCATTAAAATATCTACTCAACAAATCCACTCTAATAGGAATATTAGCAAAGTGGGTGATGATATTGAGTGAATTTGACATTCAATATGTGGATAGAAGAGCAATCATAGGCCAAGTAATAGCATATTAGTTAGCTGAAGCACTGTTGTAAGATGACCCTCCTATGCACATTGAATTTCCAGATGCAAATGTCCTCACAATGACAACACAACATTGGATATTATACTTTAATGGGTCTTACAATCAACATGGATCAGGTGTTGGAATCCTATTTGTTACTCCTTAATGACACACTATCCCAAAATATTCTAGGTTGATGTTCCCTTGCACAAATAACATGGTTGAATATGAAGCACTAATCATTGGTATCAAGGTAGTAGTGGAATGGAAAATCACAAAATTACAAGTTTATGGAGACTCCCAATTAGTCATCAATCAGGTTAATGATGAATATCAAACAAAAGATGCCAAGCTGATGCCATACAAGAGAATGATAAATGACTTCAAGAAATACTTTGTTGAGATCAAGTTTGAACAAGTTCCAAGAGTAGACAACAAAGCTGCAGATGCCATGGTAGCCATTGCTTCTCTTCTACAAATACTAGGAAAATGAAGTCATTATGAATTCATGGTGAAACAATTGTTTACTCCCGCATATGACAATCTTGAATCCCAAGTTGTGTGCCATCTAGTTGATGCTAATTCTTCAATCTATGGGAAGATTTATACCTATTTGAGAGACAATACCCTTCCACTTGATTTATCTCAGAACCAAAAACACAACTTTATCTGACAAGCAACCTGATACACCATTATAGTTGATACAATTTATCAACAAGGTCTCGATGGTACTCTCCTCTGATGTCTTGAACGTGACGAATTTGAAACTTCCTTACGAGAAGTTCATGAAGGTATTTGTGGTACTTATTCAAGTGGTCTTACTTTAGCTAAGAAACTCCTATGCTTGGGATATTATTGGCTGAACATGGAGAAAGAATCTTTTCAATTTGTTAAGAAGTGCAAGAAGTGTCAAGTCCATGGAAATCTCATACATGCACCAGCCCAAGAGTTGCAACCATTCACATCAATCTAAACTTTCTGTCAATGGGGACTTGATCTTGTGGGTAAGATTCACCCATCTTCCTCTAATGGACATAAATTCATAATCACAACGACTGAGTATTTCAAAAATTGGATTGAAGCCGTCCCATTAACCGATCATTGGTAAACAAATTGCCTCCTTCATCCTGAACTACATTGTCTATCTGTATGGCATCCCTAGCTCCATTATCACTGACAATGGTAGACCCTTCAAAAACCAAGATGTACAAGAACTTTGTGAAAAATTTCATATCCAACACTGATTCTCCACACCTTATTACCCTCAAGGGAATGGCCAAGGAGAAGCCTCAAATAAGACCATTTTAAAAATCTTGAAGAAAATTGTCATTGATGCTGGACGTGACTAACATGTTCAACTAAACCCTACCTTGTGGGAATACCATACTAGCATCCACACCCCTACAGGAGCCACACCATATGCCTTTGTGTATGGATCAAAAGCCATCTTACCCATTGAGGTTGAGTTACCTTCACTCCGGGTATCATTGGAAGGAATCATTTCACAAGAAGACTATCGAGTATCCAAACTATTGGAGTTGGAATTGTTAGATGAACGCCGTCAACATGTTGTTGATGATCTGAAAGCTTATCAACAAAGAATTTCAAGGAGCTATAACCACATGATAAGACCAAGAACATTTCAGGTTGGCGACTTGGTACTAAAAGAGAATCCTCACAATCAACAAGATCGGGAAAAGAAGGGAAAATTTGAACCTAATTGGTTAGGTCCTTTTGTCATTGTATCAATATATGGATCTGGAGCATATAGTTATCTACATGTGAAGGGGACCTATTTGAAGAACCTATCAACAACATTCATCTCAAGAAGGTTTTACACATAACTCATCCAGTGCACAGTTTAAAAAGCAGAAGATCCAAAAAAAGTAAAAAAAGTAGAAAAATTCAAAACAAGCAAAAAAGCAAAAAAATCCAAAACAACAAAAAAGTAGAAAAATCCAAAAAAGTAAAAAAGGGAAAAATACAAAAAAAGTGAAAAATTCAAAAAATAAAAAATTAGAAAATTAGAAAAAGTGCAATAAAAACAAGTAGTGAAAACCTGGCAACATACGCTATTTGTGATAGATTGGCTTTTCCATCTATTGGAACATGTGTCAGCCATCCACTTTTCGCCATCATTATGCTTGTCCATCATAAGAACTTCATGTACATATCCAGGCGTTGTGGTTGTGTCTCACCTTGGATTGGTGATCATTGTACGCTTTCACAATAAATGTGGTTGGTTTCTCATTGGGGGAAAAATATTGAACTCACTAGGGGAAATCTAATTTGAGCCTAAAACAACAGACAAGCAAAAGTAAGACAACATAGAAAACATAACGATCACAATGAAACTCAACATTGAACATCAATCACAATTTTTAGAAAACCAACCATCCAAATCAACAACAAGATCAGTAAAACAAATCTAACTGGATGATATTCTTCTGAATCATGGTTTAATCACTTTAGCATAAATGTTCAACTGTTGTATCTTGATTTTTGTTATCATTTCTCTAGAGCAACTCATAGATGTCATGGACTAGAGAAGCTACAATGGAGTATGATATTTTTCTTTGTTTGCTATTTGTGAGTTAATCATTACTACTATGTAAATTTTTCACGGGATGTGATCTACAAAGTATCATTGATGACATTCCATATTTGCATAGGAAAAGGATTAACTCTTGTCTATTTCAAACAAGCAATACTTAGGTCATCTCATTTCAATTATACCTAGATGCTTGTATTACCTTGCAATATCAAAAATCCATGGAAGTTGTACTCAGGTCATCATGGTTTAATCATACCATTGGTGTTTGTACTAATTTTCAACATATCAAAAGCTCAATGATGATAACAAGCACAACAAATCGGCTGGCAAGATGACAACATTGCATATTTAGATTTGCATGGTTAAGATAGATTGCATCCATATTGGTTTTTGCATGTGCATGTTAGGTTTTCCAAAGTGGAAAATTTCAAAATGATTTTATCTCTCTCATTAAAGGACTGAGTACATTTAACATAAACAAAAAAGATCATTCACATGTCGTTGCATAATCATTATCAGATCATACATACATTAGAAAGTATCATCATAGGTCATCCATCCATGCATTAGATAATGTATTTGCATTAGAAAAATATAAAAATAAGGTGCATCACATATTCTCTGCATGATCAAATCCATCTCATATATCATAAAGCATCATCCATAAGGCTATATAGAATCATAATCCGTGCATCATCATTTCATTATTGCATCCATACACAACCATGGCATAATCATATAAATGTCACATAGCATATTGAGTGGAAGTCAAATTCATTCATCATAAAAGCATGTAGACAACATATAGATCAATAGTCTCTGCTACATCTCATATAATCTCAAATAATCAATGTCAAGTGTACAATGATATCACAAACTATGGAGAGATATATCAACAAAATGGTAAGAAATCATAAAGTCCTTGACTGAATAAGTGAATAAATCAAGTCTCAGTTCATCAAATGTGAGCACAAAATCTATGTGATGCTCCCCCCAAACGCTGTAGGCCTCACTGTGCCTGTTGCTGAACCACCAGATGGACTTTCACTTGGATCTCTGCCTGATGGATCTCTGGGAAGTGGCCTAGTCACACCTCTGATCGTAGTCCGTGACTGACTCTAACCTAACCTAGCATTGACAGACTGTACATAACTAGGGGCATACCGCTCTGCAGGAACCGCCTGATAATATAATGATCTATAGTACTCTGTCTCTCAGGTTGAATGTTGAACCTCTCTGAGCATATTCCCTATAGTAGTCCCCTCAAACACTCTCTATAATCTCTCAGCTAGGGCCTCTGCATGCTCATATCTCTGTCTCACGACATCTCTCTTTGCTGTTAGAGAGATAATATGCTCCTATGCCTGTGCTAGCTGTCCCTATAAGTCATCCACCTATAACTGTAAGGCACCTATCTGTGCTTGTTATTGATGGAAAGGCATGCGAATTTGAACCTGGGATGGTCCTACCTGCTACTGTCCTAAAGGAACCATAGATCTCCTCCTTCGGGGTACTCTGAAGTCCAGTATTTGTCTGCCACCTGCATCTCCACCATCTCCACCATCCCCTCCATCCCATCATCTCCCTCCTCATCATCACCATCTCCCTCGAACCTCCTCTATCTCGGTGCGTGCTGTGGTGCTCTCTCATCATCATCAAATGCCGGTACTAGCTCATCGAGATTGGATATCCTCGGTACATGTGTGAAAAAATGCTCAACATACTCATCTGTCATCACACTAGTCATGATCTCTGGACAGTAATCCCATACCTGTGTTTGCAATCCAAAATACTCCTCGCAAGCTATATCATAAGATATGGTAGGTCCCCACTCTAGAATATCCTTCTGTCTCCGAGCATATAACACAACTCCCTAGGGCATCCCCTAAACTCAGCCATATTGATGAAGCACCCTCATGAGCATGAATCTCTCAATAATAAACTGTGTTCGTCTAATCAAATATCTTGAAGTGCAAACATATGGAATATCTGAATCATCCTCGGGCCACTACTCACAATCTAAGTATGGTCACCATATGACTACCTCCAAATCATCAAACAATCACCGCCAATACTCCAATTTTCCTAGCTTGCACTGGACAAGAGTACCTATGTACCCAAAGACATATGGCCTGCCAACTGGATGATCTTTATCTACCAAAGGATGCATGACTGCTATATGCTCCCAAGCCCAAATCTAAAGTAGTGTCACTCCAAATGATAAACTCACAGCTCCAAGATACACCACTTGATGCAAATCATGATATAAATGTGCTAACATACAAGAACCCTATGCATTTGGATCCCTTGAGTGATCATCCTCTCCAATATCTTGCCCTAGCCAATGGAAAGTCCCTTCAACCTACGGTTGGGACATAAGAAACCTCCAAAAAACCCAGCTAGAATAGATGGTAATGGCTCATAAGAATCAACCATATGTTGCCATGGGATCTCGTAACCACTAATCCTGTCATCATCAAAAATCCTCCTCAACGCCTCAGTACCTCCCTACTCTGTGTGATCATATATGACTAACTCTCCAACCATGGGAATCCTCAATATCTAGTACACATCCTCCGGGGTAAGTGTCATCTCACCGATAGCCAGATGGAACGTGTTGTGGTTGCTATGCCACCTCTCAACTAATGCAATCAATAGTTCCCTATTTATCCTATACTGGGGCATCTCAAGCAAGGAAGATAAACCACATCGCTCAATAACATCCAAATCCTCTTGTAATAGATGCATAATCATATCCCACGTCTTTGGGTAGCGCTCCCGAGACTGAAGAAATCTTAAGTCCTATAATCATGACATATCGCAAATCAACATTTTATCAATCAACCTATCAATCAATCTAATCAACTCTAATGAGATTTCGATCAAATCTCATGGAGCATGTATCATTGACTCTCATCCATCAATGCGCTGAAACAACGCATCTATGCTCTAAAACCCTAAATGTGCTAAAATAGACAACACATGCAACCACTTTGTGACATAAATGCGCTAAATCCCAAATACGCTAAAACAAAGCACCTATGCACTATTTCGGGTCCTAAATGCGCTAAAACGCAATTCACAAATTTTAAAAACATGAAAACGTGTGAAAAAATGAATTCAAATTTCAAAAGGTGGCTTCTCGAGGTACGTACCGGAGGTCCATACGCAGTGGGGTGGTGGTGTCATCGAACTTGCTCGAATTGATGAGTGAGGTACGGGATCACCATCTTGCTAAATTGCTCACTCAACTCAATCACTCACATTACAAATGAATTCAAATGAGCTCCTTTTTCATCTTTTTATCTTTTAAAGGGGTAAATGGAGGGTATTTAAGTGGGATTATTTTTATTTTCAAAAGGGCATCAATTAATCAATTGGTAGGATCATTCTTCTTTATCGAGAGATAAATCATCTCAAAATCCTAAAAATTTGAAAATCCTCATAAAATCATAATTTTTTTCTAAAAATTCAAAAATCCTAAAAATTCAAAAATTTCCCAATTTATCTCCCAAGGGGGCATACATGCATCATCACTTGAAAATTAGTGTTTGGGGCATATCAATTTTTTTTATCAACACTATCAACAAATTTTTCTTTGAAGCAACGTGTCACAAACACATCACTTCTAAGAGGGGAAAAATGTATACACTCAAATTTGGTTTGGAGGATTAATTAAATACAAGTTATTTAATTAATAATCTTTAATTCTTCTACTTATAAATAAATTGAAAAATTTATTTATATAGTTCATTTTTCTCTAATTCTTTCTATCCTAAATCATCTTCCTCATATATTAATTAAATGAACAAATTTAATTAGTTTGTTTTATTTAATTAACCTCCTCTCACTAAATTTGAATTTTAAATTCAAATTTAGGCACATGTCTACTAACTTCTTCCCACCTTCCACCTCATCATGTGTCTCAAGAAATTAAATATTTCTAATATTTAATTTGGCATTTATCATCAACAAATTCTAACCAATTTGAGACACTTGGCCTTCATCTCCATTTTATTCCTCTTCACACTTGGCAGTTTTTTTTTATGAAGGGAACACATTTCCCTTTTTCTGTCTAACCTCATCATCTTCAACCGTCCATTCTCCAAATCGAATCTAGATCGTTGATTTCTACCACCTAGGCTCATGCCTTGGAAAATCTATAAATAGGCCCTCATTTACAACAAAGAGAGAGAGTTGAGCATTTGTAGCAATTACACTGCAACATTTTAATTAGCATTATCATTTTAGTGAGCATTTTAGCATCAAGTAGTTTAATCATGGAATTTTCATTACCAACATCTTAATTACAGTATTTTCATTATATCATTTTCATTAGCAACATCATAGTAGCATTATTACCTTTGCATATCATCTACAACTACTTTATTAATCATGTAATGTAGGAAACATCTCTTGCATTTCCAATATCTCTCATTCTTCAGGTTGTCATTTGGAAAGTCATGTGCACAAACAATCTGAGAGCAAAATGACTTAAAGAATCCTTGGAGATAGAGGACAATGAGACGTGATTGAGGGATTGTTGTATTAATTTGATTATTATTTGAATTCCTTGATATAATGTTTCATTGGTGTGTTGCATAGGTTTTAGTTGCTTATTCATGTTATTTACATACACACATCCCCAACCCAACTATTGCTGGGTCCGACCTCAACAGTCTTCATGTTCACCTTGTCCTTCAACACTATTGACAGAGTGACAACAAAGTAGTGGATGACTTTGATTGTGAACCGGGTTAGCCTCGTAAAATTCCTTTCCAACTTGGTGACACGAGCAACCAAAATGTTGGGGTCTTCATCCTTTTCAACATTAGACTTTTTGGTCTTCCACTTGAGCCTTATGATTGGAGGAATCCAATGTGGATTCCTCCTGAATCATACGATTCATCTTAGGTAAGAGACTAGGTCCTTCCACATACTATCTAGTCTCCTCAACCGTGTCATGTTTGCTTACCTCCTAGCCTTTTTCCTATTTTGAGCTGTTGGATATATCATCTACCAAGACCTCCTTTTTGTGTTTCACTAGCCTATTGGACCTCCAAACACTTGTCTATTCCACCCCCATCTCAACACTAGTAGCCACCACCGCATCCCATTGAGAATCTTTAGCAGTAGAGACATCTTCATCACTATCCATGGGAGGTTGCTCAACATGAAAGGTGATGTCCTTTTTTCCTTTCTTTGGTTTAGGCTTGGCTTTGATAGAAAACTCTCTTTCTTTCTTTCTTTGTGGGAGTATTCTTTAGCTCGCAGAGACTAGCCACGACCTTGGATTGGTCCAGACCCGCACTAGTCTTCTTATTTTTGGTAGTGGGCTTAGGTTTGGATTCCTCAAGAGGTTGGCTAGTCATGGAGGGTTATTTATTTTAGGGCTAACAAAGAAAACTATAGAGGGTTTAGTAGGGGATTGATTAGAGGGTTCTAGTTCCTCGACTCTAACAATAGAAATTGGTTTCAATGGGCATAGGGCAAGGTGGAAATGATAAAGAAAAGGAATACACCCTTGATACAAGGAAAAATGGGTCAATTTATTGGGATTTTTTTCCACAAGATCCATGGTTTCTTTAACAAAAATTTCAAGGGATGAAAGTAAGAAGAAGGGGAAATTGATAAGCATTCTATGGCATAAGTGATTCAACAAAGGAAAATGGTAAAAGTAGAAAATGTTAAACCGACCTTCAAGAGTGATATACTTCATTAAAACTAGACACACCTGATCCCATGGAGAAGGAAGCTTGCTTTGATCAAAACTCGCATGCAGCTTCATAGGCCATTCATTTTCCTTGAAGAAGGTTTGCAAGCTCTCCATATCTTGCACTTTCGTATGCTTTTTAAGCTTTTGTCTCGAACAGGAAAGCCTCGTAGCTTTAGAAATAACCTCTTCATTGATCTCAAAAGAAATCCCTCCCACTGTGACCCTTGTGTCACACCAAGATCTCACAAATTAAGCAAAAAGTTTTTTGTCATGCCCATTTAAGCACTCCATTAAAGGAGCGATACGTCCTTCAACACAAATATGCTAGATCAGAGTGTCCTGATGGAATTATTCATAGGAACCTAGTTCAGTTCCCATGCAATATCCTCCCATTACACGCTCAAATAACAAACAATCACAAGAGTTTGCAAAATGAGATTATTTTCAAAATGTAGAAGGGAAATGAACTCAAACAACTTATTGAAGATATAATCACCATAAAATATCTACAAATCTTCCCTAATTAAGGTAGTAATATTTTCCCATGTACAAGAAGGAATTTATGAGAAGCTTAGGGTTGTAGAGCCAATGCAAGTATTGAATAAGTACATCAAGGCATAGAGCAAGGCCATCATTACCTTTATCAACCCATAATTAAGCGTATGTTTGAGTAAGATTTTAGCCACCCACACGTTCCAAATGAAAAGGCTCAAATTATAAGGGGAAGCCTTGTACAAATGACAAGACCACACATTAAACCCGTGGGGAAACCCACTAGGAAAAATAAATAACCCCCACCACAATCCAGTCATCTTCATGTACCCATCTATATCATCAAACATATTCCACATCATATTTAGAGCAAGGGTGAGAATAAAAATGTACTAGTCCATGAAGGAGATGTTAGACATCATCATAAATAGTTAAGATTCCTCTGCTCCTCAAGGATAAGACCTTGGAAATTCATAGGGAGGCACACCATGGAAGACTAGGAGTAGATGGAGGATTAGGATTGGAGGGAGGGTTAAGATAGGGGTACTGGAATGGTGAATTAGGACACGAGGATGCAGGTGGGAGATTGTAGTAAGGGTATTGGGGCGGTGGATTAGGATGGGAAGATTGAGGTGGCAGATTGAGATAGGGGAATGTGGATGTTAGATTAGGGTAAGTTGATGGGTGTGTTGGACTAGGATAGGAAGGTGTGAATGTGGGATTAGGGTGAGCAGATTGGTATGGAAGATTAGGGTAGTGGGTATATGCGGATGAAGGATTGAGATAGGAGGATGTGGACGGGGGATTAGGACATGAATGTTGGGATGGTGGATTAGGATAAGAGGATGTAGGTGTTGGATAAGAGGATGATGTAGATGAAGGATATGATGGATATGATGGATATCCCTTGTCGAAGGTAGCATAAGGAGCATGATTAGGCATGGATGAAGAAATAACGGGATAACTCGAAGGGGTGATTGGATTTTGGAAAGTGGGTGGAGAAAGCTTACTAGCAATGATAGTGTCAAGGGGATCTATGTCATATTCTTCTTGATCGACAAGACTTTCGTTATCGTTGTCGACGTAATTAGGGTTTCCATTAACAACTATTGATGGAGGATAAGGATTCATGATGATGAAAGGATAAAGAGGATGGATAAAATATTTTGGATGGGAACAGACTAAAGCTCAAATTAGGATTAAAGCTCAGATTAGGATGATTGGATGAAGTGATGGGATTGATTTTGACGATCGGATTGGATTATCAAAGGATGATCATGACACTGAATCTATTTTGAGATGGAAGTAGATTGATTGGGTCGAAGGTGATTGGATAGGGATGTGATTGGATTGGATTGGATAAGATCGATTGATGATTGATAAGATCGACTGATGGATTGGATAGGATGACGAAAGGGATTGTAAACCTCGTTCAAAGATTACCCCAGGTGATGTAGGATACTGATTGATCGGATTAAAGGATGAATATACGATTGCGGCACCGAATCCACTTTGAGATTGAAAATGGATCGATTGGGCCAACGATAATGATTAACTTAGGACGGATGACAATCCTAAGCAGATTTTGATGATGACGATCAGATCAGAGACTTAGGTCAATTCGGATAATAACCCGAGACGAAGTTCAGGGGATTTGGATGGGGAAGATGATGATTTGATTGGAGAAATGGATGAAAAAATACTCAAAATGAGTAAACGATTGTCTGGAATGGATGAACGACTACTCGGAATGAGTAAACGACTGCTAAGAAAAGATGAATGACTCTCGAAACGAGAAGACAAAAGTTCAGAATGAATGATAGATTACGAGTAGATGATTGATCGGGATTGTTGAACGAGAGTTTGAAATGATTGAAGGAGGTTTGAAATGGATGAACGTTTACTTAGAACGAGTAAACGAATGATCAGAATGATAGAACAAGAGTTCAGAATGATGAAAGGAGGTGTGAAATGGATGAACGTTTACTCAGAACGAGTAAACAGATGATCGAAACGATGGAACGAGAGTTTGAGATGATAGATGAAGGTGTGAAATGGATGAACATTTACTTGGAAAGAGTAAACGTATGATTAGAACGATAGAACGAGAGTTTGAGATGATAGATGAAGGTGTGAAATGGATGAACGTTTACTCAGAATGAGTAAACGGATGATCAGAACGATAAAAAGAGAGTTCAGAATGATGAAAGGAGGTGTGAAATGGATGAAGGTTTACTCAGAATGAGTAAACGGATGATCAGAACGATAGAATGAGAGCTCAGAATGATGAAAGGAGGTTTGAAATGGATGAACGTTTACTGAGAACGAGTAAACGGATGATCAAAAAAGAGGGAACGAATGTTTGGAATGGATGGATGAAAGGTCAAAATGAATAAATGATTGATCAGAATGAATGAACGAATGCTCAGATTGGGAGAATGAATCTCAGAATGGATGAAAGGATGAATTGAAAAAGATGGAAGGAGGGATCTTAGGATTTGTTTTGATATCCAAAGACCTTGACCGTAGATGGACTAAAGCTCAGATTAGGGTTTTAGTTAAGCTTAGATTGGTATTAGATTAAAGCTCAGATTACGATTGGATTGAAGCCTAGGATGATTGGAGGATGTGATGGGATTGATTATACACCAAGTTTCGAGGTTTAAAGGACGTAAGGTGTTGACAATCAAATTTTTCTAAATTTGGCAATTTTCAAAAAATGTCAAATTTTGCCATTTTAGGAAACTTCACGGACGTACTTTTGAGAGTCCTGTTTTCTCCCAAAAAATACCAAAAAATAAGATAGGATGAATTTCCAACTAGCATCCCAAATTTGAGACATGCATTTCGAGTTATTACAGAAAATGATTTTTCAAAAACTTAAAAAAAAAACACTAAATTGCAATTTTGAGGGTCAAGATGAAAGTTTGAGGCCTAAAAATTGTGGCAAGAGGTCGGTTGGGAATCCACATGCCACCTCATAATGCAACCACCCGTAAAATTTTAGCTCAAATGGACACCCGAGTCAAAAGTTATGGCCTCCGAAAGTTTCGACATAAAAATCAAAATTCTCGAAATGAAGTCTAGGTGATTGGGATGGATGATCTGATGATGGATATGGAATCCAATGATGTTCTAAGTAGAACTTATGTGATTTTGGTGATGAAAAGATGACTCACAGAACAATGTTGATGACGGGAAAACAGGTGCTTGAAATGACTGAACGAAGGGTGAAATGATGAAATAGATGATAAAGTTGACCGATCAAGGGTCAGGTTCGCCTGTCCAGAGGTCAGGTTCGCCTATCTAGAGGTCAGGTTCGCTTGTCCAGAGGTCAGGTTCGCCTGTCCAGAGGGAAAATTTTCCTATCTAGAGGGCAAGTTCGCCTGTTTGGAGGGAAAATTTTCCTTTCCAGAGGGAAAATTCGCTTGTCTAGAGGTCAAGTTCACCTGTCCAGAGGGAAAATTCACTTGTCGAGAGGTCAAGTTCACCTGTCCAGAGGGAAAATTTTCCTATCTAGAGGGAAAATTCACCTGTCTAGAGGGCAAGTTCGCCTATCCAGAGGGAAAATTTGCCTGTTTAGAGGGCAAGTTTGCTTGACTAGAGGGCAAGTTCGCCTATGGAGCTAAAGTTGGTCAAAGTTGGCTGAAAGAGGCTGGAAAAGGCTAGTTCAAGGTCAAGTTTGCCCCTGGGTGGGTCAGGTTCACCTGTTCAGAGGTCAGGTTCGCCCCTAGACAGGTTTAAACTTGACTTTTGACAAGATGACTAAGGCAAAGGACCCAAAACACAACAATCATCAATCAAAAGGATATGGCTGAGTCAATTAATCAGACAATCACTGGTTTTGCATAAAGAAGACAATTCAGACAACACAAACCTAAGTCTAGTAGAAAGAGTATGGCTGAAAAAGTCTTCTATTCTAGGATGAACATGGTTGCTAAGGAGTCCTCGATATACACCCAGTACGTGAGACCCAAACCGTGAACACCAACCCGTTACAAGCGTGAGTCGGGAACCTTAGCGAGATACTAAAGGCTCAGACCAACTCTTTACGTCATCTCGATGATTCGCCAATTACAACATGGTTGGATTGAGGTACAAATTTCACTCTCCCTCCTTTATATACCCCGTCGGTACACGTGGTTGGAATCGTCCCTTGGGGTGATAAAATCCCCAAGCAGGTCCCATTAAGAAAAGAAAAAGAGGGTGACTCAAAAGGACTTGGTAAGCTATGATTTCTCATCACCTAGGATCCAAAAATGGTGCAAGGGGATTGGATATGTCAAATAGCTTACCCACAAGCACGACAAACAAGATTAATTGACACCCCTAGTTAAACTATGTGCTTAAAGTATGCAAGACAATAAGTAGAAAGTGATAGATAACTAATCTTGCAAGGAAACTTCGTTAGTGATCTTTTTATCTTATTTCTCATGAGAATGTCAATTAGATGCTTGCACAAACACAAACAAGACATGTTAGGGGCGTTAGAAACAATCAAAATAGCCAAAAAAGTGTTGAAAACACAAATTTCACCTTCTGGGAAAAGCTGTCTAGGGAAAATTCGCTTGTCTGGAGGGCATATTCACCTATCCAGAGGGAAATTTCACCTATCCAGAGGGAAAATTCACCTATCTAGAGGGAAAATTCACTTGTCTAGAGGGCAAGTTCACCCCTTTGTGAAAAATTTGCAAAAATTTAGTTTCTGAGTCTGTGGAGGGCAAGGTCGGGTCCGCCTGTGGAGGGTAGGTCCGCCTGTCTGTCAGGTCAGGTCTGCCCCTCGAGGTCGGGTCCACCCCAGGAAGGTCAAGTCCACCCCTCTGCAGGTCGGGTTCGCCCCTCTATAGGTTGGGTCCGCCTCTCTGTAACCTGCATCTGCAAAAAGTCAAAAAATAGCAAACGTGAAAGTAAGAGACCCATTTGTGGGTCCCACCGAGCGTGCCAGAAATGTGATAGGGCCAAAATACTTGTTAGAATATGAGCAATAAGCAAAAGAGAGTGCAAAACAACAACTAAAAACATCCTACACCTCAAGATTGGCCTAAAGATTAACTAAACCAAGCAAAATGAAAGATTTCACCTTGTTGAGTTGTCCCTTGGTTGCCCCTTCGATCTTCAATGTTGTATGCTCCTTTGATGGCGAGGGATATGAGCTATAAGATGAGGTGAATATGGGAAAACAAGTGAAAATGGGTGCAAGTATGGAAATTTGGCTAAGTATGGCTCAAGAAATTTTTTTGCAAGAGTTTGGCTAGCATGAATAATCTCTCCTAAAATGAGAGAAAAGATGGGGTATTTATAGAGATTTTGGAATTCTCTAGGGAAATAGATGGTTGGGATTAAGCCAAAAAAGCCAAGATGTAGGGCTATGGTGAGTTGAGAACTCACAAGCCCTCACATCTGAACATGTGGCATGTGAAGTGGCTTGAAAATGATGATGTGTACATGAGGTGGAAGGATAGTACATGACTTGGAGGTAGTACATAGTACCTTGGGATTGAGACAAGATCTCCTCATAAAAGAGGTCCTTGTCCCCATGTGGGTGAGATGACATGTGAGGAATTAAAAATTCCTCAAATATCCTCATGGGGATGAGAAAAGGAATTTTAAATTCCAATGGATGCATTGGGGGATTAAATGTGAATTAAAAATTCACATGGGGAATGGAGTGCCTTCTCCAAAAAGAGAAAGCCTTTAATAAGGTTTACTTAGGACACATTCCATAAATGATATGGGGATTAGGTTGACCTAATTAGGTGATTAAGGTTGTGCAAGTACTTGATTAGACTAATTAATGACACATTAGAGGCAAGTGGGAGGTTAGGAAGAGCTCACATGTGACTTGATGTGACAAGTCAAAGATCACATGGGGAAGAGAAAAATGAATTTAATATTCCTTGGAAGGATAAAAGGAATTAAAAATTCCTTGAGAGGTTGATTAGGCTAGTTAATGAAGGATTAGAGGAGGGTTAGGTTGCTAAGAGAGATTAGAGGCCAACTTGCAAAAGTTGGAGGATGTGACACATCCTAATCAAGGATTAGGCATGTGCACATCACTAATGATGGGATTAGAAGAATAATTAGGATTAAGAAAGAGATGTGACATGTGAGGAATTAAATAAATGTCATATTTATTTAATTCATTTGATGCAAGGGGGAAGGTATTTAATTATTTAACTAGATACCTTAGGGATTAGAAGAACTTTAGAGGTATTAATTAAATAATAGTGATATTACTTAATTAATATGGATAAGGGGATGTTTAGATGAAAAAGGATAAATTTGGATAAATTAAGTGTCCAAATTTAGGTGTCTACAGGAAGAACCCAAATTTTTCAAAGATTTGGCCACTCTATTGCCCTCACGGAAGATGTAGGTTAATTTCCTTCTTTCAAATTTGTTCAGTAAGAATTGTATATCTAACAAAATATCCTTGATATTCTACCCTTGATAGTAATTGTTTTTGATAGAGTCAATCAAAGCTTTGGAGTCTCATTCTATATGTAGGTTCTTTATGCCAAGAGTAATAACAAACCTGACACCACTCAACAATGCACTTGACTCTACTATCATAGAGGTTTGTATCTCGATGCCACTAGCAAAACCTGCCACCAAAATGCCATTTTGATCTTTCATAATGCCCCCAATGCTAGCCAGGCCAGGGTTTCCTTTTGTCGTTCCATCAAAATGAAGTTTGTACCAACCATTAGCAGGGGGTTTCCAAACAGTGTTAAGCCTAGCTAGATCTTTTGAATTGTCAAAGGAGTTGGGGTCCATGGTCCTGCTCCAGGAATTGGCCATAGTGATATCCAAGACCGCGGGAGGTTTTTCAGAGGGTTTCCAAACATACAAGGAGACATTTTTAGTAATAAGTCTTAAGCCAATACTAAAGAAATACTTTGGGATTTTTTCCCTATTCCTAAAAAATCCGGTTATTCCTTTCCTTCCAAAGACATCAACATAGAATGAGAGGGACCTATTGCTAGACTTATTTAGGTAGAGGGTGGTGAAAGGGACTAATCTAGTTCTCAACAAAGCACTTAAGATCACCATTCACGGTCCAAAGGATACCTAACCTTTGAAAAGTAAATTCCCAAACTTCAACAACAAATAGACAGTGGAGTAACAGGTGAGGGACAAACTCCTCATCATTTTTACATAGCATACATCTGTTAGGGATTTGAAATCCTCTTTTACTTAAGTGTTCCTATGTAAGGATCTTGTTATGACTCACCGTCCACCAAAAATACTTTATTTTTGGTGTAAGATGCTTGTTCCACACATGTTTCCAAATACTATTCTAAGTTCATTGCAAAGACAAAAACTGTAGGAAAACTTTATAGAGAGATTACCCTTGCTTTCCCTAGACCTTTAAATTTCATCTGCCTACGTAGAAATGGGTATCCTATTTAGAGAGAGAATATTCTGAAGAGTCTTAGCTAGATGCCTTAACTCTGGGGAATGAGGGAAACAACACTCAAGCATATTCCATTTCAAGGAACCAAGCTACCCGCACAAGTAGTCTCTCACATTTTTTTCCAAAAAAAATAGTGGTAGGGGTCATTAGAGTCTTGAAGTCAGATTGAATGAGGGGTATTTCAAGAAACTAGGGGTCTTCCTAGAACATAATTTTTCTGCCATTACCAAGTTTCCATCTCAACCCAGAGTGCAACAAATTTTTGATTCTATAGATATTATTCCAAAGCAAAGATCCACTAGGATGATCATCTTAGAGGCAATTGATCAGAGGAAAGTTGTTGAGATACTTCACATTCAAAAACATGCACCATTCCTTCTTGTTCCTTGGAAGGTCCCAACCAACCTTTGCAAGCAGGGCTTTGTTGGTCGATTGAATTTTTCTTATGCCAAGACCGCCACCCGATTTAGGGAAACAGATAATATCCCAACTTAGCAAAGAAAATTTCTTCTTTTCCTCCGTACCAAACCAAAGAAAATTCCTTTGAATTCTTTCAAATTTATTAGCAATATATCTAGGGATTTTGAAAATGGAAAGAAAATAAACGGGGATCCCTTGAAGAGCAGTAGCTAGGAGTTGCAATTTAGCAGCATGGCTAAGGGAAAATCCTTTCCATCCAACCAATTTTCTCTGCATTCTTTCAAGGATAGAGTTCCAAAAGCTAGGAGAAACTTCCTTAACTATGTGAGGGAGCCCAAGGTAATCAAAAGGAAGGGACACACTCTTGCAGCCTAACACAATAGTCACTTTGTCTTGAAGGGCTTGTGTGTTTTTAAAGAAATAGAATATAGTATTATTTTAGTTTATGCATTAGATCGAGCTGGAGGCATAATTGTTTAAACAATTCTTCCATTTTCTAGCCTCCATCATATAATCTTTCCCAAAGAGGATAGTATCATCCAAAAATTGTTGGATGGTTGAAGGTTCAAGGGAGGTTGTAGGTTTGACACCTTTAATAGACCCATCCCTTAGCATTCTTGAAACATTCCAACTTAAGACATCAGTAACCATAATAAAGAGATAGGGGGAAAGGGGATCACCCTGTCTTATCCCTTTACCGACATTGAAGAACCCATGAGGGACCCCATTGAACAACACCGAGTATTTGATAGTAGATATGCATTTAGAAATGAGATTCACCATCGTCGGATTGAAGCCAAACCTAGCTAAAACTTTAAGGAGAAAACCCCACAAAACTTTCTCATAAGCTTTGGAAATATCAAGTTTGAAATCCATACCAACATAGTTAGATCTATCCATTGAGTGAATGATTTCATGCATGGAAATTGCAACATCCAATATGTGGCAACCAAGGACAAATCCTTTTTGGCATGGGCTAATCATTTTATCAAGAAAAGGTTTGAAGCAGTTGACCTATATTTTGGGGAAGATCTTTAAATTGTGTTACACAAGCTGATGGGCCTAAAGTCAGCCATGGTCTAGGGGTCTTCATTTTTGGGAATGAGGGCCAAGAACGTATGGTTCATCTATTTTAGAAGTTTTCAAAACTTGAAAACATCTTTGGCAGAAAGGAATAAGTCCTCTCCAACAATTTCCCAATACTCCTAAAAGAAATCCAGAGGGAAGCCATTTGTTATTATGATTGAATTCTCAACTTATGAGGAGAGGTTGCTACTTTTCACAGTATGTAAATGGCTTTGTGCAACCCATTTTTTCCCCCTTAGTTCCCACTTTTAAAAGAGTTTTTTCATGTTTATTAATGGTTGTATTGTGTTTCCTAATATGTAAATGGTTTTGTGCAACCCACTTTGTTTTCCTTAGTCCCCACTTTTAAAAGAGTGTTTTTATGTTTCTTAATGGTTGTATTGTGTTTCCCACTTTTTTTTCTATGTATTCTTTTCTTTCCTTTATGTATTATAACAATTCATGTTTCATTAGGTGATCTAGGAGTTCCATATTTAGGTGATTTAGAATAACATGAATTTGTTTCCCAATTGATAAGGCACCAATCTAGTTGTGAACCCAAAGATTATGAATTCCTCCTATGCTACAAGTCTATGCCATGGTCCTTGGATAGAGCCAATTTTTTTATCCAATCCAAAACTTGATTGTATTATTTTAAACTCATTTTTCATCAAATAATAGCTGTTTGTGTCATTAATTTGTCATTGTCATCAACTGTGTGTCGAGATTTATTGTAATAGTTTCTGATCATGTAACAAGGTCATCATGCCAAAGTTGAAAAGATTGAATTACTAAACCCTTGTAGATGTTTTGTGAATTTTAATTTTAATTATTAAGTGATATTATAAAATTAAACCTATTTTTAAAAAATAATAATTAAAAAATAAAAAGTAGAAAATAGAAAAAATATATAAAAAGTGTGATTAGCCTCAAGAAAGCATGCTAGTAAAAGTAAAATCAAAGAGGACAAAATAAAAAATAGACACATCAACCAAAATAAATGGGTGCACCTTTTAGAAGATACTTTTTGAGAAGTAAATCAGATTCTCAATCAACAAAAAAATCAACAACCATCAATACATGTTAGCTTAATAATTAAATATTAAGGCAATTGGAAATAAGCTACCCTTGAACCAAAAATGGGTTGGCCAAATAAGGGCCAATAAATAATTTGGTAGAGCACTCTAGTAGCAAATATAATGTCATGGTTTGGGTCCTAGTTGGTCCATATGAGTTGTAGCTCAACGTAGTCGTGTGGCTTAAGTGGGGTGTTGCAAATAAGCCACACTTAGACTAACAATGGGCTAGCTAAAGAGGGGCCAATAGATTAGTTAGTAGAGCACTCCAACAACAAATATAAGGTCCTAGGTTCGAGTCCTAGTTGGCCCATATCAATTGTAGCTCAACAACAATAACTAATAAAGGAAAGAACACTTTTCCAAAGTTTTATCATTATTTAGAAAAATTATGGAGCTCAAAAAATTGTATCTAAGTTAGAAATAACACATTCATTTTTTATAATAGCAAATAAAGAAGATTCATTAAACATTGCATCCATTTCATCCATTGAAAATGAGTCTTCTCTTATATAAATATCGCATCAATTGAACACAACATACAAAAAAGGTAGAGAGAGGCTAGAGGGGAGGTAAATTCTACAAGAACAAGAGATACATTTAGGTGTTGTACCAACTCAATCCTCTCCAAGGTTCCATGTTGCTCCCATGTTAGATAAAGAGGAAAAATTTGGAAGTTTGCATGCAGTACAAAGAGATTGAAAAGAATGAACCAAGTTCAATAATTGAGGATTGTGAAAGAGAGATTAATGAACCTTTTGTTGTAGCTAGATTCAATGTTAGAAAGACAAAATAAGAAACTATGACCTTAGTGAATAGGACCATAGAAATAATATTGTGTCTATGAGGGTTTTAGATTCAAGTCACCAAGATTGAAAAAATGTTAAGAGTTTTAGAGTTTCATCAAAAGGTTTTCCATAAAGATTTTATCCAAATAATCCAAAGCTACCTTCCAAATAAGTCTTTTTTTAGGTTGTGTTAAAAATATATTGTCACCTTTTTTTCAAATAAAAGCATACTTTGAGTTTGTATTTTTTGACCTAAGCTTATGCTATTTTTAACTTGGAGTTCATTATTTTTATATTATCTATCTCATCATGCAAGAGCAATGATAATTAAAAGAGGCAATTTATGATAATTTGTATCGTTAGTTGAACCAACAATCACATGTTGTAATATTAGAATCAACGAATGAAATAATTTGTAATAAGGATTGTAAATCACACAGAGTTGTAGTTAGAGTCGAGTTTCAATTTGTTTATTTCATTTATTTTCATGCAAAAACTTTCTAAATAGTATAAATATGTGCGTTTTTGTACTTAGTTAAATGAATGGTAATTCTTATGCTTGCACATTGTTGGATTGACTATTCAATGTTATTATTATCCTAATTTTTTATTCACTCAATAAAATTTATTTTGGCTAGTTTATACATGTTTATTGAGACATCTCATTATGTGTGCTAAGTGTTAAATTGCTTTGACAAAATTGAAAGCTTTGTATTGTAGGTGAGCTCAAAGGAGTTGATCGTGAATTTATACCAGTTCCTACATTGAATTTACTATGTTGTTCATATTTATGTGCTTTAAGAGGTCTATTCAAACTTGTACATAATTACATTATCAAGTCTCCACATTTAATTGAACAAAAAAATTGTAAAGTCATAGAGATTTATTTCAATAAAAAAATGCTAAAATCACTTATCTAGTGCTATGTGTTATATACCCTAATGCTCTAGATTAAGAAAACACAAATATAGGCTTTATTAAGTTTGTATTGCATACTCCCAAAATCCCTTGAAAGCTCTAAGGATTGTAGAAAAGCAAGTACATATTGTTCATAATAGGTTAATTTTTATGTTATATGTTGTTATTATCCTAATTTTTTACTCACTCAATAAAATATATTTAGGCTAGTTTATACATGTTTATTGAGACATCTCATTATGTGTGCTAAGGGTTAAATTGATTTGAAAAATCTAAAAGCTTTGTATTGGAGGTGAGCTCAAAGATGTTGATCATTAATTTATACTAATTCCTACATTGAATTTACCATGATGTTCATATTTATGTGCTTTAACATGTCTATTCAAAATTGTACATACTTACATTACTAGGTCTCTACATTTAATTGAACAACACAATTGTGAAGTCATAGAGATTTATTTCAGTCAAAAAATCCTAAAATCACTTATCTAGTGCTATGAGTTGTATTTCCTCTCTAGATTAAGAAACAAAAATATAGGATTTGTTAAGTTTGTATTACATACGAGTTCTCAAAATCCCTTGAAAACTCTAAGGATTGTAAAAAAGCAAGTACATATTGTTCATAATAGGTTAATTTTTATCTTATTGCTTCTCCTTCTAATTTGAAGAGCAACTCTATTGCACATCTATTTCTTTTTGTGTTGCACTAACATGTGCATATTAAAGACTAACATTGTTTACAAGTGACCAAGCAAAACCAAAAAACTAAACTCTGCTTAGGCAAAAATTGTTCAACAAACTAAATATAATTTCCAAGAGCATTAATTCATGCAAGTAAAAATATTGATGTCAAGTGGAATGGGTCACCAAATTATACGCAAAATATATATTCATTTACTAGCCAAACATTTTAAGATAATTAGGAATCCTAGCACACAATTTAGCTTTTTTAAAGTCCCTTTTAAAGTTACTCGTATGTGTATACACCTAAAATCGGTCAGGTCATTTAATTAATTAAATACTAGTTATTTAATTAATATTCGACTATGTATAAATACATTCTCAATTTATTTATATTGTTCATATTTTCTAATTCTTCAAATCTAAAATCATATTCTTCTAATTTAATTAAATAATTTTTTTTCCATAAGTTTGTTTTATTTAATTAAGTTTCATTAATCCCGGATTAGGAATTCAAGCACATGTCTACAAATTTTCATGCCACCTCACCAAGGTCACATGAAATTAAATAATTCTAATTTTTTTTAGAATTATCTTCAAACACATGGCTTATTCCTCACACACTTCTTCAACAAAATTTCAAACACATGGTCTTTCTCTCACACACTTGATTCCTCCATCCATTTGGCATGTTGTCTTTGGTCAAGGGGACACCTTTTTGATTCTCTTCATCTCCACCACTCATCCCTCTTGTTTGAATCTGGACCGTTGATCATTGCCACCTCACAAGATGCTTGGAAAAGCCTATAAATACAACCCTTTGGCATTGTATTTGATATCCACATTTGAGTAGAGTTATCATGTAGGAATATCGTTTGAGCATTGTAGCATTTTGGAGTCTTATAGTTACATTTCATATCATGTTTTGTTTTGTAGTTACATCTTAGAATCACATTTTGCGTCATAGTTGCATTTTATGTCATCCTTTGCATCATAGTCGCATTTTAGATTAGCATATTCATAGTTAGCATTTGAGCATATGTAGAATCATCTTAGCTTCATATCATATCATTTACATTGTATAATATAACACCATTATCCATTCATCATAGTATCCATTATCATTTTCATCATATAGTTTCATGTAGGAACTTAATTGGCTTGCATGTTGAATATTATCCCGTTTCTCAAGTTGGCATTTTAACAACCATAGTGCACAAAGAAATCTAAGGGCCAAATGGTTTAATAAATCCTTGAGAATAGAGGACAATGAGATGTTTTTAAAAGATTTGTTTAGTTGCAAAATAGAGTAGTTTATTTGGTTCAAATATTTGATATAATTCATTTCATTAAGGTTTGTGTTGATTTACTAACTTTCCCACATTTAACACACACACAAAATGGTGCCCACCATGGGGCCATAACCCATTGCTAACAATTTTCTAGAAAAGTTCATTTAAATAGGCTGGACGTGACGTTTTAGCGCAATTGTGGTTTCTTTTGGCACATCTGAAAAATCTTCCAGTGCATACGACTTTTGTTTTGGTGCATCCGACCAATCTTTCTGGGTTTGTTCTGGCACATATGATCAATATTTCGACGCATACATCAACTGTTCTAGCGCATACATGGAGTATTTCAGCGCATTCATCACTTCTTTTAGTGCATACGTTACTTCTTTTAGCACATTCATAAGTTATTTTAGCACATACATAAGTTCTTTTAGCATATAGAGTAGCTATTTTAGCGTTTTGAAGAAATCTTTTAGCGCATTGAATGACTGTTCTAGCGCATCTGTGTAAATTTGATTTTTTTTTAAAATCCAAGAACTAGTTTGTGTTTTTTACTTGCAGGTACTCTTATACACTAGTCAAAGAAAAATTTATCAATCTACTAATGATTTATGCAGGGGTTGGAGTTATTTAAACACTTTCTTTTGCTTAAGATAGGCATCTAGTCTAATTAAAAAGGATAAAGAACACCATGTCTTTCGTGCTTGATGAATGGTAGGCATATGCTCTCCCCTTAACTAGGTGACCAAAAAGCCATACCCATTCAATTTTGTTTTATCCTTAGAGGGCTTGCCTTGTGGGAAAAAGTAATCACCCAAGGGAATGAACCAACCGGTAACACGCTAAAGCCAAACAACTTCCAACCGAGATATAAATGTGGGTACTTGGGGAAAGTTCAAGTATCATGAGGATTGTTTCGACAAGAAGGGAAACAATGGTCTCTTTCCACATAGATGATCCCCCATGAACATAATGCCTATACTATAACCCTTTGTTTTAGCAAGGCCAAAATCCTTAATCTATTTGTTGGTGCAAGAACGGTCATTCTGAAGCCATCCCACATTCTTGCGGCTTTTAGTAGAGATGAGAAATATGCCATGGGAGATTCATGGGTATTGATGCTTGGCTGCCATGTAGAAGTGAGTGTTGTGGAGGGGAGCCAGTGGGGTCAAACATCTAATCATCTACTACAAGTAAGTGCAACTGGAGTAAAATCCAAGTGGGAATTCAACAAATATAGTCCTACACAACCTAAGTTGTACATGCTTGATGTCTCTTTACCAATGTGTTTTTGAACCAATTTCAAACAAAAACATCACATGTTGAAAGTGAAAATATTGATTCAGAAAAGTATTCATTGAAACAACCAAGTCTCTAACTGGAAAATCTGAACAAACAAATTTTCAACAAACTACGTCATTTTTTAGTTTAGTGCATTTGTTGTATTTGCTAGCACATCCATGCAATCTTTTAGCGCATCCAACTGTTGTTATAGTGCATCTGTGCAAAAATTTGGCCATCTGTCCTCTATTCTAGCGCATACAGTCAATCTTTTAGTGCATATGTGTATTTTTCTAGTGCATTTACCCAATCTTATAGCACATCTATGCAATATTCTAGCACATTGACCCTCTATTCTAACACATTTAGGAAATCTTATAGTGCATCTGTTCAATGTTCTAGCGCGTTGACCCTCTATTCTAGCACATCTAGACAATATTATAGTGTATATGTACAATTTTCTGGTGCATCTATCCTCTATTTTAGTGTATCTAGGCTCTGTTTTATCGCATCCATTAAAAGCAAAACTCGAGAGTTAAGCTTGTCCCCTGTTTCATAGTTTGAACCAAAATTTCAGAATCTGCTCAAGTCCAGAATCATTCCTTAGGTACCATAGAGTCTAAACTTGTTAAAATTGACCTCTACAAGTGGAATTCTCCAACTTAAACCAAGATTTAATATCTCAAAGTGCCAAAATCATCAAATTTATCACACCTTTGATTATTAAGCCTAGTTTCATCATCAGGATTTATCATCCTTTCATCACGAAACAAAGCTATATAGTCAAATCAAAGCCGATGTCAAGATAAGATTTGACAAGATACAATAAGGATTTGATTTTTGAAAAAGAGGAAATACAACGAGATGAGATAAGATGTCAAAAAAGATAGAAAGATTTCATTTCCTATTTTAAAGGAAATAAATCTTGAAAAAGACGAGAAGGATAATTGATGAATTATCTAATTAAATAAATTAATTAGATACACATGAGTTTCAATTTTGGAAAGAAAGCGAGAAGATCTTTTTAGGATTTTATTAATTAAATAAATATTTGATTTATTTAATTAATGTTGAATTTATGATTCCATTAATTAAATAATATAAATTATTTAATTAACATTAGAAGAATGAAATAGAAAGGATTTAATTAATTAAATAATATAAATTATTTAATTAACATTAGAGGAATGGATGGAAATGATTTTAATTAATTAAATAATATAAATTATTTAATTAACATTAAAGGAATGGATGGATTATGCATGGGAAGGGAATAAATGAAATTAGTGAAATAAATAAGATTTATTTAACTAATTAGATGATGACATGGGTACCTAGGGAAAAACATACCACAAGATGCCTAAATGATGTAATGTCGGGACAGGTGTTGTAAGAGGATATTTTTAGGTGTCTACATTTTGCCCCTCTTTGAATGATGTTCAAGATGATGAGATTTGCGTCGAGTAACATCATTTCAAAGAAACTAAGGTATGGATAGAGGAAAATGGATAATGATAGAAAGATAAGATGATGGAATGATGATGCCCCCTCGAGAGGATAGGCGGGTTGGACAAACATGGGTAGGCTCTCGAAATGAAAGGGATGGGTCAAGAACTAAAGATGAAGGAATGGATAGAAGAAGTGAAAGATGCATTATGCTGCAATGAAAGTGAGCAACCATGATGTTTGATTTAGCACTAGACGTTATGCACCAAGGTATAAGGACCAAGGTGACGATGTGTCTCGTGCCCCAGCGTAGTACAACCTTGTCTAGATACAAGATATGAATATTAGCTGGAATAAGTCGGATTTGATGAAAATGCAAGAAAAAAAAAATGATAACACACATAAGCAATCAAGCAAGCATGCACAAATGATACAAAAACAAACAAGGTATTGCCCCTGTTAAGCTGTAAACCGATGAGTAATTGATTGATTGATTGATGATGATAGTGTTGTCATTGCGGGGAATGACATATCCCTAGATCAACACAAGGATGACTGATAATTGACTGATTGACTTTGATTGATTGGGTTTACAACAAGATTAGGATCAAGACCAAAGGATGTGATTGGATAATTTGACAAGATTGATTGACTTGATTGGTATGGATTAAGGACTGACTTGCATTTGGATTATTGTTAGCTATTTGATGTTTTTGGATTTTTGACATTTTATGATTTTTTTGGCTTTTTGAAATGTTTTGATTTTTTTTTTGGACTTTTGAAATGTTTTGATTTTTTTGGACTTTTGAAAAGTTTTGATTTTTGGACTTTTGAAATGTTTTAATTTTTTGGACTTTTTGAAAAGTTTTGATTTTTTGGACTTTTGAAATGTTTTGACTTTTTTGGACTTTTGAAATGTTTTGAATTTTTGGACTTTTGAAAAGTTTTGATTTTTTTTGGACTTTTGAAATGTTTTGAATTTTTTTGGACTTTTGAAATGTTTTGACTTTTTTTTGGACTTTTTAAATGTTTTGAGGTGTCAAAGGATGAAAATTTGAGTAGCCTTTGTGCTAGATACCAATGACAAGGGGAAAACCAAGTCTAGGTGCAAGGGTGGGTGATGGGATAAGGGATAAAAGGCTCATGATAGATGGATGGATGGTATGGATGTATGCATCATAAGAGAGAAAGGATGTGATCTCCAAAGACTATGCCGCATAGGAATAACATGCCCCATTCTAGGTACAAGACTTAGGATTTTTCTAGATTATGATAATGACTAGAAAAACATGTCAATGACGACAGGATAATGACTAGATAGGATGAGGTATGTCACATGTTTCAACCTTTTGCCTCTATATCTTCATCAAGATCAAAAGAAGAAGGGATAGGTATGTATGAATGGACTCAATATGATGGCTAAAGATGGTAGGTAGGATGAAAATAACAAGACATGAAAATGATAGGTTGGATAGATAAGACATTGTGCCCCCAAGTGTAAGTGACATAGAAGATCAACCTACACATGATGCCTGTTTGCCAGGTTTTCATCATGGTACCTATCCAGGGCGCTTGTTTACCAGGTTTTCGCCGTTGGATGAAGGGATTTATCTTTACTTTTGTTTTTTTTTATTCTTTTTTTTGTTTTTTGACTTTTTGACTTTTGGATAGGAGGGACTCAAGTGTCTAGTTGCATGAAAGGTGATAGTCCCACTAGGGATGGATGTCATTGTATGGACCATGCCAAATTTCATTATGCTCATAGATGTTGGTAAGGGATGACATGAAAGGGAGATGGAGTAGGTAGATGATGGATTATATAGGGACTTATGCAAAAGATGAATGAGGAGGCTTAGCCAAAAGCATGGACCATAGGAAGATGGTGGGGGAGATATGTGGGATAATGAGTGAAGGATGAGGAGATGGAGGTATGTGGATTTGTTGTGAAATGGAAGGGAACCATGACCAATGGTTGCACACACTGTGATAAACATTGAGGCTTTTGATGTGGATGGGGTGTAGGAAGCAATGGAGATGTTTTCTTAGGAGGCGGTGGATGAAGTGCCTTAGGTACCCACATAAACTTGATATTTGTATGATTTTTGTTTGGCTTGTGGGATGGAATATGAGATTTTTGAATGGAATGTGCATTTTGGATGGGAGGGGATGGTTGGGATTTTTGTGATGTGGATGCCTCGTTTGACTTGATTTCTTTTTGCTTAGGTACCCAAACCATTTGAGTTTTGGCCTTTACTTTTGGAGGTATGGGCTTATATAGCCTTTTAGATGTACTTGGCTTTGATATTTTGCAATTGTATGCTAAGGCATTGGGACCATTAGAATTTTTGTCTTTATGTGTAGAGGCATCCAAATTTTTATTTTGGAATCCCTTGGGTTTGGTGGAATGAGTGGAAGCTTTATGTTTAGACAATATGTGCATTGATTGGTCATGATTAAGATGTTTAGAGGATTTATGGATAAATGGATAAGAGGATTGAATGGTAGGGATATTAGGTGTTGGGAGTAATGGTGGTAAAGTGGATGGAAGGATATTAGGAGTTGGAAACAATGGTGGTAGAGTGGATGCAGGGAAGTGTATGGTCACATGCTTTTGACATTTGTAGGATGATGGTGGTGGAATGGCAACATATGTTTTAGGCGTATGATAGGCTTTATGATGGAAAGTGGACTTAGGATGCATGGAGGAAATACCAACATCTTGATATTGGTGTCCTTGAGGTGTATGTCCAAGGCCATAAGAGTGTGGAGGGACTTTGACATGGATGCTCCAAAATACCTTGTTCATGAAGGTATAGACCTTTACCTTGGTGTTTCATGTTTTGGAGTGTGCAATGGACAATGGGAATAGGTGTAGGTGGAACAATAGACACGAGTTCCTTAATGGATGGAGAAAATGAAGCAAGGGAAGATAATGGTTGTTGTTGTTCTAAGGAGGAACATTCATGAATGAGGGTGGAAAAACCAATAGGATATGATGGAAGACTTGCAATGGGGTCGATAGTGGGTGAAGGAGGATCATTAGGATCTTGATTAGCATTGTGTTCACTTAGACCCAAAGTATTTTTTTGATCTTCTATGTGTGCTTGGGAGGAACTTGTCTCATCAAGGGAAGTGAATGTTGATGGATCATGGATAGGACTAGGTGGAGGTGAATTTGGAATATCTTTCTCATGGATGGGTATAGGATCAAGTTGCTCATGGATAGGCTCTTCATCATTATGGATATCATCTTGATCATAAAACCGATATAGATTATGGATAGGTTGGATGAAAATGATTTGATCTTGATTAGGACTAGGGCTTGATGTTTCCACATGCTTGGGAGTATACTCTTGATATAAATCTTGGGTTGCTTGAATGGAAGTGGAAGGGGATTTCTCATGGAGAGACTTGAAATGTTCTTGATGGTCAACAACATAGGAGCATGAAAGAGGGTGACTTGGACTTACGATGGGAGACTCTTGAATTGGCTCAAGGGGTTGTGGATGACATGGTTGACTTGAAGGACTTGGCATGATGTTTGAGGAATCTTTTGTATGTTCAAGTATATGTGTTGAATGACATGGTGACAATTGATTCCTTGCTTGTAGCCCTTGGGTCACATCCTTTATAGGTGGATGGGTGGATTTAGGTAATGCCATTAATTTATTTTTTAAATATCTAAATGTAGGGCATTGATTTGATGGAGGATTAGATGATGGTGGGGGTAATGAAGAGTTTGATTGGTTATAAGGTAAAGAGGCCAATGAATTAGGAATCGAACATGGTGGATTATGGATAGGAACTTGATTGGATGGTGGTAAGGGTGCATGAACTAGATTGGTGTTCCCCTTGTCAAATGGAACATAAGAATTGAAAGTCTCTTGAATTTGTTGCCAAGGTGGACTTTGGTTCACATGTGCTTGTTGTGGGATGTATTGATGAGTTGATGTAGGATTGAAATGGAAAGAGGTGGGATAAGGTGATGTGGAATTGTTATGAACAGATGCGGGATAAGGTGATATGGAATTATTTTGATAGGTGGATGGATTAGATTGATATGGAATGGAGGGAGATGCCACATAGGAATGAGGTGGAATTGATTAGTGTTGAATGAATTGAGGATGATGTGCTTGTTGGGTTTGACGAGTGGCTATGAGATATTGGGCTTGCGCTATGAGATGTTGCATTTGAGGTGATTGGATTATTTGAAGTTTATGGATCATGTCATGGATTCCTTGAATTATTTGTTTGTTTAAGGGTTGTGGTGCCAGATAAAGTGATTGGATGAGGTCTTGGAATTGTGGTACTAGGTCTTCTAATGTTGGCATGGTGTAAAATGAAGTTGATTGGATTAAAGAAATGATGATGATCTGGATATGATGTGGAATGACAAGATTGGATGACTTGATTGATTAGGATGAAATGGATAGGATGTGGCTAAGAAGGGTGATTAGGATGAAAGTGATTGGATATGAATGTGTTGGAAGAAGGTGTAGAGTGACTTGTATTTATGTGTTTGGTGTTTAGCTTGATTTGGAAATGTTTAAATGAATAATTACACATGTACACACATAAATCACTCACACAAGACACATAAGCAAGTTTGAATTTTGAAATTTAAAGAATGTAATGATGATTATTAAACAAGCACACATGGAAGACACACCAACAAGCCCTATGACTAGTCAAGTGGGGTATGGCCAATTAGGTCTCAAAATAGTTTGCACAAGGTTGACTAAGGATGATTTGAAAGCAAAATCCTGCCACACAGCCAAGAGAAAGGGGTAACCCGCCGTTCACCTTCACTTCCCAAAGGTATAAAGTTCTTTGGGGCTTAGCCAAGAGTGACAAGATTTCAACTCCCAAACAAGCGTGTCTTTCAATTCAAAATTTGATTGAGGTCATCCCTAGGGGTGATGAAATCCCCTAGCAGGCCTCCTATGAAGGGTTTGACAAAAGCAAACCAAGTGAGGTGTTTGTGATAACACACACACTTGATTCACACTAGCAATTGTTAATTAACCCTTAGAAAGGAAATGTGTGTGTAAGAAAAAAATAGAAGAACTCATTCTTTTTAACCCCAAATCAAGATGTGTGATTGAAGACAAAATTTATTTTAAGCCCAATTTCAAATATGTGATCAAACAAGATTGATTTTATGCCCCAAATTGAAATGTGTGATAAACAAGATTAAGAGATTAAAAATGGAATGTGTGCACCTGATTATTTTCAATTTCCAAATTGATGTGTATGACTGATGTCAACGTTGTTCCAACTCCTTAGATCCCCCCTACAAGCCACAAAATTGAGAAAGACCAAGTAAACTTGCATAGAAGAAAGTCATGTGAAAAAGAGGAATTCTAATAAAATCTGATTTATATGACTTGATACAGCTGAATGGATTGCATAAAAAGAAAATTCAGCAGATTTCATGTACTTTTAAAAAAAAAATCATCGAAATTGGATCAATTTTTCTCAAGGTATGCTCATTTGAAGTTTAAATGCAAGTTTGAATTTGACTGAAAAAAAAGCCTGAAAATGATATAGTCACCTGAAATGGTCTTTTCCACTACGTAGTTTTCTAAGTCAGCTTTCCAACTCTTTTGAAATTCAAAAATCCGACCTATTACGCAAAAGTTATGTCCGTTTTCGTAAAACTGCCCCTTTTAGACTTGCAAAGAAAATAGGGGCTCTAAGTTAAGCCCACAAACGCCTAATTTTTTTGGTCCCACGTGACCAAGTGCATGAATGGGTGCTGAAAACTTGTTTAGCACAACTCCTGGTCTCCCATATGACTAGGGGTTAAAGACCCTTAAATTTTTTTTAAAAAAAATTAATTTTTTAAAAATAAATTAAATAAACTAAAAAAACTGAAAAGTAATCATAAAAACTTTAACTCTTAGTTTTAAGCGCTTATAATCAAGAAATGATTTAAATCTTATCTTTCAAAAATGAAAGGTATGCATGAATTTGTAGTAGCCTGTGCAACCCTGCAAAAGGAAGTGCCGTAGGAACAAAAGGGTAGATTTTTGTGTATATATACTTTTGGTGTTTGCAAAAAAAATCTGACGTGAATAACTTTCAAGAATGATGCAGACCTGTGTGTATATATTTGTAAAAATAAAACAAAATACCTCAGATCTGTGTGCATATATTTGCAACAAAATTTTAAAAGTATATTCACTTGCAAGCAAAAAAAATCAAAAGAAAACTTCAAAAATTTCTTTGCAAGCAAAATATGTCAAGTTATATGTCAAAAGTTGTCTCTCAGCCCCTGTGACTACAATCGTGAGACTATTTTTCTAATTTGAGACTCCTATAAAAACTTGATCTCTAAGCTCTCTTTAGAAAAACCCTTGACCTACAAAATCAAACTCACAAAGGCTCAAAAGAACAACGGTTAGAAAGTCGGGTTCACCAAATGTAGATAGGGGAAAAAGCAACAGATTTAGCGTAATGAAAACAATAAACTAATTAAATCCTATCAAGCACAATAGAGTACGAAACAACATGAAAATCACAATAAGAAGCACAAATGCAAACCTAAAATCAAGTTGATGGACACCTAAAAATGTCCTCTTACAACACCTGTCCGGACATTACATCATTTAGGCATCTTGTGGTATGTTTTTCCCTAGGTACCCATGTCATCATCTACTTAGTAGATGATGACATGGGTACCTAGGGAAAAACATACCACAAGATGCCTAAATGATGTAATGTCGGGACAGGTGTTGTAAGAGGACATTTTTATGTGTCTACAATTACAAAAACAAAAACTCAAGGAAAAAGGACTTGAAAATCGAAACATTGAAGAGCCAAACATTGGAACTCCAACCATTAAAATCCCAACCATTGAAACTCCAATCATTGAGACTTAAAACTTCAAAACTCAAAATAGTGAAATGCAAAACACCATGGCAGAAGCTGAAGAGAATCCTTTTCATGGACTCAACAACACTAAAGGGGAAGAAATAACCGAAGAAGACATTCAACATGCTGAACAAGATCCAAATTTCCACAAATGCTTAGAAAATATTTTTGAAAGAAATGGGGAAAAGTACCTCCTTATGCTAGCTAAACAAGGTGTCAAAATTACTCAAGGATTTTGATGTGAATCAATTGAAAGCACCTCCCAAACATCCTAAAAAATAAACAAAACAAGTGATTTCCCTAACTCATCAAATGAAGAACCTTCAACAACAACTTCTTGACATGAAAAGGGGACCATCAAAACGATATTTGATCCAAGACATTTGTCCATATCCTTTTGATCAAGATATCCATATAATCCCTTTTCCCAAACATTGCGAATTCCAAAAATATGACAAATACAATGGGAAAACGGATCCAATTGATCATGTGAGGGAATTTAAAACCACGAGTCTTGAATTTTCTCATGAAGAAAATTATTTGATGAGGTTATTCCCAAGAAGTCTAGGTGGACAATGCCTTGAATGGTTTTCAAAACTTGCACCACCCATCAAAACCTTTGAAGAATTGGTCAACAAATTCATCACCCAATATTCTTATAACATTCAACATGACATAACAATGAAGAATCTTTGTAACTTGAAACAAAAGAAGGGTGAATCATTCCTTGTATTCTTGCAAAAATGGAGAAGGTTGTTCACAAGATATTCTTGTCTCGTACCTAAAAAAGAGAAGATGGAAATCTTTATCGATAACCTAAATTATGAGATGAGCTACAAGTTGGAATTGCAATGTCCACCCACATTCCAAAAATTGATTGAAAATGGGATTAAAATTGAAGAAGCTTTGGTAAAAAGAGGAGTAATTAAACTTTACAATGAAAACAACACATCAAACTCTAATAATTATGACAACAACGAGAAACCAAAGTTTTGCCAATGAAACAAGAATGTAGGTAACAACGATGGTACAACTGAAAACCAAAATATGAAACTTGTATTCAACTTAACCGTAGCTACCACCAAGACTAATCAAAACAACAACCAAAATGTCAACCCAAGCAACAATCAAGGTAATGTTGGATCTAGAACACCATCATATTGAATGTCCTCAAATCAAAGAAGGTTCAAACCTTTAGGACAATCATTAGAATCCGCATTAAAGGAACTTCTCAAAGCTAAGGTCATAACATTACCAAAGGCAAGAAATCTGGAGCCACAAGTCAAGCCTCCATGGTGGAATGATGCTCATTTTTGTGACTTTCATTGCAACAAAGGGCATAAAACCAGTGACTACATGCAATTGAAGCACTTGATACAAGACTTAATTGACAACAAGACAATATTTGTAGGACATGAAACAAACAATGATCATGGAGCGTTCAAGAACCCTCTACCCAAATACGAAAAAGGGGAATCTTCTTCTTCAAATACCAAAGGAAAAAACATAAACTATGTCTATGACACCACCATTTTGCACATCGAAGTGGTTGATGATCAAACCCATGAAAAATCAGATCTTATTGCAATTGATAACCCAATAAATGACAACACCATTCAACATGAACAAAACATCATTGCAATTGAAAATCATCACCATGATGTCGATACTACCTCACATCAAATCAATGACCTTGTGCTAATAAATTTGATCACCAACATTGCTGCAAATAACAATCAAATCAATGTCATCAAAATTAGAGAGAAACAAGATAATTTTCCAATCAATGCAATCACACTAGGACAAGCCAATGTAACATTGAAAGGAGCTACCCCTTCAACGTCCAAAGCAACTACTACTATCCCTACAACCCAATATAACATAGTTGATTAGTTCTAGAAAATACCCGCCCAAACATCCATAATAGAAATTCTCAAGATTTCACCCGCTCACAAGGAAATCTTGGAAAAATATCTAGTCACCACCATGGTACTAAACAATCTAGAGGTTTTCCAATTCTAGCCTATGGTGGGGAATTTGACTGCACCACATTGCTTATCATTTTCTGAACACTATGATGTATCCATCACCCATTTGCACAATGCTACCCTCCACATTGAGGTCTTGATCCACAAACACCATGTTAAACATGTTCTAATAGATCAAGGAGCTGGCCTGGATATCTGTACTTTGAAACTTGTCCGTACACTAGGCTATTTAGAAAATGCTATTGATCCTAGAAGGAAAATCACAATAAAAGCATATGATGACAAGGAGAGATCTTCACAAGGGTTGATAGTGCTACCTATTCAAGTGGGACCAGTTATCAGAGATATAGTATGCCAAGTGTTAGACACAGAGTTAACATACAAAATACTCTTGGGAAGTCCTTGGATTCATGACATGCAAGCAGTGCCATCCACATATCACCAGTGTTGAAGTTCCCTTTCAATGGGTAGGAAATCGCTATTGCAGCTAACTCAAACAACCCCCAATATTATAACACCCTCAAGACTACCCAAGATGCTTTTGTACCACACAACAAGGAAGCTCCAATCAGGGTTCATCAAATGATGGGAAACAACTAAATGCCTTGTCAAAATGGGTTGAGAAAAGGACCAATCAAAGGATAAGGATATCGATGATGCCAATCCCTCAAGTAAGGAAAGTACACCAAACTATTCTTCTAACTAGCCCGAGATAAAGGATCAATCAAAAGAAAAAGGTATCAGTAATCCTACTCCACAAAATTAGGAAAGTCAACTCAAATACTTATCAAAAAAAGTTTCCAAGATCCAATTGAAAGACAAAGGCATGGGGGAATACTCATTTCAGCAATCCTTATGTTTATCACAACTTTCATCTTCTTCTAAGTCATATGGGCAGCCATCAACATCAAGAAAACAATCATCCCAACCCACCATACTATTTGATGGCCCCTTTGTAAGAGTAGGCACATTAGTGGAAGAGTCAGATGACAAAGAGGTTTTAAATTGGTTATACAAAGACGAAGAATCATCACAAGCATCCACCCCAAGTATGCAAACAAAGCAATATGACAAAGGAAAGAAAATCCTAGAAAAGATGGGGTACGGGGGAAAAGGTCCTATTAGTAAAAGGAAAGAAGGCATCATAGAACTGATACAACCTATCACAATGCAAGCCGAGGATAAAACATGATTGGGATATAAAGAAGAATCAATAGAAGAAACTAGACAACAAGTTGTTGAAAGAATCCTACAACTACAAGCTAATGATGATCATGAAACTGATTCAAATGAATATGAGTGGGATTCTCTATCCAAAGAGTCTTGTCACGATAAGGAAATTGATGTAGTACAAAAGTATACACCCAAACATGAGGAGGGTCAAAGTTCAAGTTACAGACCATTTGAAATAGGATCACAACACATTGATGACTCTAGTGAAGATGACCGGACTCAGAGTGAAACAAATAATTCAGAGGAGAGTTACCTTATAGACATTGACTTTGCTATTGGAAAATCTGAAGAAATTACCATTGAGACCCTTACTGTATCTGACCTTAACCAATCCGATGATCCCTTACCCCTAGTATATCCCAAACTCATAGATTGGGATCAAACTGAGTCGTCTGATATCCCCATCTTTTCAAATGATGAAGCCATTGTCAATTTCCTCTGTTCCGCTAATCCTGAAATAGATTCCACTATTGAACATCATAACAAAGCTTCCAACTAGGAGAGTTTCAAATTTTCCAGCTGCAAAATGAATAATACATGGAATAGATCTGATGGTGAAAACCATTCAATGGCAGCATCAAATCTAGAAAAAGTAAAAATAAAGAGCGTGTCCAATGAAAAAACCTCTCTGAGGCACTAGAGGATGGAAGATTTGACACACTCCTCAAGCATTTTTAGGAATGATCTAAAGTATTGATTGAACCCACTTAGTCTATCACTATCGGCAATGAAGAAACAATACAGACTGTCCATCTAGTAGAATCCATGATAGACCAAGAAAAACCGAACTTCATCAAATTCTTCACAGAAAGACAAGTCAATTTTGCTTGGTCATATTCCAACATGCCAGGGATCGATCCAAAACTCATCATGCACCACTTATCACTACCAGCAGGGGTAAAACCAGTCAAGCAAAATTTAAGGAAAATGCATCCGCATATTGCCATATTGGTAAAAGCAAAATTGAAGAAGTTATTGGATGCTGGGTTCATCAAACCAATTGACTATGTCGAATGGATATCAAACATTGTACCTATTTCAAAACCAGACAAGAGCATCAGGACATGCACAGATTTCAGGGATCTCAACAAGGCTTGCCCAAAAGAAAAGATGGCTTTCCCCTACCCAACATTGACATCATTGTGGACCTAACAGTAGGGCATGGAATGTTATCACTCGTGGATGGTTTTTACAGATATAATCAAATCAAAATTGTACTTGAAGATCAAGATAAGACAACCTTCACATGTTTGTGGGGAACCTTTTGTTGGAATGTCATGCCATTCGGGTTGAAGAGCACATGAGCAATGTATTAGCGCGTTATGACGACAATATTTCATGATATGATGCACACATTCATGGAAGAATATGTGGACAATTTTTTAGCCAAATCATACACCAGAGAAGGACACCTAGAGATCCTAGATAAAATATTCACTAGATTGGAAAAGTTCAATGTGCAACTGAACCTAAAGAAATGTGTGTTTGAGGTGACTTCAGCCAAACTCTTGGGATATATAGTTTCAAAAAATGACATTGAGGTAGATCCTACAAAAGTCAAAGCCATCATGGTAATACTGCCGCCCAAGAACATCGGTCAACTACGATCTCTACAAGGGAGATTCCAATCAATCCAAAGATTTATCTCACAACTAGCATACAAGACCCATCCTTTTACTCACTTGCTAAAAAATAATGTATATTTTTTATGGGATTAGAAATGTGAAGAAGCCTTCAACCAATTTAAACAATATCTGATGAGTCCACCTATCTTAATACCACCAGCAGAAGGAAAGCCACTTTTATTGTACATAGCAAGAACTGCGATATCATTGGGAGCCTTGTTAGTGCAAGAGGATCCAATAGGAAAAGAAAGGGAAATCTATTATATTAGCAGAACCATAAATGGCTATGAGATCAATTACACCTTCATTGAAAAGGCTTGTCTGGAAGTAGTGTTCACTACCCAACAATTACGACACTACATGCTAACTCATACCATCAAGTTAATATCCAAGATAGATCCACTGAAATATCGTCTTAGCAAAGCTAATCTAACTGGAAAACTGGCTAAGTGGGTTATGATGCTAAGTGAATTTTACATCCAATATGTCGATAGGAAGGAAATCAAAGGACAAAAAATCATAGACCAGTTAGCTGAAGCACCATTTCCAGACAATCAACTGATGAACATTGAGTTTCCAGATGCTGACGTCCTAACAGTATCAACACAATAATGGGTCTTGTACTTTGATGGATCTTATACACAACATGGATCAGGATCCAAAATCTTGTTTATTTCACCACAAGGACACACCATTCCAAAATCCTATAGACTGATGTTTCCTTGCACCAATAGCACAGTTGAATACGAAGCCTTGATCATTGGAATCAAAGTAGCAGTCAAGTGGAAGATCACATAGTTACATATCTATGGGGATTTACAACTGGTCATTAATCAGGTAAATGATGATTATCAAACAAAGGATGACAAGCTGATGCCTTATAAAAGAATGGTTGATGACTTCAAAAAGTACCTTTTGGAAATAAAATTTGAATAGATTCCTAGAAGTGACAACAAAGCCATTGATGCCATGGTGACCATTGCTTCTCTCTTGCAGATTCTGGAGAAACGAGCCCATTATGAGTTCATGGTGGAACAACTATTCAACCCATCATATGACAACCCTGAATCATAGGTCATCTACCATCTAGCTGAGGCTAACACTTCCATCTACGGGAAAATTTATACCTACCTAAAAGACAATACCCTCCATCCCGACCTATCCTGAATTCAAAAATGAAACTTCATTTGTCAAGCCGCCTGACATACCCTTATTGCGGATGTCATTTATTGATGAGGTCTTGACGGAACTTTCCTCCAATGTCTAGAATGTGGCAAGTCTGAAACAACTTTATGGGAGGTTCATGAAGGTGTTTGTGGAACTCATTCGAGTGGTTTAACCTTAGCTAAGAAACTCCTCCGTTTGGGATATTACTGGCCGACTATGGAGAGGGATTCTTTTTAGTTCATCAAGAAATGCCAAAAGTGTCAGATTCATGGCAATCTCATCCATGCACCAACACAAGAACTTCAACCTTTTGCATCAACATGGCCCTTTTGTTAGTGGGGACTGTATCTCGTAGGGAAGATTCATCCATCTTCATCCAACTGACATAATTTTATCATCACAACCACAAAATACTTCACAAAGTGGATTAAAGTGGTTCCCCTAACCACCATCATAGGAAATAAAATATCATCATTCATCTTGAATTATATCATCTATCGGTATGGGATCCCTTAATCCATTATCACGGACAATGGTAGACCATTAAAAAATTAGGATGTTCAAGAACTCTGTGAGAGGTTCCATGTACAACATCAATTTTCTACACCACACTATCCCCAAGGAAATAGCCAAGCAAAAGCCTCAAACAAGACTATCCTAAAAATATTGAAGAAAACCGTCAATGAGGCTGGATGTGATTGGCATGTTCAACTAAACCCTGCTTTATGGGCTTACAAAACCAATATCCACACCTTGACAGGAGCAACACCATATGCCTTAGTCTATGGATCAGAGGATATTCTACCTATTGAGGTTGAGCTACCATCACTTTGGGTGTCACTAAAAGGGATCATCTCAGATGAGGATTACATAGTGTCTAGGTTACATGAATTGGAACTATTGGATGAGCGTTGTCAACATGCAATGGACCATTTGAAAGCATACCAACAAAGGATATCCAAAAGTTACAATCACAAAGTCAAGCCTATAACATTTCAGGTGGGTGATTTAGTCCTGAAAGAGAACCCCTGTAACCAACAAGATCAAGAGAAGTGGAAATTTGAACCAAGCTGGCTAGGTCCCTTTGTCATTGTCTCAGCCTTTGGATCAGGAGCATATCAATTGTCCACACTAGAAGGGGATTTTTTTGATGAACCCCTCAATAGCTTGCATCTCAAGAATTTCTACACCTGAATCATCCTTTGTATCAAAAGAAGTCCTGAAAAAATACCAAAAAAATCAGAAAAAGTCCTGAAAAAATACCAAAAACATTAGAAAAAGTCCTAAAAAATTCCAAAAAAACCAGAAAATGTCCTGAAAAAATGGTTGCCTTGATGAAAACTTGGAAAATAGGCGTCTTGGTAACAACAAAAAAATCAAAAAAGAGAAAAACACAAAAAAAGTGAAAAATAAAAAAAATTAAAAAAAATGAAAAAGTGCAATAAAAACAAGTAGTGAAAACTTGGCAATAGGCACTATTTGTGATAGACTAGCTTTTCCATCTACTTGAGCATGTTGGACATTCAATTTCACCATCTATTTTCCTATCATCGGAAAGCCTCATGTACATATCTTGGCATCGTGGTCATGTCTCACCCTAGACTAGGGGCAAATAAACTTTGAGCTTGAACCAACAGACAAACAACAATAGGGAAAACACAACAAACACAAAGATCATAGTCCAAAAAAACATTGAACACCAATCACCATCAGTAACACATCAACCATCAAACATCAAATAGAAAAATCAATCAAACTAAAAGCACACTTCAAATGGATGATTGCTCTTTTGAATCATGGATTTATCACTGCAACATGAATGTTCAATTGTTGTACTTTTATTTTTGTTATCATATCTTTGGAGCCCCTTGATGATGTATTGAACTAGAGGAGCTAGGAAGGAGTATGATTTTTCTTTTTCTAGTATTTGTGAGCTCATTATTACTGTGCAAATTGTCGTGGGAGGTGCTCTACAAAGTATCACTAATGACATTCTGAATTTTCATAGGAAAACAATTAACTCTTGTTTGTTTACGTAAGCAATACTCAGGTCATCTCAGTTTAATTATACTTAGATGCTTGTGTTAACTTGCACTATCAAACATCATGGAAGTAGTACTCAGGTCATCATGGTCTAAATATGCCATCGATGCTTGTACTCACTTTCAACATTTTAAAGGCTCAATGATGATAAAAAGCACAAAAAATCAGTTGTTACGAATGACAACTTTTGAATATGAGTTATGAATGGTTATAATAGATTGCATCCATGTTAGCCTACATTTGTATACATAGGATTTCCAAGGCTGAAAAAATTTCACAAGGATGTTATCTCTATTATCAATGGATTGAGTACACTTGACATTAACCAAAAACACATCATTCTCATATAGTTGCACATCAGTTGCATCAATTAGAAAAAAATCTCATTTAGTTGCACATCAGTTGCATCATCATTTGCATACATTAGAAAACATTATCACATCATTCATCCATCCATGCATCACATCATAATATTTGCATCAGAAAATACAAAAAGACGTGCATTACATCTCATTTACATAATCAAAGTCATTTCATATAGTTGCATTAAGAAGGTGGTTCACTAAGCTTCAATGAGTGAATCTCTTCAGTTTTCCAAGAAAGTTGGAAAATATGTCAGGTTGTGTGAAGCTTAACTTAACAAATAATCAACTAATGATAACCTTCTCACAGCTCTTGGAAGTTGGATAGATTCACTCATTCAAGCTTAAGAACCTAGAGGTTTTGAAGTCTTGCAAACTCAGTTAATCATAATCATTTGCATCACATAATCACATATCCTCCATATATCATTTGAATCACATCATCACAATTCATCTTACGTATTATAACACATCATCCATATATCATCCCATTATCATCACATCCATACATAATCAATATGCACATCACATATCATCACACATCATTTGCATAATCAAAATCCATCTCACATAGCATAGGCCTGAATCCATAATGCACATAGAATCATTAATCATATCATCATTGCATAGATTCTACAATCACCACATAAACATCATCATTGCATAATCATCATAATCAACATCATAATCACATATAATCACATTTTCATACATCACTCATCCATTCATTACATCATTTATTTGCATGAGAAAAGTACAAAAACATCAAATGCATCACATATCATTGGCATAATAAAATGCATCACATGCATCATATAGTCATCATTCATAAATCATCATAGAATCATAACACATTGAAATCCATAGCATATCATATCATTATCATCATATAAAACATCACATGCTACCAAACATAGATATTAAATGCATCCATCATGATCATCATGATCATCACCATAACATATAAATTAAATGCATCATAGACATCCATCATTATATAGACACATAGATCATAATCATCGTTGCATATCATATAACCTCAAAATCATAATGTCAAGGTGTACAAGGATATCCAAAGGTATGAAGAGATACATTAATATAAAAAATGGCAGTATATCATAAAGTCAGACAACAAGAGGTACATCATGAATGTCTCAACTAAATAAAGGGTGTATACATGTCCAAAATATAACAACAAATCAAAACTGGAGCTATGTCGTGCTCCCCCCAGATGGTGCTAGAATCCTAGGACTAGTACCTCCCCCTCCACTTGATGGACCCACACTAGGATCTCTCCTATCTCCAGGCAATGGTTGCATAACACCCACACTAATAGTCCGAGACTGAGACCTTCCAGACCGAGACTGGGCAAAGCTCTCCTACCCCTTTGGAGGAGCCACTTCATGATATCGGCCCTTGTAGAACTCAGCCTCCTAGGCGGTGTGATGAATCTCTCTGAAATAATTTGATGTACTTGCAGCCATTGCAGCCTCTCAGTAATGGCCTCAGCCTGCTTTTCCTGCCGTCTTAGGGAATCCCTCTCAGTGGTCAATATGGAAATCTATCCCTACACTTGTCCCTACACCTGGGCCTGTATCTGTGCAAGTTGGGCCTGCACTTGTTGCACCTATTGCCTAGCAGCATCCCTCTTAGTCATTAGATTTTGCACCTACCCCTATGCCTATGTGAGAAGAGCCTATACCTGCTTTAACTGTCCTTGTAGCATCTAAACCTACACCTGTAACACAATAGTTTCTATCTACTACTGCTGTGATGGTAGCTTGATCTGTACCCGCTACTATGATGGGGCTACTAATGATCACCTCTTGCGAGGAACTCTCATCTCTCTGACATCAGGACTTGAATCTCCTCCTCCCCCATCACCTCCATCATCACCCCCATCACTACCATCTCCATCTCCATCACCATCATCGCTACTCTCCTCCTCCTCCTCCTCCTCCTCTCCTTGCTCCTCCTCCGCCTCCTCTCTTTGTCGCCTCCACCCATGCCCCCTACCTCCTCCTCCGCTAACAAAGGTGTTGGATCATCCAAAATTGTAATCCATGGGAAGGGATGCATAAACATATACTGAACATTCTCAGCTAATATCAGTGCATCGGTAATATCTAGACGAACCTTCCAAGGGATGACCTATAATCCCTGAAAGTGCTCAACTGCTACATTGTAAGACAAACACAACCCCCACTAGGTCCAATTTTTCTGTCGTCGAGCATAATGTGCCACTCCCTATGGCATACCCTAAACCCTACCATATTGTCTCAATACCTACAACAAAAAATCTCTCAATGAAAAATTAGGTCTGCCCAATCAAGAACAGGGACTAACATAAATAAGGAATCTTTGTGTTATCCTCAGACCACTGCTCACAATCCAGATAGGGCCTCCATACCACTAACTCTAGATCATCCATGGTCCTCCTCCAATACTCAAGTTTTCCCAGCATAGGCTGAGCAAGTCAACCAACATAAATATGAACATATGGCCTCATGGCCAGGTGCTGCCTCTCCCCAACTGGCTGTGAAATTGCTATATGCTCCCAAGCCCAGACCTGGAGCAGTGTGACCCCCACTGATAAACTCGCCCCTTGATGGTAGACGACCTGATGCAAATCATGGTATAGATGGGCTAGCATACAACAACCCCACGCATATCTGGTGCCCTGTACAATCATACTCTCCAAGATCCTACCCCATCCAATGGAGAGTCCCTTTGACTTGCGATCAGGACAAAGGAACCCTCCAATGAAATCAGCTAACACAGAGGACAATGTGGCATATGCATCAACCATGTCCCTCCACGGAATCTCATACCCGCATATATGGTCATCATGAAATATCTGAAACAGTGCATTAGTTCCGCCCTGCTCATGTGCATCATATATCACAAGCTCTCCAACCACCGAAATTTCATAGAATCCGATATACATCCTCAGGAGTCACCATGATCTCACCAGTGGGAAAATGGAAGGTGTTATTCTCACTGTGCCATCTCTCCTCTAAAGCTGTTAGTAAACTCTTGTTCACCCTAATTTGGGGCATATCGATGAGAGATGACAACCCACATCGCGCAATAATAGCTATCTCAGGCTGTGTTAGATGACGAATCAAGTCACACATCCTCAGAAAGTGCTCTTTAATCTGTAAACTAGTCAAAGCCTCCTACAATCACAAAATCATAAATTAGTCCATCAATCAATCAAAATCAATCAGCCTATCAATCTAATAAGTTCTCACATCAACCTATCAATCAATCAATCAACCTTGCTTATCATGAGGTTCAATTAATCAATCAACCTCACCTATCATGAGGTTCAATCAATCAATCAACCTCTCCTATCATGAGGTTCATCAAATCAATCACATCAACCTCACCTATCATGAGGTTCATCAAATCAATCAAATCAACCTCGCCTATCATGAGGTTTATCAGATCAATCAGCCTATAATTGATCCTTGCCTATCATGAGGTCAATTATCATCATCCTATCATTGAATCTCACCTATTATGAGATCAATAGACATCTAACCAATCAACATCATCAATCATCATCTAAATCAAGGAGTCTCAACAAGAAAATCCTCAAATTTCTCTAATGCGCTAAAATAGTGCTTCTATGCGTTGAAAGACTCGATGCGCTAGATAAATCCATCAATGTGCTAAAATAGACCTTGAATGTGCCAAACTACTCTATGCGCCATTTCATTTGCTCAATGCGCTGGAATAGGGCCCTGATGCGCCAAAGTATTCTATGTGCTACTTCAGTCTCTCTATGCACTAATCTAATTGTCCTAAGTGCTAATCTAACCTATGCACTATTTTAGTGCTTCTATGCGCTAATTCAGACAACCTATGCGCTACATCATTCAATGCGCTAGTTCATCTATCCTATGCGCTACATCGCTAGAACTACGTGCTAATGTGCTTTATGTGCTAGAATAGTCATTCTATGCGGTACTTCGGTCTTCGTATGAGCTAAAACATTTCAAAATCTAAATTTAAATAGGAAAAAGCAAGAAAAATCAAATGCACGAAGTACAAGGCAATTTTTAGGGTATTCATCAGAGGTCCGTACGCTACTGGGTGGTTGTGCTACCTGACTCGCTCGAACCGATGTGTGTGGTAGGGGATCACCATTCTGCTCCAAATTTGCACAAGTCACTCTCACTCACAAGTTTTCAAATTGCAAAATGCTCAAATGAACTTTCTAATCAACTTTTTAACCTTTTAAGGTTAATTAAGTGGAATTTTATGGGGTTGTTTTATTTTTATTTTTCAAAGGGGCCTTAATTAATCAGATCATCATCTATAGGTTTATACATCATTTTTCAGGAGATAAATCATTTCTAAGGCACAAAATTTTGAGATCATCATCAAATCATAAAAAAAAAGAGTAAAAATTTCACCTATTTATCTCCCAAGGGGGCATATATCCGTCATCACCTGAAAATCAGCGTCTGGGGCATCAATTTTTTTTTTTTCTCGACATTGGTATCAAAATTTTCTTTGAAGAAATGTGTAAACACATTACTTCAAAGAGGGGCAAAATGTATACACCTAAAATTAGTCATGACATTTAATTAATTAAATACTAGTTATTTAATTAATATTCAAATACATATAAATGCATTCTCAATTTATTTATATTGTTCATATTTTCTAATTCTTCAAATCTAAAATCATATTCTTCTAATTTAATTAAATAAACAAATTTCCATAAGCTTGTTTTATTTAATTAAGTTTTATTAATCCTAGATTATGAATTCAAGCACATGTCTACAAATTTTCTGTTGGATGTTGTGGATGTGTTGCTGATATGTGGTTGTCATTGATGTGAACACTATTAGCATTTGGTGTACTAGAGGCTGTATATGTCGAGGATATTGATAAAATTATAAAAGAAAGTGTTCCAGGTTGCCTGTGGAATTGTGCAGGTCATGAAGGCGTCTTGTTCTTTACGTTGAAGTTAAGCTACTATGGATGAAATGGTTTTTTGATGAGTGTATCTAGATCATCTACTAGAAGTTTCAGAGGTCCGCGTATAGATTTGATCATGTTGTGGTTTGACAGTGTTTCTGTGGTCTCTGTCAGTGTTCCTGAATGAAGTTTGTGTGTTTCTGGAAATCTTAGTTGCTGCAGGTGTTTCTCTATTGTTTCTTAGTGTTCTTGGTTGTTTCTAGATCATGATCTATCTTTGTGGTACGTCCATATTGATCGGTGTGCTTGTGGTCAGAATTTTTCCCTATGTATGTTCATTTTTCTTGTTCTTAGCCGACATGTTGGTGGTAGCGTGTTGTGGATCATTGAGGTGAAATTAATTGAAGTATTTTTGTGTTGGAGATGTTAATTTGGGTCTCCACTATGTTGTGGCTAACCTTGGTGGATTCACATTAAAAATTTATTTGTAAATTTGGGCCAACATTGAAAATATGTTTTATTTTCTTGGCTGACTAAGTTATTGATGAAATCTCATTTAGCAGATATATAAGAATGATTGTTTCATCGGTGTTGTGTGTTGGAAAAGTGTTGAGTGTGCTCTTATGTGTGTATGTGCGAATATCATTTGATTATAGAGCAGAGTGTGAAGAAGGTTGAGCGAAGTGTGAAGTAGTTTGTGAAGGAGTTTTCTGTGCTTAATTGGAACTGTAATCAGGCTTGTGGAGAAGCTATTCTTTCAATTCATACGCTCTGAAGTTTAATCCTATTATGTATTGTTGGGAAGTGAGCCCCTTTTGTATTTGAGCAGTGAGCTCTAGGCAGTGTGCCTAAATGTATGTGCATTCCCCTTATTATTTCTCATTATACTTTTAACAGGGTATAATCTTGTGGACTAACATCCACCGTGGTTTTTCCCCTAACAGGGTTTCCACGTAAAAAATATTGGTGTTCTCTGTCTCTTTGATGTGTTAATTGCTTATTCATCAAATTTGCGATTAAGTTAAGTAAATTTTGAAAAGTTTATTATTCTATGAAAATTGATTCACCCCCCCTCTCAGTTGTCTGTCCTTATTTTTCCAACAATTGGTATCAGAGTAGGTTCCTTTGAAGAAGTCTAAAAGCTTGAGGTGATTTGAGATGGCAAAATTCAAGAAGGACAGTCCAAGATTCGACTGAACTAACTACTCACTATGGAGAGTTAGGATGCAATGTCACCTAAGGTGTATTGGTGAATCCTACTGGAACATTACAAAATATCCATATGTTATTCCTTAGAATGGTCCCTCCACTGTCGATGAGATCAAAGATGCTGAAAATAATATCAGGGCTATAGAAGCTTTGGTGAGTGCTTTGACAGATTCAGAGATGGCTAATGTGGTAGGACTGCATACAACTCATGAGATTTGGATGAAGCTAGAAAATTTGTATGAAGGAGATGCACAGGTGAAGATGGCTAAGCTATAGAGTCTAAATGGCAAGTATGAAAATTTGAAGATGGGTGAAGATGAAAATATCACCTCTTTTATGCAAAGAGTAAATGAAATAGTGATGGGTATTACATGTGCTGGTGGTTCTCTGGATGAGGATGAAATTGTGGCTAAGATACTCAAATCCTTTCCTCCCTCCTACAAAGTGAAGGCTCAAGCTATTGAAGAGCTCAGATCAGTAACAAAGATGTCAAGAGACATGTTGGTTGGTAAGCTTGCTGCTTTTGAATTAAGTGAATTTGGTGAATCTATTCCAAAGACTGAATCTATATTCAAGGCTACTATATCCAGAAGTAACAAGTAAAGATATAGTCTGTGAGAGAGTTCTAGAAAGATATCCAAGTATGATGAAGAATTGAAGCAACTTGAAGACAAAGAAAGAGAGGTAGAAGAATTGGAAGCACTGATTGTAAAGAAAGAAGGCAAAGGGAAAGGTAAGTATGAAGGAGTGTTACCTATTAAATGTTTTTCATGAAGTAAAATAGATCATTTTGCATCAAGATGTCCTAAAAGGGTCCCTAGAACTAAGCCTAACAAGTCTAGATTCCAAAAGAAATGTTACTTTGCTGAAGAAGGAGTGATAGATGATGAGTCTGATAAAGATACTGGAAATGAATATGAATGGGTTTTCATTGCTACCATTGAAAATAGTCCTATGGCTACTGAAGATGAGAAATCTCTTGCAGCCTGAGTTGAAGAAAAGGATGAGTGGGTTATTAACAGTGGATGCTCACATCATATGACAAGTGATAATTTTTTTTTTGTAAGTCTAGAGAAATGTGATGGTGGTGTTGTAAGATTTGGAGACAACAATGCTGGTGTGATTCATGGCAGAGGTTCTATTTGTCTTGGTGGTAAGGATAACACTAATGATGTTCTTTATGTTGAAGGCTTGAAGCACAATATTTTGAGTTTTGGACAAATGGTGGGAAAAGGATATGATCTACAATTCAAAAATGGAAGATGCAAGATACGTGGAAGTTCTGGCAATATGATTGCTACTAGTAAACTGACTAAAGGTAATATTTTTCACCTGAATATTGCTAGTGGGAGTTGTTTAATTGCTCAAGTAGATGAAAGCTAGTTGTGGCATAGAAGGCTGTGTCATGTAAATTTTGATAACATTGTCAAGGTAAGTTCCACTCAAGCAGTAAGAGATCTACCTAAGTTAGTGAAGCTTGCTAACACAATTTGTAAGGAATGTCAGATGGGTAAACAAACTAGAGTCTCCTTTCGGAGCAAATAGTTTCATTCAAAAGATTTGTTGTAGCTGCTACATACTGACCTATGTGGTCCCTCTGGAATCATAAGTATTCATGGAGAAAGGTTCTTTATGTTGATTATTGATGATTATTCTAGAATGATATGGGTTTCATTTTTAAGAGAAAACTGTGAAGCACTGGAAAAGTTCAAAAGTTTCAAGGCTATTGAAGAGAATGAGAAAGGTATGAAAATCAAGTGTTTGAGATCTGACAGAGGTGGTGAGTTCACCTCCAGGGAGTTCAACTCTTTTTGTGAAGAACATGGAATTAGAAGATAGTTATCTGCTCCCCAAACCCCTCAACAAAATGGAGTCGCAGAAAGAAAGAATAGAACAATTTTGGATGTTGCTAGAACAATGATGTTAGAAGGAAATGTGCCCTAGAGCTACTAGAGTGAATTTGTAAGAACTGTTGTGTATACTTTAAACTGGGTAAATGTTAATGGCAATTCTGGTAAGACCCCTTTTGAGCTATGGTTTGGTTACAAGCCTATTGTTAAGTATTTCAAGATCTTTGGAAGCAAGTGCTATATCAAGAGAGATGATGATATAGGAAAGTTTGATGCATGAAGTGATGAAGGAATATTTTTAGGTTATTCTACTAAGAGCAAGGCCTACCGATGCTATAACAGAAGATTGAGAAAGATGGTTGAGAGTGAAAATGTCAAAGTTGATGAGGATTCTATCAAATCATCAAGATATTGTGAATATGATTCTAATGAAGACAATACAAACAAAGGGAAGAATGTTCAGACACATAATTAACTTCAAATTGTGCCATATGTTCTAGTTGTTCTGGTAAAGCAACCTCAATTCATTCCAGTAAGTCAAGGTATCAGGAAGCAGAGACAAGTGCAAGTACTGAAGGAAGATCAGAAGAATCAGAAGTTCAAGAATGTCCCAAAACTCCAAGGTATGTAAAGCTGAATCATTCTGAAAGTCAAATTATAGGAAACAAGAATAAAGGAGTGCAAACTAAAAGAAAGATTATAGAAGAATATTGTCTGATTTCCAAGATTGAACCTAAGAATGTCATTGAAGCCTGTCAAGATGAACATTGGTTGGAAGCTATGAAGGAAGAACTGACACAAATTGAAAAGAATGACACATAGATATTGGTTCCTAAACCTAAAGAAGAAAATGTGATTGGTACTAAATGGGTGTTTCAGAACAAGCTAAATGAACAAGGTGAAGTGGTCCAGAACAAAGAAAGACTGGTATGTAAAGGGTATTCTCAGATGGAAGGTGTTGATTTTGAAGAAAATTTTGCCCCTATTGCTAGAATCGAAGCTATTAGATTATTTCTTGCTTATGTTGCATACAAGAACTACAAAATCTATCAGATGGAAGTGAAGTTAGCATTTTTGAATGAAGAATTAGAAGAAGTATATATTGAACAACCGGATGGATTTCAACTAATTGACAAGGAAGATATGGTGCGCCACTTGAAGAAAGCTCTATATGGACTCAAGCAAGCCCCTAGAGCCTGGTATGCTAGATTGGAAAAATACTTAATGAAGCTTGGATTCACTAAAGGTACCGCTGATAACAACTTATATTTCAAATTGGATCATGATAAAGAATTAATTATAGAAGTCTTTGTTGATGACATCATTTTTGGAGGAGATGATGGTTTGTGCACGAAGTTTGCTGATGAAATGAAGGATGAATTTGAGATGAGTATGATTGGAGAGATGAAGTTCTTTCTAGGATTACAAGTTAGTTAGACAAAGGGATATTCATATCTTAGTCCAAATATGTGAAAGAGCTACTGAAGAAATTTGGGATGGAAGATTCAAAGCCTGTAGGTACTCCCATGGTGACCGGATGCAAGCTAACGCAGGATGATGATTCCCCTAAAGCAAATAAAACTAGATATAGGTCAATGATCAGTGGATTACTTTATTTAACTTAGATTAGACCAAATATTATGAATTCTATATGTATGGTTGCTAGATTTTAGGACGATCCAAAAGAATCACATGTGACTGCTGTCAAGAGAATCTTTAGATATCTGAAAGGAACAGTTGACTTTGGACTTTGGTATCCAAAGGATGATGATCTCACTTTGAGTGCATACACTGATGCAGATTGGCCTGGTGATGTAGATGACCAAAAAAGTACTAGTGGTGGTGCTTTCTTCCTAGGGAAGAAGCTGGTGTCCTGGTTGAGCAAAAAGCAGAATTCCATTTCTATATCTACTACTGAAGTAGAATATATTGCTGCTACAAACAATTGTACTCAAGTAATATGGATGAAACAAATGTTGAAAGATATCAGGGTGATATATGAAGAGCCTATTGCCATATACTGTGACAATTCAAGTGCAATAAATATTTCAAAGAATCCGGTACTACACTCTAAGACTAAGCATATATCAATCAAGTTTCATTTCTTGAGAGAGAAAGTGAATGAGAAAAAAGTCAGATTGGAGTATGTGCCTACCAAAGAACAAATTATAGACATATTTACTAAGCCATTTCTGAAGGATACTTTTGAGTATCTCAGAGGAATGCTAGGGGGGATTACCCCTCCTGATAAGAACTAAAAGATGCATTTACTTGCATCAATCTGTGAGCTACATTGCTATATTCTGATCCGGTTGATGTTTCTGTGGCTGCTACTTAGGGGGAGTAGTTAGATGTGCAAATATGTGGTTCAGAGCATGTATATGGAAAGGTCATGGTTACCTTTTCCATTGATGTCAAAGGGGGAGAAGTGCAATGTGAAAAATCTCTTTAAGAATCGAAGAGAAGTTGAGGAGAAGAGTCAGAACCAAAGGGAAAGCAAGTATGTTGGGTTGATGGTATTTTTCACATCATGTGTTCCCATCAATGCCAAAGGGGGAGATTGTTGGATGTTGTGGATGTGTTGTTGATATGTGGTTGTCATTGATGTCAACACCATTAGCATTTGGTTTACTAGAGACTATATATGTCGAGGATATTGAGAAAATTGTAAAAGAAAGTGTTCCAGGTTCCCTGTGGAATTGTGTAGGTCATGAAGGCATCTTGTTCTTTACGTTGAAGTTCAACTGTTGTGGACTAAAGGGTTTTTTGATGAGTGTATCTAGATCATCTACCAGAAGTTTTAGAGGTCCGTGTATAGATCTGATCATGTTGTGGTCTAACAATGTTTATGTGGTATCTGTCAGTGTTCCTAAATGAATTTTATGTGTTTCTGGAAATCTCAGTTGCTGCAGATGTTTCTTTGTTGTTTCTTGGTGTTCTTGGTTGTTTCTAGATCATGCTCTATCTTTGTGGTACATCCACATTGATCGGTGTGCTTGTGGTTGGAAAATTTTTCCCGCATATGTCCATTTTTCTTGTTCTTAGCTGAAATGTTGGTGGTAGCGTGTTGTGGATCATCGAGGGGAAATTAATTGAAATATTTTTGTGTTGGAGATGTTAATTTGGGTCTCCACTATGTTGTGGCTGACCTTGGTGGATTCAGATTAAAAATTTATTTGTAAATTTGGTCTGACATTGCAAATATGTTTTATTTTCCTGGCTGACTAAGTTATTGATGAAATCTCATGTAGTGGATATATAAGAGCGATTGTTTCATCGGTTTTGTGTGTTGGAAAAGTTCTGAGTGTGCTCTTATGTGTGTATGTGCGAATATCATTCAATTATAGAGTAGAGTGTGAAGAAGGTCGAGCGAAGTGTGAAGTAGTTTGTGAAGGATTTTTCTGTGCTTAATTGGAACTGTAATCAGACTTGTGGAGAAGCTATTCTTTCAATTCATACCCACTGGATTTTAATCCTATTCTGTATTATTGGGAAGTGAGACCCTTTTGTATTTGAGCAGTGAGCTCTAGGCAGTGTGCCTGAATGCATGTGCATTCCCCTTATTATTTCTCATTATACTTTTAATAGGGTATAATCTTGTGGACTAACATCCATCATGGTTTTTCCCCTAACAAGGTTTCCACGTAAAAAATCTTGGTGTTATTTTTCTCTCTGATGTATTAATTGCTTATGTTTAATTGCTTATTCATCAAATATGAGATTAAGTTAAGTTTGAAAAGTTTATTATTTTGTGACAACTGATTCACCCCCCCTCTCAGTTGTCTATCCTTATTTTTCCAACATTTTCATGCCACCTCACCAAGGTCACATGAAATTAAATAATTCTAATTTTTTTTAGAATTATCTTCAAACACATGGCTTATTCCTCAGACACTTCTTCAACAAACTTTCAAACACATGGTGTTTCTCTCACATACTTGATTCCTCCATCCATTTGGCATGTTGTCTTTGGTCAAGAGATTCCTCCATCCATTTGGCATGTTTTCTTTGGTCAAGGGGACACCTTCTTGATTCTCTTCATCTCCACCATTCATCCCTCTTGTTTGAATCTAGACCGTCGATCGTTGCCACCTCACAAGATGCTTGGAAAAGCATATAAATACAACCCTTTGACATTGTATTTGATATCCACATTTGAGTAGAGTTATCATGCAGGAATATCGTTTGAACATTGGGGCATTTTGGAGTCTTATAGTTACATTTCATATCATATTTTGTTTTGTAGTTACATCTTAGAATCACATTTTGCTTCATAGTTTCATTTTATGTCATCCTTTGCATCATAGTTGCATTTTAGATTAGCATATTCATAGTTAGCATTTGAGCATATGTAGAATCATCTTAGCTTCATATCATATCATTTACATTGTATAATCTAACACCATTATCCATTCATCATAGTATCCATTATCATTTTCATCATATAGTTTCATGTAGGAACTTAATTGGCTTGCATGTTGACTATTATCTCATTTCTCAAGTTGATATTTTAACAACCATAGTGCATATAGAAATCTGAGTGCCAAATGGTTTAATAAATCCTTGAAAATAGAGGACAATGAGACATTCTTAAAAGATTTGTTTAGCTGCAAAATAGAGTATTTTATTTGATTCAAATCTTTGATATAATTCATTTCATTAAGGTTTGTGCTGATTTACTAACTTTCCCACATTTCACACACACATAGTATGCATTGCATTGCACTAAACAATAACTCAAACTTGTACTATATTTATTTATTCTTTTCTAAAATTCTTTAAAAAATTAATTGTCAATATCATTGTAAATGAAAAAATATTTTCTATTAATTATCATCTACATTTTCTATGGTTGAGAATGAAAGGAAGTAAGGCAAGTAAAAATTCTTCTACACTAAAATTATGAGAGTGTTGTACACATTTTAATCTTTTAACAATTACATACAAAATAAACACATATAAACATAAGATAAATAATATACCATAACACGTGTATGTGGAGAAAACCCTTTTGGAAGAAAAACCCCACACTCCAAAGTAGTCTAATGTGTTATTCGGTTGATAACACAATTACAATACACTTGTAGAGAAAGCCTTGACAAGAGTATCACTAAATATAGATCTATAAGAGTTTTGATAACTTAACAATATCTACCAAACTTTGACTCAACCTCTATCTCGAGCACCTAATATATAGGAGATACAATTTATAAAACCATCAAATGATACTTAAAAAATCATGAACTAAAACCACAAAAAAAGTGACACCCAAGCTATTAGCTTAGAAATCCAACACCTAAATATAAAGATGAGTTCATAGTATAAAAATATAATTTTCCTTCTATTTGTCATAACCTCGTTATAATCCACTCACCAAATTGGGAATTCCATTTTGGTTCTATTGTATCCAACCAAATATTCCTTATGATGTGTCATAAAATGCATCATAAATTGGTCAACAAGTGTAGCTTTCCCTTACAACGATGTTATGTGTCCAACACATTTTTATATTTCCTATGCAAAAGAACCAATTTCTGGAGGCCATAACTTTTGATTTGGGAGATTGATTGGACCTTTTTTTGAAAATTATAGAGTTCAAATAGAACTACACAAAATTCACCCCTATGTTAGTGTAGGATATTATTTATCTTCATTTGTTTATTGTGGATTGTTCCTACACAAATTATTCCTACGCTTGGAATTAAGCTTGCTCAAATGTGCTAGTTTTGTGGAGTTAGCTTGCTAGTCTTGTGGAGTTAACTTGCCACTAATCCTTGTTAGTGAGAGTCATCTACCTAATATTCTCCACTATTCTTGGTGGAAATTTCACTTCCCTTCTCCTATATGTAGATCTCTATTTCATAAAATAATTAATTCATGTTGATCAATCCATTTTTTTTATGTGCAAGGACATATTGATAAGGGAGAGGGGCCTATAGTGGAGCACCCTAACTTTGCGTTTCTCAAAATCCTACATGGAAATTTCAAATCACTCTCAATTCTTACAACAGTTTATTTGACAACTCACGTGCTTCTATATTTTGTTTTAGGGTCGCATCATCAAATATAATGCCACATCAACATGCTTTTTGTTGAGGTATCCAAAAAGGCCCAAAAAAAAGTGTGACCGATAGTGGTGCACTAAGTCATGTTTTATTGGTGCACTGATGTAGCATCACATGATTTTTCACTTTGCATACTTTATGGATAAAAAGTGTTTATCAATTGGATATTAAAGTGCTCCACTATGGGGCCCAGTGAGGACTACTTCTATCCCCACTATTGGACCTTGCTCCATTATGGGTCCCTCTCCCCTACTGACATTCTATCTAGAAACATCTTGAATCTCACATGATATCAGCCCTGAAATTTGTAATTTGGGTGCCCATACAATATTTTCTATTATTTTTTCTTTGAAAATATTAGTTGCATGCAATTTGTGGTTCGTTGTGTATACAATTTTTTCTTTGTGTTCATGTCTTTGACATGCATGCGTAGAGGTGATATTCTATTTCCATTCTCCCATTGATTGAGGCCAATCTGCTACTGCATTGAGGTTGATCTCCCAGGATTTCCTCTCCATGTGGGTAGTGTAGAGGTCACAACGTGTAGAGAAGGGCATGATGTGCCGTGTAGAGGTCATTGTGTGTAGAGAAGGCCGCGATGTGGGAATTTATTGAGCCCCCTCAATGTTTGAATAGTGAAACACGAGCATGTAAGAGGCAAGGCGGGGTGTGACAGGTCATGCAACCTGCACAAAAAGTGTAGAGGTAGGCCATGTAATGTGCAAGAAAGTGAAAATCAATGACAACCATAAACCCATAAACCTATGATCCACAATTATGTTCCACATAGTTGCGATCCAAAATTCACATTGATGCACCACATTTTTATGTGATCACATATTGAGAGGCACACAAGGAGAGTAGCAGACACTTAAGGAGAAAAAAATATAGTCAAGGAGAGCAAAGAGCATTGACGACCTTGTGGGAGTGAAACTAAACACAAGTGCAACAAACATTGTTCATTGGAGGCTTGGAATTTGTTGACATCAAATTTAACCCTTCAATAACATCAATAGGAAGGGGGGAGGAGAAACCACAAGAAGTGTAGCTCTTAGGCCATATAAGGGCTCAAACCCCAGGTTGCTTTCCTACTAGTGGGGGGCTAAACTTTATCCCCTCAATTTGACTTTTGAAAGGTAAATTGGAAATTGTGAAGTGAAAATTAATTAGATAACATAGGAAACTATTAAAATTATTAAAATTATTGTAACTTTTGATTGACAACTCGAAATTGAGTGTTATTTTTTGAAAGTGAACATTTTTTTATGTTCGATCTATTGGAAATGCCATCACACTAAAATAAAGTGTCATTTTTTTGTTCTATTGGACATATCTATGCACTAAACATATAAAGTGCTAAAATATGGGGGGATCTAATATTGAATAAAGGGGGGGGTGTTGTCTTTTGCTTCTTTGTGCACTTCCTACCTTTTGTTTGCATCTCTATTTTTGGAACAATGTTTTTTTAAAAGAATGGATTCTCACATCTTTAACACCCTTCAATCATCATGATTATAAACTAAAAGTAAAACTTATGTTAAAGAACAAAGAGATGCATAGGGTAACAATGGGCATTGAGACAAAAATTTCTATTGAGGAAGCTCAATAAAAATGGTTTAAAAAATGTGATCAAGCCTTTAGATTTCTATGTCTTAATGTGTCTCCCAAACTCATATTTCATGTAGAATCCTTGAAAACATTGAATGAAGTTTGGCTTGCATTAGAAAAACTCTTTGGGAAGGCAACTGAAATGAGAGGTCATGAGTTGGAAAATGAGCTCGTAAGTTTGAGCCCCAATTTCTTTGACACCCTAGAGGACTTCTTCACTAAATCATATCACTAAGGTTGAAGTTGAAATAATGTGGAATAGATAAAAAGGAGGATCAACTAGTTCTTTCTATACTCTTCAAATTAGGTCCTGATTATTTTGTGCTTGTATCTACCTTTTACTCCACCAAAAGGGCTCTTGGATTCATGTGGAAAATCCCTTTTCTAGATACCTCCATTACCAAGTTGACTAGTGAGCAAGATAAACTAATTCAAATGGGTACAATGAAGTCTTCAAAGGCACAAGCTCTTGTTACAACTGAACAGAAGGTTCCAAAATCTATGGCATAGGCATAAACTAAGGATCAAGATAAATACACAAAATCAGAGGCTCCATTTGATTCATCTCCCTTATCAAAAGAGAAAAATTATAAGGAGATACCCACATGTTGTTATTGTAATAAACAAGGGCACGAAGAAAACCAATGCTGTAAAGAAGAAATTGATGAATTGAGGCATCTTCTTCAAAAAACTAAATTTTAGTTTCCTACATCTAGGACAGGTGGTTCTTCCCTTTCTCCATTTACATCATTTGCATATTCAAATAAAGGTGTTAAAAATGACATGAAACTCTTTGCTTCTTGTAATGTTGTAGATTGTATCCTATGCAATTTCACATTCCATAAGTTCCTCCCCTTTAGATAAATTAAATTCGATGATGCAATATCCCTTTCATCCAACCTTAACTTTATCCTTAACCCATTCATTCCCGATCATTAAGGTGAGTTTATTTTATAGAAAAATGTGCCTCACATAGACATTTGCATGCTGTGTCAACATCTCGAAAAGATTCCCGATTGCAACTTAGTCGTTTGGACGTTACACTTCCCACCTATCTACGAGTGCAACGTCTCTACAACTCATAGATGCCTCAAAACAACCATTTGCATGCATATTTAACTTCTCCAAAATCCTCATTTTAGGCTCTCTCTCATTTATTCTCTCAATCCATCTCATTCCATTCACTCAATTTCTCCATTCTCTCACTCTTTCTTGCTTTTCTATGCCATAGTAGCTTCATTCTATCATTGTTATTGCACGTTCTTATTCTCATAAGGAATTCAACATTGTTCTATCAAGCTTAGTATCTTCCTTTCAACATCACCATTTTGATAAAGGGAGGGTAACTACAACTTTTTTTATTGCATTATCTATTTATCTTGTTAGCACATTATTCTAGTATGTCTATCTTTCTTTATCTCATCCATTTTTCTATCTTGATCATATTTGGCTATCCATGGAGGTGGAAACACCAACACATGGGTTTGACTAAGACAAGCCCCTAAACAACCCCAACACTTTTCTCGGTCTTATGTGTGTAGGTATTGATGATATTGCTAGAGGCTTCCTTCTCAGACCTTTTGTGAGTGTTTCCTTTCTTCTCTTTTATCTTTTTCATTTCCTTTTTATTTAATCTAGTATACATTTATCTTTGCCATTTCTCTATTATTTTAGTATTTCAATATTTTATTTATCGAGTTGTTAGTAGGTTCCTAGCTTTCTTCTATCATAAACTCAATTTTTAGTTCATATGAGATGCTAGCGTGCCACAGAGAAGTCCATGCACTGCGTTTTCGTCCTTAGTTGAGAGCTCACCAGTTTTTCCAGAAGACCTCTACAACCTACTCTTTTAGTTTTTGAAAATCTCCCATTTTAATTCTGCATAAAATATAAATAAACCTCTTCATCACTTTATCTCATCTCATCACCTAAGCTTTGATCCCTAAGGTAGTCAAGGAACATTTTCCCCTTGAACCCAACATGAACTCGTCTTTGCTCTAATCTTTGTTGAAAGTTTCTTTTCTCTTGTTTGAAAGTTTGTTGGACTAAGTTTTGCGATACTCTTATGAGTTTCATGACCCAATCTACAATTTCTAGGCACATAGTAAGAAGAAGCACTTGACACTCAAATGTGGGTTTAAGACATCAGTTCAGTCCAGCCCATCAAGGCCCTAAATATGATTAATTCACCATAGATTTATCACATGGTTATACACCTTCTTGCATTTCTGTTCGTTCATCTACTAATGTTCAAACAAGTTCCCAACCAAGTAACCCATTTTGTTCTTCTCCTATAGACCATGAATCTGCTCTTATGGTTCCCTTTGAGCAAGTTTAATCTTTGGAAGAAAGACTTAAATAATTTGAAGAGTTTCTAAACTGTTATAACTTGTATACTCAAGCTGCTCCTGTTGTCTATGTTCTAAGGAATCTGCTCATCTCAGATCGCAAGGATCTTGAGTTACTCTATGGAATATCTAATATAGTAGACTCATGTACCCTCGTACATGACATTCTTGAGCCACCATCAAGATACCCAATCAAAGATCACTAGTACACAATTGAATCTATTGATGCCAGAAGTGTCTGTGCATATGGTGGATACTAATCTCTCTATACCTTCTCTCACTTATGCTGATAACACAAACACTATGTCCCTTGTTAATCCTGGAGTCAATGTGAATCACATTCATTTGGGGTATGAGATTACTAAATCTACATCTCAAACTTCTACTACCATGACTAATCAACCTCCTCCGCCTCTGCCATCCAATTAGGTTTTGAATGCCCTATTGCAAAATACGGGTCAGATGCAGTCACAACTAGCCAAATTAACCAACACTACTTCTCATTCCACATTGCAACCCTATTATCATCATAGTTCCTTGGCCCTAAGCATCTTAAATGTTCCCATCTCTCAAGGGGTGAAAATTGAAAAAAAATGATAAATACAATGGTAGCCTAGGTGATCCGTAGACCCATGTCTCATCATTTATTTCCATGTGTAGTGATTTTCTCTACCAAGATGAATTATTAGCCAAAATATTCTCATGATCTCTCAAAGACACCTCGTTGGAATGTTTTTTCTCTCTTGATAATTCTATCTTCTCCTTTGAGCAATTAATTAATCAATTCTTGCAGCAGTTCCATGCTAACATTGGGCTGAAGGTCACCTTTACTAATATCGTCCATTATAAGTAGGGGGCTCATGAGAAGGTGACCAATTTTATTGCTCACTACCAATATTTATTTTCAAAAATCTCTTATGCCTTGCATGATTTTGATGTCTAATGTGTGTTCATGGGGAATCTACAACCAATATTGAGAGAAGAAGTTCTCTTAATGAAATATCCCTCATTTGCACATCTATGTACTGTGCTGAGAGACTACTAATAGATGGTGACACATTATGGGGGTTCCTCATCCTCCCATCTTGATATTTGAACAACCGTGTCTATTTCTTGGGAGTCTAAAAAGAATAAGGAAATAGTGAACGTTGTTTTTGTTCCTACTAAAAATAGCATCATAGGGCATAACAAAGTTTTCACAAAATTATCTAAATCTTATGCGAGTGTTATTTAAAAGTTGTTAAAAGATGGCCTAATTACTCTCCCAGAGATCAAACCATTTCCCAATGATAAACCATATCCCAACTGGTATGATGTACAAAATTTTTCCAATATCATCTAGTCCTTGGCCATGACACTAAATGATGTGTGTGTCTTCGACATGTAGATCAAGACCACATAGATAGGGGTGCCATCTGACTCGATGATAGAAATAATAATTCAAAAAATAATTTAGCCAAGGCTAACATCCAACTATAGATCTAAAAAAATCCTTTTCCTTCTCATTCCACCAATCTAATCACAACTGCCTCTATTTCTTCTGAACCTAGTCCTTTTGAGTTTGTGAAAAAGGTCTTGTTCACTCCTGTTTCTCCTACAAGTCATGTGGATAAGATTCCTGATATAAATTTCACATATGACTTACCCCTTAATAAGGAGCCTTCTCTTTACATCCCAACTCGAGTCAACAGTAACATCGTAATAGGTGTTATGGTTGACCCTACTAGTCGGGTCAATGTTTTTGATTAGAGGTAAAAACGGGTTTTAAAGGGGCCTAAAACCCTTTACAAAAAAGATCAGCTAAAACTAAAGATAACTACATAAAGCATATAGCAGCCAAAACACATCATACCATAAGTGCGACAATAGCCAAAAAGGAGGAACAAAAGCAACAACACTACATATTCTTCAGGATATCAATAGCCTCCATGTCGCTCGCCACAACCTTCTGACAGCCATCCATGACTTCAGATGAATCTTTAACAGGAGTCCTAGCCTGAACCTTGGTCTTGTTTCACGTTCTATCCCCAGGCCCACCCACATTCACCTCACTAATCAAAACATCATGCTTACTGCCAACCTTATCAACAGAAACATCTTCCTCCATAAGCCTACCACCAACACCAATATCCTCACCAGGAGCAATCTCCTTGTGTTTCTTGGCACTTTCGAAAGGAGAGGAAATGCCAACAAACTCAAACTTCACCTCACATTTAGTCCCCTCTCCACCCTTCTCTAGATTAGCATAAATCCTCTCCATTTGGTCTTCAAGGGTGAGAATTCTTCCCTCAAGAGTCTGCTTCATCTTCAGCATTTCATCCACCACAACTTTCAAAGAGTCAAACAATTCATCAATCTAATTTTGAACCTAAGAATCACTAGATTTACTCATTGCACTCCAAACTTTAACATTGGTCATGTTAAGTTCATGAAACACCCATTTAAATAATTTGAACAAAACAATGGATCCCTCTCTATCTGTCCCAAGAACATCAGAGATATCTTCACAGTCAAAGTTAAAAACACCCTTACCCACAACATCATCCTCCTAGGAGGAGCTTACCTGTCCTAACTAACACAAACATCCTTACCCTTACCAACAACAACCAACATTTAGATTTTTTGAATAGAGTCAACAATATCCTCAACAACAAATTTCCTTCTCTTCTACAAATCCAAGTCCACACCCGACAACTCCACAACATCTTTCCCACTAGCCACCTTAAGGGGAGAAGTAGCTTGCATCTCGAACAACTGGCTCACAGACGTAACAACCAATTTCTTGTTACTACCTACCTCTGGATCCTTCTTAGGCTTAGTTCCCAAAATATGGGGTGGTGAGGACACCTCACCAGTGATTTCAATATTATCCTTCAGGCATCTACTCGGCTTTTCAACAACATTATCCTCATTGTAGGTCTCATATCCCTTATTAGATCTTGACACCCCTTTCATAGACTTACCCACTTTAGGGGGTTATGAAGCTGCCTCCATGGAGGAAAGAGAATCTGAGACATAATCCATGTCCTCCTCAAAAACTGTCTCCTCTTCTAGGAGAAGTTTCCTCTTTTTCCCTTTCTTTCTAATTGGCTCCTCTTCAGAGACCATTTCATACTCCACAACTGGCTTTTGTTGCTTACCCTTAGGAGTAGCAATTGGTTTAGACACCACAAAAGCTTTAGCATAGTTAGAAATTAATAAAATGATCCCCACATGCAACATCAAATTTTTGGGGTTCCTTTTGTGGTCCTTCAATCCATAATCCAATGACACCAAGAGATAAGAAGTAAAAGAAATTCTCTTTTTATGGAGAAAATGATTAAGCAGAACAAAATGGTAAACATTTACTGCAGAGAAATGACCTTCAAGGGTAATATACCCCATAAGTTCCTCAACCACATCCTCCCAAAGCACCTTGAGTGAGCTACACTGGTACCCACCACTCTTATCCATTTTAAGGTCTTGTGCTTCATTCCCTTTGAAAAAGATTTGCATGGCTACCCTCGATTCCTTCTTATCTCTGTAAACCTATCAAGTCAATGTTATTATAGAAGATAACCTTTTTATGAACAATTTGCACAAGGATAAATATGATGAATCAAAGGCCATGATCCGTACTCACAATGACTTCTCTATACCTCCCATTGGTTCTATATCTTTGTTGGTCCTGGTCAGACCCAAATCTATTGATGTTCCTTTTGTCGTGATTCATGAATCTAACCTATTCAAAGTAATACTAGGCATTCCATGGCTAGTCTCCATGAATGTTGTCACATCAATAGTCCACAAATGTTTGAAATGACCTCACGATGGCACAATACATACTTTTCATGATACTAGATACAAACCACTTGTGTTGTGTGGGGGCTTTTCTTTAGATCATTTTTGGCCTACTCCTATTGGACCTTTATTGCCCCATGGAGACTTGTTCTACAAGGCCTATTCTAGGTACAAGAAAGGAGTTGCAGACCCTAATGTTGTTTTCCCCCTTCATCTCATGAAATCTCCATGAAGGCATCTATGCATGCACAACAACACACTTTGTCCTTTGCACCTTCCTCCTCAAAGGACACGAACAAGCACTCCTACACATAGACCTTCTCTGAATATGATTTCATAACCTCTAGTGGTGTCCTCAATTCCTTCTACTATTCCTAGCACATGAAAGGGAAATACATCCGTGTTAATAAAATCTAAGCCTCAGGTCTTCCAACTCCTAGTTTTTCCTACAATCCCTCACCCTACCTTGTCTGGTAAGGGAAAACATACAACTGGAGTTGGTATTTATCATGTTGTTCTTGCATCTTGGCCCCTGAGGCCCCCTCTTGTTCCTCCACTTGCTTCAAAAATAGAGAATGAAAAGGATCCCGTGGTCGAGACATAGGTCTTTTTTTTTGTCACACCTCCTGTCCCTCTAAAGGAGCCTATCCTTTCACCAGTGATACCCACGAAGGTTACCATTTTTGTGGAATAGGAGACCATCAAATATTCTCAAGTTTCTATTCTTGGTAGTCATAGCTCCATCAAAATTGACTTGCGTGTGAGTGTAAGTGTCACTGACAAGCATTGGCCTGAGAGTATGATGCCTTGCAAAAGATCAAGGGTGAACCTTTTATCTCTGCTTATACCCCTATTTTTTTTTTGCTTCTATCTTTTACTCCTCTTCCATTCTTATGGCTATTCCTATTGCTTCAGTTCTACTTCTGGCTTCCTTGATGGATCTCAATGAACCTTACCCTAAGTAGGTGCATGTGTTCATCGCTCCCTCTTCAAAGCCTCCTTTCCTTACTTCTTTACCTAATCTTCCTCCTTTTCTTGAGCTTATGGATATGCTTCATGTGAAGGTTTTATCTATGGAAGCTCTTTCTGCCCTTACCCCTCCTTTCGCTTATGATGTGAGGATTCCACATCCTCCTCTTAAGCATAAGTTAGAACATAACCTCATCCCAAATGATGGTCATAAAAAGTCTTCTTCATCTTTTTCACCCAGTTCTAGTTTATCTTGTATCGTTCTTGTGGCAGAGAAGTCACCTTCTTTTGCATAATTTATTGTTTCCCCCCTTCCAGAGGTCGACAATGAATCCTTGGTTTCGCAGCCTCCTATTTAGTCACTACACTCCACTCCAAAGAAGTGCATGTTTGACTCGCTAGAGGATATCCTGACTTTGTCATTCATCTTTGCTAGATCGACGATGTTAACCTCATAGGAGCTTGTTAATGGAGACATTGAGATGGCTTCCTCCTTGGCTCTTGCTATAGGAGAGTCGGTCAACACTACTCTTGTTGTCCTCCCTCTACGAGCTCATCGTCCTTTCCCTTATGATGATCTAGATTGGGAGTAGGATGACTTGTTAGAGGTGCTTGACTAGAGCAGTACCTCTTCTTATCTTTAGAGTAGATTTGTGTATTTATTCATGTTCCCCCATATTTTTTTGCTTATGTTTGTGCTCTCCCCTGGAGGACCATCGATACCCTTGTAGGTACTTGGCTATAAGAGATAAAAGCTGACTTAAAATCCTTCTATATGTTTCATCATTCTTCTATTTGTCATAAAATTTATTTTCCATGTTAGGGATGATGCAAAGCGTTGGGGAATTTAGGCCTCTTCCATGTTGACCCAAATTTTTATTTATCTTAATATGCTCTTCTTCTCATTCCAATCTATTCGGGGGGTGATGAAAATTCATATAATTTACACTATCTATAATTATTATTAGTTATGACCTCAAATAATTGGATCCCCCTATGCTCTCAATTCCTTTATCTTTTCTCCTTGTTGTTGTTGTGGATTCTATGTGTTATCCCTCACACGTGTGATAATATTCCATGTATATCATGAACAAAAATCTCTCTGTCTTTCTTCTCCTTAGAGTGACTTTTGATCTTTTGTGTGGCACTTATAATTCTAAGGGGGGATATCATATTAGGTTATTATTATTTTTCAAAAATATGTCTTAAAAATATTGATGTCTTATGATCTCGTCATCTAACTTGGGGGCAACTTGACTAGACTTGTCTTTTTTGTGATTGTCCTACAACATAGTTTATAGTAGCCATAGGCCCACCAGCTTGTCATATGGTCTCTAGCATAACACAACTTACTATCCATACCTATTAGTGTCATCTTTATATTTGATTAGATTTGTCACATTTTTTTTTCTTTTTCACCTAATATGTTTGTCTACAACTAACATGTTTTTGGTGAAATTACAGCTAGCTTTATAGGATAAAAGAACTATGTCCTCTTCGTATCTTGGCTCAAATTTTCAATCACATTTACCAAGTCAAAGACCTATGTGCTCTTCATCCTGGGTATATTCTCTCCACCCTCTTTCTCTCTCTACTTTAGCTCACATTTGCTAGAATACATATGCTCACTAAAGTGGCCCGAGAAAAATGTAATGTCATAAATTGCATCTTATGCAATATCACATTCTATAAATCTCCCATTTATATAAATTAAATTCAATGATCCAATATCCCTTTCATCCAACCTTAATTTTATCCTTAACCTGTTCATTCCCGACCGTTAAGGTGAGTTTATTTCATGGATGAATGTGCACCTCATAGACGTCTACATACCACACAAACATCTAGAAAATATTCTCAATTGCAGTAGCCATTGGATGTTACACTTCCCATCTATCTATGAGTGTAACACCTCTACAACTCATAGACGCACCAAAATGGCCTTTTTCATGCATATACCTTCTCCAAAATCCTCATTTTTTGGGCTCTCTCATTCACTCTCTCAATCTATCTCATTACATTCACTCAATCTCTCCATTCTCTCAATATTTATTTCTCTTCTACACCATAACAACTTCATTCTATAATTGTTATTGCATGTTCTTGTTCTCATAAGGTGCTCAACATTGTCTATTAAGCTTGATCTCTTCCTTTCAGCATCACCATTTTTCTAAAGGGAGGGTAACTACGATTATTTTATTTCATTGTCTATTTATCTTGTTAGCACATTATTATAGCATGTCTATATTTCTTTATGTCATATATTTTTCTATCTTGATCATATTTGGCTATCTGTGGAGGTGGAAACACCAACATGGGGGTTTAACTAAGGAAAACCCCTAAATAGATCCAACACTTTTCTCAGTCTTATGTGTTCAAGTATTGATGATTTATCATTGCAAAAGGCTTCATTCTCGGACCTCTCATGAGTGTTTCCTTTCTTCTCTTTTATCTTATTGTTTCATTTTTATTTAATCTAGTTTACATTTATATTTGTCATTTCTCTATTATTTTAGTGTATTTCAATATTTCAGTTATCAAATTGTTAGTAGGTTCCAAGCTATCTTTTGTCATAAACTCAATTTTTGGTCTATACAAGATGCCATCATGTTGCGGGGACGTTTGTGCACTGTGATTTTGTCCTTGGCCTAGGGCTCACTATTTTGTCTAGAAGACCTTCGCAACCTACTCTTTCAGTTTCTAAAACTCTCCCATTCTAATTTTGCATAAAATATAAATAAACCTCTTCATCACTTTATCTCATCTTATCACATGAGCTTTGATCCTTGAGGTAGTCAAGGAACATTTTCTCCTTGAGATATCATCATTTCGGGGGTGTCAAAATTCCTTCTTTTCACTTCGATAAATACCACATCATAAAAGTGACTTCTTGATTATGGGTCATCACACTACATTGCTGCATCTAAGGAGATATTTTCTACATTTGATCCTTGTTCATTCCAACCTATTTATGAAAAATAACACTCATATTTGTCTTATGGAAAAGGATCTATTGATATTGGTGAAGGAAGATTCAATGATGTACTTTATGTTCCTTATCTAATAATATTATTTCCATTTATTAGATCACACATAGTGGTACAAGGAAAATAGTTGAGTTCACACCCCATTTAGTGATCATTTGATATTTTATAGAGTAGAGACATAATTACTACACAATATGCTAATCATGCTTCTAGATTGTATTCCTTATCTTTGGTTCTACTAACTTTGATGATGGTTTGAGTATAAATAACATTGATACCTTCACCATGCAAAAGGAAATATAGTTTGCTTATTTGAAACTTGGATTTCTATCCTCTTCATCAGTTCCTACACTACATAATGATATTACACCACATTCACCTCTTGCTTATTTAGGGTTGAGTGTTCCTACATCTTTGGTTTCTCATGATTTAGGACAATAAGATAGATTCATAGTTATGTTTCCACTACAATTGATTGTGATACTTACTTGACATGCACATTAGACTTGTTTATTGAATCCCATTTTATAAAGTTGGTAGGAAATTTTGATGAAAACCACATAAATAATATTGTCACCACATCTACATCTTTGGTTCTTTTTCTAAATTAGCCTACACATGGAGCATTTGAGCAACTTTCAAAGATTATATCATTGTATTTGGATCTTGTGCATCATTTAGAGAATTCTATTCTTCTCACATGGGAAGATTTTATGCACCTATCTACAATTCACTTTATTCCATGGGGGATAAATGTTGTTTGACATTAAAGGATCATCTTTTTCATTATTCTTCAATCATCATTCATCATTGTAGGATCTATCATCTAATGGGGGCTCCATTTTCTCTCTTTCTATCTCATATGGGTGGAGTATTTCTTGTACTTAAGTTATAGAAGTAGTCATTGGGGGGTTATCATGAGTCCTCCTTCTATCTTCTTCACCTTATTTTTTCTCTTTTGGGGGGGAGTTTTTCCTATTTTTTCACCATTTCTCCACTTTATGAGAGATTGCATTATACTTGGGTACTTCATTAGGCCTAGTTATTAAGACCTAGTTTCTTTGTTCTTACCTAAGCTATGCTTAAGGGGGGGGGGTGTTATTATAGGATATTATTTATTTTTGATTATTCATACACATGGATTATTCTTACACTTGGAGTTAAGATTGCTTAGATGTGCTAGTTTCGTGGAGTTAGCTAGCTAGTCTCATGGAGTAGTTTTCTAGTCTTGTGGAGTTAACTCACCACTAGTTTTTGTTAGTGGGAGTTTATTTCCTAGTATTCTCCACTATTCTTGGTTGCAATTTCACTTCCCTTCTCCTATATGTACATCTCCATTTCATGAGATAATTAATTCATGTTGATTTATCCATTTTTGTGTGTGTCTTTGCATATTCTATTTTATAACTTGTAGGGACATACTAAAATTCTATCCAGAGATCTTGGAATATATAAGACCTTGGAAGTGGTGTTAAAGAACCTAAAATATTTATTTCCACCAAAAACCCACTTTAAAGCCCAAAAATTGAGTTTTTCTATTTTATAACTTGAAAACCACACTCTTTTATAATTTTAACATTAGGATCAAGTTTGAGACACCTTTCCTAAAATTATCATAATTGATTTTTGGTAAAGAGCATGTGCCTTATGCTTTGGATTCCATCCCTCAAAGAAATTTAACGAAAAATTGCCTTCACATGGTATAGTTATCTATGCAAGACCTCTTCCTTTTTCCCTCCAATTTAAATTTAAATATATCAATGGTAAAATCCTCTCTCCTTTACAATTACAAATAACCATGCTTTGATACATAATAAATGTAGATTTTGTAAATCTAAAATATGGCTATTCATCTTCTATAGTTAGCTAGTAATAGATTCTCCTTATAAAGTTTTGCAAGGCCATTTATTATCACTAGATTCTCTTTCTTAGGGATACACATATTATTTGAAATACGAAGTATCTATATCAACTTAAATATTAACAAATCTAAAGAGAATGAGAGATAAAAATTATAGCTCAAATGTAGTTGGATTTCTTTTTCCATGTTGGATTGATATTGTCCATGTATTATAGAAGGAATAATGTTGGGGATGATATACTAATAGTTTTTTTATGTTGTATTTTTATAGGTGAATGGACATGGGACATTGTCAAGAATACTTAGATTATCCCATTTCATGTTTTATTCCCTGAGCTTGATTATAAAAAAATTTCTTTCAATTTTTATTATTATCAACCACTCCCCTATCTTTCTCACCTTAGAATAATGTTTAAATCTATAACTCAAAATTTTAACAAGGAACTAAATCTTGATTGAGTGCCAATTGTCATATGTTTAGCTCAGTTGATCAAATAGGAATGAAAGTAAACCAATAAAATAAGCAAATGATCAAGTTAGAAGCCATACTCAACAAAATTCAATTTGAAAAGCATTCAAAATAGTTTAATCTAAAGAAATGGACATAATTCAAAGTTATTAAACTAATTGAAAGTGAAAACCTCTCAATCCCATTGTGGATTGATGCATAAGGGAGGGTGCATGAAGTTGGGTGGCAATTTCATGGCCACTTTCTAAAAAAAGTTTGAAAACTCATAGCGCCAGCGCGTTATAATGCGCTCGTGTTATTGCACGTTAAAAGCAAAAAAAAGAAGTGAAAGTCTTCATTTTCACTTTGACTAATTTCTTCTTCTGCCTGTAGCCAAAACCCCCAACTTTCATGCTCGCATTCTAGGAGGAGGTATTGGGCACAAATCTTCAAAAAGAGTTGCTATTTCTTTGCAAGGATGGTGCCATGATGACGAAGAGGTGGGAGAGGTAAGTATTGTTTGCTATTTGTTTTAAATTTCTTAGTTTTAGGTTATATTTGATATTTTTTTTTGAATTTGTAGGAGATGCAAATGAACCCACAAAATCCTCAACAAGAAGAGCAACCAAATCCTGAAGAACAAAATCCTCAACAAGAAAATCAACCTCAACAACAACCTCCTCCACCAATCCCTCAACACCCTCTTGACACTCAACAAAATTTAATGAGTGAGATTGAGAACAACAAAAAAAAAATTGAGGATTTTATTAGTAGGTTGAGTGATCCAAATGGTTTAACCATAGAAAGAATGGCCCTCACAAATTCATTGAAAGATATGTTAAAAAATGTAGATTCAATTAGCAAACAAATAACTGGATGGCAAGATAGGAGGCAGGCGGCTAGGGAATATTATGTCACAGATAAACTATCATATAAACAAGTAAAGGATTTAAAAATTAATAAAGGTGATTTGTTCCTATTATTCACTGACCCATGCACAAATCAAAATCTTAGCTTCAATGCGAAGAGGTTTCCTATTCATTGGTGACAGTACTAAGAGATTAGGAACCGTTTTTATGATAGGTGGTACATGGTCTTGATGACCGATCGTGCAACAATTGTGAAGTCCCCCAATATTTTCTTAGGAAACTATATAGTGAGTTCATATTGAACAAAATCCCAAATTATTTTGATATGAGGGACTTCCAGGGGAGAGGTGGGGGGTCGGCTCAGGATAGGCCCGGTGTATAGCCGACTGCTACATGGCAAGGGAGACAAGCTCTCACTAGGCCGCCTCGCGAGCACGTTGGTATTCCTGTTGTCGAGAAAGAGAGTGTCGACGTAGAGACATTGCAGGCGATCAACACTTTGACCCAAAGTGTCATCCATCATACTAGCCCTATTCTACAACACCATCTAGGGGAGTTTTCGAGTGGTGTCCTTCGAACCCATGTGTGTCAATCTTGCAGAGTGACTTGTTCATATGACCCCATTAACACTCAGGAGGCTACTACAGAGGATCTGTATGCAGCTACGGAGATGGAGAGGGAAGCTGACATTTTGCATGATGTGTATGGCATTGATACTCAGGTAAAAGTTAGCATGTTCATTGAATTTAATTTATTAAATTTCAATTTTGAAATGCAAGATTAACTAATTTAGTTTTTTGCAAGATTAAAAAAGAAACCCAAAAGAAACACAAAACAATGAGCAAAGAAAACACAAGAAAAAACAAGAACGATGGAAAAACATAGGGAAAAAATGCCTACCGCCAAACACAACCAACAATTTGACAGCACGGTGAGAAATTGAAGCACCTCCTCAAAACCCTAACCCTCAGTGTTGCTTTGGTTCATTTCGTCAATCTATACAAGCCAAAATGAATGGAAATTGAGGAGCGGCAGGAATAAAAACCCGTTCTTGTGTGTGAACGGTTAGACATTTAATGCGTGTTGGTCGGGCCTTGGGATTGGGGTAAAAGTCATTAATGCTCAATCGCAAGAAAGAAGTTAAGTGGGAGTCGGGATTGAGACTTGAGATGACACTGAAATTTCTATAAGTGCAAAGTTCAAGCAAAGGTCTGAGGTCCGAACCCCAGCAAACAAACAAAGACAAAGAGGGAATCAAAATCGGGACGAGACATGAAAAAAGAACTTTGGAAAAGTTCTTAGTTCAAGTTCTGGTCTAAAGTCCGATCTTGGAAAAGATAAAGAGAGTCAAAAGTCGAGATCAGGATGAAGGCAGGAACAAAAACTTAGGAAAAGTTCTTGGTTCTAGTTTCGGTCTAATGTCTGATTCTAACACACAAGAAAAAAAACACACAAGGAAGAGAAGCGGAAGTCGGGATCAAGATGGAAACAAGAACTTACACCTTTAAGGGTGTAAGGTGTCAGTTTCGATTTGAAACCCGAATCTGACAAAACAAAGAAAAAGACAAGGCCAAGCACGGGGATCGAGATCAGAACACAAACAAGAACTTGAACCTTGCAAAGTAACAAGTGTGAGTGTCAATCTGAAACTCGAACCCGAAAAACAAAGGAAAACTAGGACTTAGGAGAAAAAGAAACAACTCCTAAGACCCGAACAAGAAAACCAAGGACAAAAGAAATGAAGGGGGGCCCATTTTGACCAAAAGAAATGGGGTGGTTATGCAAGGCATAAGATGATGTAATTTCATTCTCTTCATATTGATGTAATATTTTTTTCTCAAGGTACCTAGTTTTTCTAAAAAACATTGTTTTTAGAGATTTAGCTACATTTTTCTCATTGTTACAACTTCAAACACATATAACTTTCACATACATATCAATGAGTTATTTTTTAAAATGTAGTACTTTTAGAGTACTACATAATATTGCATGATCTAATTTTACTTCAAGACTATAATTTTAGTTTCATCCCACATTCATGAAATTATAAATCAACTAGAAAACATATCCAAGTTTTTTAATTGTATTAAATTATAAAGTGCCACAAAATAAAATTGTTAATGTTGTCTAAATTGAGATATTTTGGGAGAGTGTACATATAAATGAACTCAATTTATAATTTTCCATCACACATATAATTTTGGGGCGCTAATATATACACATTACATTTCTATAATCATAAAATTTAATAAAGTTCCATTGTAGAAGATATAATGTAGGGGAAATATATCCAAGTCAAAATGAATATTATGGGATAGCAAAATGATAATTTTCTAGGATTAATCATTTTTAGTATTAATGGCTACACATCATGAACCAAATTTGAGAGATACATGGAGTCCCATTAAGCCTCCATTCTCATATGATCCTATAATGGAAAATTGTGTACCCCTTCATGATGACAATCATATAGATGATTATATTGATGACTGAGAAGATATTAAACAATAAGACTTCTCATAATTCTCTTTCTCCTTCACTATTACTTGCATCTTCAGAGTTAAAATTCAATTGAATGAGGGCATCTAGTACTTCTTTGGCACATTCACACCACTATCCTTGATGTATTGAGTAGGCCATCTTCAAGCTTCTCTTATTTTTTTCTCTTTTAGGGGTTTCTTTTTTTCCTATCCAGGTTTTCTCTATTTCTCCATTTATGAGAGATCACTATGTATATGGATACCTAACATGGAATCGTTGTTGGAACCCGTGATCATAATTTTCACTACCTACCTAAGTTGTGCTTATGGGGGTGTTAGGGTTAATACTATATTGGATAAAATTATTTAATTATCCTAGGTTTATCAGGCATAGATTAAGTTTTCTTAGGTATTGGCTTGTATGTGTGTCATATTGTAAGGAGCATATTCTTTCATCCACATGTGTCATATTCATAGAAAATATCTTTTACAATAAGGGAGGAATGTTTTACTTGGTCTTATTTATAGTATAGTAATTCACCTAGTTGTCATGAGATAGGAATATTTTTGAATATTTCTTACAAAATGCTCTACTCATGCTCACATTTGAGTATTGAGCCTACATTGCAATCTTGCATTTTTGAAATACAATATTATATTATTATTCTATTTGTGTTTATTCTTTTTGCATATTGAAATAACACATCTACTTTTGCAACTTAATTTTCTCATTAGATCATGGTCTAGTCTCCATCTTAGATGAATCTTATAGATAGAATCCTGAAAACATCTAATTTTTTCATGAAAATTTTAAGGTCTATATCTTGAAAAATTAACCTTCTATTTCTATGATTATTTTTTAGATTGAATTTTTAGTAATTTTATTTTAGCAGAATTTTGAATTTGACCTTTCATGTGTAATTACTGCCTAAATAAGAATTTTGTGACCATTTTCTCTACATCTTTGGAAAGATCTAGTGATGATCTAACTTTGTTTGGGGTGTTATGAATGTTTTGGAAATCTATCTTTGATGTTCAGAATGCTACTCTATTTTAACATTTCTTTTTAATAGTCTTATGTGCTGAAATTAATTAATCAATTGAATATATACATTAATTTATGTATTTCTTTATATACATTTGAACTAAGTAATTAGATAATGATTTTTTAATTATTGGTTTGCATATCTAGATGATGGGTACCTGTACCTACCTAATATATATATTTTAAATATATTTATCTAAAAAAGGTCAAGAGATCAATTTTAAATTAATTTTTACTTAAAAACTATTTTATTTTACTTAAGAATTATTTAAAAATTATTTTATTTACATTGTATTTGAAGAACTATTTTTATTTACTTAAGAGTTACCTTAAATACATATGTTTTTTTATGTAAGAGTTATTTTTATTTTATTTATATTATTTACTTTATTTTTATTCGAAGAGTCATTCTATTTATTTGAGTTATTTTAAAGTTATTTTTTTATTGAAAAACTATTTTATTTTACTTTAGAAATTTTTAATAATAATATAATATAATTTACATTATTTACTTTATTTGTATTTGAAGAGTATTAAAGTTATTTTATTTTCTTAAGATTTATTTTATAGTTGTTTTTTCACTCAGATTTTTTTTATACTTTTAATTTTTAAATATATGTTAGTAGTGATTTAGTTTTTATGTACATGGTAATGGCATGAGACTCCTTGATGCCACTATAGAACACTTATCAACATTAAACAACCAATATATGGTGAGACCCTATGTCCCCCATTGAACCTTGTGGTGAGTTGTATCACAATGGTGAAGTATTCTATTTATGATTTTGTACATTGTTATCATGTGTGATAACATCATTTGTATGTGTGCTTTGTCACATGGTTCTATTTTGATTATTAATGTGAAAAATAGTTGGTTTTGTTTTTATCTATCAATGTTGGTAATTTTGGGCATTACATTTGATATTAGAACCTTATGTTGTAGCATTAAGAGATTTGGGGTATGCATGTTTGTTATTGGCTTAACATGTGTGTTGACCTTTGTTCCTTATTGTAGTAAAAAATGTTACTTAGATCATATCATTTGAGGATGAGCCAATTTGATTGAGATGATCTTGGTAGTGAAGAGTCTCTAGAGATTTAGAGTGACGAATCTCATTAGGGGGAGTTGTAGGGGTAAAGTTTAGGAAGATTTAAGGACTTCATCTCTTTCCAGAAAGCTTTCATAAGAGAATTTAATGGGATAATATACATGCTCAGATACATATACATATACATATAGGAGTGATAAGGCAAGTGATTTTATTATGGATTTTATTCTCTTTGTACATGAAATTTTTATTAGAAAGGAAAAATAAGATATATACAATTATATTTGGTTCCTGTAAAATTTACACAATAAAGAGAGGAGTAAGTGAATACATTGTGTTTTAATTTATTAAGGTAAGATCATATGGATATTGACGGATTAGTATGTATATCCTTATATTGTAGAGATTTTGATCTTGAGTTATGTGTTATTTTCTAAGAGCATAAGCATATTTTTTTTATAATGTAAACATATAGTTGATTAAACCATATTAAAGAACTCCACAAGGTTTCAATTATTATTATTTTTTGTTAAAAGGTACACATATTTTATATTCTCCACCTTTGAATGATTAGCCTAATAAATCAAGGGGAAAATTGTAGTGAACTAATGCCTCAAAGTGAGATATATGTGAAATGTCTTATAAATGGTACTACCAAAGAAGAATTTTGAGAGAAGAGGATGAATTTGGTATTGTGGATACAATTTAAATATATGATTGCAACAATGATACTCATGCAACTAAATATAATGATTTTGATACATTAATGAAATAATAGAAGGAATCAGGTGGTTGTGAACTTGTCCATTCCAATGTTAAAATAAATTTTATTTTTTTCATGATACTATTACATCTGTTGATTATGTTAGCCTACTCAAAAATTTAGAATCTATATATTCTATCCCTTCAAAGGTATTATGGGAGGTGAATTTGAAAATGAGAGAAGGTGAATTTGAAATTGAGTATGCTTATTTATGTTATGAATTTGGTGATGAATCAAATTGTAATGAGTGTGAAATGTGGAAGAGTGTAAAGAGTATTGTATTGAAAATATTCATCCAACTAATTTTTAAAAATGCACTCATATGGAGGCCTCAAGCTACATAATAGATGCATATGAAGATATATTCATTCTATTTGATAAAAATTCCACATTGATGCAAAGGGGTGGTGAAAACACTCAAACAACCTTAGCCTGATCACAACTAAATAAGGAAAACTCTCTTCCCAAGGATCTCAACTTTTAGACATCAACTCACCCTCAAAACCCTTATAGGGTTCCAAACATGAAAAATAGGCATAAGATTCTACAACACCTCAAGACCTCAAACCTTTGGAGTTTCATAAACCTTTTACCAAGTTCTTCACCAAACTAAGAGATTTCATAGGGTTCCTTTGTAACAACTATGAGTTTCAATACAACACCCCCTGCCCATGCTACTCAAATTAGGTTTAATTTACAAAGGGAGTACCTTATAGACTTCACCAAACCCTCTGAAACCTTGGGGAAGAAATAAAAATTCCCTAAAACCACTGAATCCACCTTTAGAACTTAGATTCAAGCCCTTCTATATGCTAATCTAAGAAACCCTTCCTTTACATGCTCAAAATAAGGGTTTTGATAGAAATTTGTATTCACATGCTTATCTGACCCAACCAAAGCTTCTATCAGGCTTCAAATACCCTGAAACAACTTCCCAAACTATCACATGGACAATCCCAAATATATTTTCACAAAACCACCCCTCATTACCCCTTTTTACACATGGAAAATAACTTGATTGGCCCTAGGGCATCATCATATTCTCTTTCCACGTACTCACAGGTTGAGAAATAAAAAAAGAAACATTATTAAATCCTAAGAGAAGACTTTCCATCAAGACATAGGTCAGTACAGTAGGTGGAAGGCTTAGGATATCATTTTGTTTTCTTCAAAACCCTCTAACACAGAAAACATGGCAGTTACAGTAAGATGCAGATATCTTTTTCAAATTCCTATCTTAAGACTTCAAACCAACTTTAAATGATAGTAGACACATATACCAACATCCACTAAAAGTTTCAGACCATGAAAAGCCTGTACAGACTTGTACGAGTCTGGAAAAGACAATAAAAACAAGAAATTATGAGAATTATAAAAGATTTTTATTAATTTTCTTCTCCAAATCTCTTAGCCAACCATTACAACGATGTTATTCACCTTTTAAAAGTTTCTTCCACCCAAAACCATCAAACAACTACCATCAACTACCTTTTAAACCTCTTTGTGACCGTTAGTCTTTCGCTTTACAAGTATTTTTGCACTAATGACAATATTGTAATTTAGAAAGCAACTTTACATGATTTGACATTCCTTTATATTTTACCCCTCCTAAATACTCACATACACAACATAATGGTATTTATGACCTTATTTAGAACAAAAATAACATAAAAAACCAAAATTTGGACTCAAACCTTTGAAGACTAGACTTGCCATCCCAATACATGTTAAAAATTTCAAAAATTTCACTAAGGGTTGAGGTGCCCCTGCACCATACAGCCCCCCTAAAAGGAATTCATGCCCCATGAATTGGGATTTATACCATTCTTCCCAAGCTCTAAGAATCCTCCTCTGTTCTTCAAACACCTGCCATAGGTTTAGGTACTAAAAGTTCATACTTTACCTTGCATCTCTAACTGAGGTTGTCATAGGATATGACTTCACTTCCATGTGCAGACCTGCCAATGGTCTTTTATTAGTCCTCTGCTCAAAAATTGATGATACTCCTTCACCAATACCTGCAACACATGTCTTCATCCTTGCACATAAACAATTGCTATTCATTCCATAAGTTGTCTGCATCTTTTCCTTATTCTCATACTTGGATCTGTCCTCAACAACTAGGCCACACTACCCTTTTCTTACTATCCTTTGTCCCACTGTCTTAGCAACATTTACTACCAATGTACCTATAGATTTATCACTCAATGTACACCCTGTACTGTTAGATTTATTGAACTTTGTATATGCAAATCTAACTTTCTTTGCAAACTCACTCTCCATTATGGGACACACAATAGTTCCTATCAAACTTTGTCATTCACACTCACTGTCAAACCAGACTTTACCCCTATTGCACCTGTGTTCTCAATCCTAGACTTGATTGCAATATTAGAATTCTTGTTGTCTTCCACAACATTTATCAACTCCTTCCTACTAGCCTTTAACTGCAAATCATTCTCATACACTCTTCCTACTGCCTTAGCATTATTTGTTTGTGCCTTCTCTGCTGCTCTAGCATTAGGAACCTACTCCACACCTACAAATACACCAATCTTACTGTATTCAAACCTTAAAGGATCATTTTTGCAAAAAAACACCACCTTAGCCTTACCTTTATCCTTTTCTTTTCCGTGTAAAGGAGTTAGTTTGAAACTTTGATTATCCTTCCAAATTGTATAGGTTTTTTCCCAACCATCATACATGGACCTTCTATCAAAATTCCATGGCCTTCCCAAGAGCAGATGGAAACAATCCATTGGAAATATATCACATAAGACCCTATCCTTGTACTCCCCAATCTCGAAATCCACATAAGCTTGCTCATTCACCACTAAGGTTTGACTATCATTCACCAAAGAGACTTTGTAGGGTGCTACATGAGGTATCTTTTCTAGATTTAACTTGTCTACCATCTCCCTAGACACCATATTATCTTGAGAACCAAAATCAATAACAACTTGGCACAATTTACCTTTGCATTTGCATGAGGTTTTGAATAGGCTCCTTCTTTGTCTTGTGTCTTCCTCCTTAGGTGCTTGCAGGTCTGCTTGAACTTTTACACTCTTCTTCTTGAATCAATTATGTTCTTCTTTCACTCCTATCACCACTTGATGTTGAACCTTGGTTTTGAGGACACTTGAAAGATGGGTGTCCAAATTCATTACACCTATAACACCTTCCTGAAACATTGTAATCTCTCCTTTGTCTAAAATTAGTTCTTCCACCTCTCCATCCTCCTCTTGCTTCATAAGCTTGTTCTCTGTTCTTCTCAACATCTTCATGGTATTACTTAGGCTTCCTTGATGTTGAAATGGTGCCTCTACCCCTAGAAGTGATGCCTCTTCCTCTTGTTGCCTTCTCTTGTCTCCTCTTTAGTTTTTCTTTTTCTCTCATTTCCATTTGAAAGCATTTTTCAACTGATTTAGGTGCCAACAAGCTGATCTAATCCTAAATGTTATACCTCAAGCCATTCAAGTACCTAGCAACCATTTCTTCCTCATCTTCTTCATGTTTAGTTCTTATGATTAGCCTATAAAATTATTCAGTATATGCTTGCACATCTAAATCCTTTTGTCTAAGATTTTGCAACTTTTTAAGCAATTGAACATTATAATCACAAGGAATTTACCTTTCAATTTGGTCTTCATCCTCTCCCAAGAAGTGATCTTGTTCTTTCCTTTCCTTTCCCTTTCCTCTTGCAAAAAATTCCACCACAACAAAGTAGGTCCTTTCAGTTTTAGTTTAGCCTTCTTCACCTTGTGATCTTCATCAATCTCTTCACTCTCAAAGTAGTTCTCCAAAGCCCCTATCCAATCCAAGAACTCTTCACTGTCAAGTTTTCCTCCATACATAGGCACATCCATTTTTCCATGCCCATCCTTCTTCATAGCCTTCAAAAGCTTCACCATTCTCACATCAGCTAGATCCATCTCTTCCTCTTCACTGGAAGTTTCCTCTTCTTTAGTTTCACTTTCATCCTCTTCCACTGTTTTCTTTTCCTTCCAAGTAACCATCTCTCTTTTCAAGGTTTCTATCTCCTTGTCATGGTTGTCAATCTTCCTTGCAACAACACTCCCCTTAGGAGACATTTTCTCAATTCTACCTCTTCACCTACCTGCAAAACTAATTCAAAACACCAAAACAAGATCTACTACTGTGCTCTGATACCACTCTGATGAAGAGGGCTGGTGAACACACTCAAAAAACCTCAGCCTAATCACAAATAAACAAGGAAAACTCTCTTCCCAAGGATCTCAACTTTTAGACATCAACTCACCCTAAAACCCCTTATAGGGTTCCAAACATGAAAAATAGGCATAAGATTCTACAAACACCTCAAGAAATCAAACCCTTGGAGTTTCTGTTGGAGTTAAAATGACACTGAGAGGGGGGGTGAATCAGTGTTATAACAGATTTGACCAATTTTCACAAATTCAAAAACTATAGCACAGATCTGATCTCAATATACTCTGATTAATGCATTCATGAGTTGAATGTAATCATTCATAAACATAATTGAGAAAGATAATACCCAAACAGTGAACTGAAATAATCAACAACACAGTAAAGCAAAGGGAACTCAGAAGAACAAGAAGACTCTAGATTTTACCGAGTGGAAAACCCTCCTGGGGTATAAAAACCACTCCCTAAATGCCTTCCAGGCTTAATCTTTTAAACAAAAGTTCACAATGCCTTATAGGCTGATTTTTTAGTACCCACTCAAGGAGCACTAGCCCCTCATTTTGAGACACCCATCTCAAGGAGTACCAACCCCTCAAATTATGTTTTAAACAATAATAGTGACTCAGAGGATTTCTCTATTTTTAGTTAAGCACATATCTTTTTGCAAAGTTCATTCATACATTTCCATACAGAAAAGGAATGATACTCAGAATTACAAAATCAACAACCTTTTCAGTTTTCAACACAGGTATTTAATTACATTTCAAGTATGTTGGTTGTGAAGAAATCTTCAAAACGTTTTTCACCAGATCTTCAGATTCTCTTGCTGATTTTTGAATATAAAGTTGAATACTGATAGACTGTCGATGAAGATTAAAAATCAATAGTAACACTTATCCAGAGAGCTGCAAATCATCCTATTAAATAAAAAATGCAACTGCTCAAAGAGGAAACTCAATGAAAATGCTGTCATGTGATGCAAATCCATGATGTCAGCCTGCAACTGTATTTTGAAGTTTCCATAAATGGCCACAGAGTTTGAGATTTCATTAACCACTCGCTGAGACACAAGGATATCTCTCATCGATGTTATTTTGTTTCGTTCATAGTCGCCGTGACTTATCACTCTCGGGGAGACCTCTTGTAGAGCACACTTAGTCACACTGACAACCCTTTTTTACTCTTGAGAGTTGCTGTAACCTTCAACTTTCGGGAAGACGTTTCATAGAATACATTAAGTTCCACTGAAAGACTTTATCCACTCTGAGTCGCTAAGACTTTACCATCCTTTCGCCGAAATCCTTTCATTCACTATCGCTGTGACCAAACGATATCGGAGAGACCTCTTGTAGACTTCAAATTTTTTTATCGAGGGTCACTTTTCACCCCGTGTCGCTGAGACAATACGAAGTTGGGGAGATGCTATATAGACTGCCCTTTATTTTTTTGAAACATCCCGAGCTCACCCTTGTTCGCCAAGACAGTATCAATCTCACACCGATGGAGATATTTGATAGAAATCCCTTGTGATGTCATTGTAACATAATGTTTCTCTCGCCGATGCACCCTTCTATCTTATGAGGGTCGCTATAGCATACCAATGTCGGGGAGACCTCTCGACGATAGCTTGAGACATACCGAAACATTTTCATTTACTCAGAGTTGCTAAGACAGTTCAAAACTTATGCCGAAGGCAACTACACCTCCAAACATACCTCTTAGTTATCGTTGTGACATTCGCTCTCGGGGAGACATCTTGTAGATCATTTTAGTCATACCGAGACACCCCGAAATCACACCTGTTCGCCAAGACTTCCAGAAAGTCCTGCCGAAGGAAATTGTCCAACAACGGTCAATGTGACATTGCACATTCGCTGTGACATTTCAGCGAAGCCACAACCTTTTCTGATAAGATCATCCTTAGTCGCCGAAACCACATGAATGTCTTGTCGATAGATGTCCACATGCACTAGTCGGGGAGACAATATGTCTTCACTAAGACCTCAGCCCAATGGCCAAACACATGCCGATATGCTTGTTCTGAAGTAGGTTGGTGTGACATTGCATGTTCGATGAAACATTGCACCGAAGACGATTTCCTTTGCCGATAGCTAACACTTTTCTTGTGCCGGTCACCAAGACAACGAGAATGTTACGCCGAAAGCAGCCTATATGATAAATTCAATCGCCATGACATCTGAAATGTCTTGCCAGAAGGCAACTCAGACATTTCAAAGTGGATTGGGGAGACACTTCAATTCTCACACCGATATGAGTAAGCCCGAAAGAGAAACATCCAAAACCAGTGAAGTGCAAGGAGAACCATCCTAAGACAAATTATCAATGAGAACAAACTGAAAGAGATTTTGTCATCAAGGACAAATTGTAAACACAACTGAGATTCAACAAACTCCCCCTTTGTCCTTGATGGAAAAACACCAAGACTCTCCCCATTTTTTCCTCAAGGCAAAGAATAGATGAACACCACTGAGAAGCCAATAAAAAAACCATGAGAAATAGCTACAAAAAAAAAATAACAGAGTGCAGCAACCAAGATTGTAGGAGAGCTGTAAGTGAATCAAAACATATATCATGCTCCCCCTAAGCCAATGTATGGAAAATTAGAGAAGTAAAGATTGAGAGATAAATCCCAATCGAAGTCTCAATCTTTCAAAAAACTCTTTAGCTAAGGGCTTAATAAAAATATCAGCCACCTGATCTTGAGAGCCAACAAACTGTAAGCAAAATTCATTAGCCAAAACCTTTTCTCGAAGAAAGTGAAACTTGATAGCAATATGTTTAGTGCGAGAGTGCAAAACAGGATTTTTGGAGATACTTATCGCACTTGTGTTATCACATAGAATAGAAACAGGTTTAGGAATTCCAATACCCATATCAGATAGAGTTTGACTCATCCAAAGAACTTGAGTATAGCATGAAGTGGCATCAATGTATTTTGCTTCTGTAGTAGAGAGAGAAACAGATTCTTGTTTCTTGCTGTGCCATGCCACTAAATGATCACCAAGAAATAATGCAACACCACTGGTGCTTTTCCTATCATCCAAACAACTAGCCTAGTCAGCATCAGTATATGCAATCAATGAAAAATCAGTGCTTCTAGAATACCAAAGGCCATAATTAAGAGTGCCCTGAATATATTTAAAAATCCTTTTAACAACAATGACATGGGATTCTTTAGGTGATGCCTGAAACCGTGCAACAGTGCAAACTGCCTGCATAATGTTAGGTCTAGAGGCAATTAAATATAACAGACTGCCAATCATTGATCTATATTCAGTTTGATTTGTATCAGGGAAATCATCAACCTTAGTAAGTTTGCATCCAGTAATCATTGGAGTGCTAACTGGATGGCATTCATCCATCCGAAATTTCTTAAGCATCTCTCTTGCATACTTGGTTTGATAAAGAAATATTCCATTTTCACATTGAGAGATTTGAAGACCCAAGAAGAAATTTAATTCTCCTAATAATGACATTTCAAATTCAGATTCCATTAGCTGAGAGAATTTTTTACTCAATGTAACATTGTTGCAGCCAAAGATAGTGTCATCAATGTATATTTCAACAACTAGAATATCAGAACCTTCAATTTGAACATAAAGATTGCTATCTACACCTCCTCTAACAAAACCATTTGAAAGCAAATGTCTGTCAAGCCTAGAGTACCAAGCTCTAGGTGCTTGTTTTAAGCCATAGAGGGCCTTTTTCAATTTGTAAACATGATCAGGCTTGTCTTTGCACATAAATCCTTTAGGCTGTTCAACATAGACCTCTTCATCTAAATAGCCATTTAAAAAATCAATTTTGACATCCATTTGATAAACAGTAAAGTCTTTATAAATAGAATAAGCCAAGAATATTATGATAGATTCTAATCTAGCAACGGGTGCAAAGGTTTCACCAAAATCAATACCTTCTTGTTGAGCATAGCATTTGCAGAAAAATCTTGCTTTGTTGCGAATGACATTACCATTTTCATCAAGTTTGTTTCTGTATATCCATTTGCCTCCAATGACATTCTTGTCATCTAGTCTTGGGACTAACTCCCAAGTCTGATTTTTCTCAATTTGATCAATTTCTTCCTGCATAGCATTAAGCCAACATGAGTCTGTGAGAGCTTCATTAATTTTTTTTGGCTCAAACTGAGTAACTAGACATAAAGCTATTTGTGCTTTTTCATCAGATTCTACAGCCTTTCTTCTAGTTTGAACTCTTGCATTTTTATCCCCAATAATCTGATCTTTGGGGTGATATTTAGTTAGAGCTTTTGATGCAACCTTTTCAAGACTTGCTATTTCAATTCTAGGGCTTGCTGACTCAGTTTCTTCTGAAATAATTTCTAGTTCAAGTTCTTCTTCCTCATTATCCTGCAAAGATTCAGTATACAAATGTGATCTCTCATCAAATTTTACATAAACAACTTCAACTATCTTATTAAGCCTTTTGTTAAGGCATTTATAAGCTTTGCTGTGAGCTGAGTATCCCAAAAAGATACCCTCATCACTCTTTGATTGAAAACTCCCAAGGTTATCATCATCCTTTTTGATAAAACACTTACTTCCAAAAATTTTAAAGTATTTGACAGAAGCAGTTCTTCCATACCACAGTTCATAAGGAGTGTGTTTAGATTTCACTCTAATCTGCACTCTATTAAAAATGTATACAACTGTATGAACAACTTCTTTCTAGTACATATCAGGCAACTTAGCTTCATCTAACATTGTTCTAGCTATTTCTTTTACAGTTTTGTTTTTACATTCAACTACCCCGTTTTGTTGAGATGTTTTTGTTGCAGCATACTATCTTTTAATGCCGTGCTGTTCACAGTAATCAATAAACTCTTGAGAAGTGAACTCACCTCCTTTGTCAGATCGCAAACATTTAAGTTTCAAATCATATTCCTTCTCAACCAATTTACGAAAGATTTTAAACCTTTCAAATGCTTTTGATTTGTGCTTAAGAAATGTGACCCAAACCATTCTAGTATAATCATCCACAAACAACATAAAGTACCTTTCACCATTAATAGACCTTGTTCTGGTTGGTCCACATAAATTAGTGTGTACAAATTATGAAGGTTTTGAAGAAGAATGTTCTTTTGTTTTGAAGATGATTTTGTTCTTTTGTTTTGAAGCCGATTTTAGTTTGTTTACCACTTAGACATTCTTTGCACACAAAACTTTCTGGCTTGTTAAGTATTGGTAAACCTCTAACATTCTGATTCTTACTTATTCTAACCAGATTTTCAAAGTTTATGTGTCCTAATCTTTTATGCCATAACCAACTTTCTTCAATTTGGCTCATTAAACACATACCTTGATTATTGTCAATGCTTGATGTGTCGAGAAGATTGTACACATTTCCTTTTGTCCTCCTTCCAGCTGCAATAGCCTTTCCAAGCTTGTTTTTAATCTCACATCCCTACGAAGTGAAAAGAACATGATAACCACTATCACAGATTTGACTAACACTTAGAAGATTGTGCTTGAGACCTTCCACATAGAACACATTATAGATAGGAGTGTCTTCATTCAGAAGAAGTGAACCTCTACCTTTAATTTGAATACAAGAGTTATCACCAAACTTAACATATCCACCTATATAATCTTCAAGATTTACAAACTTATCCTTGTCGCCAGTCATATGGTTAGAACATCCAATGTCCAGGACCCATAATTCCTTTTTCTTGGAATGAAAAGATGTTTGAACCAACATAGTTTGCTCAATGTTGTTGACAGACTTAGGTTTCCAAACCTTTTTAAATTTCTGCTGTTTAGATTGCAGATCAGCTCTGCACTGTTTGACAAAATGTCCCAAAGCATTGCATTTAAAACATCTGATTTGTCTAATAAAACCATAGTGTTTCCTAAGACCAAACCTAGGATTCATAAGCCTGCAAGTGCTCACCTTATGGCCAAATTTGTTGTAGAAAAAACAATAACCATAGAAGAAAGGATTGACTCTATATGAAGATCTATTACCTCTCAAAGACTGAACATGATCTTTACCAAATTCTGAGTGATTTGAACCTGAACCTTTGACTTCAGAAGAGGGGTTTTGTTTTGCATGGTCAATTGAGCATTCACCCTTTTCAAAACCAACACCAGTTTTATCTTTGTATATCTTTTGCTTGCTGAGCATCTCATTCAGTTTTAGAGTGCTTTCATATTTTTCAATTTCCTTCCTAAGACAGACTACTTCTTGTTCCAGTTTTTGAATTTCTTGATCTTTGTAGTTTATAGTCTCTCGAAGACAGTCTTCAACTCTTTTAGCTTCTTCAAGCTGAGTTTTCAGAGAGATCATTTCTTGATCTGGTTTGTGTTCTTGAGCTAGGACTTGTTTTTTGAGTTTTTTGACCTCTTGTAAAGCACATTTCAGCTCACTTTCAAGATCTACCACACCTTCTTCAGCGTCAAAGGTGTTAGAATCATTTTGCTGAGTAGTTTCAGCCATGAATAGAGTTTCATCTTCTTCAGCTGATGAATCTTCAGACTCAATTTCAGATTCATCCTTACTAAACAAAATTTTCTTCTTTTTGAAATTGAAGTTTCGTTTAGGTTTGAAGGCCTTCTTCATAGGCTATTTTTCAGTTGACTCATTGTCACAAATTTGATCATCATAGCAGCAAAGTGACCTATTTTTCCACAGTTAAAAAATTTAAAGGGAAGTTTTCCCTTATATTTTCTTGATCCCTTTTTAAATCTTCTAACAAAATGGGATTCTTTAGACTCAGACAACTGTGATTCACTGACTTTGACTTTTTCTTTCTTTTCAATGTTAAAGGTAGTTTCTTTACTTGTAGAATTTTTTTGCTAGTTCTCATTTCATAGGCAGTAAGTATTCCTTGTAGGCTGTCTAAGGTAAGATTGTCAAAGTGTTTCTTTTCTTCTAGGGCTGAAACCTTAGATTCAAATTGGGATGGTAAGGTTCTAACAACCTTTGTGACCACATCAAATTCATTAACCTCTTGACCTAGACCTTTCATTGAATTGACAACTTCATCTACTCTTAGGAAATATTCATCCACTTTTTCATCATCCTTCATTTTCAACTCCTCAAACTGATGTTTGAGTGTAATGATTTTTGACAGTTTGACTTTCTCATTCCCTTGATATATAGTTTCAAGTTTTTCCTAGATTCCATGAGCAGATTTGCAATGCATGACTTTAATGAACACATCTTTAGTTAACCCACACAAGAGGGCATGCTTAGCTCTGGCATTTGTTTCATACTTCTTCTTTTCAGCAGCATCAGTGGGAATAGTGGCTGGTACATTGTAATCTTCTAAAACAATGCACCAAACATCAACATCAAAAGAAACAAGAAAAGCTTCCATTCTGATTTTCCAGAACACATAATCAGTTCCATCAAATAATGGAGCTCTGGATACAGAGGCACCGTCTTGAGAATGTGCCATTAAAAACAAACTCCAAGACCAAGATCAATCCAAGGAGATTAAAACCTATCAGAGGACCCTACACTCTGATACCAATTGTTGGAGTTAAAATGACACTGAGAGGGGGGGTGAATCAGTGTTATAACAGATTTGACCAATTTTCACAAATTCAAAAACTATAGCACAAATCTGATCTCAATATACTCTGATTAATGCATTCATGAGTTGAATGTAATCATTCATAAACAGAATTGAGAAAGATAATGCCCAAACAGTGAACTGAAATAATCAACAACACAGTAAAGCAAAGGGAACTCAGAAGAACAAGAAGACTCCAGATTTTACCGAGTGGAAAACCCTCCTGGGGTATAAAAACCACTCCCTAAATGCCTTCCAGGCTTAATCTTTTAAACAAAAGTTCACAATGCCTTATAGGCTGATTTTTGAGCACCCACTCAAGGAGCACTAGCCCCTCATTTTGAGACACCCATCTCAAGGAGTACCAACCCCTCAAATTATGTTTTGAACAATAATAGTGACCCAGAGGATTTCTCTGTTTTCAGTTAAGCACATATCTTTTTGCAGAGTTCATTCATACATTTCCATACAGACAAGGAATGATACTCTCAGAATTACAAAATCAACAACCTTTTCAGTTTTCAACACAGGTATTTAATTACATTTCAAGTATGTTGGTTGTGAAGAAATCTTCAAAACGTTTTTCACCAGATCTTCAGATTCTCTTGCTGATTTTTGAATATAAAGTTGAATACTGATAGACTGTCGATGAAGATTAAAAATCAATAGTAACACTTATCCAGAGAGCTGCAAATCATCCTATTAAATAAAAAATGCAACTTCTCAAAGAGGAAACTCAATGAAAATGCTGTCATGTGATGCAAATCCATGATGTCAGCTTGCAACTATATTTTGAAGTTTCCATAAATGGCCACAGAGTTTGAGATTTCGTTAACCACTCGCTGAGACACAAGGATATCTCTCATCGATGTTATTTTGTTTCGTTCACAGTCGCCGTGACTTATCACTCTCGGGGAGACCTCTCGTAGAGCACACTTAGTCACACTGACAACCCTTTTTTACTCTTGAGAGTCGCTATAACCTTCAACTTTTGGGAAGACGTTTCATAGAATACATTAAGTTCCACCGAAAGACTTTATCCACTCTAAGTCGCTAAGACTTTACCATCCTTTCGCCGAAAGCCTTTCATTCACTAGCGCTGTGACCAAAAAATATCGGAGAGACCTCTTGTAGACTTCAAAAAGTTTTGCCGAGGGTCACTTTTCACCCCATGTCGCTGAGACAATACGAAGTCGGGGAGATGCTATATAGACTGCCCTTTGTTTTGCCGAAACATCCCGAGCTCACCCTTGTTCGCCAAGACAGTATCAATCTCACACCGATGGAGATCTTTGATAGAAATCCCTTGTGATGTTGTTGTAACATAATGTTTCTCTCGCCGATGCACCCTTCTATCTTATGAGGGTCGCTATAGCATACCAATGTTGGGGAGACCTCTCGACGATAGCTTGAGACATACCAAAACATCTACATTTACTCGGAGTCCCTGAGACAGTTCAAAACTTATGCCGAAGGTAACTGCATTGCCAAACATACCTCTTAGTTATCATTGTGACATTCGCTCTCGGGGAGACATCTTGTAGATCATTTCAGTCATACCGAAACACCCCGAAATCACACCTGTTCGCCGACACTTCTAGAAAGTCATGCCGAAGGCAATTGTCCAACAACGGTCAATGTGACATTGCACATTCGCTGTGACATTTCAGCGAAGCCACAACCTTTTCCGATAAGATCATCCTTAGTCGCCGAAACCACGTGAATGTCTCGCCGATAGACGTCCACATGCACTAGTCGGGGAGACAATATGTCTTCACTAAGACCTCAGCTCGACGGCCAAACACATGCCGATATGCTTGTTCTGAAGTGAGTCGGTGTGACATTGCATGTTCGATGAAACATTGCACCGAAGATGATTTCCTTTGCCGATAGAGAACACTTTTCTTGTGCCGGTCCCCAAGACAACGGGAATGTTACACCGAAAGCAGCCTGTATGATAAATTCAATCGCCATGACATCTGAAATGTCTTGCCGAAAGGCAACTCAGACATTCAAAGTGGATCGGGGAGACACTGCCATTCTCACACTGATATGAGTAAGCCTGAAAGAGAAACATCCAAAACCAGTGAAGTGCAAGGAGAACCATCCTGAGACAAATTATCAATGAGAATAAACTAAAACAGATTTTGTCATCAAGGACAAACTGTAAACACAATTGAGGTTCAATAGTTTCAAACACCTTTTACCAAGTTCTTCACCAAACTAAGAGATTTCATAGGGTTCCTTTGTAACAACTATGAGTTTCAATACAACACCCCTACCTAGGCTACTCAAATTAGGCTTGATTTACAAAGGGAGTACCTTCTAGACTTCACCAAACCCTCTAAAACCTTGGGGAAGAAATAAAAATTCCCTAAACCATTGAATCCACATTTAGAACTCATATTCAAGACCTTCTATATGCTGATCTAAGAAACCCTCCCTTTACATGCTCAAAACAAGGGTTTTGATAGAAATATGTATTCCCATGCTTATCTGACCCAACCAAAGCTTCTATCAGGCTTCAAATACCCCGCAACAACTTCAAAAACCATCACATGGACAATACCAAACACATTTTCACAAAACCACCCCTCATTACCCCTTTTCATACATGGAAAATAACTTGATTGGCCCTAGGGCATCATCATATTCTCTTTCCATGTACTCACAGGTTGAAAAATCAACAAAGAAACATTATTAAATCCTAAGAGAAGCATTTTCACTAAGACACAGGTTAGTACAGTAGGTGGAAGGCTTAGGATATCATTTTGTTTTCTTCAAAACCCTCTAACACAGAAAATAGGGCAGATACAGTAAGATGCAGATATCTTTTTCAAATTCCTATCTTAAGACTTCAAACCAACTTTAAATGATATTAGAAACATATACCAACATCCACTAAAAGTTTCAGACCATGACAAGTCTGTACGGACCCGCACAAGTTTGGAAAAGACGGGAAAAATAGGAAATTCTGAGAATTAACAAATCTTTTTATTAATTTTCTTCTCCAAATCTCTTAGCCAACCATTACAACGATGTTATTCACCTTTTTAAAGGTTCTTCCACCCAAAACCACTAACCAACTACCATCAACTACCTTTTAAACCTCCTTGTGACCGTTAGTCTTTCCCTTTACAAGTATTTTTGCACTAATGACAATATTGTAATTTAGAAAGCAATTTTACATGATTTGACATTCCTTTATATTTTACCCCTCCTAAAGACTCACATACACAACATAATGGTCTTTATGACCTTATTTAGAACAAAAATAACATAAAAAACCAAAATTTGGACTCAAACCTTTGAAGACTAGTCTTGCCATCCCAATACATGTTCAAAAATTCAAAATTTTCACTAAGGGTTGAGGTGCCCCTACACCACATATCTACATTTTTTGATATTGAAATTGATCAATTTGTCAATTTTTTAGTTTATACGAGTTTGAGATGTTTAGTTAAGAAGATGTATTAGTATGCCTTTGAAAAAAGGCTTATATGAAGCCTCTTGCAACAATAATTTGTATGAGGTTGTTGATAATGATAATACTGCACATGATATCTTTATTCACCCACCTAAAATGGAAAAAAATTCTTGTATTTTTTCATGGATAAGGAGATGGGTGAATTGCCTTATTTTCATCATCATGTTTCATTTAGTAAATACCATGTAGATGAACTACCTAAATTTCACAATTTCAATTGGGATGTGAATGCTGATTTTATTTATCTAATTGAGTTGGAGGCTTTCTTGATTGGTTTCTATTATGAATTTAGAGATGAAACAAATTGAAATGAGTGTGAAATGGTGGAAAGTGAGTGTAAAGAATCTTGTTATTCCATTAAATATATTCAACCATATTATTTTGAAAAGGATGCTCTTAATGATGTCTCAAGTTGTGTAAGAGGGGCATATGTTCATATGAATTTTTTCTTTTTGATACAAATTGCATCTATATACTTTTTAATGTTAAGATATATCAATTTGTTGATTTTTTAAACTTATGTGAGTGAAAGATATTTAATTTAGAAGATGTATTAGCATACCTTCTGAAAAATAGCTTATGTGAATCCTCTTATAATGATAGCTTAAAGAAGGTTGTTGATAATGATACTAATATACATGTGATATCTTTATTCACCCACCTAAAAATGTGATGCAATAACATGTAGAGGTGTAAGAGCAATCTTGTATCACCCAAAAAAATTAATGTTATTTATTTTTGGTTTTGTAGTAACTTGCTATTTTTAGAAAGTTTGCATTCAAGCATTATGGAACTAAAATTTACCTAGAGCTTCAAAATTTTAAAATTATCCTATGGTAAAATTAGCCAAATATCATTTGCAAATAGTGAGATATTAAAGTTTCAAGGTTCAAAAAATCTTATAGAAAATATTCAACTTGAATTTTGTACCTTTAAATTATCTAATGGGCCTCTCATAAATGTTTGATCAATTATTGATTTAGGAAAAGCATGTATTAGAGCACTTTGACCTCTTTATTTAAAAAAAACGGGCTTAATTAAGTTCCTAGATTAAAAGTTATACCTCGTAGAAGTTGACTTATTTTTGGAGTTGGGAGTTAAAATTCCCAAAACATGCTTGGAGGTGCCTAAGGTCCTTTATGACCATTTTTGGGCATTTTTCAAGGTAGTGGAAAAGGAGGGAAAGTGGGGAGAAGGTATAAAGAAGAATCAAATTTGAAGTTACAGAGAGACAAAAGGCTCTAGAAACAAGGGAATGAAGCTATAATTTGTTGCAACCTATTGAGGATTCAATCCTCTTTTTTTATTTCCCATTTTTGTAATAGAATTTATACTCAATTCAATAAAAGAAAATTCATATTATCATGTGAGAAATATGTGTTATTGTGTTTTGTGTGTGCTAACCCCTATCAAAATGAAAGTTTTCACTGAATTTTGTCATGGTCAAGGAGATTGGTGAACTACCTTATTTTTATGATTACCATGCTTCATTTTGTGCAAACCATGTAGATGAACCACCCAAGTTGCACACATGTAGTTGAGATGGGAATGTGATTTTATTTAATTTTATCAAGTTAATGACCAATTAGTTTTCCATGAACCACTTAAATACAAGGATTTCAAGTTTGATTTTAATTTAGTTAATGAGTTTAATGCTCAAGATACGCTTTTTTGATGGATTATATTTGTATAATATTTGTTTGTTCAAATGATTTCATCACCCTATGACCATTTCTCCTTCTCTCCCCTCTTCATTAGGAAATAATTTTTTTTATCTTTTCATCTAGTTTTACCTTCAAAGAGTAGGTTTTACTTCTATTTCATGTTTTCCTTTATCATTTTATAGGTCATTCAGTGGATAAATTCAACATAGGTATACATTGAACCACATAACAATGGCATGTTCTCATCCCTTTTTTGCTAATATTGAGCTAATCATCTATCAAGATGTAGTTTAGTTGGTTCATTTATTTTCTATTAAGTTTTTATGTAAATAAGACATGTAATAAAGGTGGTATTTCTCTAACCTTAGGTTGATGGGAAGTTCTCTTGCTATCTTTTCACTGTCACTTTCTTGATTGTCTATCATATTACACATGATTAACCAATTCGTTTATAGGTCTAGATGTGGAACACCAATAAATAGGTAATTACAATCGAGTGTGGTTCCCATATGCCTATTTCAAGAATGAAAGCCACCTTCTATGTAGTTTGTTATACATAAGAGGGTAATATGTAAGCACCAAAAATTACATGGGTTAACAAACATGTACATTGTAACTTACCTTTATCTACAAGGGTGTCTAGTAGACCTTAGGGTCACTTTAACAACCATATTAAGCTATAGGGTTTCCTAGGTGACCTATCTTGGTAAGAGAGTTGACCCACAACTAGAAATGGGTAACCTTGTTTGAATGTTAGTGATTCACTTCATTTTGACTAATTTTTCTTTATTTTCCATTCTTATCACCATATTTTACCCTTTCTTTCTTCCCTTATTTTTTTCTTTCTTTCATTATTATCATTAGCATAATTTTTCCTATGTTAGCTTCTCTTTTCTTATATAAACCCACTTTCTCTCATTCATAAGGGAGATTGAGAATGAACAGAGAGGAGAATAATATAAAAATAATTCTTCATTTTTAAAGTTTTAAGCAATTTTGAAAAACTATTCTCTCCATAAGATAAATGATTGTTAGATTGCTTATGCAAGTCTTTTCTAGAAGCTTTGTATCCCTCTAAGAACTTGGATCATCTTTAGAAGATTGCATGTCTCTTTATAAAGATCAACTTTAAATCCTCATATCTAGGCTCTAGCCTCATCCACATAGTGTATGAAGTCTCTTTCCATTCCTCCAAAATCAATCCCAATTTAGATCTTCTCTTTCCATTAAGTGTGGTATCCCTACGATAGAAGAAGAGAATAAATTATGGATAAAAAATTTAGATCCTTTGAAGACCCCAATCGCAATATAGTTTCAAAGGATATTTAAAGCTTATTTTAGGTTCTTTTAATTTCAAGAGTATTTTCATTTGAAAGGTATATTTATTTTACTAATTAGACCACTTCAATTTTCCTAAGGAATGTAACACTTCATTTTTGTTTCTTAGTTATTTTATAATTTACCTTCTTAAGTAGGAATTAGATTCAAATTACTTTTTCATCTTACAAATATAATATAATTTTTTTTTGAAAACTTTTAGATAAAAAATTGAAAACCCTAAAAACATAGCATAGGTTGCATGCAAAAGTCATATAGAGTCATAAGTAGATAATTAGTTTATGATTTATTTTGAGAAAATGAAAAATAAATAAATAGATTTTTTTGCATTTACTATTTCTAATTACAATCTCATAAATTTTAAAAAAATGTAAAGAAAGAAGAAGTCCATGGGGAATTTAACAAGAATTAAGCAAAACATCAAATTGAAAAAAATAAAAATAAAACATGCCAAAATACTCTCCTTTGAGTTTCCTATCTCTCACTTAGGTTTTCACCCCGAATAATTTTTTTAGATTGAGCCAATTTTGGATAAAAATGAGGAAAAACTACCCTTTTTTTGGAACATTTAAGAAAACAATGAGCAAAGATAGGTAAGAGAAGATTCTTGCACAAAAATAAATGACCTGTTGATAACAGAGCTCATAAATATTCAAGTTTATTTCTACTATTATTATTTTTCATTCTACTACTTCATAATAGAAAATAACTTATAAATATTCAATTTTAAATATAAAATTTTCACATCAAAATTTGGAATTATTGAACTAATCAATATCTAAATACTAGAAATCTTTAATAACACAATGGTAATCCATGTAAAAAAATTCTCAAAAACTAGAAAGATAATTTTCCTCCAAACCATTATACCAAAGTGTTTTTATCCTCACGTGAAGAAATAAGATCTCATGTTCATCCTTCAAAATTGAAATTGATAGAATGAGCAAAAATACAATTTAAAAAAAAAAAAAACTCCTTTTATAAATTTTGTGATGGAAAATAATATAATATTATTTCTTTTTACTATATTATTTCCTTAAATTTATAAAATTTAAAGTTATTTTGGACTTAGAAACACATTAAAATTTACTTATGATAATCTTGTAAAATAATAAAATATAAGTTCTCTTTTTTTAGATTGCAAAATTGGGTAGATCCCCTATTAACTGTATGAAATATGCTAGCCAATTTTTTTAGTTGAATTTACACAACACAAACCAGCACTTGGCCAACTAGATTAGCGTTATCACCAAATCCAAACACTATCAAAGCAACTCTAACCAAGAATGCGCCCTAAAACCACTTAAGGAAGAGGGGCGGGCATATGGTCAGAGGATCCCTAGGATTCAACTTGATAAATAAATAGAATGTAACTGAAACTGAAGATAAAACTCAACGTCAAGAATGTGCACTCAAGATCCCAGTGAGGGCGAGGTGCTAACATGTGACAGAGTAATTATTACAATTGAAAGTAATTTTAGGCGGATAACCAACCATGAAGAATCAAACTATCTAATTCATCCGCTGCGGCGGGCATCCACTCAAGAGTGGGAATTCTCCACTTTTCAATGGGTACAATGAGAGATCAAATGTTCATTCTCCACACTGGCGGTAAACCATCAAGGGGTAATTAATGTGAAATTTAACAAGTAATTGCAGAAACTAAAATGGTTGGATTAGTACTACTATATCTCAACCTTACAATCATGAAATCTGCAAATTACAAATTACAATGATAGAGAACAATGCTAAGAAGAGGAGAATGAATTCTTTCATTGATTTAACACTCCAATGATGAAGTAAAGACCCAAAATAGAAAGCTAATGCAATCTGATCTAAAAATATGAGTTTTGGAAATTCTGACCAGCTAATAGAGGACACCATGAAATGCTCATAATTTGATCAATTTACCTCTGAATGACATGAAATAAATTGCAATAATCTTCTGGAAGATAGGCACCCATGCCATGATGAAGAAACAACTTCAAAAGATGAGTATTAATTTTCTTTGCACATTTCCCAATGTCCAGAATGGTACGGCCTTAAGCAAGGGCAATTTTGGCAAGTAAAAATCCAAAACTTCAAATTAAAATTTGCAAATCTCCAATATGGTCACCTTGGATGTAGGAATAGATTGGAAAGATACCCATAAGCAAATTAAATTCATTCCAAGAGTTGTATGCAAAAACCACCTTCAGCTATAGATGAACCAGCAAAACCAAAACTGTAAAATACTCCAAAATTCTTCAACATATGAGCTCAATCTGCTAGTCTGATTTGAGAAGCAACAAATGACCAGCTAGGTGTTGTATTTCAAACACGAAATTGGTTAATGGCTAGGAGGTAGCATCCTCGAAGAAAAATATCAATTATCATTTCGACAACATAACTTTAGCATAATTTCATGGATACCAAATGCTGGAGCAAGCTTCATTTTTATAGAAAAGAATAAAACTCATCAACTTCCCTTCAAGGCATGCCAAAAGCCACTGGAGAAACTTTTCAAATTTCTAAAATTCATAATTCCTCAAGATGGCGTCCCACTTTTTTTTTTAATAAAAAGAGGGGTAAAAACTTTATTGAAAATCAGAAAAGAATACTACAATCAAGAAAGAGGGACCAAGTCCTAGACCAAACTCAACTATCTTCGAACATCCTTCTATCATCCTCAAGAACTCGAACTAAATCCTGTCATAACTCGGGGGAGACATGCATCCAATCCTCGATCTTCCAACAAGCACCTTGCTCGGAATCCCATTTAGCTAAACAGTCAGCAACCCGATTCCACTCCCTCAGGATATGAACAAAGGAAACCACCTCCATCCTAGCACTAACCTGAAGAATCTGTTGGACAACAGAGGCTAATCGCCAATTAATCTCAAAAAACTTCTACGCGTTCAATAGATTAATCAAGACCTGAGAGTTAGCTTCACAAATAATCCTTTGCCAACCCAAAGCAAGGGCCCGTTCCACAGCATAAAGGATCACCAAACCCTCCATAAGGTTAACCGTCTCCTCCCCCTCATGGATAGAGAAAATAAAAATCACCAAACCCTCAGAATCCCTTCCCACTCCACCAATCCCTGCAAGCCCAAGATTACCACGAGAGGAACCATCAGTATTTATCTTCAAAACTCCAGCCGGAGGGGGTCCCCATCTACCCATCCTCTACACTCTCCTATTCCCAAGCCTGCCTCTTCTGGAAACAACATAAGAAGAAAAATAAATCCCTTGCAATCCCAGACTATCCACCAACTCGGAATCCCCTTTCTCCAGGGGGAACACCACTTCACACATGGCAGCAACCGACTCCTGGATCATACCTAACATGCGTAGCCACACTTTCTGCCCCCCTAGACTAACACCACGAAAAATCCTACGATTCCACTCAAGCCAGATTTGCCAAAGAAGAAAGGTAGGGCCAACATACCACACATCCTGCAAGAAGGAGGCCAACGATGGAGGTCTTCCCAAGCTATCCCAGAACTCCACCAATGAAGAGGCATGAACACAAGGTTGCTTCCAAACCCCCCACCACCAATGCCAAAGCTGCACAGCAAAGGGACATCAAAAAAATAGGTGCAAGGAATCTTCCTCCTCTTTCCCACAGAGAACGCAAGCAGAAGGTCCCTGGAATCCATGCTTACGAATATTATCCCAGGTCAAGCACCTATTCCATGCCAGAGTCCAGACAAAGCAATTACATTTTGGCCACGAAAGCCGGTTCCAAACCCTCTTCCACCACTGAACCTCCACCCTAGCCAACTTTTGATCCAATAACACTTGATAACCACAAGAAACGGAGTAGCTCTCCTTGGGATTGTGTATCCAAGCGAGGATATCCTCTTCTTGAAGAGCACTACAATGACTATTACAAAGAATATTATTAAGTTCAACAATGATTTCCTCCATCCCCAAAATAGGCCACTCTGTGGGATCCTTCCAACGAACCACCTCCAGCGGACCATTAAAGGATAAGGACTTAAAGTCACTTACCCGGGACCACCCAGCCTCGAGAAATCTCTGACTCAAAGGAAGCAAGTGAGGAAGTTGAGAGGTGAGAGGAGGAAAGCCATCCCAGGAGTCTGACCAAAAAAGAGCTTTCGAACCACTTCAAAAAATCCAGAATAAACCATCCTTAATTAACTTCGCACCCTTTTGGAGAGTGCTCCAAATCACCGAACCTTTCCCCTCAAGAGGGTACCTAGGAATATCATGATGATGGATACCCGGAAGATACTTATGAGATAGTATCTTGGCCCACAACTGGTCCTGTTCCACACACCATCTCCAAAAAAGCTTGGCAGCCACAACCACTCCAAACAAAGTTGATTGGTGAAGACCCAATCCACCAAACTGCTTAGGACTACACACCTCTTCCCACCTGACTAGGCTCCACTTGGAGGAGGACAGGTAGCCAGCCCATAAGAATTTCCTCTCAAGAGAATCCAACTCCCTAAGAAAACCCACCGGAGCCACCTGAAGCATACACCTATAGATAGGGAGAGCCTGCACAACAGATTTAAGAAGCTGAACCCGTCCAGCAAAAGACAACCATCTGTGTGTCCAATGAGTGACTTTCGCATGAAAATTATCAATAACATTCTGCCAAGAACCTTTGGGAAGATGGCCAACAGAGATTGGAATACCCAAATAATTAAAAGGGAGAACCCCTATCTGAAATCTCAAAATATTAGCAATTCTTTGCTGAATGGGGCCTGGCGTATTGAAGAAGAAGATGGAGGATTTATCCTCATTGATCAGTTGCCCTGAAGCCACCAAGTAAACATCCAACACCTTCCTCAAAGCAGTAGCCTCCTTGATAGTATCCATTCCCATCAAAGCTGTATCATCAACAAACTGTAAGTGAGATTGCGGAGGCAAATCCCCACCCCACTGCCAACCCTGAATGGTGCCAACCTCAACATTTCTCTTCAACAGCTGCCCAAGACCTTCAGCAAGAAGCAAAAATAAATAGGGGGAAAGAGGGTCCCCTTGACATAAACCCCTCGAAGCTCTGAAGAGCTCCAAATGATCACCATTAATCAACACTGAGAAGGATACTGACGAAACACAACTCATGACCCAATGGATCCACTCTTCACTAAATCCAAAAGCACCCAAGATTTTCCACAAGAAGGACCATCGAACCCGGTCATAGGCCTTAGCCATATCCAGCTTAATGAACATAGCCTTCTCATTTGAACTAGCCATAGAGTGGATATTCTTAGTAGCAATAACAACCCCATCCAAAATCTACTGACCCGCAACAAAACCACTTTGTTCCTCTGAAATCAACACATTAAGCCACTTCTTCAGTCGTTCAGCCAGTAACTTTGAAATAATTTTATAAATCACATTGCAAAGGGAAATAGGACGAAACTGATTCAATCTATCAGCCCCTTCACATTTGGGAATGAGGGCGATGAAGGTAGCATTGAGAGCTCTCAACATCTGCTTATTCCGTCAGGACTCTTGAACAACTGCCAGGAGATCCATCTTTATGATATCCCAAAATTCTTGGAAAAATTCAATTGGGAAACCATTAGGACCAGGTGCTTTCCCCTTCTTCATTTGGAACACAATCTCCTCCAACTCCTCTAAAGAAATCTCCCTCATCAAATGCTCATTCGCCTCCCTAGAAACCAACTGAGGGACACAAGATAGCACCTGTTCCTCCTTAGCCCAACCCCCATGCAAATCCTCTCTGAATAGGGCCTCAAAATACTGTGAAGCCTCTTCAACAATTTCTTGAAATGAGACAAGACGATCCCCTCTGCCATTAACCAAAACAGAAATGGAATTACCATGCCTCCTAGCCTTCATAGAGTTAAAGAAAAAGGCAATATTTTTGTCCCCTTCCTGGAGCCACTCAACCTGAGCCTTTTGCTTCCAGTAAATCTCCTCATGTAATTCAAATTCCTCCACCATCTTCAGAGTCCTAGCTTCCTCTTTTAAAAGATCCTCAGAAACCCCATTTTCACGAATCAAACGCATAATACTAAATTCAATTCCTCTTGAGCGGCAGCCTTTTCATGAAAAATATTACCAAAAGATCTCATGTTCCACCTTTTAAGTTTATACTTGACAAATTGAAGAAGCTTGAAAAAAGTATACATTGCGGTACCAAAAGCAGGTTTACTAATCCTCCACCACATAATCATCTGGTCATAGAGAGAGGCATCCTATAGCCACATAAGTTGGACTTTGAAAGAAGGAGTGCGAGGCACCCAAGTAGAAAGAATGCTAAGCTTGATGGGCCAGTGGTCTGAACCCCACCAATCCAAAATCTCAGAGGATGTAGACCATAGGTCACCAACCCAAAAATAGGAGACCAAGAATCGATCCAACCTCTCTATGACACATTCCACACCAGTCCTCCTATTGTTCCATGTGAAGCGGCCATTACTGGGATGAACATCAATAAGATTTAAATCTGAAATGCAATCCCTAAGAAGCAACGTGGAAGGCTCCAACCTAGCAATTCCACCCTGTTTCTCAGACAGCTCCACGATAGCATTGAAGTCCCCAGCCAAGATCCAAGGATGGAAAGGCACAAGGCTGCGAAAAAAATGAAGATGAGACCATAAAAATTGCTTACCCTGATACTCGACGGGCGCATACACATTAGAGAGGAGAACACACTCTCCAGTCACAAAGCACGTGGCCTCCAAGGAAATAGAAGATCTAGATGACGCCCACCAGAGAGGGTAGACCCTCCGAGGGTTCCATAGGCAAGCCACCCCCCCAAAAGAACCCTTAGCACCAATACACTGACACTCGCCAAACTTCCATAGCTTAGGGACCAAATTCAACATATTTTCCATAGATAATTTAGTTTCCTGAAGAAAAAGGATATCAGGAGAATGATTTCTAACCAACTCATGAACAACTTTTTGTCGAGGGCCATTGTTCAAGCCCGTTACATTCCAAGATAAAACAATTATTTCTGGGGACACGAGAAATGCAAATCCAGGGTCTTGACTGCCCCTGACTCCACCAAAGTTTCCCTAGTTGACTTAATCTTCTAAGTATCCTTCTTCCTACCCAACTTGGAGCTCTTCTCACCGACCCCCTTCTTTGGTTCCTTTTGCAGAATACCCATGCGAGGAGATTACAAAGAGCTCTTACCAACTTCAACACCAACCTTAATAGGTAGAGAAGAACCAACTTCCCAAAGTACCCTGATCCAGATTCACCAAACCCAGATTCACTTCCTGTTGAATGAGATCCTCAAGGACCTCAAACCTGTTAAAAGAGCCATCCTCCTGCCTATCCCCGATGGCCCTCTTCAGCCCTCGGTTCCTATTCTGAGCTTTGATAGGGGTAAAACCATCCTCCCCAGTACCCTCTCCTCCTGGAATAGGTGCCTTCCCCCTATCAACCCTAGGTGGATTGCAAGGAGGTTGAGAGGACTGGGGAACCGCCGGCTTAGCCTTAGGGAATCTACGCAGCAAGTGACCATATTCATGACAAAATCTACACTGAAAAGGAAGAGTTTCATATTCCAACTGTTGCACCCAAGTATATGATCTTGCACTCACTTCCACATAATCTGGCAATGGCTTGCTTAAATCAATTTCTACACAAATACGAGCAAAAGTCATTACCTTTTTAAATTGCGTCTGTTGTGAAGACCCAACAGGTTAGCATTGAAGCTACCAGATGCAGCACATCCTCATGCCAACATTCAACCGGGAACCATGGAAGCTGAACCCAAACTAGGACCCTAGTCAGGAGCTCCTTAGTCGAATTGAAACTTGCATGCCACAGCTTCAAAAACAAGCCAACTTGGTTGTAAAAATAGGGACCCCCCTCAAAAATCCTATTACGATCCTTCATGCAGTCAAAGGAGACCATAAAGTAATTATTCGCCAAGAGTCTAATCTCCATCTCGCCTTCTGACAGCCAGGTCCTCTGAGCCCAGGATTCCAAAAACTGCAACGAGACTCTCAAACCCACAAACTTGCAATAAAAGGAATGCTTCGAGTAATACTCAATATCGTCAGCCAACATCTCCATCGGGATAACCAGCTTCGGTCTCTCTTTACATCTTTCCAAACAACCATTAATTTTCGTGATCTTAGGGCCCCCAGACAACCCAGAATCTTTCATCTCCTGATCCGGAGCAAACAAGTTATTATCAAAAACCTTCACCCCCTGCACCGACAGTTTTGAGCCAAAGGTAGAACGGAAATCCATCGAGGGTCTAGCCCCAGATGATTCCCCTCATGACATGAGTCCGGAACAAAACAACAAATGAGCATGCAATCCCGCAGGACGAGAGAACAAGGACACCAACTTGCACAAGAATTAGCAAGGACCCGCTGGCTCCAACCACAGCCCCCCAAAACATAAGAGAAGTAGCAGATAAAGGCACAACCCCACCCCTGAATGAGACAGCACACGTCCCAAGGGAACATACGACGCTACACAACAAACCCTACACTCCACACCCAGTGAACAGAGCCCCACACGGGCCAAAAAGATTGAAAAAGCTTCCTTGAATTAGGGCGCACTAGACCACACCCCCACACCACCCCAAGAAAAGCAAACATTGGCCCACACCCCACGGAAAACTCAGAATTCCCCCACTGCACAGCATCGAAGGAAAACATAGAAGAAAGGGCACACAAAGTGTCGTCCTCGCCCAGAACACGGAAAGAAACCCCTCCAGCGCACCTGCAGACAAAGACCAGAGAGCGAGCTAGGGCACGGGAGCCCTAGCTCGGCCGACAGAGCTTAGAAACGAAGCCATCCTGCACTATCACTTTTTCATCCACAATATCTGAAGCACTTTAAAAACCACAATATCAGAAACACTTTAAAAACCACAAGGTCTCATGATCAAATCCATTGGGGTTACTCTTTAGAGTGATTTTCATTCAAGATGGCGTCCCACTTCAAGGCAACATAAAAAATTTATTAAAAAATAATAAAACACCTTAATGAAGGCATCCCACTCCAAGCCCCTCTTTTAAACACAACTTCAAGTTATTCCACTAGGCCAAGGGGGTCAACTGGAAAATAGAACATTAATTGCCTTGTAATTAAAAACATGCCACAAATACTGCATATTGAAGTCTACATCAAAAATACCAACTGCTCCAACAAGAAAAGAACACACTGAAGCACTGCCAACAGGACCACTGCTAAAAAATAGTATTTACTATAAATAGTAAACACCCAGAAAAATGCCTCAAACCTCTAAGCAAGGAAACCCTAATTTTACCTCAATGAGCCTACAGGCCTCCGGAATAGGTTGAAGAGTAACTAAGCTGATCACTGGTGAAAAGGGGACATTATAGTCTGCCCTCCTCGAGATTGCTTGTCCTCAAGCAACCATAAAGATGGATGCAACAAAATATGTTCTCCTTCCCATGTGGCATCTTCAGTAGGCAAGTTCCTCCATCTAACCAAGTACAACTTGATTGTTCTTCTTCTCAAGGAACACTCTCTAGTGTCAAGAATCTCTTCTGGAATCAACACCAATTGACCTTCCTCATCCAATGGAGGTAATTATGAAGTAGCCACAACATTGTGCCCAAGTTCCTTCTTGAGGCGTGACACATGAAAGACGTTATGCACCCTACTTTCAGGTGGAAGCTCCAACTCATATGCCACTTCACCAATCCTTTTGGTGACTTTGAAGGGACCATAATAGTGTGGCTTCAACTTTTTTGCACCACTCTTCTCAAGGAAAGATTGTCGCTAGGGCTGAAGTCTCAAGTAGACCATGTCTCCCACTTCAAAAGATCTCTCAATACACTGCTGATCAGCGTATAACTTCTGCTGATTTTGAGCTTGTTGCAAATTTTCCTTGAGAGATTTCAAGATGTCTTGGCTCTGCTGAAGCATATCCTTTTCCTGTGGAGCTCTACTATCACCAAACACCAAATATACAAAGTTAGGAGCATCATAACAATAAAGAGCCATAAAAGGAGACATCTTAATTGACATATGATAGGAAGAGTTGTAGCAATACTCTCCCAAATAAAGCCACTTAATCCAAGCTCTTTGCTACCCCGAAACATAATTTCTAAGGTAGCCTTCTAGCCACTTGTTGACAATCTCGGATTGCCCATCTATTTGTGGATGATAACTAGTGCTTGGAGTAAGCACTGTACCACTCAGCCTGAAGATCTCTTGCCAAAAAGAACTTAGGAACTTGATGTCCCTATCACTGACAATGGTTTTAGGAAAACCATGCAAATGAAAAACTTCTCTAAAGAATAACTTAGCCACTTGAGCTGTTGTAAATGAAGTTGTGATAGCATAAAAATGTGAAAACTTAGTCAATCTATCTACCACAACAAAAATACAATCACGTCCTTGCACCTTAGGCAACCTAATGATGAAATCCATTGCAATGCTCTCCCATTTTTGATTTGAGATTAGCAAGGGCTGCAACAAACCATCTGGAAAAGAATGTTCATTTTTATTCTTTTGACAAATAGAACATTCTCTTATGTAATTCATGATCTCATCCTTCATCCCTTTCCAAGCAAACCTTTCTCTAATATGCTTATAAGTCTTGAACATGCCTTGATGAACAACAAGAGGGACATCATGAAAAGATTGTAGAATCTTCTTTTTAAGCTTAGATTCAGGCACTAAAAAGATCCTACCTTTATAGTGAATCAACCCATCAACCAACTTATACGTTTCATCATCCAAATGACCTTCAAACAAGCTGGTTGCAAACTGATTTTTAGCATAATCAGTAGCAATTAACTCCTTCCAATTTGTTGAAACCTCACAAAGTGACTGCAAATGGGGTCTTCTTGAAAGAGCATCAACCACTACATTATTTTTCCCTTTGACATATTCAATGTCAAAGTCATAAGCTTGGAGCTTAATTACCCACTTCTGATGTCTTTCATTTAAATATTTTTGGTGCATAAAGTGTTTAAGACTATTATGATCAGTCTTAACAAAAAATTTACTCCCCACCAAATATTGATGAAACTTAGATAGTGCGTGCATAATAGCAAGCATTTCTTTGCCATTTATTGAGTAAGATTTTTCTGTTCCTCTCAACTTTCTACTCTCAAAGACAATGGGGTGCTTGTCTTGCATGAGAACAGCTCCAACTCCCTCACTTGAAGAATCACATTGCAATTCAAAGGGCTTTGTGAAATCTGGTAGGGCCAACACTGGACATGAGCTCATTATGTGCTTGAACTTGTTGAAGATTCCTTGTGCCTTATCTATCCATAGGAAAGCTCCTTTCTTTGTAAGATCTGTAAGGGGGGCTGCCATGTGAGAATATCCCTTAAAAACTCTTCTGTAGAATTCACACAAAACCAAAAATCCTCTCAAGTGAGAAATATTCTTTGGAGGTGGCCAATCAAGGATGGCTTTAATCTTCTCTGGATCAACTTTGACACCCTTGGCACTAATGATGTGGACGAGATACAACAACTCCGTCATCCCGAACTCACACTTTGATTCTTTGGCAAACAAACATTTCGCCTCCAAAATGCTAAGCACTTCTTCTAAGTGCTTGAGGTGCTCTTCCCAACACTTACTGAAGATGAGAATATCATTGAAGAAGATGAGCACAATCTTCCTCAACTACTGTCGAAAAATCTTGTTCATACAAGATTGGAATGTAGCTAGAGCATTTGTCAAACCAAAAGGCATGACAAGAAATTCAAAATGCCCAAAATGGCATCTAAAAGCTGTCTTGTCAATATCCGCTTCCCTCATTATGATTTGATGATAGCCCAAACAAAGATCAATCTTTGAGAAAAACATAGCCCCATGGAGCTCATCAATCCTAGGAATAGGATATCTATTCTTGATGGTCTTCTAATTTAATGCGCGGTAGTCAACACACATACGCATTGTTCCATATTTCTTTTTTACTAACACCACAACTGAAGCAAAAGGGATTTTGCTTGTCCGAATAAAACCCATCTCCAAAAGCTCCTTGATGGCTTTCTCAATTTCATCTTTTTGCTTCTTGGGATAATGGTAAGGCGTGGTGATGACGGGATTTACTCCTTCTTCTACTTCAATCACATGCTCAAAACCTCTTTTAGGAGGTCTTCTAGGAGGTAGGCTACCAAAGACTTTACTCTTCTTGGTAAGTAAGGCTTGGATATCGGGATGATATTGCCTCTTCTCTTCCATTGGATTAGCTGGTAGGACCATACACTCTGCTGCCCATTCAACTTGATCATGACGGATCATCCTTTCCATTCTTTTCAAGGACACAATTCGAGGGCCCCCATTTGACATCCCTCTTAAAACAACCTTCCTTCCATTAGACTAAAATTTTAGCTCCATAGTTTGCAAATTCAATGTGATCTCACCAAGAGATCGCAGCCATTATATACCTAGCACAACATCAGTATCTCCAATTCCAACCATATAAAAATCATCTTTTACCTTATAATTTCCCAGTTGCATAGAGAGGTTAGGAATCTTCCTTGTGCAAGACATAGTAAAACCATCTGCAACCATTACCTTGAAACCTTCAAATTCTTCAGTCTTCAAACCCTTTTTAGCAACTAATCCTTCATCAATAAAATTATGAGTTGCTCTAGTGTCAATTAGAGAAACAATCCTTTGCAAATTAACTATTCCATGAACCCAAAATGATTCATTTTTTTGAAAACTCGATAGTTGTGCTAAAGCACTACCATCTCCAACTTCATTAGGCTTCTCTTCTAGAGCTTCTTCTCCATCACTACTTGCTGATTCGTATTGCTTATAAGATGAATCAGATTCTGATCCATAATCAGAATAGCCTTCCATTTGATGTGCTTTGCCTCTTCCATAGCAACGGTGGCCCTTAACCCAAGGCTCACAACAAGTGTAGCAAACATCATCTTTTCTAAGCTGTTCTCGGAGCTCTTCTAACATCTTTGGTGGAAACTTCTTTGGCAGATTTGAAGAATGTTTTTTTATCCTTCTTATGGTTGAAAGGTTTTGAGTGAAACTTAGGCCTTGGGGCTGCCAACTCCATGCTCCTCGCTTTCCTGATGGCCTCATCTAAAGTTGGTGGATCAAAGGATTTGACCCATTCCTTCAAGGGCTCCATTAATCCTTTAGAAAAGAGAACCACAAGTCTTCTCTCAGTAATGTTAGGCACCATTACTGATAATCTCTGAAAATCAGTCACATAATTTTCTAAAGATCATTGTTGCTTTAGCTGCCCCAATTCTCAGAATCTCAACTCAGGATCCTTGGTATCAAATCTTTCAATCAGCTTGTTGGTAAACTCATCATAGGTACAGATGCGGTCATGGCCAAGAGTGATCAAACCATGAGTCCACCATTCATGAGCCACTCCATCCAAATGTAATGTGGAAAATTTAATTGCATCTTCCTCTGGCATTGGTCTGAGAGAGAGATAGTTATCCAATTTTTGTACCCATGATCTAGCTGTATACTTATTACCACCATCAAAGTGTTCTAAGGTTATCTTTCCCAAAGCTTGATAAAAATCATTTCTAGGCACCATAGGAGGACGTTGCTCATTCCTTCCACCATTTCTTCGACTCCTTTGATTCATGTATTGATCAAAGGTCCAAGCATCTCTCATGTCAAGAGGTACAAAAGCATATTCCATATAAGCTTGACGTGCATCATCAAAAAATGGTAATGCAACATCAATTGGTTGTTTCTCTTCCCTTGTTGTGAAAGTAGGGAAAAGAGGTCTAGAGGAGGACCCACTAGAAGTTGCAGTATGCTGACCCACAATCCTATCTCTTCTATTCACCTCAAGACTGCCATTATTGTTATTCCCATTAACTCCATTGCTTTCACTAGTTGGATTATTTTGGGGCTGAATGATATTTTGTGCTGCTTGTTGATCCAATTTGGATAATAATCGGGACATCATGTCGATCATCCCATCAATTTTTTTTCTACTCTATGCCTTTCTTTATTAGCTTGCCTAACACTTTCTGACATTATTTCAACCGTTTGACCAGCTCCTTCAATTGATTTTTCCATACCTTCAACTATTTTGCCAAAATCTCTTAATGCTTTTGGAATGGGTAGAAACTGATGCTGAGTTCTGGCCTGACTTCTGGTGAATGGTCTAGTTTCTTTTCACTCATTAGACAACTGACTGCAGGATGTCACAAGATGGCAGGGTCTTCTGCTCTAATACCACTGAAATATGCTAGCCAATTTTTTTGTTGAATTTACACAACACAAACCAGCACTTGGCCAACTAGATTAGCATTAGTGCCAAATCCAAACACTATCAAAGCAACTCTAACCAAGAATGCACCCTAAAACCACTTAAGGAAGAGGGGTAGGCATATGGTTAGAGGATCCCTAGGATTCAACTTGATACAAAAATAAAATGCAATTGAAACTGAAGATAAAACTCAAAGTCAAGAATGTGCACTCAAGATCCTAGTGAGGGCGAGGTGCTAACATGTGACAGAGTAATTATTACAATTGAAAGTAATTTTAGGCAGATAACCAACCATGAAGAATCAAACTATCTAATTCATCCGCTGCGGCAGGCATCCACTCAAGAGTGGGAATTCTCCATTTTTCAGTGGGTACAATGAGAGATCAAATGTTCATTCTCCACACTTGCGGTAAACCATCCAGGGGTAATTAATGTGAAATTTAACAAGTAATTATAGAAACTAAAATGGTTGGATTAGTACTACTATATCTCAACCTTACAATCATAAAATTTGTAAATTGCAAATTACAATGATAAAGAACAATGCTAAGAAGAGGAGAATGAGTTCTTTCGTTGATTTAACACTCCAATGATGAAGTAAAGACCCAAAAAAGAAAACTAATGTAATCTGATATAAAAATATGAGTTATGGAAATTCTGACTAGCTAACAGAGGACACCATGAAATGCTCATAATTTGATCAATTTACCTTTGAATGACGTGAAATCAATTGCAATAATCTTCTGGAAGATAGGCGCCCATGCCATGATGGAGAAACAGCTTCAAAAGATGAGTATTAATTTCCTTTGCACATTTCCCAATGTCCAAAATGGTACAGCCTTAAGCAAGGGCGATTTTTCCAAGTAAAAATCCAAAACTTCAAATTAAAATCTGCAAATCTCCAAAGATGGTCACCTTGGATGTAGGAATAGATTGGAAAGATACCCACAAGCAAATTAAATTCACTCCAAGAGTTGTATGCAAAAACCACCTTCAGCTGTAGATGAACCAACAAAACCAAAGCTGTAAAATACTCCAAAATTCTTCAACATATGAGCTCAATCTGCTAGTCTGATTTGAGAAGCAACAAATGACCAACTAGGTGTTGTATTTCAAACATGAAATTGGTTAACGACTAGGAGGTAGCATCCTCGAAGCAAAATATCAATTGTCATTTCGACAGCATAACTTTAGCATAATTTCATGGATACCAAATGTTGGAGCAAGCTTCATTTTTATAGAAAAGAATAAAACTCATCAAATTCCCTTCAAGGCACACCAAAAGCCACTGGAGAAACTTTTCAAATTTCCAAAATTCATAATTCCTCAAGATGGCATCCCACTTCAAGGCAACATAAAAAAAATATTAAAAAATAATAAAACACCTTAATGAAGGCGTCCCACTCCAAGCCCCTCTTTTAAACAAAACTTCAAATTATTCCACTAGGCCAAGGGGGTCAACTAGAAAATATAACATTAATTGACTTGTAATTAAAAACATGCCACAAATACTGCATATTGAAGTCTGCATCAAAAATACCAATTGCTCCAACAAGAAAAGAACACACTGAAGCACTGCCAACAGGACCACTGCTAAAAAATAGTATTTACTATAAATAGTAAACACCCAGAAAAATGCCTCAAACCTCCAAGCGAGGAAACCCTAATTTTACCTCAACGAGCCTACGGGTCTTCGAAATAGGCTGAAGAGTAACTGAGCTGATCACTAGTGAGAAGGGGACATTACACTGTAGTGCACATGGTAAACTTTTTCATGTGACCAGACATTGGGTACCATGGGGATGAAGGGAAGACTAGACATCATGACTTCGAAAAATATAAATATGTTCTTTTTAAAAAAATTTTAATATAAATTTACTTTTCACAACTTAACTTGAATTATTGAATTATTAACTTGAATTATTGAATTATTTTCTTTTTCCATCATCCATTAGCCTACACAAAAAGGGAAAGATAGACTAAAGATCATTAATTTCATGCTAGAGGAGGGGACATTTAGTAAAATTAGATGGCTAATGAATAATTTAAAAAAATATTTCTCCAAATTTTGTTGATACAAATTATAACAAAAATCTTCATTGTTAATTGGTGAGTTTTCCCATATGATTTAATCTTAATATGTAATTCTCCGATTTTTAACTCAAATAATGTCATCCCTCAAAACAACTTAAAGCTTATCCTTTAAGGAAAGAATTCTTTCATCCCTTGATACACCATTATAATGTTCCTATTTTGAATCTTTTAACTCAAATAATTTAATACAATTTAATCCTTATCCTTTACTATCATAATGTGTAATTCTCTGATTTTTAACTCAACTAATGTCATCCCTCAAAACAGCTTAAAGGATGTCATCCCTCAAAACTTAAAGCTTATCCTTTAAGCTTTCATTCTCCTTTAAGGAAATAATTCTTTCATTCTCCGATTAAAAATATATTTTGGATCTTTTAACTCAAATAATGTCATCCCTCAAAACAACTTAAAGCTTATCCTTTAAGGAAAGAATTCTTTCATCCCTTGATACACCATTATAATGTTCCTATTTTGGATCTTTTAACTCAAATAATTTAATACAATTTAATCCTTATCCTTTACTATCATAATAACATTATAATATTTATTTTCGTCTTCACATTGTATAATTTTTTAAAACCACTCAATAAATAAATTATTTTATTTTTCATAGCCACTCAATAATCTGTCATTTATATTATGTAATCTTTACAATCACTTTGACTTTTAATCAATAATTTGTCAAATAAATCTTTTTATTTTTCAAATCCAAAAAAACATTCTTAACAAATATACAAGTTAACCACATAAATTATCCCCCGGGCTAAAATACACATAATTTCTCAAGATTCACCCAAATTTTATATATAATTTTTTAAAGGATATTTCTTAAAATTCACTGACATTATTTTTCAAATCCAAAGAAACATTCTTAACAAATATACAAGTTAACCACATAAATTATACCCCGGGCTAAAATACACATAATTTCTCAAGATTCACCCAAATTTTATATATAATTTTTTAAAGGATATTTCTTAAAATTCACTAACATCATTTATGAGGCTTTTATACACCTATTACTACCTAAATGTTGGTGTCATTATCTTTTCTATGACCACTAACCTTTATTGGATTTATCTTGTTATATATAATTTAACCTCTGTTTTTTTTGATCCATTTTATCCAATTAATTGGAGAGAATGAATGAGAAAATGTGAATCCATAGTTACCATTTGATTCAAACATATCACACATTATCTCACCTCTTAAAGTGCCCCCAAAACGGTACCTACCCACCATGTAGCTTAAGGACAATATCTCTATCTTATTTTTGCTTTCATTTCTGATTTGCAAGTTGCAAGTATCCTTATTGGTAGCTATATTAATATCCTTTTTTTCAAGAGTATATTACTTTCCTATCGCCTACTATAACATGCATTTTATAATAGTTTGCATGGAACTCAAAAGGTAAGGGCTATCCACAATTTTATAAAAGAAGGGAGGGCTACCAACAATTCTCAGAGCTATCATTCCAACAATTCTAAGAACAAACATTTATTATATCAAGAATATTCTTGATAATACATTTATGATAATCTAATTATTTTAAACAAGCATTACATTTATTGGGACATAAGTATATGAAATCTGCATTGAACAAACATCTAGAACACCATCTAGAGCACCTAACCTTAAATGATTGAGAATGTTCTTGATCTTTTATATTGTCATTAAATGGTAAGACCCAAGGAAACCATCAAAACATCAAACCAGTTTTAATGTCATAAATACCAATTTTAAATGCCGTCAAGACCAATTTTAATGCATAGACATATTAAGACCTTAAAGCAAGTTAAGTGTGATATTCTAAAAACTTCAAAGAGATTGGAACCATTAGATATATCAAATCCACTCTCCAGGGATCATAACATTCTATCATCTATCACAATATGATAAGAATCAAGCTAAATATATTTATTTCTTTATTGTTCAAAATGGGGGAAACATTTCTACCTAAATACATTTAGTGTTATATATTCATTACATTTCTGAAACTTTTCAATTCAATACATTTATTACATTTCTGAAAAACTTTTTATCTAGAATAATTCTGAATTCTTTATGTTATTTTATATACCCTTGCTTTACTCCCTTTCGTTTTGGTGGAGGATATTTTCACCTTTCAAAATTAAATTATGCATATAGATAGCCAACATGGATATCGGTTGACAACTGTAATTTATCTTTCCACAACATCAGTAATTGTAAGCAATCTGCACAGGACTGGTAAAATCTCAGCACCATGAACATGAAGCTCGAAAACCTAGGAAAGCTAGCAATATCAATAATAATGGCTTTATCTCCAGATCAAACATATACATTATCCAAGGAAAAAACCAGACAGAAGAAAACAAAAACAAAAAAAGAGACTCTATAAAGAGACGGAGATCTCTATCATTCTTTTCCACATACATCAAAAAACCAGACTGAAATTATTTCAAACCATATTAAAAAAATCAGTCCCTCGGGGTTTTTCCCTTCAGCTTAGTACAAGCTGCCAGCACGGCCCCTAGAACGGCCACCACAATGCCGCTAACGGCCAGACCGATCTTCCACTTATCAGCAAAACCGCCTTCAGCTTTCTCCTCTCCCTCTTCTGCCGTTTCCTTCTTTTCGTCACCCTGCACAGAAACAAATCCTCAAAGAATAAACGAAAACCAGCAAACCAGGGTCCTTAGCACCAAATTTAAATAAATCAAGCAAATTTAGCAAAACTGTAAAGATGAAGAGAAAATATTTTCTAAACCTGCGGTGGATCGATCCTGCGGAAGGCGGAGGGATCGCCAGAGTGGCGTTCAGCCATGGCGGACGCGATTTTCTCGCTGCTTTCCTCTTCTTTGCTCGGGTTCGTTATTTTGGTAGGCTGCACGGCACTCACCGATGGCTTTAAGGTGGTGTACTGGCCGATCGATTCTGCCGCTGAATCACCATTACTGTTATTGTTGTCGCCTGAAGACATGCCTGCCGCTCGCTATTCCACAACAAAGATTGATCTTTGTTCTTTCCAGTTGCTTGTCTCTTGAACAGAAAATTTTAGGGTTTGATCAGCCAAGGAATTTGCAGGAAATGGCGACGATGAAAGAGGAAACGTGTTTCTTTTACTCAGCACGTTGCAACTACGTGGCAGTTTCCTAATTAACGTGCTACGAACTCGCCACCTGACGTTTGTCGTTAATCGCCTTCAAATCCAAACCGTTGAGGAGGATAAGGAAATGATGATATTGTCTATTATCTTGCGTTTTTTGGTTGCATGGGCTAAAAATGTGGAGGCAATCTGTTTTGTACTAGTTTTTAGCTTTTCGGGTGTACATTTGGTGTACATTTGTGCAAGGAAGTTAGGGGTTGTATATTATCTATATATTTATTTATTGTTTTAAGTATATGATTTTGATTGATTTACATATAAAATATTATATAATTTTAATTTAAAAATTATTAAATTATTTTTATTGTTCATTTAAGATTTAGTATGTGTAGTTTTGATTTAGTTTATGGTTGTATCTGTTATAATATTTATGATCATATTTTGAAATAAGTAAAATATAATTTTAGTTCATCCAATCTAAAAGGTATCTAGACTACTTGATTTAATGGACCAACTACTTGGTTCGTCCAAAAAATTAAAATGTCTAGGGAACATGGTGTGTTTTGGGTTGCAAGATAGGGTTAAACATATAAGAGATGGAGTCATCCCTTCTATAAGATGGATTTATTTTCATACTATTACTTTGCAAAGAAGTCAATATCTCTCTACAACTTATGGAGTTTTGACCTAGACAAACTAGTGGTACCAAATTTCTTTATTAGCTTTGGTCTTCTATACACTATTTATGCAAATTATGACCACCATACTAGGTAGTTGAAAAATGGTGGAGTAAAGGTGTTCACATTAAACCAAGAATTGATTAGAATTACATTCAATTTGAATCCTATGGTCAATCAATGAATTCAATTGGATGAGCTATGTAAATAATATAAAAAAGATAAAAATAGCTAAGGGTAAAATGAATCCCATATCATAGACCGAGGGATAGGGTTGGAAGATTAGTATCCATTCCAATTGAAGAGATGGAACCTTTCATGTAGACACTTTTGAGGAATACTTCAAGATGCTCTATCAAGTTTTGATTCTTGGGGATTGATTATAAGGTTTAGGTGCCTATAACATTAATGATGCTAGCTATTGAAATTTAGAATAAACATGTTGATAAACTCTTTAATTTTTCTTCCTTCTTAGTTGACCATATTTATAGAGAAATTATGTCAATCAAGAAAGATAACAAATACCTTCACTTAGATGGTATTATTTTCATTGACACATTATGTTATACATGGGTAAGGACCATTGGAACTCTTCTCTTATATTAAATCCCATATCACCAAAAGAGAAGCCTCTACTTCCAAGAGTGGAGATTTTTATTAGACCTTCACTATAAGAATGTTGATTATTACATATTTGAAGATCAATTTGGAACACCAATCACGAAAATTTTTGGGACACCCCAAGGGAAGATTATCAAAGGCATTCATTAAATTCATAAGGTAAAAGGATTAGAATCTAGAGGCTTAGGATAGTATCAATTAGGTGATCGGTTTTACCATGATTATTATACAATGATCATGGTGTACATGGTACAAAAATAACACCACATAAATTACTATTTTGGGTGCCATAAAGGGTATAATTCCTTGAAGATATTTGACAACTAGACCACTTGGATAGTGTCACCTTATGTAGCATAAAAAATATCTTTCTTTCCTTCTATAGTGAAACTATTAGATTATAAGATGCATCCTGCCAAAAGTAAAAGGTGTGATCCTAAGAAATTTATTGATACTATGAGGAAGGTTGTGGGTAGGTATAGGTATGAACATAAATCTTATTAATTAGAAAACCCAATCAGTAGTTGCATCACCAAAGAGGAGAAGGAAGCTAGAAGGAGAAATGGGGCAAGATCCATTCAGCTAAGAGAAAGAGAAAATGACAAAAAATACAAAAGAGGATGTATCCTAATATTAGAAACCCCATTGAAAGGATGAGGGTGATGATGAAAAATGTGGATACTATGAGGATCATTCCTCCAAAGGTGATTAATCCCAAAGCCGACCCCAATGGAAGTAACACATGAAAAATAGGAAATGGCTTTGTAGGAAATTGAAAAGCTTGTTGTCACTTCAACTTAGAGTCTTTTTCTTTACATTAGTTTATGGTGGGAAAGCACACATAGGGACCCTTGTAGTGGAAATTTATTAGCCCCTAGTTGGATATATAGCCATAAAGGAGAGTGGTGAGCATTTCCCTAAAAAATGAATTTAGGCTACCAATTTCTTCACGTAGGAGAGATGTGGCATCCATTATCCTAGAGGGAAACACATGGATGAATCTTGATGGGGTTGAATGAGTAGTACATGATGTAAGAACCCTTACATGTGAGAGATTCCTTTTAAATAATAATTTTGTCAAATCTAAAGTATTCAAGGTTTTGGTCATTAGAATGAAAATACAAGTTGACATATAAAGAAAGGAGGATGAGAGTCAATAGGAAATGGGGTCTTATGATGAGAACATGACCTAGAGTATCAATAAGCAACTATATAATTGTATTTCTAATATCAATCCAAAAGAAGGAAGAAGGTTGGTGAAAGTAGTGGTTTCTTGCTATTGCCTAGATGAGATATATCTTGAGCAATAGTATTAGACACTATTAGAAGGCATAGTATTGATTGTGATGTATTTGAGAATGAACAAAAAAAGAATTCTAATTTGGATCTCGTCATGTGTATGTATACATACATATTACATATATGTATGTATATATGTATATGTATATATACATATATGTATGTATATATGTATATGTATATACATACATACATATATATACATATATATATATATATACACACACATATACATACATATATGTACATGTATACATACATATATGTACATGTATACATATATATGTATATGTATACGTATACGTATATATATGTGTATATATATGTATATGTATAGCCCCCTTATTATTCATCTCAATCCATATATGGGGTGGGGGTGCCAATAGAGTTAGATAGGGGAGATAGCGCAAAAATGTATAGATGTAGAGATAGAGATAGCCCTAGAGTCTCATTGACATTGGCAGGTGGGTGGGAATAGATAGACTCCCCATCACCACCCCGACCCCGACCCCCACACGCACCCCCACCCCATATAGAGTTGAGTTGAGTTAGGGGATTGGGGGGCATCTATCCATACCTCCATAATCTATAGAGGGACAACTATTTATAGCCATCTATCCATACTATATAGAGGGTTGGGGGGCCAACTAGCATATATATAGAGTCAAGGGAGAGCCCTCCCCTCCCCCTATAGATCTTATCTTATGTATGTGGCGAGGGCCATTGATAAGGTAGGGAGAGTCGTTGTAGACAGGACCATCACTACTACATAGTACATGGTATGGCATCACATGCTATAGCAACTATGGTCTACTATCTAGAGTATGGTATGGCATCATATGCTATGCAAACTATGGTAAGGTACGGAAAAAAGAGAGTATGGACGTATAGAGTTCCCAGTAGAGAAGGATCAATCGAACCTATTCATGGTAACATAAAGGACAGACGAGCACTATGACTTGGGTTCTTGATCGGGGTGGTAACTCGATCGAGCTTTCCAACACACGTAGGGTGGGTGATTCGAGTAGTAGCCATCGTATTTGCACCCCAGCTCTCTAGATATTAAGGAATGAATGGTATGGGACATGAAGGAACAAAGATTGATTGAAGAGATGAATATCTCGAATATCTGTATATGGTGGGGTGGGAGCAAACATGACTTAGAGAAAGATGCGAAGACAACTTGGGAAAGGAAAGGCTATAGCGTAGAATAACCAGTGATTTAGGGAAGGAAGGGACCATACCATGCGGAGAATAGAACTATAGTGCAGTCCAGGAAAAGAGATGCGAACAAAGACTATAGTGGTGCTATAGAAGCTGTTCCCAATTCCAACCACTCATAGACTGGGCCTACTAAGCTAATATGAGTGAATTCCCCTCCCCCTATAGATCAAATCTATATGATGAGGGCGAGGGTGAGGAGTGCCATATCTATTGCTATATATCTATGTAGGGTGCTCCTTCGTCAGGTCCTCGTGATCATATAGAACCAAGTGGGCCTATCTTTCCCGGCTGTCAATAACTAATAAATGAATAAAATCGGAGATGGATATATGGCACCTGTTTCCTCCCAACTATATACACAAATTGTTTTGTCATGCCAATGGGGGAAATCGATCAATCTCAAATGATCCAGATTCCCCCCCAATTGGCCCTACATTTAGCAGAGCCCATTTGGTGATCGATCTACAGAAGAGATTAGATTCATTTCCTATGCCAGTGGTAGAGCAATATCATTACAGTTGATCGTAATAGCTATAACTGCACCAACTCTCTAATCTAATCAATACTCCCTGTTTCACATGAACAAGATCGACTCAACAATCGATATCGTCTACGTATTAACGGATGGAGGAGAGGATCGACTTGAATGTGATCAACTCATGGAGTTGTTAATTCACTCCTTGGTTGGTAATGAAAGCAGAGATCCAAGCCAACTGAAGGATAAGTCAATCTCGTCGATATCCAACATCGAACCTGAACATCAGATGACTCATGGGTCGATCGATGCGATGAAGTTGTTTGTTCCGAGGGGAATCCTATACGGCCCCTTTCCTATCATTTCCTAGAGAAATTATAGGCGGTGGGAGCCCTTAAGAAGGGATGGATCAATCACGCACCCCTATCTCTATGAATGGAGCAGTCGACAGTAGTATTTGAAATCCAAGCTTGGATAAATACTCGAGCTTGCCCTCATTCACAATAATAGTGCCGGAGGGCACATATGATTTTATATCGCAATGATATAATTATTCCCACCTAGGGATTTCCCCACCAACCATATTCGCCTTATGGATGGTGGGTTTGTTCGTGGAGGAAGGAGAGAACCAATCCCATCTCTCGCTAATAAAGAAGCTATGAGCAAGCCACCAACCAACTCCACCACCCAAGGTGGACCCCACCAACCTAAGGGACACCAAAGGAATACATGGTCAATGGGGTTGACATCGACCATACCTAGGAACCCACCAACCATACCCGCCTTTGGTGGGGTTTTCCTTTTGGATGGTGGGGTCGACTATTATAGTTGGGAGGAGATAGGGGATCCATTCCTATCATTGGAGTCAGTAAACTGGCTTGCTCTTGACCTCTCATCCTTCTGAACCACCATAACCTAATCTCCTATAAGCATCCCTCTCCACCGATCAAGCCAACCGGCCTAAGTGTGATAGGACTTTTGTATCCACAAAAATGTTATGAAGCATATTCATTTGAGGTGGGTGGGAGTTCTATATAGTTGTAGAGTCCCATCTATCTATATCTTCTAGATAATTAATTAATAAATTATGATTCCATCCATCACTTTGTTATAGAGGTCGTGAGTTGCAGGTTATCATTGAGGTCCATCAGTAATGAGAATAGGGCTATCAATCACAAAATCAATTGACCATATATGTATTTAAAAGTGAATTGTTTCCTTAGCTATAAGTAATGCTCCTTCCAATGACTTGACACACTACCCCTATTCTTTAGAGTAGGGTATTCTACTCAAGGCTAGCTTTAGGGAGGGATGGAATTGGTTGGTGGGTCGGTCTCAAGGGTGGGTCTCCACTCCTAGCCCACCTATCTATAGATAGTGTAGTAGCCTATACTAGCTAGGGTATGGTATTGGATTCAATAAGTAGGTTTTATTCCAGATAAATCGATTCAATTGACTAGACTAATATTATAGGGCACTGGATGGCGTAAGAAAGGGAGTCCATTCTGTTGATTCAGTCTTCCTTGAACTATCTATATCTTCCCACCTACAAGACCCCCCAACCCAGGGCCCCAACCTCACTGACTATACCTAGGACCCCACCGACCATACCCGCCTTAGGATTGTGGGGTCGACCTTGGGTGGGAGGTCTAACCGGTGGCCTTTCTTGTAGGGACTAATAATTCTATAGTAGGGATGGTTTAGTAGGGATTCTTCAGATAGAGGATTAGTCTCCATGGTTCATTCCCTATTTCAATCAAGGCAATCAAAGGAATATACATAGGATTGGGCAAGCAAGAGAGATAACTTGATCAAGAATGAATAGGCCTTAACTCAAAAAAGAAATAAGGATATGTTAATACCTCCTCCACAAGGATCCCAACGATTATTTAAAATAAGGGCCCCCCAATCATTCGTATTTGGTATAAGATCAAATGGATACAGTAGTATCCCCCGAAACTATACTATTCCCTCTCGGGTGGGGGGGATTATAAGGTAGTGCCCAAGGTACCTAAAGAAATAATAGCCCAATAGTTTGGAAAGATAGTTTCATATTCTATATGTAACATGCCAAAAATTTACATATATGTATACATACATGTATGTACACATTGAGGAAGGTTGTGGGTAGGTCTAGGTATGAACATAAATTTTATAATTAATTAAAAAACCTAATCAATAGTTATACCACCAAAGAGGAGAAGGAAGCTAGAAGGAGAAAATGGGGCAAGATCCATTCGGCTAAGAGAAAGAGAAAATGACAAAAAATTAAAGGAGCATATCCTAATATTAGAGATCCCATTGAAAGGATGAGGGTGATGATGAAAAATGTGGATACTATGAGGATTATTCATCCAAAGGTGATTAATCCCCAAGCTGACCCCAATGGACGTAGCACACGGAAAAATAGGAAATGTCTTTTTAGGAAATTGAAGAACTTGTTGTCCCTTCAACTCAGAGTTTTTTTTTTTACATTATTTTATGGTGGGAAAGCACACATAGGGACCCTTGTAGTGGAAATTTATCAGCCCCTAGTTGGATATATAGCCATAAAGGAGAGTGGTGAGAATTTTCCTAAAAAAATGAACTTAGGCTATCAATTACTTCACCTAGGAGAGATGTGGCATCCATTATCCTAGAGGGAAACACGTGGATGAATCTTGATGGGGTTGAATGAGTAGTACATGATGTAAGAGCCCTTGCATGTGAGAGATTCCTTTTAAATAATATTTTTTTCAAATCTAAAGTATTCAAGGTTTTGGTCATTAGAATAAAAATGCAAGTTGACATATAAAGAAAGGAGGATGAGAGTTAGTAGGAAATGGGGTCTTATGAGGAGAACATGACCTAGAGTATCAGTAAGCAGCTATATAATTGTATTTCTAATATCAATCCAAAACAAGGGAGAAGGTTGGTGAAAGGAAGTGGTTTCTTGCTATTGCCTAGAAGAGATATATCTTGAGCAATAGTATTAGACACTATTAAAAGGCATAGTATTGATTGTGATGTATTTAGAATGAACAAAAAAAGAATTCTAATTTGGCTCTAGTTTTAGTCCAAGTTATGAGACATTATCTATTTTTTTCATTTCTATTGAACATAATAAACCTTAGGTGGTTCAAAACCTTGAGGAATTAAGTAGAAACATCAATGTTAGAAGATTAGGAGACATGAATTCCCCACAAGTTACTTTCTTGGTTGTCAAAACCACCCTATTCAATGAAGTATTAACTAAGTAGTTGTAGGATAACTATGACAAATTGTAGGATGAGAAGACAAAGCTGCTCGATGTATACCACAAGATTAAGTTTGAGATGACATATATCCCTTGCATAATAAAGAGAATAGTAAAAATTCCTTCTTCCTCAATAGGAATGTAAAAAAGGGATAGAAATACTTTGAAGTCGAGGATAAGTGGCCTAAAGGAAGAGCTCAAAAGAGCTCAAGAATCTAAAGAAAGGACAATGCATGAAGTAGCAAAGGAAATTATAGACTTGGTAAGTAGTCTTTTAAAAATTATAGGATTAATTGCATCTTGAATAAATTTAAGTATGCACTCTAATGTGGTTGAGACTATGAACCAAAGGCATTAACATGATTCCACCTTGGAACCAATTCTAAGTATGCAGATACTTAAGGTATCACAAATGAAAGTGATACTTGGCAACACCAAGTACAATCCAAATTCCCTAGGCGATATCACATATACTTTGTTACAACCTGAACTGTAGATTTTTGGCACCCTAATCCTTTCTAACACTTCTAGGGTTTTTCACCTAAATGGAGAAAGTAAAGCCAAAAGTCTAGGTAGGTTCACTCAAATTATACAATGTATGATGTTATTTGAACTAAATGGAATGATGTAAGTGCATTTAGATGAACTAATTGACTGATTATGTATGCAAAACCTAAGAAATGTGACTTGTTTGAAAACACATTGTGTTATGGAGAAATGAATTAGAAATGAATGCAAAACTTAACAGAAATGAACCGAATTGAAAGTGTACATCTAGAATATGGATGAGGACTGCAGATGGATTCTGGAATGCTACTAATGTTGATTTTCAGGCCTGGTGGGACTCATTCGCCATTCTGGGCAAATTAGTCCCAGTTCTACAAAACTGAGTTGGAACCCGTTTCAGACAAAAGGGTATCTAAAAATGTAAAAAACTCAAAATTGACCTAGAAGTCAGACTCATTCACCACCCATGGTGAATGAGTCCAATTTTTAATTTTTGAATATTCAAAAGTGGAATCTAGAGCTTCCGATCTACACTTTGACTTCCTACAAGTGTTCGCTTCTGAAACTCTAATTTACGAGTCTGAAAATAAGTTTTTGTTGATATTTTGACTTGTTGAATGAGGAGAAGACTTGAGAAACTTTGTAACTTGATCTTCAATGATTTCCAAGCTTCCAAGATTCCTAAATCTACAAACAAACAAGATGAGAGAGAGAGATGTTGAATGTTAGGGCATGGAGGTTTGCCTTGGTCAAACCCCTTTTAGGTAACTAAACCAAAATGATGAAAGAATGTTATGAAACATGCAATAATGGACTCGATTACCTTGCCATGATGTTTGATCTTGAATTTCTACAACAAAACATGAAGAATCTTCCCTTGAATGTTTGAAAGTTGATCTTGAATGACTTGTAATGAAGAAACCCTAGCTTTCTTGAGAAGATGAATGATGAATGAGTTGTAAAATGAGTTGAGAGATGTAAATTAGGACTTAGAAGGTTGTATTTATAGGAAATTCACCTATTTTACTCGTTAATACCTCATCACAGGCCGACATGAAGTGATATTAAACTCAAATTTCATTTTTTTCCTGCTCAAATTTTATTTTTTTCCCGCTCAAAGGTCAAAATTGGGCTAAATGGGACTCATTCGCCACCCATGGTGAATGGGTCCCACCTAGATGGGACTGATTCACCATGGATGGTGAATGGGTCCCACAAGGGCCAATATAATAGCTAAGATGCCAGGCAATAAGGAAATAAGGTTTAAAATGCAACTTTGTTAGGTATTTGATCAATTTAAGCCTTAGGATGCACAATATGGGTTGATATGGGACTATTAGTGATGATGTGAATGTTAAATAGGGCTTGAGACACAAAAATCAATGTGAAAGTGTGATTAAATACACTTTGTAACACTAAAATGAGGTCCACATAGCCTAGGAAGGCACAAGAACCAATGTGAATGTGCAAGACACATTACAACACTAGTTTAACGTTAAGTTTATTTTACAAGCCTTCTAGATTAATATGATAATGTTATTAAACACATTTTATAATGTTGAATTAGGGAGAAATAGGTTCATTAAGTCTAGAAAAGTGTGAAAGTCCTTTACAAGACTTTACAACACCTTTACAAGACATCGTTAAATTCATATTAAGAGTCCAAGACCTAGTGTGGATGCATAAAATTCCTCACAACACCTGAATCAAGGCCTCATTAAGTCCAATTTATCATGAATTAATCCCATGTCATGCAAAGGGTACTTTCTACGACACATTTAGCCCCCACTTTAGTGAGAGGATGAACTTGCTTCAAACTCATACTAAAGTAGACATTCAAGAGAGATTTGAGTGTTTAGATGCAAATGACAAAGAATGACAAAGATCAAAGGAGGTTGCGCAAGCCCCCAGGATCTAAGATCCTAAGTCAAACCATCAAGATACATAAACATGCAATGGAAAGAATGAGAAAGATGAAATGAAAAGGATGGATCAAGCTTCGTTCAATTGTACAACTAGTTGTGGATTAGATCTAGGCTTGTTTTCTTTGGAAAGAAAATGCATACTCACTCTAGGGCGACAAAACTCTTGGCTGTTTGCCGGGTGAGAATTCCACAACATACTCACTCTAGGGCCATGAAACTTTTGATGGTACGTGGGGTGAGAAATCCCAAAGGGTGAGAAACATACGCTAGTTGGTATGCACTCAAACATACAGGTGGCTATGGGGAAAGTCGTGCCGCGGAATGGGCTTCCCACTCAACCATACCAAAGTTACCTCCTGATAACTTTAATAAGGCGCTACAAAGGAAAATGATTTCGAGCTCTATAAGGTAAGAAAAACTTCGTATGATTGACACTCATAGACATTGTTAATGCAAGATAGTGCAAGGATTGTTCAAAGGGATTTTGATTTGTCTGTGCAAGGTCTCATCTTAGGAAACATCATGCCAAATGTTTCCAAGACAGGATAAGTGTAAACGGTCTCATCTTGTTTCCAAGAGAGGACAAGTGCAAGGTCTTGGAGAACATTGTTCCAAATGTGTCCAAGAGAGGAAATCACAAGAAAAAGAAAATCACAAAATGAAATGTGAGTGGTGATGTATGCCCCCACTTTAAAGCGGTTGCGAACACCAATATTGTGAGCAATTTCTTTAAAGTAGAAGGAGAACATGAGAGCTTATTTGGAAAGCCCTATGCCAAGTCATATGTTTCCAATAAGTTACGTCATGGAAGAGGGTAGTATGTCACATGCGAGCCAACTTAAGGCACATCATCCACGTCTCAAGCTTTCTCTTATGTATTCATGAAAGGTTAACGAGTAGCCGAAGGAGGCAACCACAAGTGACATACGAGGACAAGGCTACTTAACCCCTTTCCCCCACTTAGTGCAAGACAAGGGTGAGCCAAAAAAATTGATGAAATGTAGGTGAGAGTGAAAATCAATAGCAATTAGAGGAATTAGGTGCCCCCACATAGGGAAGCATACCAAAGTCCTAAAAATGTTGGATTTTATGACTCAAAGCCTTACATTCATTGGTGGAATGACCATGAAATCTATGATATGCACAAAATGAAGTCTTGGAATAACATTTCTTTCGAGTTCTAGGGGGAAGAGATATCAAGTGATCTTGGAGGAGTCTCGACAAGATGCCCTCTTGATTAATGGTAGAAGGTCGTTTTGTGATTTGTTTCAAAGATACATCTTGCTTAGTATTGGATGTCATACTTACACAAATTTCTCTAAATTTTGAGATTTTATTCTCCCCATTATAGGAGAGTATAAAATCTAACGAATTCAAATCATGAAAATTTTGCGAGATGACATTGACATTAAGAAAAGGTGTATTTGTGTGTTGCATGGTTTGTAAAGGATGATGTTCAAGACCACTATTGTTGATGAGCTCGGGATGGACAATGGTTAAGGTTGATTGAGGAGTATTTTGTGTGAGATTATTAATGGTGAGTGAGGGTTTGGAAATCTCTATCACACGACAATAGCCAAGACCATGAGTTGTTTGTTGTATGATAGGATCGATAGGGTTGCAGATACCTTGTTCTCGAGCACCACATCCTTTTCCACTATACCTAAGTTGTTTCATGAGGTCATAACCTTTTCCATAAAGCGTCTTCATTGCTTTTGGATTGGGAAATGATTTGTTATTGTGTTCATCAAACGTTGTTGTGTATGTTGTATTTTCTTGCGTAGATGGTTGAGAATATTGCACGCAGAATTTTGAGTTGTCATGATGGTTGGTTGTTCATGTTTCTCATTTTTCTTTTGTGTGATTATGTATTCACCCATAAATGAAGTTATGAATTCTAAGGATCCCCAATTGTCACCAAATAATTTAGATGGAAATTCCTCATCATTGTGTTCAATTTCAAGAGGATCTATGTTGGATGTTGGAATTAATGTTTTCAGTGGAATTGTAGCTCCTTTTTCAAGGTGCAAGCAACTTTCAGGCTCAGGGTCTATTTCAACTTGATATTTATGTTATTTTTATAGACATATTTCATTATACAATGAAGGGTTGAAGGCACTACATTCATCTCATGAATCTCATGTAGCCACCCCAACTGTAATAGGAAAAGTGATTACATCGAGCAGTTGCTTTGTTGTATTATCAAATCCTCGAACATATATGGAATCAGGTTTTATTTGTGACTTTTCAACATGCAATCTATCAAGGAGATTCACACTACACACATTAAGGGTAGAACCATTATCGATGAGGGTTCACTTTATCCCTATTCAATTGTATTGAGCAATGATCATGAAATCTTCATTTTGTTTTTGCAACTCTAAAGGAGGGAGCTCATGTTGATGGAAAGTAATGTCGAGATTTGTTTGATTTTTTCTATGGATTAAAGATGCTACATCATTCAAAGTTGTACCAGGAGAGACTGAAATTTGTTTTAAGGCTATTCTAAGAATATTGTGGTAATTTGGTGAGTTTTGAAGTAAATCCCAAAGGGAAATCTTTGCAGGAGTATTCTTTAATTGTTCAACAAGATCATACTCCTCTGTGTGTGGGAGGTAACGAGGAGCGGTAGGAAGATTGGGTAAAGGTAAGGAGGGTGGGATTGGTTGTGGCGGTTGCAGATTATTTTGAGTGTTATATGTATGAGCGACGGTATTATAATTTGGTTGTTGCGACACATTATTCTGAGGTGGATAGAGGATGAATTCAGGTTGATTTTGAGTTTTTTGTTTGTGTGAAGGTGGGTAGAGAGTAAACTTGGGTTTGTTTTGAGGTGGAGGTTTATGTGAAGGGGGGTAAAGGATGAGTTTAGGTTGGATAATGTTAACATCCCTTAACAAGTGAGAGTCCATATCATTATTGTGGTTTGTGTCTTGCATCATGATATTGTTCCTAGGAGGAGAGTTTTGAGGAGAACGACAAACCAAATTTTCTTGACATTCTAAGGTTGGTTCTCGGAGGACTTCATCACAAGTATTAGGATGATCATTGATTGAATTTTTTTTCTCAATAAACTTTTCTGAAGGTGAAAGGGGACAACTAAGATTCTCATGACTCTCATTGGTTATGTTTTCTAACAACAAAGTATTTTCATCACAACTAGGAGAAAGAAAAATTTCATTATCATGAGAATTTAAGACTTCATTGCTTTGTTCCCTAATGTCCTCCAAAATAGGAGAGGTAGGGGAAGGATCATAAAGAGGGTTGTTGTAGACCAACATATCCTCATCATTTATAATCTCATCTTCGTCAAGGTAAGGTGATGTTTAAGAATGTGTCTATGATTTCATTCTCTTGTGCTAAAATAGCTTCCCAAAGGGGATGAGGAGAAGGAAAAACAAGATCCTCATGATTGTCAACAATTATGTCTTCTTTCACCAAGATACCTTTGTCACTAAAAGGAGAGGTATTGGGAGAAGAAAAAATATGATCACCATGGTTATCTATATTTGTATGCTCTTCTATCACATCATCCACACAAATAGGAAAGATAGGAGAGGGTGTGAGGTTAAGGTTAACATTGTTATTTTCACTCTCTTGTGCTAAGAGACTCTCATAACTAGGACATGCAGTGAATGAATGACGGTCATGCTTATTGACTAACTTTTTCTTTGAAAATTTGGAGAAGATTGAAACTAACATTTTGAAAGAACAATCTATGCTAACTCAAAATGAAATGTAAAAGGCTTGAAATGAAATGAAATTTTCAAAGAATAATCGATTGATTATTATATGTAACAAGATGAGAATGCAAACTTGAAATTTAAACCATTCATGAAATGAGCTAAATTAAGCTAGATTTGATGAAATGCATGTTACAGAAATGCAACTAACTGATATAGGTAGGTTAAGGCACCAAAAATAAGCTTAAGAACAGAGTTTTCAGTTTTGTAAAATGCAGTTTTAGAGGTCAAAAGGGACTAATTCGCCCAGGGTGGCAAATGAGTCCCAATATGGACTTTTTTTAGAATTTTCAAAAAAAATTGAGGGATTTTTATGGTTTTTGAGTGCTATAATGCAGACCTAAGTGAAAAATGCAGAATTTCAGAGATTTTTAAGGAAATTGTATGCAAAAATGCAAGCTAAATGCACTTTTTCCTAATACAAAAATTTGAAACCAATGCAACTCTAATGCAAATTCAATGCAAGCTAGGATTAGAATGAAAAATGGACTCCAAATCAGAAAATAAGATGTTAAAAAAGTGGGTTCACCAAAATGAACTGTAGATTTTTGGCACCCTAATCCTTTCTAGCACTTCTAGGGTTTTTCACCTAAAAGGAGAAAGTAGAGCCAAAAGTCTAGGTAGGTTCACTCAAATTATACAATGTATGATGTTATTTGAACTAAATGGAATGATCTAAGTGAAGTTAGATGAGCTAATTGACTGATTATGTATTCAAAACCTACGAAATGTGACTTGTTTGAAAACACATTGTGTTATGCAGAAATGAATGCAAAACTTAACATAAATGAACCGAACTAAAAGTGTACACCTGGAATATGGATGAGGAATGGAAATGAATTCTAGAATGTTGTTGATGCTGATTTTCAGGCCTGGTGGGACTCATTCGCCATTCTGGGCGAATTAGTCCTAATTTTGCAAAACTAAGTCGGAACCCATTTCGAAAAAAAGAGTATCTAAAAATGCAAAAACTAAAAATTGACCTAGAAGTGGGACTCATTCACCACCCATTAAGAATGAGTACACTTTTGAATTTCTGAATATTCAAAAGTGGAATCCGGAGCTTCCGATTTGCACTTTGACTTCCTACAGGTGTCTACTTCCAAAACTTTGATTTATGGGTCTGAAAATGAGTTTTTATCGATATTTTGACTTGTTGAATGAGGAGAAGACTTGAGAAACTTTTTAACTTGATCTTCAATGATTTTCAAGCTTCCAAGAGTCCTAAATATGCAAACAAACAAGATGAGAGAGAGAGATGTTGAATGTTAGGGCATGGGGGTTTGCCTTGGTCAAACCCCTTTTAGGTAATTAAACCAAAATGATGAAAGAATGTTATGAAACATGCAATAATGGAGTTGATTACCTTTCCATGATGTTTGATCTTGAATGTCTGCAACAAAACATGAAGAATCTTCCCTTGAATGTCTAAAAATCGATCTTGAATGACTTGTAATGAAGAAACCCTAGCTTGCTTGAGAAGATGAATGATGAATGAGTTGTAAAATGAGTTGAGAGATGTAAATTAGGACTTATAAGGTTGTATTTATAGGCAATTCACCTATTTTACTCGTTAATACCTCATCACAGGCCGACATGAAGTGATATTAAACTCAAATTTCACTTTTTTCCCACTCAAAGGTCAAAATTGGGCCAAATGGGACTCATTCGCCACCCATGGTGAATGGGTCCCACCTAGATGGGACGATTCACCATGGATGGTGAATGGGTCCCACAAGGGCCAATCTGACAACTAAGATGCTAGACAATAAGGAAATAAGGTTTAAAATGCAACTTTTTCGGGTATTTGATCAATTTAAGCCTCGGGATGCACAATATGGGTTGATATGGGACTATTAGTGATGATGTGAATGTTAAATAGGGCTTGGGACACAAAAATCAATGTGAAATTGTGATTAAATACACTTTACAACACTAAAATGAGGTCCACATAGCCTAGGAAGGCACAAGAACCAATGTGAATGTGCAAGACATATTACAACACTAGTTTAACATTAAGTTTATTTTACAAGCCTTCTGGATTAATATGATAATGTTATTAAACACATTTTATAATGTTGAATTAGGGAGAAATAGGTTCATTAAGTCTAGAAAAGTGTGAAAGTCCTTTACAAGACTTTACAACACCTTTACAAGACATCGCTAAATGCATATTAAGGGTCCAAGACCTAGTGTGGATGCATAAAATTCCTCACAACACCTAAATCAAGGCCTCATTAAGTCCAATTTATCATGAATTAATCCCATGTCAAGAAAAGGCCACTTTTTTCTATAGCACACAACCCTCTCCCTTAGAACATTTGATAAACTCTTTTAATTAAATTTGAGTAAGAATTAAAATAATTATTTTTAAAAGTAATCTTAGAGATAGACTAAAAGAGAAATAAATTAATAAGTAAATTAAATTAATTAATTTCATAAGCAAACTAAGATATTGGAAGAAATTTCATTATAAAAAAAAGATTAAATTTAACCACATTAACTTATATTATTTAGAATTAGTCATTAAATTTTAGCATTCATGATGCACATATTATTTTAATTTCTATTATTTTAAAGCACATGGTTATGGAGGATAAGGGAAAGATAACATTTGGTGTAATAGAAGAGGGGGAGTTACAAAGCATATTCTAAGACATGATGTATTTTTATTCATGGTAGATTTTATGACATGGGAGTTACAAAATTTATTTTTGATAAAATGGAAGAGATAAATATAATATTAGCATATTTTATAACATGTGAGTTACAATTTATTTATGAAATATTCCCATGAGATAAAATAGTGGAGGTATTTTTAGATTGTAGGAATCAAGTAGTCCCCTATAAACTGCAATGTGCCTCGTAATTTTTTTACATGATCGATGACACTAGTGCAACGCACCCTCCAGTACCACAAGAATGGGGAGAGACTAGACCTCATGACATCTTTCCTGCAATATGATGCTTTAACCAATCAAGCTAGGGCCCTCACCCCTAAAAGGGAATCTCTTAATAATAGTATTGCATTTTTTTAAAAATAATTATTACCCTAAAAAAAATCTATAAATTGAGAGGATGTTGTAATGCATTCAGAAAGTATTTTTTGAGAAGTTTTTAGAATTTTGTAGGAAATTATTTTGACATATTTTTGTAGTCCTTAAATTTTTTTAGGGAATTATTTGGAGAAAAGAAAATTGAAGACATCAATAAATTTGTAAAGGAACAAAAGAAGAGCTAAGAAGAAACCAAAGGGATTGTTACACCCCATTATGCTACTACTTATTTACGTTTACCTAGTTGGGTGAAAATGTTGTAAATCGATGTATTTATGCTTATGTGTTTTGAAAAATATGAAGAATAAATGTTGATTTAATTTGATGTTGTGAAATGATTCTGAATGTGAAATATTTGATGTAAATGAATGTATTTTTCGGTTGATTACTATTGCAATGTACTTAGTTGGATGGAAGAATTGAATCAAGCCTCCTGAAGAGAGGGGGAGTATCACTCAGGGAGAAGAAGTTGGTTTGGTAACCTTTGATAAAGACCTAAATTGAGCTTTCACACACACACGAACTAGTTTGGTCAAGTCGAGATAATAGTTTGGGAATAGTAAGTTACCTTTAGTCTTTCTTGCAATTTTATTTGTGAATGTTCTTGTTTAAGGGTTTACAATGTTGAGTCTCTTTGAGATGTATGATTTCTTCTTTATGTGTTTCTATTTAATCGATACCTAGATATATATACATAAAAATGTATATATATGTATACATGTATGGGTCAATGATAAACTCATACACACGAGTAATTACATGCATGAGTATATGTAGATAGATGTATCTACGCACATGTTCATGGATGGATTACCCATATGCATGGGAATATCAATTAGGAAAGGTGACACACACACACACACATATATATATACATTTTGTGTATAAATGTCAATTGATATGACTTCACGAATATATGTGTTTAAATGTCAAGGTGAGGTATATATGTAGTATATGAGTATATATATTAACATACATGTAATATGTATTGACGAAAATGATACATCCATACATGGATATTAATTTATATATACATACATGTATATACATGTATATATATATATATGTGAATTATGAGAATATATGAATATATATGACATATATCGATTAATGTATTTTATAACCTTATGAATTGTGATATATATATACATATATACATATAATGTGTTGTGTTTTGTATATATATATATACATATTATATATATAATATAAATGATAATGATTTCCATAGTGCTTAAGTATTAAAGTGTATAGCATTATAAGCATAGAAAATGATAAATTAATGCATGCAACATACAATTAAAAGGGAATAGGGCATGAAATGAAAGTAGTGCATAACCATAGATAATGGTTTTAAACCATTTAAATTTTGAGTTATATAAATAAAAACCACGCCATATAAAAGCGCATTGTTTCTTATGCCAACCAACGTGTAAGAAAGATGCCAAAGACGAAGTCAATACAAGGAAAAATAAATGCATATCTGCACACAAGGACTTAGACCAAGTCATTGCAAACATAAGCCAAAAGAATAGGGTGCATAGGAAGTAATGTGGTGCCAACCTGTGAGAAGCATGAATCGATTAGAAGTATGTTTTGCAATATGAATTCTAGAATATGAAGCATTATGAAATATGGGAAATAGAAGTGTGCAGTCTATGTAAGTTGGCCTATAAAAGACAATTACCTTGCATTTTTTATTACCTTACTTGTTGTTCATTTGAGAAGTGTGACTCATACACCATGGCTAAATGTATGTGTTTACTGTGCATCAATTTTAGCTACCACCTTTTCTTAACATTGCTGAGTCGAATCATTTGAGCTGAGAAGTGTCATTCTTGATACTCTATTTCTATCCTTTAGTTTTTGATATTTGTGTATAAATAAAGAAGCTATCTACCTCAATAGGGACACATATCCACATTCTTGGTGTGAATTTTATGAGTTATTATATTATGATTTCTTGAGTTGTGAGAGAGTTTTTGAGAGAATTGAGAGAGGATTTTGAGAGGGATTCTTTGGTAAAGTGGGAGAAAGCTATTTGGGAGTTGCTTACTAATTTGGGTAGGCTATGTTAGGAATCAAAATCGATCAATTGGAGCATTGCATAAATAGGCATGATGATTCCTATTCTTTTATACTTTGTTTTATGTATTTGAAAAGATTGTGTGACATTGGTTGTCTTGTTTGGGAAGTTAGATCTATTTCTTATTAGAGAAATATTATTGTATTCTTTTGTGATAGTGAAAAGAAGCTTGTTGTATTTAGTATATATATCTATATGCTTGAAGTGTTTGTGCATATTCCATAATAAGGAATGGGTGGATATAGTGGAAATAAATACTATATTAGGGATATAGCTTACATAAATAATGTTTAAACTAGTTGAGTCTTAGAGTTACTATGGTTTACTTAATAGATGTGTTAGACAAACATAGAGGTAAAATGTTATTCTCGGGGTTAGGATAATCCAGTGAAGGGGATAGCCTATGCATAGGTTATGAATGATCATATACAAATCGAGATAGGAAGGTGGGTGAGCATGTGATGTCCACTCTATAATTTTGGGTGATGAATAGTTTGGCCAAATTAGTGTAAGTTGTCATTGTTTATGCTTCTAGTTCACTGTGTTTCCAAATTTATGTACTAGACAGGGATTGACATATGTGTAGGTTGTATCCATTATATGATAGATCTAGAAATGTTTAGAACACACCACCAAGCTCAAAAAAGGTCATGTTATTATGAGGTTACCAAACCAATCTCTTCATCAAAGGGTAGGGCCATCAATTAGCTAGATAGATGTGTGGGGGACCTCAATTAGTGCAAGGTTGGTGGAAAAGAGCTTGAGTGATGTTTCTCCTCATCAGTTGGCAAATAATATTTGAAAGGGGATTACCTAGACCATTAGTACATATATTACCAGTAAGCTCAATGGAGCCTTGTATGTGTATTTTGTATCTATGTCTATGGAAAGATTGTAAAAGAGAAATGTTATCATGAATTATTTATTATGATATCAATATATTGGAAAGTTGTAATACTTTGATATTAATGCAATGGAGAAAGTTTGGAAAAATGTTTATTTCAAATGTGCATAATGGTTAGATTCTTGAAACATTTTACTTAAGAATAAAAAATAGGAAAGTTATTGTGTAGAACAATGGGCATGTTACACATGGTATTAGAGCTACCAGGTTCAACTCTGGAACCTATGTGATCGCTATGTTTTCCCTTCCAACATTATGAGTTTAATGTTTGGAAAATTCTTGTGCTAGGATGGTGCATCTCAAGTTAATTACAAGGAAGTTAGTGATTGGAAATGAGTGCTATCTATAGGCCAAGAAGGAAAAAGAAGCCCTTGATTGTACCATTAAGGGAACCAACCATGAAAACACCATCTGGCTAAGTGATACTGAGAAAATTATTCACACTCTATCACAGATTATTCAAGAGAAAAGAAGGATGGGAGATGAAGCCAATTACAATAATTTACAATCTGTCTCTTCGGCTAGGTCAGACTCATTAATATCACTTTCTAGGGATATTCCCTCATAATGTAGTGTTAGTATTACATTGATATATTTAGAAACCCTCAAGTGGTACCCATGGTTGAAGTTATTATTATAGCCTCTAGTGGAGAATTTGAGGGATATGTACCCCAAAACTATGTATCGTAAGATAAGTCTAAGGGTTACTATCCTTTTTGGAATAGAGAAGACCAAATGAGAGATGAGAAAAAGTTTAAGTACACCCCATTGAGTTATGTATTTGAGAGTGAATCCGATGGATAATCTCCTATTGAGTATTTAAAAATTCATTCTATGTAAAAGGAAGGATATTAAAATCCTTATGAAAAAATATGTTTTTATCAAAAAAAATTGTATAGAAACCTCAATGAAATTTTATATGTGTATACTTGCTCTTTTGAAATGTTTTCTTATACATTTAGTAAACAATGATAGGATATAATTAAAGATGAACCTCTAGGTATAACCCCACTTAAGATAAAGGTTAGGACAAGAAATAATCCTAGATGGAGTCATGAAGTTGGAGAAGGTCCAGATAATGTTGAAGCCAAGTTGGATTGACTTCTAGAAATCATGGATGGAACTAATGCAAGGATAGGAAACCTTGAACAAGAAGTGAGGGGAAAATAAAGAATGGAAGAAGTCCCAAACAATGAAGAAGATGAAGAAGTTTCCAATAAAGAGGAAGAAGGGGAAGATTCTAGAAACCACACTAAATCTAAGGATCAAGAAATTGATGGAACTCAATCATATTTTGAGGGAACCAAGAGAAGGAGTTTGGAAACTAAATTATCTAGGGATATGAAAACGATTACCCCTCCTAAATTCGAAGGAAGCACTAGCGAAGAAGAAGTTGAGGCTTGGTTAACACAAATGGAGAAGTACTTTGAAATAAGCAATTATTCTGAAGTCACTAAAGCTGTGTGGAGAGCTTTCTAGCTAGCGGGAGAAGCCTCTAACTTGTGGATGAACAAGAAAATGGAACTTTGAATGAATTCCCTAAAACTGACCTGGAATGAGTTTGTTGAAATTTTTCAAAAGAGTTGGTTACCCCAACTCTTTTTCAATCAAAATATCATAGATTTCCAAAATATTAAGTAAGGAGATATGTCAGTAAATGAATATTGGGAGAAGTTCACTCATCTCTTGAGGTTGTACCAATGCACCAAAAAGATGAGTGATTTAGTATCAGGAAGTTCATTATGGGTCTACATGGCCGAATAGGTGGAGAAGTGGATGTACATGGACTGGCCACTATGGACCTAGTATATGAGAAGGAAATCAAGAAAGAGAAGAAGCTCAAAGCCATCTCGAATTACCAAGAGAGGAATCGAAGAAGATTGGAGGGTCTCAATTCAATCAAGCTCCAAAGAAGTTTAATGAAGGGTAGGAATTTCAGAGGCAGGGGGAAAAAGTATCCCACAATAATTGGAATGAGCCAATGAAGGATCGACAAGGAAACAACTTCAACAACTACTACAGTGGTAACTATAGAAAAATTGGAGGAAATGGTGGTAATTCTTAAAGACCAGTAAAAAGGTGAGGACTAGTAAAAAAATGCTTTACATGTGGTGGGGATCATTATGCTAGTTAATGTCACAACAAACCATTTAGTTCACAACCACATAGTAATTCACTTCCTCCTCAATGGGTTGCGTTTCAACAAAGGATCCATGCAATAGTGGAAAATCGATAAGCTAAATACTAGATCACCCCAATGGAAACTCTAGGTACTTTGTTTGGTTTTCCTATTTCCATACTTATTGATACTGGAGCCACAAAAAAAATTGTTTCACCTAGAGTAGCTAATTGAAAATTTCTAGGAAGGTTGGTTTTATGGAAAAATCTTGGGTTGTAGAATATGCAAACCAAGAAAGACAAATGGTGAACCAATGTTTATTTGAGGAAAGTGGTGAAATTCCAAGTTTCTCAATGGAAGTAAACTTGTATGTAGCACCCTTAGGTTCTTACAATGTCATCTTAGGTATGAATTGGCTATGGAAGCATAGAGCTAAAGTGGATAGCCATGCTAAAACTATAGAATGTCTAGATGATCTAGGTAATCTAGTGTCTTTTCAAGGAACACCTAGAGAAGTGAAACAGTGATAGATTTCAGTTGTGCAAATGCATAAGGAAAAAAGAAAGAATGCCAACTCTTTGCAATAAAACTGGATAAACTAGAGGAATTCAAGGAAGTCACTCCTCAAGATAATGCCAAGTATCATGAATCACAAGATTCTCAAGAGGTTGAAGAAGAAGCTGTGGTGAAATATGGAGAAACCAATATGGAGAATTCCATCTTATGAAAATTTGTGGATGTCTTTCTAGAAGAACTACTTGGACTGCCTCCCAAAAGAGTATTTGTTTTCTCCATTGACCTAGTATCAGGGTTGGAACTTGTATCCAAAGTACCCTATAGGATGACTACAATGGAACTAATGGAGCTTAAGGCACAGTTGGAAGAATTGTTGTTCAAGGAATTGATAAGACCCAGTGTTTCACCCTGGGGAGTGCCAGTGATCTTCGTGAAGAAGAAGGATGGTACCTTGTGCTTGTGTATAGATTATCAGATGCTTAACAAAGCTATAATAAAGAATAAGTTTTCATTTCCATGTATTGATTATCTTTTCAATCATATGCAAGGAGTGGAAGTGTTTTACAAAGATTGATCTATGATCCGGTTATCACCAACTAAGCATCAAAGATAAATATAGTTTTAAAGCTTCTTTCAGGACTAGATACGATCATTACGAGTTCGCAATCCTACCCTTTGGACTTACAAATGCACCTGCAACATTCATGAGCCTAATGAACAACGTATTCAAAGATTTCTTGGATAGATTTGTATTAGTATTCCTAGATGATATCCTAATCTATTCCAAGAATGAAGAGGAGCATTGTAAACATTTAGAGATAGTTCTCTAATGGTTAAGAGAGCACAAAATATATGGAAAACTCTCTAAGTGTACATTCTTTTAGAAGGAAGTGCAATACTTGGGTCATGTAATTTTGGAGAAAGGGATTGTAGTTGATCCAACTAAGATAAAGGTGGTACTTGAGTGGTCAGTTCCCAAAAGTGTACTAGAGGTTAGAAGTTTTATGGGTTTGGCTAGTTACTATAGGAAGTTTGTTGCAAACTATTCTAGAATATCTTTTCCTATTACTTCATTACATAGGAAGGGTAAGAAGTTTGAGTGTTCAAAAAAGTGTCAAGAAACATTTGACCTATTCAAGGAGAAGTTCTATTGCACTGATATTGAAGGTACCTGATTCGGAAGGAAACTTTACTATCATAACAAATGCATCGAGTGAAGGATTAGGAGGAGTTTTGATGCAAGAAGGGAAATTCATTGCCTATGAATCAAGAAATCTGAAGTGCTACGAACAAAATTATGCATCACATGATTTAGAGTTAGCAACAACTATTCATGCATTGAAAATATGTAGACACTATCTAATGGGAAAGCCTTTTGAAAGCTGAAGACCGATCACCATGGTGTGAAGTATTTATTTACCCAACCCAGTCTGAATGCATGGCAAAGAAGGTGGTTGGAGTTGATAGAAGACTATGATTTCAACATCAGCTACATCAAGGGAAAAGAGAATTGAGTTGTCGATGCCCTAAGTCGAAGAAGGAATATCACCTCTATGGTAACAATTCAAACCGAGTTTAAGAGACAAGTGTTGTAAGAATCCATGGGTGATGAATTTTACAAGAAAGTTGAGCAAGAACTCACGAATAATCCATAAGATGCAAGGTACGAAGGTTTTAATTTTGAACCAAATGGATTATTAAGGTTTAAAGGGAGAGTATATGTACCTAATTCAGAGGAGTTAAGAAACCTAGCGTGGAAAGAAGTTCATAATGCACCAAACTCTAGACATCCTGGTGTGACAAAGATGAGCTGAGAAAGTTGGTTTTAGAAGTTCATAATGTACCTTATTCAAGATGCCCTGGAGTATCCAAGATGATCGCAGAGTTGAAGACTCTATATTTTTGGCCTAAACTCAAGAAGGATGTATTGGAGTACGTAGACAAATGCTTGGAGTGCCAACGAGTCAAGGTTGAGCATGCACATCTAGTCAGGTTATTGTATCCTCATGACATACCTGATTATAAATGGCAGGTGATTAGTATGTATTTTATGCAAGGGTTGTCGTTGAGCAAGAATAAGCATGATGTTATCTTGGTCATTATTGATAAGTTGACTAAGCTTTTGCATTTCATTATGGGAAACCTTAAGGATGGATCATTGACCCTGGGTAAGAAATTTGTCCTAGAGATATTTTGCTTGCATGGAGTGCCAAAGACTATCATTTCTAATAGGGACGCATAGATGACCTCGAGGTTTTGGATGACCTTGAATGCTACATTAGGGACCAAATTGAATTTTAGCCTGACTTATAGTCCTCAGATTGATGAGAACACAAAGAGGGTGAATTAGGTAGTTGAAGACCTCCTTCGAATGTATTGTATGGACCAATAATATAGGTGGGAATAATATTTTCCTTTGGTAGAGTTTGCTTATATCAACTCCTATCATACATCCTTATTCATGGCACCATTTGAAGCCTTGTATGGGAAAAAGTGTTGTACCCCCGTCAGTTGGGATAAATTGGAGGATAGGTTCATAGTAGGACCTGAAATGCTTAAGGAAATAGAAGAACAAATTAGGGTCATTAAGAGCAGATTGAAAGAGGTGGTAGACCGAAAGAAGAGATATGCTAACAAGAACTCAACTCTTAGATAGTTCACAACAGGGGATAAAGTTTTTTTGAGAGTTAAACCTCATAAAATTTATATGTATTTTAGAAAGTCTTCCAAGTTGGCCCCAAGATATTTGGGACCATTTGAAGTCTTGGAAGTGATCAACCCAGTTGCTTATAGATTAGCTTTACCACCTACTCTGGCTCAACTACATAATGTGTTTCATGTTTCCTTACTTAATCCATATCATCCTAATGTGACTCGTGTACTTGATTGGAAATATTTGTAGGTACAAGATCCAGGAGTGGTGCTAGTGGAGCCCATTAGAATCTTGGATAGATGCAATGTTAAGTTGCAGAGTAGAGATATTGCTCAGTTTAAGGTCTAATGGGACCAATACTCGGAGGAGAGTGCTACTTGGGAGGATGCAAAAGAAATAGAATGCTCATTTCCATATTTTCTTTCTTGAGAAGGAAACTTTAATAATTTTGTTTGAATTTTTTTTTGGGATTGAGATACTTGTTGTCAATCAGATTGCACCTGAATGCTTGAATGATTAAATTCAGCAATTTGTTGAAACATGGGAACTATCTTTAGGCTATGGGTATTCCTATGGCGAAGATAGACCTCCAGATTCTAGGTTGGTTCCTATATGATGGTCAATTTGGTACTTGAATAATTTATTCTGAGAAAAGGGTAAGAGGGATTGAATTGAAAACATGAACCAAAAATGAAAAACTTCGGTGATGCACCTAATTAGAAAAACTAAACTGCAATTTGACTCACAAAATGATTACTCAGTACTTTAATCTGCACAACCTGATTTGATAGTCTAGTCAATTGAATGTTTTAAACAGAGGCTTTGATTCAATACAATTTTGAGGGAAAACATGTTTTCATGACTAAAATGATTAATCAATTACATGCACAGTGTATAACCAGTGAATTTAAACTAAACTGCATACAAATACTTATGAAGGAAACAAAAAAATTAAAGGTTTCAAAACTGAAAACACAATAATTCTTCGATCAAATCCTACACAATAATGATGCCTAAAATCTAGAAGGAAAAACTTGAAAATGCTGGAAATCAAAGGAATCTTCTGCTAAATAACACAATTTGAACTTGTAAACCTACTGTTGTATTAATCTAAAAATGAAAGCTAAGTTACATGATATTTCACTTTGCAGAATGCAAAGGCTAAAAAACAAGAACTAGAGGATTTTTTTTTTTTCCAATATATACAATGTGAGAAAACTCCAAAGCATGAGAATATGGAAGAAATAGTTCACTGAAAGTGAAAACCACCTCAAAAATCTCTCCCACGAGAAAAAGAAAAAACAGTGTGAAAAGAGGGCCCTCCAATGTCGTAATTGAACTTCAACAGCTCAGAACTATGTGTCACAACATGTATAACTGAACTGCAACTCAAACTAGCTCCAGAACACATGAAGGTGGCACTGAAAGTGATTTGAGAGTGAAAATATCTTCCTTAAATGCCTCTCACGAGCAAAAGCAAAAAGCCTCAAAAAATGGGCTCAAAACTCGAGCCAACTGAACTCTCACTATCTCAAACTAGTCATGCATGTAAGTTGACCCAAAAAGTTTTCAAGAAATGCTCCATCAACTGAAGATGAACTCAAAAATAGATTTTATGCATGGAAGAGTCTCATTTTCACCTCAAAATCATTTACTTCATCTCCAAGTCCACTTTGTGCATGAGCGATTTTTTTTTTAGTATTTTTGATGTTTTATCTCCTCCATGCACAATCTAAAAATAGCACTTTGCATGGATCTCCAACTTGAAGTCACACAAATTCCACATAATGTCTTATATTTGCATTTTAAGATGGCTAAATTAATTAAATGATTTATAATCCACCATTTAATTAATTAAATGATTTATAATCCATCATTTAATTAATTAACTTACATTGAATAATGCAAATAATATTGAGGAATAATGCCAAATTAGAAAGTCTAATTCACCATCTCACGGGCTTTCATACATCACACTGAGCATATATTTCAAATATGCATTCACCATTATAAGTAAATTGGCCAACCACTCCACACTTACCATTTATTTGCAATATGAAAATAACTTCACTATTTTGTAAAATATAGTCAAAAGTGACTATCAAACTAGGGTATGGAAACAAAAGTCACTGAACCCTAATCTATAATCATTTTGCACTTTGACTACTTTGTTGGAGAAGACTCTGCTGAGAAAGAGCATCGCCATGGTTGAGGGTTTGATTCTTGAAAGCCCACCATTTAATGTTGTTTTTGATGATTACCATGGAAATTTCACAGGTCAAGGCGTGGTAAGTCTTCTTTTGGACAAAAATCTAGGCTTTCTATGAATTTTGAAGCTATGTTCTCTGGTTTCTTGGCCACAACTATGGCCAAATTCTGATGTTTTTTGCTCACTTTTATCCTTTGTTGATATTGTCTTGTATTCTGGATGACATGAGAGTATTTGTGAAGCTTATTGCCGTAGGATTCGAGTGTATTCTCACATAGATTTTGAAGAATCTTCTGGACACCATAACCTGAGTAAGTCTTGAACTATTTGTGACTTGCATTCCTATTTCCTTGTGAAAAGGCTCGATTTTGAGCTAATTTAAATGTTCAATAATGAATATTTCATTTCTTCATGATTTTTATGAAGGAAATAAAAGAATCTCTATGTGTTTTCTTCATGGAGGCTGCGGCTTCTTAGCATTATGGGTTATCTCTTTTCTGGAAATGTCGACTGTGTATGCCTTTGTTTTGCATATTTACAACATGCTTGTGGCCGCCATGAAAGTTATTTATTTCTAAAGTTCCTTCAACATGGCCACAACTTGTATTTCCCTCCATTTGCACTTTCCACCACAAAATTGTATTATGTGTGGCCATTATGGTGACTATGTGTTCAAAAGAGAGCCTATCACTGTGTTGTGAATTCTACAGGGGTTTTTGATAATATGTTTTCAAGCATTGAATACCTGCCTCTCTAAGCATACATCCTTTGATTATACTCATATGTTGTATCTTTAACCATGAATGAAGGACTACCTTGCTACGTTGTCAACTTAGAACCACAGTGATTTTTTTTTTCATGATGAAACCTTATGCTATATTAGATACTTGATTGGATGGCGACTGTTGCACACATGCCTTAGTTGTTATTTCTTTGCACGGTCCATTGCCTTTTGAGATATTGTAGATTTCTATCCCTGCTGCCCTTTTATAGTTCGTATTGATTATGACAATACTCTAAAGGGCTGCCATCTATCACTTTTGTTCATCATTGTTATCTTTTCATCATCCTCTGTTTATTGTTCATGATAAATATCTCTCTTTATGTTAATGTAATAGATGCAGTTAGTTGGAAAATACTATGGAGTCTTGTTCTTTTAAGGATACTTTCTCATTGCTTGAATGTCTTTCTCAATATGTGATTGTACCTCATGTCAGAGACTATCAATCGATTCCATCCATGGCTTTATATTCTCGTGGTCACTTCATTGCCACACTTTGACAATAGTCTTACTGCCCTTCAGAACCATGGGATTATACCTAGCAAACAACATTATGATTGTCATTTTGACATGGCTTCCTTTAAACTCCTTGATATGGCTATCATGTTTTGCTTCCCAACCCTACCAAGCTATAAAATATATCAGATCAAAGTGAATAAAGTTGCATTGTCGAGTAAAGCTTCAAGCTTGTCTACTCTTTCCTTCAAAGAGATTGTCCATTAGTCTTGAATATGGACCGTGTTTGTCATTGTGATGGTTGTCCTTTGAGGATTTGACTGCATTCAAAACATAATCACCTCCTTTAATGCTATTATAGATTACTCTATTATGCTTTTGATGTACCTATAGCTTACGTGGACTGCCTTTTGATGATGGTACTCTCTTTTTACTGAGTCTCTTGTAGACTATGTATATATTTGAAGTTAAAAATAGTTTTAAAATTGAGTGCTTTGTTTTCCCTTTAATGTAAAGGTTGCTCCATTTTCTCATGTAAATACAAATGTTAGACTTGAAATGAAGCTGAAACTATGTGTAAACATTGATCATGCGCTTTCAATCATTGATTGTCCCTTTTGAATGATGAGCAATAGGATACTTTTCTCAATCCATTTTCATCATGTTGAATTAAAGGTTGCTTTATGAACTTCATTCATGGAGAATAATGATTACCTTTATTCCATACTATTGTCCCATGTCATTGTTTATGAGCCGGGCTCCACCCTTGTGGGAGCCACATTTCTCACCACTCATAACAATATATGTTAATTGGAATGATATGATTGTACATGTTCCTGCACATTTAAACAAACAAGCTAGCAAAAATAACTAAAGTTGAAAGCTTCCAATGAATCTTTTTGCTCTTCTAACTTGATCATTTGATGCATGCTTGAAATGATGTAGATTATATTCTTGTTGGCAATGTTGGCATGAGGAAAATAGTGATTTTCCATTGCTCTAACAACACATTTGAACAATTTCGCAGCTACGCCTTTGGAACTGGAGCAGGAGTTGTGCCAACTGGAGTTGAATATGAGGAGACACCACATAACTGAAATGATGATTTGTCATTCTAGGCAATGAAGAATCACTCCTTTCCTTATGTTTATATTTTCTTCAGTTGTATAGTGTACATCTCCCTTCTTGTATCTATCATTTGATTACGTAAATCAAATTAAGCTACTCCCATGACATGTGTGGGACCTTGATTTTTACAATATGAATAAAACAACTTTATTTTATGCAAATTTATAAGTTCTTCTATTACAAACATTTGCATAATCAAATTTTGGAATTCAATGAATACTTTTAGCATAAAATTTGCACCTTTTGTGATGAATGCAATTCAGCTCTACCTATTTTGAGTTGTAGCTAAAAATAGGTATCAATTTGGCAATCTCTGCAGAGCGTTTTCCTGCTAAACACTATAGACCAGTTGCCTCGTATATCCATTGGGAATGGAGTCAATATCTGCTCTTCAAAATTCTAAAAAACCCTTGTAACTCAGCTTAAACCAAACAAACTAAAAGAAACTACTGCAACTCTGTTGAAAACAGAGTTTGGAAACCACCGTGCAGTAACTGCACTTATTGAAAGCTAAACAATACTGGAATGAAAATGTGCCACGGGCACTTATTGAAAGCATAACTAAAACTCTACCCTACCCTACACTAACTAACAATGTTAGTGCTTAGACATGACCATTCACTGGTTGTGAGAAATAGGTGCCCTTTCTTAACAACAAATGATGCTTCAAATCCTTAAGATTAATCAAAAAGAGGTATGTAAATGATAAACATTTGATTAACTATTGCAGTAAAACTTGGAACACCATAAAAACCACACCTCCCTCATTTGATTGACCACCAAAAATGTTATTTTGAGGCATATAGATGAGATTAACTTGTTGCTCCGTAGTTGCAATCACATGCTTTGGCAGAACCATGAATTGTTGTAATTTTGTAGACTCCTCTTTGGATAAATACCTGATCGGACACCCTTTTGAGAGGATAAAATTTGGCCTCTCACTACTGCCTTCATGTTTATACACTGTTGGCACTCCATCTTGCTGATTAGACTGCTCCACTTGCAGTGTAAGATTTTCTTCCTTCCTTCTCATTGCCTCAATTTCAATATGATCTACAAGAGTTGGTTCACATAAATGAAATGAAGGAATTTGTGGCTCTTTGATTTGAACAGGCTGATCACATGTTGTTGGCTCATATAATACTAGCTCATTATCAATGTTAGAACAAAACTTTTCTATGATGCTTGAAAACATATTCTCATCTAACTCATAAATATGCATTAAATCCAGATGAGTTGTATCACTTAGTTTCTCAAAATTAGGCACTGATGCTATCATGCATGTGATATCCTCATTTTCATCAACAAATTGAGGAAGTTCATCAAATAAATAAATAAAAATTTGAGATTCACTTTCAATTTTCTCTACATGAACATGTTCAATTTGCTCTCGTTTGTCATCTAAGCTTGAAACAAAGGATTCAAGGTCATACCAAAATGAATACTCATCAGATATTTCTTGGTCCCTTGATAAAAAAGGAGTGGTTTTTACCTCATGAACCGTCCTTTCCTCATGTTCATTTTCCTCTTTCAGCTGCTTGAAGACTTGATTATTACATTGATAGTCTTCAATCAACAACTCGTCATATTCTTTATCCTTTTCTTGCTCATCCAACTCAATAAAAGAAGAGAGTTCATTGAATAAAAACATGAAATCATTGTGTTTGATACCTTTTTCAAGCTCCTCAACCTACTGTCCTAATTGATCATGTTCATTTACCTCCTGCTGCAAGTCTGCTTTGCAAATGGTATCAGAACATGCATGCGTATGTTGGCTCTCTTGAGATGATTGTTCATGAAGACTCATAGCTTGATTTGTTACATGTACTTGTCTTTGCAATAGAAGAGGATTTCTGAAACTTGGAATGGGAGCCTCTTGAACTAGATTTGGCATTTTGAAGTTAGAATGCTTGGTCCAAGAAGGCCACCATGGCTATTCAGTACCTTGATTACCTAGTTTAGGGTCTTGATATGACTGAAACTAAGGATTAATGGACTGGTTTGACATATCTTGTTCATTCATGATCTTTTGTAGGGTTGATTTTTGACATCGGTATGAATATTATCCCTATAACTTGGAATGTCAAAACTAGAAGACTTACTTGGAGATTGTGTAGAAACCTTGGAAAACTCTTCCTCTATTGGCTGATGTTTTATGCAAGAAACTGATTGGGCTTCCATCATTGGTGCTTGGGCAATCAACATTTTAATTTTCTCTTCCTTTGCAGCAAGATCTTCTTCATACTGTCTCCTTTGTACCAACAAGTCTTGCTCATAGAGATAGGCTATGATGATACTTCTATTACTGGAGTTTTATACATATGTTATGACTAGTATATGGATTTATTTGATTATGTGGAGTAATACTATCGTGAGCACTATGTGGTTATCTGATCATGATTATTATGTGATTTTCTTGTGATTGTTCTTATCTTGTTTGTTATGTAACTGATTGTTATGAGTTGATGTGGTTACTTGACTGATGTGTTTGGGTGAAAGGCACAGTGTCGCATCACTCACTCATGAGTGCCCTGCGACGTTGTGATTCCCTTTCACAGTGTGCATGCTTATATGTATATGTTTATGCACAATTGTTTTATGTGTTGTAGGTTGCAGGTACTAGGCATCGACTCCACTTGAATTGTCAGGTCTGAGCGTGCCTTAAACCCAATGGAACAATTGATTAGAGATAGAATTTGGTCCCCTACCCTAGCCATCATCCTTGAAGAGGATGAGTATCTGGTATGTTACCTCATCAGTGTTGTCATATGTTTTTGGTTAGTTGGTCTTGCTTTTCGACCCTAGTTAGGGTTTAGATAATTGTTGTTGTCATTTGGTTTGTTTAATTTAAAATTGTTTAGTAAATATCATTTTGGTTAATTAATGCATTAAAATAAGTTATTAAGTAAAAAAGGGAACTTGATAAATAAATATAAATATATTTATTAATAATCATGGGTTATAATAAATTAAATGTGTAATAAAATATTAAAATATAAAATGAAATAAAATAAAATTGTAATGGAATGTGATAATTGATAAATAGTAAAAAAATAATATAAAAAGATAGAAAGGATTTTCATGCTGCGCATGCACAACTTCAAATGGATTGTTGAAAAATAAACTTGATGTTTTATTGGGGATTTTAGAGATATTATTGGATTTTTGGGTTTCGAAAATGGATAATTTCCTTCTTGTAAATAACTTTTCCTTTTGAGAGATTTGGGGTATTCATTCTATTTCTCAGGGGAAGGGAAGTAATTTTGTCTGGAAGAAAATTTCATATGATGTGGATTTTGTGTGGAATTGGGGGGATACTAGAAAAATTGATTGGGAATTGGAGAGTTGGATTGTAAATTAGAGGATTCAAAGCTCGGCATCAGATTCCCATCCCAACTAGTGTTGGATCCAGGTTGGCTTTGTTCTTTGTTTTGTTTCTCCGATTAATGCAATCGATTTCTCTCTCTTTCTGCTTGTTGAAAATAAGTGCTTGATTGCTTGATGAAATTAATTTCCTGAATAAAAACAATCCATAAATGTATAATTTACAAACCCTTCAATCATTGCATTCCTTGTATGATACATTTTTTCTCCTGCCCAGTGCATTTCTTGAAGGATTTAAACCCGTTTTGTGCATATCTTGCAACCTTTGCATTCCATAAATTGACATCTCTTGTATGTCGGCGAATCCACAACATACCCTATGTGTATCGGTCATTCTTTTCTTGCTACGTAGTCTTTACCATGGAATACGGCTTTACACCAACCATTTGTATTTGTTTGAAAGTTTCTTAAGCCTTTGAAAGACTATTCCAGCACACCCTCTCTTCCACCAGAATCACTACTTTTGCAGCTTCCCTACTACTATCATACAAATTAGAAAGATTGATAAACCTTTTTATGGCATTCTTCAACCTTAGGATTATGGAATTTGATATTTTAAACTACATATAAATGGCATTCGATAGTTATATATGTTGCATATATATATCTGCTTGAATTCGATACCTTGTATTGCAATTTTATGTCTTGCGCCACACCTTTCGCACTAGATATTTCAATTTTATTTTGATAGCCTATGTATGGAATCGATGAATTTGGTTTGGGCATGTGATTTTATATAATTTGCTAGCTATAGTATCCTCTATATGTTATAATCAATACAAAAGGTTTCGATTTGATATTGATGATTTTATTTTATAGCATTCGATGGCTTTATTGGCATGCTATTCTTGTTTGATATTCAATAAATACCCTTACTTATGGAATTTGATGTTTACATTTGTGTGAGAAAATTGATGGTTATGCCTTATATTGATAGTCGATACATACATGGGACTTCATATTATATACTCTGATTTATTTAGGCTTGGCATTTGATGTTTAATAATGTTTTTTCATTTTGATGTTGTAAGCACAATTTTTCTCTTGCATTGTTTATTTGGCTATGTGTATTGTGAAATTCATTCTCCACGCCATACATAATTACTAGATACTTTGATTTTGTTTGGATGGTTATAGTGTATTTTGGGCAGTCGATGCATGTATTGCGCCTTTAACTCTGTGTTATATATTCGATTTTGAACATATGCGATTTCATTCTATAAACTGCGACTTCATATACTAGGCATTCAATATTTGTATTGTACCTTTATTTTGATGAAAATAATATATGATTGGTGTTCGATTTTATATATATAAATATATATATATATATATGTTTATATGTTTATATATATGTATATAAATATACATTCCACATTTTAAATTGATATATAGTTTTGAAAATTGAATTTTGTTAGTAATATATATACTTATATATATATATATATGTAGGTATATATATGTATATATATATACACATATATATATATATATATATTATAGTATAGTAAAAGATTATTTATGCCTGGTGATTAATTAATCTTTTGTAGACAAGTGAAGTGGAAAATTAAATAGGGAATGTTGAGTTACTCATATTTGGATAATTGAAAGATGAGTTAAATAAATGAATTAGATTATCTTTTTAACTATTGATTTTGTTCATCATTATTTAGTAGTTAATTTATTAATACATGTTGATGTCATGGTTGCAATGTTTATTTGTTTGCTTGTATTGAATAATGTGTTTGATTAGTGAATTGAGGTGATTTTGGTTATTGTTCTAAAGTGGGAGTCTTTTGTGCAAAGTGGTTAAGGTTGGTTTCTAGAGACTTAGGAGGGAGTGTTTTTGTATGTAAGAGTTTTATGTTTGTTTCACTTGGAAGTGGTTGGTAATGTTTTGAGTTGTGTGCAAGAGGTTCAATGCCTTGCACTATGTATACATTCTTGTGATTGTGATATGTGGGCAAGATGGTCAATGCCTTGCTCTGTGTGTGGGATTCATATGATTTTGTTAAGTGTGCAAGATGGTAAATACCTTGCTTGTTGTGTAGGGTTTACTAGTTGTAAGTAGGGGGAGTGGCTCTCAATGGGGGTCGGAACCCAAAGTGGTATCCAGGACAACCCATTAGAGGGTTTCTTAATCTAGTGATAAACTAAAAATGAATTAGGGGGAATGGGTAGATTTCACATTAAACAAGATAATGGATGCCTCACCCATTCCTGTAGTGCTCGTTTAGGCTAAGGATGGGTTGAGAAGGCTTGGTTGGAAAGATCAACTTCCTTTTCCTCACGAAAGGAATGTTGGTTCTGTATGTGTCACCCTATGGGGTCGGGACCTAGTGAGAGGTTTACTAGGAAAACCATAGATGGGCGTCAGGGTCTAGTGAGAGACTACCAGGACAACCCATGTCAGGACCATGCGATGACACTCTTCCGTATTGCAGTCTAGCATTCCTTAGTTATGTTTTTTCCTTTTGTTGTGTGAGTTCCTTTGGAAGCGATGTATGTCTTGTATGTTAATGTTGTTGCATTGTTGTGTTGGAGCCATGTTTAGCCCTGGTTTATGTTAGCTTGTTGTCTTGTTGACTATTTGTTTGTAGTGGGACCTTATGTTATCTCCTAGCACAGGGGTGGACCTTAGGGTTCCGCATGGTTAGGAGGTTGGTGATTTTTCCTCCATTCGGTATCCTTGTTGCATGTTCATGTACGTGAAGGTTGTACCTTGTGTAGCAAATTCCAATTCATGTTCCAATTCAAGAGGACTTTATTTTATGTATTTGTATTGGATTGTAAATCAGTTGTACCATTTATTGTAATCTAATGTATCCTCCCCACATGTACTCAGGGAAGCATTAATGTAAATAATGTAATGATGTAACAAATTTTGATGTACTCTCATGTAATGAATTTTGTATATATATTTGTTTTGATTAATATGGGAAAAATAGGTTTCAAAGGGACCTGAAACCCTTTACAACAAAAGAAACTAAGTGTTGCTAAACATTATTTTCAGAAAGTCACCAGCAACAACCCATCATCCAAAAAACATAACAAAATGGGTCTAGTCTAAAGATAAGATAATAAACTAACAACAACACCCAACAACATCAAAAAAACAAAACAATAGGAAAAAAACCTACTCCTAGCAGGAAACAAAAAGAAACTAAGAAGAATACCAAATGTACTAATTCAAACTACTCATGGTGTTGACCACCTCAAGTTGCTGGCTTCTATGACTTTCGATCATATCCAACAACTCCTTCTTCTCAGCATCAAAGGATCTCTTCCAATCAATAGACCCTTTAACAGTAGGTCCTTTGTCATCATCTTTAGCAACTTTTTTACCTTTTCCTTTAACCGAGTGTTGTTTCTCCATAAGCTTAGAGAAATAAATCTGATCTGCCCTGAGCTCACTTATCTTTCTAAAAAGGACTTCTAAGGAGTCTACGCTATTCTTCATAGAGATATGACACGCCTGCAAAAGCTTTTTGATATCCGCATTTGTTCCCAAAATCTTGGCTTCTAGAGTAGCCAACCTATCTTCACACAAAGATTTGAAATCATGGTAGGAGCCTTCAAGGTCCACAATTCTGTCAATAAGAATGTCTGACACTGAGCCCTTCAGAAAATTCTTTAGATTCTCCTTCAAACCTCTAATTTTGATATTAATCTTATTGAACTCTTGAAGAGTCCACTTAGCTAACTTAAAAGTTCAAGTAGCCCCAGCCTTGAGCCATTTCCACCTATTCAAACATGGAGGTAGAGTCATCATCGAGGTAAGAAAAGTGCTTAGAGAGAGGATTTACCTTTAAAGGCTCCTATTTATATTTTTTCTTCTCCATATCCTCCTCATCAAGACCCATTATTTCCTTGTCCTACTCCACATTGGGAAAATATTGCATCGGGGAGTCCTCAATGGCCACTGTCTTATCACCAGAATCCTTGCCAACACCAGACACATTGGGGTCCTTCGCCAGCCCATCTGAGGCCTTGTTCCTTAGGTTGGAAATACGCTTTGACAACCTCCATAGCTTGTCATCCAGACCCAAAACATTATCCTATGACCTCACCTCAAGGCCACCACCAACAACATCTTGACCAACAACCACCTCTGTAGTCTTGGGAGGGGAATCATCTAAGACCACTTATGTATCCTCTCTTTCAGAAAGGGAAAGTTGCTTAGGTGCCCTGTTACTCTTAGAACCACCCAACTTCCTCTTCTTCAAAGACATAGTCGCACCGACTGAAGACACATTCTCCTCCTCTTCGTTCCATTCCTCCTCACACGAAGAGGAATCTGAGTCCAATGACCCAGATACATCACTCAAATTCTTCTCCTTACCCTTAATGGTCAGAGCAGGGAGAAGAGACTTAACATGATCCAAAATTAGTAATATAAGACCTTCATGGAGGACAGGAGCCCTCTTATTCTTCAAATGAGCGTACATAGGTACCTCCAAAGATGATAACGGGAAAAAAGGAAAAGAAATGAACAAACCATGTCTAAAATGGTTGAGGAGAGTGAAGTGGTGACCAAGAATAGCAATAAACCTCCCCTCTAGAGTCACATAGCGCATAAGCACCTCAACAACACTCGCCTAAATTTTCTTGAGGAATTTTCTCTCATAACCCTAACTTTCCAATTTAACTAATTTCTTTTGCTCATCATCTTTGAAGAATTGGTCCATCGCTTCCTCATTACTCTTTTTGTCCTTGAAGAACTTGTGGCCAATCATCGACGTTCCAGTAACAGAAGCAATCAATTCCTCACTCGCCTTCACTTCTAGGCCATTAATCTTAAGCCTATGGTTATGCTAGATAAACACAAACTACATCGAGGCATTAGGGTAATGCCCGTGCAACCTCTCTAAGAAAAAAGTGAAATTACCATGACGCAGTATATTCCAAAGATTCTTCTTTCTCCTGATGCCCCCACAGGAATGCAGTTCAATTCTGCTTCTATCACTGCCCATGTCAAACAATACTAGAACAAGCAAACCCTTGCGAAAAACACTCAACTAGAAGCTAGAGAGCTAGAAGACACCCACAAAGCATGTGAAACAAATGAAGGTACTGGAACATAAATGTCACAATGTCTCAACCCACGCCATCAGTCCTCAATACACTCCTAGCTTTCTCGGGAAGGATTGAGCCCTCCTCCCATGCATGAAAATCATTTAAACTGATAGCCTCGTTGGCAAAAAAATCTACCAATGAGTTTCCTTCTTAGTAAACGTGAGAGATGAGGGTCTCTTCACAAGATCACAACATAATTGTAGTATCTTTAATGAGCTGATCCACATTCCAACTTAGAGGATGAGTGCCACACAAATAGTTAATTATGTTTAAAGAATCAGGCCTTCAACCCTTCAACCCATAATTTGGAGTAAACCTTTACTAATTGCATATTTGACACTTATGAACTCATCCTACGCCTCTGTGCAGTGGTTGGTCTAGATTCCCAATGGGAGTGCCACCATGCCTAGGAGTCTGCCAACATCATTTCTTAACACCCCCCCACATCTTGCAGGCTCAGGATTTCCCTTCACTGCCCCATCAAAGTTAACTTTAACTTATCCAAAGGGAGGTGGCTGCCACTTAGTTCTCATTCTAGCAATTGAACTGGATCTAGGATTCAAAATGGGAATTAAATTAATCTTCCAGTTAGAATTCACCAAGAGATCATAACCAGAAAGGAAAGCAAAAGGGACACACTGACCAAAATCAGAGTTTATTAGAGTGAATTTTTCTAGAATCGTTTGCTAGATCTTGACGAAAAGACTATCAACCTTCAACTTAGAATCATGAAAGATCCTATTATTTCATTCTTTCCATAATCCCCAAGCAATATGTGGGTCCATAAGGTCCCACATCCAACGAAGAATAGGGGAGGAGGAAGGGCACATCCACTGATCAAAGAACTTGTCAAGAGAGTTCAGAAAGACCCAACCAATATTCCAGAGACTAAGAAATTTACTCTAAAGAGAAAAAGAATACTCACACCCAAGAAGAATATGGAAAGCACTCTCACCATCATCTTCACAAAGAACACATCTATTAGGAATCACAAAACCTCTCTTGCAAAGGTTATCCTGCGTTAAAACTTTACCTTGCAGCATAAGCAGCTAGAAGAAGACATTCACTTTAGGAATCAACTTCTTATTCCATAACCTCCCCTAGAAAGGAAGAGAAGCAGGCACCTCCATTGAGCTCTTAAGAGAAGAGGCCACCAAAAAAAAGCCACTAGCATAGTTGGCCCAAATGGCTTTATCCAGTCTAGGAAAAGAGGGAATCCAAATTTTGCACAAGAAGTCCTTCAGTACCTTTAAAGATGGATTCCAATCTTGGAAATTTTTCCACTCCCCATCTTCAAAGTAATCAGCCACCTTAGTCCCAAAAAGGAATTTGCACAAGGGGACAATAGGGGGTCCCAAGGAAGACTACTTAAAGGAATAACATCACAGCAAACATCTTCCCAAAAAAGAATACTTGTACCATTGCCCAACAACCATTTAACACCCTTAGCAATCAAATCCCTATAAAGAATTATATTCCTCCAAAAACACAAATTAGAGGGGATTTCAATAGAAGTCAACAAGTTCCAAGATCTCTCCAAGCCATACAGATACTTATTACTAGCCAAAGAGGCTCACCCAGCCTCCCCATTCAGAAGCCTCGAAACATTTTTTGACAGAAAAGCCTTATTGAAAGCTCTTAGATTTCTGATACCAAGACCCCCCCACTTCTTTAGTCTACACACCAAATCCCAAACCACTAGAGTAATTATGGCTTTGGTCTCAACACCCGACCAAAGGAACCTTCTCATTATCTGTTCCATTTTTTCTTCAAAATTGGCAAGAATTCTGAAAAGACTCATAGCTTGCAAAGGAAAATTTTGGAGAGTAGAAGAAATAAGTTGAATCTTTCCCGCTTGGATGAGGAGCACACTTTTCCAACCCGCCAACTTCCTACTAAATTTATCCAATAGACCCAACCAGAAGGAATCTGGGATCTTAGGGATACACAATGGGAGCCCAAATAAGAAGACGAGAGTTCACCCCTATTGCAAGAAAAAATTATAGAAAGCTTTAGCTGCAAAGCTTCAGGAGTGTTAAGGAAGAAAATTTGACTCTTAGGAAGAATGAATCTCTGACCAAAATCCTTCTCGTAGTCAATCGATAGCCTCTTAACAACTCTAACTTCCCTAACAAAGGATTCACCCATCATAATAGTATCATCAACAAATTGTTGATGGGTAATTAGAACACATCTGGAAGAAGGAGAAAGACCCCTTAGAGCACCAGCACGGAGCACCTTTTGGATATTTCTACCAAGAGCCTCCACCATCAAAATGAAGAGAAGTGGCGAGATAGGATCTCCCTGCCTTAGCCCACGTGAACTCCTGAAGAAGGGGGAAGGAGAACCATTCACTAGGAAAACAAACGACAGAGTAGAGATAAGTTGTTTAACAAGATGAAGAAACTTCTTATAAAAACCAAAATGGTCTAAAATATTCAAAAGAAAACTCTAGTTCACCCTATCATAAGCTTTAAGCAAGTCCAACTTCAGGAAGAAACCCAGTTTCTTAGAAACATTAATGGATTGAGCTAGCTCATGAACAATAATAATAGAATCAAGAATCTAACAGCCCTTAACTAAACCACTCTGATGCTTAGATATTAGACTCGGAAAGCATTTTTTAGTCTAGTTGCAAGAACTTTCAAAAATATTTTATAAATAGAATTAAAGAGACTGATCAGGCGATACTCACCAAAGCTCTTGGCTTTAGCAGATTTGGGAATCAAAATAATAAAAGTCACATTCGGCTCTTTGAGAAGACTTCTAGAGCTAAAGAACTCCTTAGTGGCATTGATCACATCCTCTGAGACAATCTCCCAACACGACTGGAAAAACAAAAAAGGAATACCTTCAAAAGAGAAGATCACTTCCTTAACTTCCAAGGCCGAAGGAATAGCTGTAAGCTCCTTGTTTAGATTCTCTAAGACAACTTTAGGAATAAATTCTAGAGAGGCATCCACACAGTTTTGGTTCCAAACTAGATCATCCTTCAAGAGTTTCTCAAAGAACCTAGTAGTTGCTCTTCTAATAGCCTCCTCATCCTCCAGTAGCAAACCATTAGCCATAATCGAGGAGATTCTATTAGAAAATTTATGCCTAAGGGTAGTGGGATGAAAGAACTTAGAATTGCGGTCACCAAAATTCAACCAAATAACACGAGAGCTCTGCCTCCAGAAGTCATCATCCTTAGCAACAATATCATGCAATTCCGTGAGAAGGCCATCCTCTAGTAGCTGTAAGTCGTCCAATAATCCCTTAGATTGAATGTCATCTTGAATATCATCCAATTTCTTAAGAATAGAGCTTTTAGAATAAAAAATATGACCAAATGACTCTTTATTCCATTTCTTGAGATTCCTTTTAACAAAGGTCAACTTCTTGGAAACTTTGAACATCACACAATCATCTATGTTGACTTGCCACCAACTTCTAATACAATCCATAAACCTTGGATCCCTTAACCACATGGCTTCGAACTAGAAAGGAAATCGCTTCTTACCCCCAAGCCTATCAACAACAAAGGAGATAAGGAAGTGGTCAGACCCACATCTCGTAATAGAAGACAAGAAACAAATAGAGTCCACAAACCATGAAGCAAAGGTTAAATCTTTTTCCTATCTAACTTAAATATTATCCAAACCAACACGCCTATTGGACCAAGTAAACTTAGCTCCTGTCAACTTAACATCAATTATAGCATTGTCATCAATAAACATTCTTAAATCAAGTCGGCTCTCCAGATTGGCTTGAGACCCCCGCACTTTCTCATTGTCAATCAAAGGAGTGTTGAAATCTCCCATTAGAAGCCAGGGGTAATCCAAAAAATTCATCCTAAGATTCTCAAGATCATCCCATAACATTTTCTTGGTTCTCTTCAGGTTAGGAGCATCCACATTAGAGGTAACCAAGGAATAAGAATCCCTGAGCCAAACAAACTTAGTCTCCACATGATTGAAACCATCCACAATCAGGATGCCTTTAATCAGCTTAGCATTCCAAAATGTGGCAACACCACCCGAAGCTCCCTCTGAGTTAACCCCATGGAAACCACAGTCTTTAAAGAATAGATTCTTCAAAGCTTCCAACTTATCAATCTGCATTTTTCGTCTCTTGGATCAACAAGATGTTCGGCTTATGGTCCCATACTAAGTTCTTCAGGAGGTCTTGTTTGTGCATATTATTCAACCCCCTGATTTTCCATGAAATGATCTTCATTTACAGGAAGAGGGAGTGTTCTTAGAGCACAAATCAAAGAGGGTTTTTTGAACCCCCTTAGTAATATCCCGCTTGCACTCCCTCTCCCTTCTTTTTTGCAAAGAAGGTCTTCCCTAGCCCCTCGACTCAGACCCATATCCACTTTCTACGTTCTTGTGGTAACGCCTTTGTGAGGTTGAGCGAGGGGAGAAGTAGAGGACTTATTCCTCCTACCCCTCACCTGGGTGAAACCTTCATCATCTTTACTCCCAGTGTCAGCCACCACCAAAGCACCATCACCAATTGTTGGCCCCAAAGCATTAAGTTGAGAGGAAGGCAGGGCAACAACAAGCTCCATCATAGACCTTTTTGGGGAGCACAAAGTATCCAAGACATGATCCACATCCTGAATCAAAGACTAGCCCGCAACCACCTCCACAAATTTCTCAGAATCCTTTCTAATATTGTTAGGAGGGACAAAATGGTTTTCAATGTTAACTTCACCCTCCATGTCATTACCAACATTTGACTCACCTTGGTTCTCTTTAGGCTCCTTAATCTTCCAAACCTTAGTCTACTTAGCAGTCTTAGGAGGGACCCCTTTAGCAAGGAAATACTTAGCCCAATGCCCCACCTTCTTACATTTGAAACAGGAAAAAGGGAGATTTTCAAAAACAATCTGTTGCTTCCATGACCTCACCTTATATTTTAGGAAGAACTTAGGCATCACAACATCTTGGTCAATCATGACACAAAACTTGGCTGCAACCAGCCGCTTCCTGGAAAGAGTTGCCTCATCAATAGAAACAATCTTCCCAAAAGAGTTAGCCACTGCCTTGAAAACTTCTTCATCCCAATATTCCAAAGGAAAATTCAGAAGCTTAACCCACATAGGGGTAGAATGAAAGAGACACCTGGAAAAATCCATCCCAGGTTCCCAAGGATGAAGAACTAGAGTAATACACCCAAATGACCATGGCCCTTTTGCAAACACTACTCTCAGATCTTCATTGAAGGAGAAGGCAAAGGAGAAAAAACCTTTAGCCACGGCTGCAATTTCCACTTGACCTTTTAAAGCTCACTTCTTACAGACCCAGGTGTGGATCTCCTCAATAATAGTTTGAGGACCTAAAAACTTGCCAACCACAGAAAAATCCATTTTAGCAATATTTTTGTCAACAAGAGAGTCTAAAATAGACAAGGCAAAACCACCTTCCACGTTAGATGAAGACACGAACTCAGAAGCTATGCCTTTTCCTTTAAGCTTAGAAGCAAAAAGGTCAGACCATTTCTAACCCAATAGGGAAGACTTCCCTTCTGGCCGACCATCTCCCACCAGAGCAAGCTCAATCCGGGGAATACTCAGATTAGCTGCATAAGATTCCCCTGATGGGTCCTGTTATGCCCTGCATAACCACCCCATTTTTGTTTTGGAACAAAACGGGTCCCCCTTTCTTTTTTTTTCTTTGCCTTTGGTTTTTGCTTTTGCTCTTGGGGTTCTTCGGGTTTTCTCCTGAGTTCGGGATTTTCCATCCCATTCGGATTTTCCCGGATCTCACTCGAGCTCCGGCTGAACGTTTGTTGTTCGGGGATTTTTGGTCTTTGCGGAATTTCGCGTGGACTGGATTTTCCCAATGTCTTCTTTTTTCGCGGTTTTCCTTCTCTTCCGGATTTTCCCGAAATCCGTTGTTCCTTGTTTGTTCCCGATTTGTCGGGATGTCTTCTTCTTCGCGGAAATCCGTCCCGCGCGGATTTCCCCAGAATCTGGTGGAATGTGAAGAAGTATGGAGTAGTAAGGCTAGCTAATAAATGAAGATGCATTTCATGATTAATTGATGCTATTTTGAGATATCACATGTTGTTCCTTGATTGATAATGATCAGATTAACTCTCTAATGGGTGTTTTCATGTTTATTCTGCTAGAATCCGCCTGACTCGGAATTCTCTGAAATTCCTTCCTAGCTTGGATTTCGTGGGTCGACCTGAAACCCGAACTGTTTGTATGATCATTTTGTTTGAAAATTTAACGGTACCCTACTGCCATAGGATTCATTTCAATGATAATTTTGATTAATTTAACTTCTGTTTATGTGGTCTTTATTATGGTTTTCTTCGTTGAATGCAGGATTAAATCACATACAGGATGGTATTTGCCAACGGGGCTCAGTTGGAAGGCATCCCTCAATCCAGTTGATCATAAAAATCAGCTAAGAAGAAAGTCGGCAAGACCTTGCATATGTCTTGTCGACTACTAGTGCATTCTGCTCAATATGTGTCCGTGTTTCCTATCGGCAATACCCCGGAGATGTCACAGCGAGTGAAATTCATGTGCAGGCATCTATCGCCAAGACATCATTCATTGTCTTGGTGATTAGGAGTTTCCTATCAGCGTAAGTTTGTCTTTGGGGAAGGGTCCTGGCGAAATCTCCATGTCTCACCGACCGGCGTAAAAAAAGATTCATGCATCAGCGAAAGGTTTTCTCGTCGCCAAAATGTCTCAGCGAATCCGGGAGGTCTCACTGACTAGTGCATACATGCATACACTTCGACGGGAGTTGTTCTCTTCGGTATGTGCTCTCACTAAACGCCAGGATTCTTGCCGATGAGGAAGGGTCCGTATATCGGCAAAGCAGGATAACGTCGCCAGGAAGTCTCGGCGAATGGGTGCAGTCTCGCCGACAAGGTTGTCTTCGGAGAAAGTGTGGGAATTTTGGCGTAATGTCTCGCCGATGAAATATTGTCTCAGCGACTAGGAGTTTCCTATCGGCATAAGTTTGTCTTCAAAGAGATGTCTCAGCGAAATCTCAAAGTCTTGTCGATCACTGATAAGAACATACGTCGGGGAGAGTGGTTCACCTTCGGCGTAAAGTTTGGCTGAAGTGCTGAGGTCTCGGTGAAACGAAAGGGTCACAAGGAGTCTCGACGACAAGGAAGGAGGCCCCAAATGAAATCAAAGGTTCACCGAAGGATAAAACCTTCGGCATAATTTCTGGCCGAAGTGCTGAGGTCTCGGTGAAATGAAAGGGTCGCCAGGGGTCTCGGCAACAAGGAAGGAGGCCCCAAATGAAATCAAAGGTTCACCGAAGGATAAAACCTTCGGCATAATGTCTGGCTGAAGTGCTGAGGTCTCGGTGAAATGAAAGGTTCGCCAGGAGTCTCAGTGACAAGGAAGGAGGCCCCAAATGAAATCAAAGGTTCGCCAAAGGATAAAACCTTCAGCATAATGTCTGGCCGAAGTACTGAGGTCTTGGCGAAACGAAAGGGTCGCCAGGAGTCTCGGCGACAAGGAAGGAGGCCCCAAACGAAATCAAAGGTTCGTCAAAGGATAAAACCTTCGACATAGTGTCTGGCTGAAGTGTTGAGGTCTCGGTGAAACAAAAGGGTCGCCAGGAGTCTCGGCGACAAGGAAGGAGGCCCCAAATGAAATCAAAGGTTCGCCGAAGGATAAAACCTTCGACATAATGTCTGGCCGAAGAGGTGAGGTCACAGTGAGTCCCCAATGTCTTACCAACCACCAATAGGTAAACACTTCGGCAGGACTCAACTGCATCGGAATAGCATCTCACCGAACGACTCTGGTCACACCGACATGGCGCGATGGATTCTATCAGTGGTCTTCGGTGAGAGAATTAATAAGTCTCGGGGACCAAAGAAAGAACATACAAAGGCTTTTGCTGAGACATAGGGTTTCTATAGGACATCTCCCCGACCGAAGAGAGTCTCAGCAACACGGAGGAAGCTCGACAAAAGTGAAAGAAATCGGCGAAAGGTCCTACCGATACAAAAAGTCTCCTTGAATATTACTGTTGCATTGACCATTGAGTAACATCAGCACGGTTGAGACCCAACTACAAAGACCTTGGGAGCTAAGGCATCCATGTGTTGCCTTTCTCTTTTAGGAGAAGCAGAATAACAATATTCTGCTTGCATTGTTGTGGTGCCAAAATCGCCATCAACAGGAACTAGGGCTAGAAGGAGGGCCCTATGAGTAATTGTGGATCGTTGTGAGTTGGAGTGGGCTAGGTCTTGGAAAGCCCAGCTCTAATGGGTGGCCCTTTGTATATACTAGGATTTTTCTCCATAAAATCCCTGGTCACCTATATGATAGGCTTCCTTTATTTTTCCCTAACAGTGGGAAAAATGCTTCTGAACATGTCGAAGCTTACAGCCGTATTCTCACTTTTCTCTAGGTTCAGCATCAAGATATCATTTGCCAGTTATTTGTCGAAACACTTCAAGGTTCAACAAGACAATGGTATGATAATCTTCTACCAGAATCTATTTATTCATGGACAAAATTGGAAACCTTATTTTTAGATCAGTTTGATCCTCATGCATTACACCCCTTACATGAATTTGCAACTACAAAAAGGATACCATTAGAACCTATTGATCAATTTAATCACAGATTCTTGTTTATGTATCAAAGGGTTCAATCTTTGGATTTGGTTGTTGATAATCTTATACTGATAGAACATTACTATTGGGGTTTAAATTTTTCATTGGAAACCAAAGTTAGAGGTTGTGGTAAGGCTACATCTTTGCATGATGCACTTAAAAAGGCTTTCTAATTGGCACAATTCAGAGGTGACACTAGAAATTCAGATAGCCAAACTCAGGGTTATAATCCTCTTGTGCTTGCAAATTTCTGTCATCTGCGGCCTTATGCTACTCCACCCACCACCCTTGCCAAGATGCAATCATTCTCCCCAAGCAGCTACGACCTTCCTAAGGTTCCAAGCATCACATTCCCTGACACCCCATATCAGGTCAATCACGCACAAGACCATTAGCGGAATTCACTCTTGCAAAATCCAATCACAGAGTTGAGTACTTCACTCGATAATGAAGTTATAACCATATCATCTCTTTTCAGTCATCTTCCAAAGCATAGTCCATTACATCACAATGAAGTTGCGAATAAAAATTTGATTCGCCAAAATATAGTTTTGATGACTTGTTTGGTGAAAAGCATGAAATGGATTTAAATCTAGAGCATAATGAAAATCTCAAGATCGAATCTAGCTTTGTTGAGAACGCTAGTACTAACGATGGCTTCGAAGGAGATGAGGTAAACTCTTCTAATCAAGATTAGAATCAGAGTGGTGAGGGATGGACAGAGAGACATGGTTCATGTTGGATTGATATCCCTCGTATGCAAAATCGAGTAAGGGAGAAATTAGAAGAGCTGGGAGATCTGAAACTATCAGAACTTGTTGGGCCAAGTGGATGTAGGATACATCGAACTGATCAATATTCTCAGATGGACTGCCATGTCTTCCTAGGAAGGATGGATTTGTATTTCAAGCAAATGATCACTATTGAAGGAATACTTATGGAGGATCCTTGGAGTACCTATCCCCCCAATGAGAATGAGGAAGACATACATTTTGGTGGGTTAACACAAGAAGATGACTCTGCTAATTTAAGTGGTGGACGGATTGAAACAGGTGACATGCTTCAAGATGAGATTGCTAATGAACCTGATGGTCAAAGACAAGGACTTAAAGGCCAGCATGAAATTTTAAGGGAAGAAATTCAAGTAGATGTGCAGATCAGTCAATTGTTCCCTGAAGAAGTTCATGATGGAGTACATTTGGATGAAGCAGAGGAATGCCAAGAAAGCAACTAGGAGGTTATCTTGGAAGTTGAGTCTCCTCAACATAACGAAGAGAATGAGACAAGGGAGTATTTTCTTGATTTTGATTCTGATTGCTCGAATGTGTTGTTGGAAGAAGGCCCTTGCTTAGTATCCACTAATCAATTCATTCTTAATAGTGGTGAATTTGATGCTAAGTGGTATGTCCTTGTTGAAGAGGTGCAGAAATATGAATTGAGAGAGTGTTTTCCTGTCTCTGACTCCATGAGTTCAAATGAGCTCGAAGGAAATCCTTGTTCACCATGTGCCAATCCCCTTGACACCAATGACGATAAGCTGGAGGCAGATTCTCAAACCCTAGGGGATGACCTGTTGCAAGAGAATGTTCAAAGTAAGGATTCATCTCAAGAAATTTAGAAAATTTTTGACTCCGTGCCCGAGATGAATACAGAGATGCTGGTGAGTGAATATCCTGACTGCAAGATGAACCTTGATTTAGTGGTGTTCCATGAGCTAAGACCTTGTGAGGGGGAGATCATACAACACAAGCTTGCATTGGTAACTAGAAATCTTTCGAATTAGGTGGTGTCCTTTCATTATCCTCTGTGTTTTAATAATTTTCAGTTTGATTATGGCGTTGGGGATAATAAAACATGTTTGTGGGTAAATCATGACAAAACTAAGAACCCACAGCTGATAATATTTCAAGCTTTATGTCCTCAGAATGAACTTATTGCCTATAAACTTCATATTTCTGAGTATAAAGACAAATTTGCTAGGCTTAGAACTGTGCCTAGTAAGTTAAGATTGCTACATATAATGAAAAATCAGTCAAGTCAATGTATAAATCTTTACAGTTTTGTGTTTGTAAAGCTTAGCTTTTGAGTTAGTTTAGGATTAGGATAGATTAGTGCTAGTTTTTGGTTTAGTTAGTTTTCCTTCGTTTTGTCTTTTTTTCCCTTTTCTTGTTCTTTTTGTTTTTGTTTGTAGATAGCTTGTTTTTCTATTTGTAAATATTTTTCTTTTGCTTCTATTTGTAAATAGCTCTGTTGTTGTTTGCTTGTTCTTCCTTTTTTCTTTTTGTCTTTCTGCCTCCTTGGTTCTTTTTGGTTTCTGTCTTTGTCCTTTGGGGGTTTAATCTATTTCTTTCCCATCTTAAAATGGTGGTTGTTATCTGAAGCATACTTTGGTCATTTGGAGAGAAATGGTTTAGATATTTTCATACTTTCTGGTTGAGTGATTTTGTCCTAAATTCATTGTTTCATGCCCATTGTCAATAAGAGTTGTGGAAGGTCTTGGAAACAAGGTGCAAGGTAAGTACCCTTCATTAGCTCTCCCTGAATATTTCAAAAATCAATAAGATCATCTCCTCTTGTAATGGTATATTTGTCCTAGGATGGCAACGTTGTAAGACTTGAGTGAAAAATCCAATTTTCCAAGTGCTGTCATGAGGTCCATGGTAGTTTTCAACCCAGATCAGATGTTAAACATTTGACATATTGAAAGGAAAAGAGAATTAAATGAAATATCTAAAACCTCAAAAGAAAAAAGAAAAGAATTATCAAAAGAGAAAAGAGACTCAATATGAATGGGTGATTCCAGTATCTCTACCAGGGCTATGGATGCCTAACTGGCAGTAGAGCAATGTTGTGAGAAAACTAGAGGTATCTCCATTGGGGCTATGGACGCCTGACTGGCATCGGAGCAATGCCCAGGATATCATTGCACGACAGCTAAAGGAAATCAACTCATGTAGTTCAAATCTTACACGTTGTCCAAAAGATGAGGAAAGCTTCATGAGAGGGTGATGCACAATGCACAATCAAGCACACACATAGATTCAGGGGTAGCTATTGTTGACTTACATTTGAGATCCTAGCTCAACCTTGCTTCTGAAACTGACCCAATTGGAGTTGTGATGTTCATGAACTAGGAGTTCTGGGTAGCTGAATCCTTCAAATTCTTGAAAATGGTTAAACCATTTTCCCAACCGAGTCGCCATTTGTTATGCCCTGCATAACCACCCCATTTTTGTTTTGGAACAAAACAGGTCCCCCTTTCTTTTGTTTTCTTTGCCTTTGGTTTTTGCTTTTGCTCTTGGGGTTCTTTGGGTTTTCTCCTGAGTTCGGGATTTTCCATCCCATTCGGATTTTCCCAGATCTCACTCGAGCTCCGGCTGAACATTTGTTGTTCAGGGATTTTTGGTCTTCGCAGAATTTCACGTGTACCAGATTTTCCAGATGTCTTCTTTTTTCATGGTTTTCCTTCTCTTCTGGATTTTCCCAAAATCTGTTGTTCCTTGTTTGTTCCGAATTTTCCGGGATGTCTTCTTCTTCGTGAAAATCCATCCTGCGCAGATTTCCCCAGAATCTGGTGGAATGTGAAGAAGTATGGAGTAGTAAGGCTAGCTAATAAATGAAGATGCATTTCATGATTAATTGATGCTATTTTGAGATCTCACATGTTGTTCCTTGATTGATAATGATCGGATTAACTTTCTAATGGATGTTTTCATGTTTATTCCGCTGGAATCCGCCTAACTCGGAATTCTCCGAAATTCCTTCCTAGCTTGGATTTCGTGGGTCAACCTGAAACCCGAACTATTTGTATGATCATTTTGTTTGAAAATTTAACGATACCCTACTGACATAGGATTCATTTCAATGATGATTTTTATTATTTAACTTCTGTTTATGTGGTCTTTATTGTGGTTTTCTTCGTTGAATGTAGGATTAAATCACATACAGAATGGTATTTGCCAACGGGGCTCAGTTGGAAGGCATCCCTCAATCCAGTTGGTCATAAAAATCAACTAAGAAGAAAGTCGGCAAGACCTTGCATATGTCTTGTCGACTACCAGTGCATTTTGCTCAATATGTGTCTATATTTCCTATCGGCAAGACCCCAGAGATGTCACAGTGAGTGAAATTCATGTGCAGGCATCTATTGCCAAGACATCATTCATTGTCTTGGTGACTAGGAGTTTCCTATCGGCGTAAGTTTGTCTTTGGGGAAGGGTCCTGGCGAAATCTCCATGTCTCGCCGGCTGGCGTCAAAAAAGATTCATGCATCGGCGAAAGGTTTTCCCATCGCCAAAATGTCTCAGCAAATCCAGGCGGTCTCACCGACTAGTGCATACAGGCATACACTTCGGCGGGAGCTGTTCTCTTTGGTATGTGCTCTCACCGAACGCTAGGAGTCTTGCCGACAGGGAAGGGTCCGTATATCGGTAAAGCTGGATAACATCGCTAGGAAGTCTCGGTGAATGGGTGCAGTCTCGCTGACAAGGGTGTCTTTGGAGAAAGTGTGGGCGTTTCGGTGTAATGTCTCATCGATGAAATATTGTCTCGGTGACTAGGAGTTTCCTATCGGCGTAAGTTTGTCTTCGAAGAGATGTCTCAGTGAAATCTCAAAGTCTTGCCGATCATCGATAAGAACATACGTCGGGGAGAGTGGTTCACCTTCGGCGTAAAGTCTGGCCGAAGTGTTGAGGTCTCAGCGAAACGAAAGGGTCGCCAGGAGTCTCGACAACAAGGAAGGAGGCCCCAAACGAAATCAAAGGTTTTCCAAAGGATAAAACCTTTGACATAATGTCTGGCCAAAGTGTTGAGGTCTTGGCGAAATGAAAGGGTCGTCAGGAGTCTCGGCAACAAGGAAGGAGGCCCCAAACGAAATCAAAGGTTCACCGAAGGATAAAACCTTCAACATAATATCTAGCTGAAGTGTTGAGGTCTCAATGAAATGAAAGGGTCGCCAGGAGTCTCGACGATAAGGAAGGAGGCCCCAAATGAAATCAAAGGTTCGCTGAAGGATAAAACCTTTGGCATAATGTTTGGCCGAAGAGGTGAGGTCACAGCGAGTCCCCAATGTCTTACCGACTGCCAGTAAGTAAACACTTTGGTAGGACTCAACTACATCAGAATAGCATCTCACTGAACGGCTCTGGTCACACCGACATGGCCCGAAGGATTCTATCAGTGGTCTTCGGTGAGAGAATTAATAAGTCTCGGTGACCAAAGAAAGAACATATAGAGGCTTTCGCTGAGACATAGGGTTTCTATAGGACATCTCCCCGACCGAAGAGAGTCTCAATGACACGGAGGAAGCTCGACAAAAGTGAAAGAAATCAGTGAAAGGTCCTACCGATACAAAAAGTCTCGGCGACAGTAGGGCAAGGTCGCCAGGAGGTGTTGCCTTCGGCGAAAAGTTTCGCTGAAAGGGAAGGGTCCTGCCGACAAGATGAGCTCGCCAAAGGATATGGAACTCGGTGTAATGTATCACCGACTCATGAAGGTCACGCTGAAACAAAAAGAGGAATTGGCGCATGAAGGTCAACAAAAGGAATTTGGGGTAATGTCTCCTCGATTCTGATAAGTTACACCGAAACAGAATGGGCTCGGCAGGGAGAAAACAAAGATCGAGGAGACTCTTGAGGCATAAAGGGGTTCGATAAAAGGTCTCCCCGAGATTGAAAGGTCTTGCCGATGCAGAGGAGCTCATGGAGAGGAAAGACAGGCGCTAAGAGGTCTTAGCGAAATGAAGGAGTCTTGCCGAAGGGTTTTACAGACTCGATATGACTTCTACTGCTTGCTGAAACATCTTGTCGACTGCCATATGCTATGTCGATAACTCCACAATGGTGAAATCGCATCGGGGAGACACCGATGGTGTCTCACCAACATGCGATATTGTTCGGACCACTTTTGACCACCTGAAAAGCTCGCTTGGCATATGCCGACCAACCAGAGGAAGCCAAAAGAGTGACTCATTGCCCCTTTGACCAATTGACCATCCCTGTGTAAGAAGACCAACAAAATGCAAATCAGATGGACTCTTTCTGAGAACAGATGACGATGGATCGACTTGGGTGATGGCGTTCAAATCTGCAAGGAGGCCCGATGGCGTTTTCAGAGGAATGGTCAACGAACAGGGAAGTCCAAAATAGAAAGGGATGCCGAAGGAAAGAAGAAGTTGTGACTCATAGGGACAGCTATAGTGACCATTGACAGTCAGATCAAAATTAATGATGATATTCTGAGCATTCAAGGCGACCCCTGGCAGAGTTCGAAGATGGACATGTAGATAGATGAGTTAATGCTACAGATGCAAAAGATCTACGGATTTTTCCCAGAAATCCTTCATCAGCATGGACAGCAGGGCTTCACATTGAATGCACAACCAACTCTCTTCAAAAGATCTGAGAGTCGACTCTCCTATAGTCTGCAGATATTTTGTAAACCCTAATACAGGGGGGACAATGCATCCTTCTTGATGCATTCTATATATAAGGCATTCTTTCCTCTTTGTAAAGGTTAGAAGTTGTAGGATTAGAAGTTGTAGGGTTAGAAAGGAGTAGATAAAGGACTTGTAGAATAGAACTGGTAGTTAGGAGTTAGATTAAGTAGAAGACCAATGTATCTTTCAGTCTTCTTAGTGTAAATGGAAACAGCTTGGAGTCATAGATTTTTTGTACACTGGTGATTGTGCCAGCTTTGTAATTGTTGTTTATCTGTTTTATGAATAGTAGAAGCAACCAGATCTTAATCTACTTCATGTTGTGTTTCAGAATGGTGTTTGTCTTGAGTTAATCATCTGATTTGAAAGCTTTCAAGGAATGAAGTTTGGTTTTATGTTTTGTTTGAATGGTAACTTGCAATCTGCTGTTGAAATCAGCACTGTGAATGGGTGAAGCTGTGTGTTAGTCACAAGTTAATTATGTTCTGCAGTTGTAGTTAGGAATTCCTTGGAAGGTGACAGGTCTGGTTAATTCAGATGAAGTGTCATTCTTTTCTGTCTCAAAGCCCTGATCCATCTTTTTATATTTCTTTAAAAAACCCCTGTTAGAGTAGGTTTTATTTCATGCTTGATCTTAGAACAATCCAGAAGCTCAACACCAATAGGCCCCTTGAATATTACTGTTGCATTGACCACTGAGTAACATTAGCACGGTTGAGACCCAACTACAAAGACCTTGGGAGCTAAGGCATCCATGTGTTGCCTTTCTCTTTCAGGAGAAGCAAAATAACAATACTCTGCTTGCATTGTTGTGGTGCCAAAATCGCCATCAATAGGTCCTACTCTTCAAATCCAGCGGCCACATTATCCCCTTGAATCTTAGGAAATGCCTCCTTTGATGGAAATTCATCACAAGAAGCCTTGAAGGTCTCACTCGCACACTTCCCATCCAAGAGCGCATGTTTGACCGCATCCTCACCGCACGACCCATCCTTCCCAGCCTCGCCACCAAGGAGCAGCAACGTATCCACACCATACGATCTAGCCTTGCCATCTTCTACATCAAAAAACCCCAAATCTATAGATTGTACAAATTGAAACTCGCCACGATTCCCTGAGTTTGAGTTCAAATTCAAATCACTCAAACCTGCCACCTAACCAGACTTCTCACCAATGGTCGCCATTTACAAGGATATTGTGTTAGAGCCTATAGAGCAACATCAATAAAGTGTACCTCACTTATATATATTTGTTAGAAATGATCTTTCATGTTGTTTATCATATGACATGTTATGCAAATATATAATGTAGAATCTTTTAAAGTGGTGGTTAAAAATGAACTTTGCATGTTAGATAAATCATGATATCTTTATAGTTAATGAAATGATTCTAGTTTCTTGAATAATAGATATGTTAGTAACGTAGTCATGGAAACTTAGAGGACCTAGGTTAGATTATATGTTAAGTTATGTTATGTAATCTACTGTTATTTCTTATAAAAAAAATTGTTCCATTACTATGTCATAGCTAGTGTTGTCCTCTGGGGTTCCTTGGTAGGGCAATACAAAAATTATTTTATATGTTACCAAGAATTGAACATTACTGATAAATTTTCAAGTGCAAGTGTGTGCAGTTGCAGGGTGACAAGTTGAAGGATGAGAACACGGTTGAAGTAGGATTGTTTAGTTGGATCGAATGGTAAGATAGTTGGAATCTGGGTGCACACGCCACAAATGGCATGATGATTTGCATTTGAACTATTTTTGCATATATAGAAGAATGTAATTTCATGACTTGAATTATTTCAGTTAATGCAAATGAATGGCTTGTAGATTAAATCATCTTCTTAAACTTTGTGTTTTGAAGAAAATGAAAGTAAGTATTTAAAAGAATGATTAACAAGGAAAAGAGATTTCATTATGTGAAAAGAAATTCTTTTAGTCTACGTATATGGAAGATCAAGATGAGATTAAAAGTTCTCTTCTTAATTCAAATGATAGCATAATGAAAACTTATAAGCCATTCCAAAACAAACAACTTATACATGAATGCATATATAAATATATATACAAATACACATGTATGTAAATAAAATTCAAAAAAATACATATAGATGTATATATATACATACATATATATATATATATATATTATATATATACACATACATCTACATATATATGAACATATATTTATATTTAAAATTCATATCAAATTCAAATTCGATAACCGATAACATCATATTGAATTGTGTGGGAAATCAATCTAAAAATCTTGAAGGTGACCCACTAAGATTGTGGCCTGACGAAACTTTAAGGAAACATTCAAAAATAGAGTCGACGACTATGACAGAAAAGCCATAATGGATATGCCAACCACATGCAATGAGAATATTGTGGTTACCATTTTAGAATGGACAATAGTTGGGAAGAAAAATAATAGTGAACTAGGGGAAAGAATCAACCAGTAGCAAGGAAAAAGTCGAGAAGAGGTTGTAGTGATAGAAAAATTAGAGGCAAGCAAGATAAAAAAGATCAATTATTGAGATAAATCAATTTCCCTTGAAACAAGAACAATTTCATTGTCATTTTTACATGTTAAGCTAGTGGTAGTCACTACGTTTTTATGTAAATATGTTAGCACTTTAAACATGCATTCCTTATGTCCATGTGATACGGCTTCGAGCCGAAAGAAGTGTCTTATTGATCACCTTCTGGGGGTCGCATGGCCTTTGACTTGCATGCATAAAATGTATTTAGATTGGAGCCTTATTGGCTAGCTTGAGGAGCTAGATTGAGGCATGGAATCCTTTAAGATGTGACTGTCATAATGTTCACTTGATATGGATAGCCTTGAAAAGGCTGCCGAAATATCATTTTGACCAATAAAAAAGTATTTATTTGTGCCTGAATTTGTAGTGGTTCGAATACCGAACCCATGGGAAGAGGATTAATCATCTAAGTTTTTATTTAAATCTGTGAACTGTGTTTAATTCAAATAAATTTCCCTCCATTATCGGCTAGGTTGATAATGGTAAGAGGCAGTAAGCTCCTTGCTGAGAATGATAAACAATATTTGCTTAATTTGGATGCCCTCGATTAGAGCAGCGATGAAATGTATAAGTTTCAGTTTCATTTAAACCATGAGAGAATCAATCTTCAAGATTGATAGGTATTTTCTTTGAGTAAGATACAAATATAAGTATGCATGTGAAAGCTTAAATACGACCCATGATCAATAATAAAGAATGATCCAGTCATGAAAGGTGCAGTCGCTCCTAGATAGACCAGTGTATGCTTGATAAAGGCTTTGAGAGGCACAGGTTAAGTTAGAAACCCTGTCCTGATTCTGAGTTAAGTTCCATGACCGCATGGTTGCCTAGTTTCAATTTGACGAGTATGTCCAATTAGTCTCATTACAATTCTTATTTAATTGCTCATGAATTTTAAATACCATTTATGTTATCGAAATGTTGAACAATGGGCTCTCTGTTAGCCTAATCTGTTAGAGGGAAATTAAATGGCTTTGCTTGAAAATGATAGACAAGACAGTTCTAGACAATAATTTTACTGGCAGCATCATTTGTTCATTCTTTGTTCATTGAGATAAACTTTGTTTTGTTTTAAACAATGAATAATAATTTGAAATGATATTATTCATCATCAAAACAACTAAAAACAACTCTGAGTATGTGCAATAAGAGTATGTTCTGTTAGAAAATGACTTTGTGTGTCATAAAATGTAACTGTTTAGTCTAAAATGGTATATTATTGATGTAAACAATGAATATTCAGTTGCAAACAACACTTGATTTGTTGTAAAGTTAACTTTGTAGCTGAAAATAGCCTTGCTCAATAAACTATTTAGTCGGAAACAACTTGTTTTATGACTGTTTAGTAGGAAACAATACTTATTATGTTCAAACAATGAATGTACATATGTAAACAACTTGCTTCTATTTAGTAGGAAACAATACTTGTTTTGTTCAAACAATGAATCTACATATGTAAACAACTAGCTTCATAACTACTTGGTAGGAAACAGTACTTGTTTGGATTAAACAATGAATGTTCATATGTAAACAACTTGTTTAATGATTGTTTAGTAGGAAACAATACTTGTTTTGTTTAATAATGAATGTTCTTATGTAATGTTCAGCAATGTTAGAGTATTACAGTTGTGAGAATGCAATAACAGTATGTGTGAAACTGTTAACATAGATTTGTTTAGATTCTTTATTTTTGACAAGAAACATCAAATGGAATACTATTTTAAGATTGCAATGTGAATTTTATAATTATTTCAAAATGTATGCACAAATTTTAAACATAAATATGAACATATATGTGTATGCACATAGACTTCATCTACGTACATACACATACTTGTGACATACATCTTTTTTTTTAGTACATTATAAAAAGGAAAATGCTTATAATGAAAAGTAGACCATAGTCATAAGAATGATATGACTAATTGTTGAATTACTCTGTGAATCATAAATCCAATTTTGTTTAGAGAGTAAATTAGTAATTTGATTCTTCTTTTGAAGACATTTGTGAAAGAATACTTAATACATGAACAAAACAGTGATACCTTAGTTGACTAGAGCACCTCAGGGTAGATGCTGCTAGAAGGTAGATAGTTGTTATGTGATGTTTAGTAGAAAGTTACCTTCCGAGATGAGTGCCAAAATGGAGTTAAGAGAGTATAGGTTTTCTTTACCATAACCTATTGTTTGTTGTTGTTGCAACACAATTAATATGCTTGTCCAAGCAATATAGTTCATTATGTATGTATGAACTCTGTGATTTCACTCTCTACCATTTCTAGCATAGATCTTGCATTTTCTTTCTAACTTGTAGATAGAAATTGCATGTTGATGTATGGGCACGCACCAAATTCCACCTTGCAAATTATTCTCTTGCTAAACTTTTTGTGTACAAGGGTTGGGCATTCTTCAAGCCGGAAGAATTCCAGGGAAGTGTAATCTTTGGGGTTGGGGAGTAAAGTGCTTCAACCATGTTCTTGTCCACCAGTGGAGGCGAGTGTCAAAGAAGAACCTTAGTTGTTCACAAGACTATTATAGTCTATGATGTAACTTGATATAATACATTCATGTACTTGATGAAAAATGTACAATGTAATGACTTTGAGGCCTTAGGAGCCAAGTCAAACCTAATATTGTAATTTGACTTTTGAAGTGAATATATGAATCTTTGACTCATTTTAAATGGACATGTGTAGCTATGATTGACTTTAGCCACTACTTATGTCTTTTTAATTTGGAATATTTTCATGTGTCATTTACAAAATATTAATAAAGTAATAATTTTGAATGGGTTATTATAGCTTTGAAGTCAATTATCTTAATCAACTTGGAGGCTGATTAATTAAACAACTTAGTGGCCAAACTTTGTGATAGTTATGATTGTATGTATTGAGTTGCTTAATGCTCATGTTGTCGACGATAGAAGAGTTTGGGATCTGCAAACTTAACACAACCATAAAGTTGATATTTAAGAAGAGAATAAGTCGATGCCTTTTTAATGGGGAAACCATGGACTTGGTAAATTGTATTGCCATGTTATTTAGCATCGATCAAACAATTGTAGAAGCATGGAAAACATATCGATGATTTTTTCTAAACCGATTTAATGAGTGAATCGACACTCAACATGACTTAGTCGATACTTTAACTTGATGACACACTTTGGTTATTGACTATTTCTCTAAAGGAGGAAACTGCACCATCTATGAGAGAGCATAATAATGCTTGGCACCACCTTTGAATCCTTTAACTGTTAGAAGTCTGCTTTGAAATGTAAATCAAATTCTATCATATGGAGAATTGAATTAGTCTTTGTTTGTTGTCATTTAACCCAGTCGATCTATTGATGTTTGAGCCGAGTTTATGCTTACATGTTCGCCAGCTTTTCTTTGTGAATCATGTGTTGTTGTGTATGCACTTTGTTGTCAACCACATGCCTAATCTTTTGGGTGTTTGATCTCCTACTTGATGTATAAATAGCAGTATGAGTTCATTTGTTTGGATGCATCATCATTCTTCTATGCGTTATTTCTTGTCCAAAGTCTCTGCATTTTGTATACTTTTCTATCTACAATATTCTTTCAAACTAGTGAGGGAGAGCCTTGAGTATAAAGAGAGTTTTATTATCCTTTGAGAAGAAACATTTTCCAACTTGAGAGTTAGGAGTTGTGAGACTTTGTTGGAGGATCAATATTGAGATAGTTTTTGTTCTAAAAGTGGTGTGTTTGCAGCCAGTCGAATTGGAAAGCTTAAACATAGGCATGAGAATATTCTACTTTTGTTTATTCTATTTTTGAATGAACTATGTCTTGATTGATTAAACTAGTCTTGTTGTTACTTGCATATAGAGGAAAGTATTATTTGCTTCGAATGAAAAGTGGAAACTATATACTTTGTTTGTGAAATGTTTGTAAGTACTCCATGATAGAAGAGACTGTTTAACGTGGGTATTATTATCATAGTAGACGTGAATAGATATGGGTAAGAGGGTATGTTTATCATAGGTATTGTTATTATACTAGAAATGATTGAACATAGACAAGCTTAAGGAACACTCATAGCTAGATAATGAATTATGCAAGATGGCTAGTAGGTTACTCCTAGGAATGTTGTCCAATGAAAGGAGGGGACTTGTACTTTGCTTATTGAGTTGTGTTACCTTAGGTTGTGTTAAAGAGATAGGTTATCTTAGGGAGTAGCTTGCCCATGGAGAGGATTGCCTAAGCATAGATATAATGGCCTTAAGTCAAAATGAGCTTGTTATAGAGTAAGTGAATGGTAGACCTTCACTCGAAGTACTGAGTGAGAATAGTTTGGCCAAAGTAGTGTAATTATCTGAGACTCCACTATAGATAGTGATATTGTCGAGACTCCATTGTCAGTTCACCATGACCACTTAATTGCATGAAGGGTACCTAACGTAGGTTATAAATCCTAGTCATGTAGGGCACCACACTAAGCTCATAATGGTATGTCATATGAGGTTTCCCAACCAATGCCTTCGTCGAAAGGAAGGGTCATCTATCATTGATAAATGTGCGGGGGACTGCATATGAGTCTATGGTTGGTAGAAAAGCTTTTGAGTGATGCTTCTCCTCCTTAGCAGGTAACAGAGGACCAAGATTTTGAAAGGCAGATTCCTAGACCATCTATATCTTATGTTATGAAGCTCAAAGTAGCTTGTATGTAGTTTTGTACTTTCTTGGAATATTGTACTTGTGAAATATTGTAATGGAATGGAAATCCTTATTGTAAGTTGTATAGCATCTTTGTTCATATATATTTTCAATAAAGAAAGGAATTTTTTTATTGCAATGGCTTATTACATAGTTTATTTTACTTGCACAATAAAAATTGAGGAAATTTACTTCAGTGAACGTTTGGCATGTTACAAATAACATCTTTATTCAATATTTCAATAAGTACAAATATGTTTAATCATTTTGATCAAACATAAAATGATTCTTCTCTAAAATAATAAATTTAAATCTTCCAAGAAAACAAATATAAATGCTTAACTCATAAAATTATAATCATTTGTACCAATCAACTATAAATAACACCTTTAGCTCCTAACTTTTCAACTAATTGAACCATCAAACATTTTTGTTTTGTAATATAAAATTTAATAATTAAATTAGAAAGAGCTAAAATAAAAAAAGTTATTTATATATAGTCCATGCATTTATTGAACAACCAAGAACAACTTATATATTTATTGGTAATATAAAATTTAATAATTAAATTATAGAGTTATAATGAAAAAGTTTATATTTATATGTGTGTATTTTTTTTTTATCAAAATATAGTTATTAGGTCTATGTATTTATTGAACAATCAAGGACAACTTATACTAAATATATATATATATATATATTCACACACTCACACACATTGACAAAAAAGTCAGTATTCCATCCACAAGGACAACAATAAAGAGACAAAATTACATATATTGTATAACATTTTACTATCGCTGAGCTTACACTTAACTCATAAAACTATAAATATTTGTACAAATCAACAATAAATAACAACGGTCTTAGATCCTACTTTTTCAACTCAATGGACCACCAAACTTTTTTGTTTGGTAATATTAAATTTAGTACTATGGCTGAGCTTACACTTAACTCATAAAACTATAAATATTTGTACAAATTAACAATAAATAACAACCGCCTTAGATCCTACTTTTTCAACTCATTGAACCACCAAACTTTTTTGTTTGCTAATATTAAATTTAGTACTATGGCTAAGCTTACACTTAACTCATAAAACTATAAATATTTGTACAAATCAACAATAAATAACAATGGTCTTGATCCTACTTTTTTAACTCATTGAACTACCAAACTTTTTTGTTTGGTAATATTAAATTTATCAATTAAATTAAAAAGAGTTAAAATGAAAAAAAATCATATATATAGATATCATGTCTATGTATTTATTGAACAACCAAGAACAACTTATTTATTTATTGATAATATAAAATTTAATAAAATTATAAAATAAAAAAGTTTCACATACATATATGAAACTTGTGTATGTATTTATTGAACAACCAAAGACAACTTATATATTTATTGTTAATATAAAATTTAAAGACTTAAAAGTTTCTCACACATATATTTTGACCACAATATAGTTTACCTATTATTTAACAACCAAAAACTATATATATATAGTGTCTATATATTTATTGAACAACTTATAAACTTATACATTTAATAGTAATATAAAATTTTAACAAAATGAAAACAAATATGCTTTTTGACCTGAATATAGCTTATCTCTGTATTTACTGAACAACGTATATATTTATTGGGTGTTTGACTTTTTCCTTTCGTGCCAGCATAGGTACCTAGTAGGAGGGAAGTAGCTCAACACATAAATAAAAAGCAACTGTACGGCAACATCCACAATTCCGTACACAACTCTGGCATTTCAAATATTTTTTTCCATGTATTGAATTTGTGAAAAGAATCGACAAATTCTCTTACAAGCAAATGCCAGAGAGTTGACATTTTAACTGACACGCGTCGGGAATTAAAAATAAAGGCCCGAGTAGAAAGAAAGAACGGGGAAGGCGTCGAAAACATCTACCTATGCGGGTGCCGGAAAGGAAGCGAAGGCATTTTAATAATATAATAAAGAGCGCAGAGCGCAGAGCACAGAGCACAGAGCACAGAGCGCAGTCGTCGTTATTAAGAATGATTAAAAACGGATCATGAGCACATCGGAACCTTAACTGGGTACCTATCAATGCAGTCGAACCAAGGATTTTTCTGGGACTTAGCAGGAACAGGTCGCAGGGCCTTCCAGACCGCACTGTTGCACTTGAACCCAGACCCGAATGCAATCTGCCACAGGCGGTCCCCTTTGCGCACCCGGCCCTTCGCCTCGGTGTAGGCAAGCTCGTACCAGAGCGAGCTACTGGAAGTATTACCCCACCGGTGCAGTGTCATCCTTGACGGTTCCATATGCCAGTTGGAAAGCTCCAGGTTTTTCTGCAACTCGTCCAAAACGGCCCGCCCACCCGCGTGTATACAGAAGTGTTCGAAGGCCAGCTTGAAGTCCGGTATATAAGGCTTAACTTTCTTCATCTGGAAGACCTTCCGGGCAATGAGGGTACCCAGGAAGAGAAGCTGCTCAGACAAGGGGAGCACCAGTGGGCCAAGAGTCGTTATGTTGGTTTTTAAGGCATCCCCTGCTACAGCCATGAGCTCTCGGGCCAGAGACACGCCGACGCTACCCGTGTCATCTTCCCGCTGGAAAACACAGTTGTAGCTCTTGTCGTCGGCGCCCTTGTGGGTACGTACAGTGTGGACGAGCTCATACTTTGCATGCCTCCGGTCCTTTCGTCTGTTGCTGAGCAGTATGGCGGCGCCGCCCATTCGGAATATGCAGTTACAGAGCAGCATGGACTTGTCGTTTCCGAAGTACCAGTTCAGGGTAATGTTCTCCATGGAAACGACCACGGCAAGGGAATTGGGATTCGCCTGGAGGAGGTCCTTCGCCAGGGCAATCGAAATCATCCCGGCACTGCACCCCATGCCGCCCAAATTAAAGCTCTTAATGTCGCCCTTCATCTTGTAGTGGTTCACAATCATGGCGGACAGGGACGGCGTGGGGTTGAACAGGCTGCAGTTCACGATGAGTATATCCACGTCCTTGGGCTTCACGCCCGTTTTCTCGAAAAGCTCATCCAGGGCCCCAAACATAACCGCCTCTGCCTCCAATCGGGCCTCCGCCATGCAAAGGTTGGGCGGGCGGGACAGCACGCCGACCGGCAGGTAAGTCTCGTCGCCCAACCCGGAACGCTCGGAAACCCGCTTCTGGAACTCAATCGTGCTCTCCGTGAACGCATTGGCATGTTCCGTGCAGTCATAAAACCGTTGCATGGCGCACTTGCGCTCGTCGTCGGGCTTGTAGCACGCGAAGTCTCGCAAATAAACCGCCCGGGGCCTGGACATGAAGTATACGGTGACCACAAAGACGAACACGGTGGAACATACCGTTACGCTGAGCAGATTATACTGGAGCTGTTCCCAGACCCGCCAGATGTCCTCGACGCCCAGTCTTCCCAGCTCGGCGGCGGCCAGGAGGAGAAGCGGCGTGGAGAGCACGTACATGCCGTGCTTCATCAGCTGTCGGTAACCCAACTTCACATACTTCAACTTCACGGACTGTAAAAAGTCCGGCAGCTTCTGGGTGATCTTTATCTGTATTGGGCTGCTTCCGCCCGACTTGACGGACTCCTTGTTTCCTTTAATGGCCACTTCTGCAGTCAGTCGTTCCTGTTTGCCGTCACCCATTTCAATTTTCTCTTTGCTCCCCTCCATCAAACTCCTCTGCAAAACAAGTCTGTTCTTTTCGGTCTGTAGTCTCTGTTGTAAATACAGAGACTGGGCAGTGGAGAGCCTGTTTATATAGAGCTGGGTAGTTGGAATCTTAACTACTGCGTTACACTAACTCTAACTATAATCTGGGTCGTAGCCTTAACTCACGAAATTCTGACTTGGACAACAAACAACTCAACGTGGATGGCTGGCCAAAACTCTGGTCTGTCGGCGGTGGAGAGAGCATTAATGTGCATGGTTAAATAATGAGGTTGCTGATCCGCTGTGATCTACTTGTCGTGAACGTTATCCGGGGCAAAGTTTTTAATGAAAAATGTAATCTTGTTTGCTTGTTGAACTCATCAAAGCAGGCCAACAACTTCCAGGGAATGCTTGGGCGATCTCATTAAAGAAACGTTAGTCATATAAATGAGGTAGATAGACAGTTGTTGAACTTAATTCATCACGATTCTCGGTTACACCGTTTGAAGCCGCCCTCCTTGTTCAAACGCTAACCATTTTCCACTGGTTTTTAACTCGGGAGGACAAACTTCCATGAATGGTATCTCTCAACGTCACAGTTTTTACAATTCAACACTTGGCTTTTAATTTCCTTACAAGGCTTTAATAACAGTACACTCACGTCAGTCTAATAATTGGACAGTTCACAAGCCTCACGAGATCAGTTTATACAAATAAGAGTTGATAGCTTATACGGTATCAAGTTCAAGTCTGGTTTATATTTGGATGTGGTTATATTTGTTAGATCTTTAAGTAAGCAAGTACATTTTGAAATAGAATTGTTGAATTATGCTATATAATAGTAAGATTTGTATATTTATGGTCGAATATATTAAAGTCAAGTATCGAGGGGTGTCTATTCTATTGAAGTCACTTGGAATATGATCTTGACGTCATCTCTTATATCACACCTCTTAAGATTTGAACCACTTGGTAGATGGCATAATCAAAAAACATACCATCACCCTCACCAATTGTATTCAACTAATTGAGCTACAATCCATTGGTCTCATTTAATTTTGAGATTTGTATATTTGTACTATATTCTTATGTGATTTTTTATTTTGAGTATATATATATATATAATGTTTTTATCTCAAGCTATGAACTAGTGAGGTCACAAACAGGGGACCCCATCTCCAATATAAACATTCAATAATAACACCCTAATGGGGTTTGAACCTTGATGGCAAGAACAACACTACAACTTAACCATCGCACTATGTCACTATTGACAAACGTAATTTAATATATTTTTAATGTAAAGTTAACCTAGTTTCTTCATATGTTGCTTATCCCCATAAATAATTAAAGCAAAACATTGATAAATAGTTAAAGTAAAAAATCGATGGTTTTCAAAACAAAACATTAATGGTCGCTAAAACTATTGTGTTTTAGTACACTTGACTTTAAACATTTATTGAAATTATTATTATCACTACATTCATTAAAGTTTTAAGTTAACAACTCAATAATAAATGAAGGGAAATATGAAATTTACTATAAAAATTGAAAGGTCCATTGGTCTCATTTTGTAAACTTTTTTCAAGAACTATATTATATTGTTAATTTTATAATAAAAAAATTACATCCAAATATTTTATATATTAAAAAATTATCAACATAAACTAAACTAAAATATATATATTTTATTATTTTACATCATTCAAAATTCAAAATATTTATGTCATATTCAAGTGCTTCAAGTTTTAAAAATTGGATTTGTGTTCTCCATTTTCTTTGTAAAAGTGGCACAATACTAAACTTTCATTCCTTAAATTGTGTATCTAAACAACTTCACTTTCACTTCTTTCATGGACTTATGTGCATATGTGAAAACTATTAAGCCATATTGTTAACACAAAATATTTTGAAATATAGGTAAATCAAATTGTAATGGATCATCATATCCTTCAAAGTATCAAAAGGAAAATAAATTATATTAATTTACATTATTTAAAATTTTAAATATTTATTTCAAGTGCTTCAAGTTAAAAAAGGTTGGATTTGTGTAGACCATTTCTTTTATAAAAGAGTGATATAATACTAAACTTGTATTCCTTAAACAAATTTAGGATAACATATAACGAAACAATTTCACTTATTCCATGAACAGGTGTGCATATGTAAAAACCATTGAGCCAAATTGTTAATAATAAAATGAAAATAAATTAATAAAAAGATACTTCACATGATACTCTCCAATTCCAACCTCACGCCCATTAATTGGGTAGATAAAGAAATTATAGATATAAAAGAAAGATCTTTCTTTATTTTAAAGAAATATAAAAATGGTTGGATGTTGAGATTGCTAAATATACTATCTTAAGAACTTAGAATATATATCTCAAGAAGTAAAAATAGGAAAAATAAAATAAAGTGCAACATATTCATCTAAAACAAACAACAATATATATCAAGAACTAGATCAAGTGGAGCCAGAAGAGAAGATGGAGAAGACCCTAAAAAGAGGATAAAATTGAAAATTTTATGTGTCCAAGGGGGTACTATGAGAAGGCCAAAATTACAAGTAAAGAGACCTCAAGCTCCTCAAAATACATAATAGGAAGTTCAATGAGCTAAAATATAATTGTCTCAAATGGTAACCCTCTTCCATCCTAAATTTCCTTTTTCTTCACCATTCTCACCTTCTCTATACCAAGAACCTAATATTCATAAATCTATATATATATATATATATATATATATATATATATATATATCTTTTCATCCCCACATTGAGATTATACCACCTTGGACAATTCCCTTAAAGCTACTCTTCCACCAATCATTCTCTCAACTATTTTTAGTCCTCAAAAAATTATTTTTTCTTCTCAGTGGTTAAAAGGGGTGGTACTTAAGAATAAAGAGTATAAGGTGATGGACCCTAATTTTGGTGTAGTGGCTAAATTGTTATATTTTACTTCCCCAAAGCCCAAAATATCTTAGATTACTTCTAGATTGATGGTAGATTCCTCCAAAAATTAGTATGTGTAGGTATTTAAACATATTAGTGATAAAGAAGAATAGGAAGTGATTAAGAGTGATTATCAAGTTACTCATGTTGAGTTTGATCCCTCCACTCACAAGGGTGATATTCATAATTTCTATCTCAATTGTAAAATTGGTACAAAGAACAAAAAAAAAAAAAGTGACTACAAAACAACTGGAGGAATAAGTCCAAACCTTGACGCCATGCATCACATATATCATAGATGTATCTAGTCAACCATTGAGTATACCTCCATAAAATTTAGATAATGTAAATATATGTTGATAAAGACACAATAGATAAAACAAGTAAATATCAAGCATATGGGAAAGAATGAGAAGAATGGATTGAAAAAATTATGCTAGATGGTCTATTATGCATTTAAGAAGCAATGAGTTTATACTAGAAAGTTGATAATAAAGTAAAATAATTAAATAATGAGCTTATAGTGGTTAAAAAAAAGACAATTTGCAAGAGCTCATAGCTTGAGTTTTCGAGAAAATTCTAGTAAAAAGCTATGGACCAGAAGGACATGGGAAAGGCTAAGAAATAGGACACCAAAGGTATGACTGTGAAGATCAACAAGATTGGCTACGGTCTAGCCTAATATGAAAGATATTGAAATATCTAATTACTCTCGACAAGAAGAGGATATTTCTATGGATGAGGTAAATTCTATTGATAGTTCTCTTGAACCTTCTCTTTTGTGGTTCAAAGACAACAACCTATTCGATGAGATGAATGCTCCTGACTCTTAACCTAAGACCCCCCATATGAAAAATAAGGATCTCCCTAAAGCCCCCTCATTTACATTATGAACGAGGAATCTCCTAATGTCCCTACCATAGAACAACATAATTGTGAGCATTGTTTGCAAACTACATTGAAGGTAAAGAAGCTAAAATCCAAGTTGGAGGAGATGGAGAAAAGAATGGAAGTCATGATGACATTCTATACCAAAGTCATGCACAGGTCTGCCACCACCCTATCGATCCTACATGGAATGAAACTGAAGAATAAGGGAAAAATGTTGATAGTTTAGAAAATTATGATGATATGTATATGTTACTTTCTAAATACTAGGGATCCCTTGCCCCCTAAGTTGTTTTGTGTTTTCTTCTTGTTTTTTATTATGTTTAAGTTAAATTCCAATACTTTTATATAATATTAATGTGTTGGTTCTGAGCTCTTTTGGTCTAGTTTGTGTATGCTCTTGGGGCTCCTTTTGTATAGGGCTCAAGACCCTTGTTTCCTTTTATTAGAATAAAAAACATGGCTAAAGAGTATTGAATGGAAATAATCATTAATAGAACAATCTTAGAGCTAAAAAAACTATGAAATAGTCTAAAAAAATCAAATCTAATATTATTGTGCATTGCCAAGATTTTGAAGTAGATATGATGAAAGACTTGACAACTTGGTTATAGAATATTTCTAATGTTCAATCAAATAGAATTACACAAATATGATCTTGAAAGAATTATTTAAATTTTTTTAATGTAAATACATTTAAAAAATTATCATCAATGTCGACTATAATATATATAGTTGTCAAAAATATTTTTCCAACTTTCTAGAAAATTAAAAGAGATAATAGAGTTTTTATCAACTTGAAGATTGAGATTTCTTAACACCATCATTCTAGGGTCAAAGCTAATTGCACTAATAAAGCTTCAAAAATATTAGCTAATTGCAAAAATATTTATCAAAAATTCACCATAAATCTTCAGTGAAATAGTCTCTTTCTTTCATAGTAAAACTATTTATAACTACTTTTCATAAATATATATGAAATATAAGTCAACATGTGTATGCTTGATGTTAGGGTTTCTTGAAAACCTATTATTTATTTAGTTTCTTTTATCTTTTGGAATTTTTTGGTGAAAAATACCTCAAAAATTAAATCTTTCTCGCACAAGGGAGCAAGACATAGTTTGAGGCACTGTGTCAACCAACCCATTAAATTGACTCTATTCCTCATGACTAAAAAATCATAAATTATCCTGAAATTCCTTAAGAGCGTAAACTTTGGCTCAAAGAACTCTGTAACACAGGGAAAATTCACAGGTTAAGCAGTACAAGCATAAACTCAAACTAAACCTACACTAACAATAAAGAACAATGGAATATAAAGCATAAACAAAAGAATGATCTCACCAAACCCCTTATGCATTCCATGGATCACCTTCATTGCACTTCTCCATTTCGTTGTTTGTATGATATTTTCCCTCAGATTTCTCTTAAGTATGCAATTATGGCCTCATGATAGTGTTAATAGCAAAACATTGAAGATTTATAAAAGTTGCTTCCAAAACTCATAAGATTTTGGGAGGAGTAATAATGATGAAGGTAAAGCCCATTTATAAAAAATATGATTTTTGAATGACATAGTTTTATTAAAAGATAATTCGACTCGATTAAGATTGAAAGATGTGACATGCATAAGGATTAGGGTTGAATTAGTGTGAGTGATAAAGCATAAAAGGTGGAGATTAAATTAAATAATAATTTAATCTTTAGTGGAAACTGGTTGAGACACGAAAGAATAAAGATTGCATGTAAAGATAAAGATTGAAATAGATAGAAGAATGAGAATAAATTAATTAAATAATTAAAGTTATTTAATTAATAAAGGTTTGCATGTAAAAGATAAGAATAAATCTAGATAACAGGTTGATTAACTCAGAAAGTCTGTTCGTTAAAGATAATCAGATATTAAATCACCAAATAACTAAATGATCAATTTAGATCTAGACATAAGTGATAAATGATTAATTAGATAACAAAGAGATTATCTAATTATAGAGGAATACGGCAAGGATAAACCTTTTATGAATTAAATAATAATTTAATTCAACATTCAAGATTTTAAGATTAAATTAAATAAATAAAGATTTATTTAATTAAATTGAGAAAAGGCTAAGGAATAATTAAATAATTTAAAATGATTATTAAATAATAGAAGATAGATTTAATTAGCGACGTAATTAAATAAATAATATTTATTTAATTAATCAAGGAAGAATAAAGATAAGAATGAATTAATTAAATAATTAAAATTATTTAATTAATAGAGGGCAAATGACTTTAGAAAATAATTAAACAATTAACATTATTTAATTATGAAAATGAAGATTAGAGTTATGATGAAAATTAGAGTTGCAGGCCTAGGACAATTTTCAGTGTCTACACACTCCTATCCAAAATATGAACTACAATGCTCAAACTTTATTAGACAAAGAAGTTTCGAATGACAAAATGTTACACCTTTAAATAAATATTATGAACAGATTATGGAATATATTCAAATTTTTCCTCACAATATCAGTGTACAAGGAACATTTCATTTCAAATTTTCAAAACCCCAAATTTATGTCCATTAAAACCAAAATTCCTTAAATGCTTAAATTTTATCAAATAAATAAGTTTTGAATGGCAACATGATTTTGAATACCTAAAAGAATACATTCAAATTTGCGTCATCAAACCATCAGAACAAGGAATAACTATTTCACTGAGGGAGATTTAAATCCCTAATTTCAAGACCAAGTAAATCAAAAAATTTAAACTGCAAATATGGAAAGGAACCATATGAAGAAGTAACAGAAAATATGATTAAAGCTAAATACCATATTCTTATATATAAGATTAAGTCTTTAGATACAAAAGATGGTCTTTTTAAAACTATTTAACAGGGGTACTTTCCAAAAATGGAAATCTTGCTCTTTTGTACCATTTCACACCACATGAAACCCCGACCCAGGAACAACATGGGGAACATTTTAGTTCAAAGAAATGATTGAATTTATATTTCATTATGTTAATATATTGAATACCAGCGACACTTCCATATAAGGGTTTTTTTGCACGTGTAAAGAGAGACATGTTTCCCAACTGTACAAAAATTGAGGATCACTTGGAAAATGGAGTAAATCCATGGGTAAACAATGATTAATGCCCATTGTGCCAACGAAAGGGAAGGGTGTGAGGTGTGATCCAACGTGGTTTCCACCTAACAAAACCACCAATTACCCCCCAAATTACATAATCTGAATGGGAGTTACCACCCAAAATTTGGTAACACTTACCTATCAAAAAAAACAAAAAAGTTATTAAATATAACTTCTTCAACTGTTGGTGTTGTTATATTTTCTATTGGGCGAGTCATCAAGAAATTACAATGACAAATTTGTTTATCAAGATGTCTTAAATATTTAACTTCCAAATTATAATGTCAAAATGTACGAGTAGATAAATCTAAAATTTACTAGTTCTTATTTATCTAGATATCTCACACTATCATAAGAATAGTGCAATATTCAAAAGAATTCAATGTCATGAAGTCTCATCTAACACTCGGCATTGGCATAGATTAATAAAATATTTTATAATATAAAAAAAAAGTGCTTAGACTAGCCACACAAGACAAACTTATGGTCATCAAATTATGAGTGGTATGAACACAAGATTCATAAAATATCAATCATATTCATACATCCACATTAGAGATTTTAACTAATGTGTTTGAAATCCATGAAGTAAGTTGAAAAACAAGAGTTTTGTTTTACAAGTTCCATTGGTATAAACAATTTCTAACCAATTTATTGGAAACACGTGAAATAAACCACAATATTTCATGTTATATGTGAATGTCTCTTCTCAACAAATTCTAAATATTTGATTGGAAAAAATAAAATGAAACAATACATAAGCTACACTATCCTAGTGCTTCCATTTTTTAGAAAATTCTAACCCTTACAAAGAGAAATTAATTGTCCTTGTATAAGAGATGGAACCTTCATTAGTAAGATTTGATGGCTCAAATTATTTTACAATCAATAGTGCATATTTACAAGATTTTTTTTTTAAGAATTGGAGGCCTCAGTGTGGCATGCAAGGTAAGGACAATCCCATAAAAATTGTAGAGTTGACATTCTAGAGCAACATGAAGGCCATTAGTAGCTAGAGCTTCAACCATACATTGATGGTGAAGTAGAATTCTTCATCATCCACCATGAAACTATAAGAAAATACATTCCTTTGGGATGTGCAATGGCTTTAGGTAGGACAAATATCGTAGGGGCTTATAGGAGTCAAATCTAGTCATTAATGGTGTTTGAGGTGACCTTTGCAACTATTGTATTTATGGAACCAATTGTATACTTTGAAGTCATCACCTCCCTCTAAAATCCTAAAACATCAACAATAAATCTATTAGATTTGGATTTATAACTAAAAAATATAAGTTTCCATAAATATCAAAGCATTCTAGATAATTTACCAGGTTCTAAAGGAGATATAGATTTTGGGACATCACAACATGAGTCCCTTTGTCCATAAATAATTTTTAAGACTTAATTTTTATAATATTCTATCTTAATCTTGTTGATGATTTTGAATTTATCCAAACCTTGTTGGCATTTTGATGATTTTTCTAGGTTGTGAACTTGTTGAGGGATTTTTCATTTTTCTTTATTTCTATTTTCATTTTGAAAATTAGTTGGCACTTCAAAGATTACACAAACTTGTGAACTTATGAACATTGGAAACTTTACACCATTTAGAATTTTGAGCTTAAACTAAACTTTGTTGGGGATTCTATAAGTTTATAATCTTGAGAATCTCCAACCCTTTTTACTAGGCCTTCAATAAGTTATAGAAATTTTAAACCCACCAATGTGGGATCTCTAAATCCGCTTTGTCAATATTCATTATAATCATACTTTAAAAAATTCAACAAAGTATCGAACCAAGATATGAAATTTAAAAAAGTATGTCTAGTAGTCAGGTTAAATTTTGTAATTTTGTGTTGTCTTAGGATTTTTATGTTTTTGATTAGATAAGCAGGGAAGGGCCCTGATCCCATGATTACAACAACAAACAAAAAGGAAACGGAGAGAGGTGGGAAACAACACCACCATCAAACCAAAAAATAACATCAGTATTAGCGTGCAGGCCAACATTTAAAATACTAACCATAGTCCAACCAGTACTAATAAAAAACAATAAATTTTTACCAACATACTTAGAACTACGTAACCCATTAATTAAGTCCACAGTGTCCCAGGTGGTATTTCACCATATCATAGCAATACTAAAAAAAGGTCTGAGATGTTAAAACAAGAGGACAAAAAACTCATAAAAAATAACAGAGCAGCTACCACAAGCCATTAATTGGCTTTCTTTAACTGGTCCCAATACTCGCCCATGAGAGCAATGTATTCTCTCCAATCAGGTCCCTCTGTTTCATCCAGTATCTTCAAGGTATCAGGTTTCCCCTGTTTCTTTAGCTTCCTAGTGATTTTTTTTCTTCGGAAGCAACTCTCACCATTGCCCTCCTCATCAATATGTTAGTTACCTTCATGAGTGTAACTAACGCCTTCTCCATATCTTCAAATTGAACTTGGAAAAAAATTAGCCTACTCTTTAAAAATTCATTGCTTAAGGCCTCAGTTTTGTTCTCCATACCCAAATCACCAATATCCTGAACATTTTCAACCTCATTCTTATCCTCAGATAGCTCAGTTTGCTCATCCTCTTCCTCTTTCTTATCCTCCTCTAAACCATCTTCCCCCATCTCATAAGTCGAGTCCTCAAAGTCCATATCCTTAGAGTCTTCTTGCTCCTGGGCTTCAAAATTTTCATACCCCATGTTCTCCTAACACACAATCATTTTTTGTTTTCCTTTTTTATCCTTCGAGGCTGCTTTAGCCAAGCGGGCCGACCTTCTCCCCCCACTACCACCATTCCCTTCCACTTGCAAAGTTTCTTTCACCTCCTCATTTTGATTCCCTTCCTCAATGATATTAATTGCACCCCTAGTATTTACATCTCTTTTAGGTTTCTTAGCCTTAGGGAGTTCTAGCAACAAAGGAAAATGTTTCCTTTTCTTTGGCATAGCTCTAATGAGCTCAATCTCAAAAATTATTTTTTCCTCACTCTTCTGCGACATCGGAGTTGAGGGGTTTGACACATTGGCCATGGGAGAGTTACTTTTAGCAAGGAAAAGCACCTGCCTAGCAACAATAGCAGGAGGCTAGCGAGGGATAGGTTCCTCAGTCGAGATTTCAACAGCAGGAGGGTTTTCCTCAACAGGTTGTTCCTCAATTTCTTCTTCAAAATTATCAAGGTTCTCATTTCTACCTACTAAAGGGTTGCCATGAGGATTCAAAGCCAGGGCATATTTATACAAGGTTAGCATTAGACCTTGGTGGAGGGGAGGACTTGCACCCTTCTCGATGTTAAGCTACAGGGAGGACAACAGATAGAAAGGAAAATTGATTCTCTCACCATGCCGAAAGTGGTTAAGCAGGGGGAAATGGTATGCATGTACTGACATATACCTACCCTCAAGAGTAAAGTATTGCATGAAAAAAAAGCTAACTAAAGCAAAGGGAGGAGGAAGTTCCAATCTTGCATAGTCATTCTGAAATCTCTTGAGATTCTCCCCTTCATGCAAGAATTTGTCAACGAACTTCTAAATGTTCGCCCCGATTTTCTTTGCAACTTTAAGCCCATTATTTTGCAAACCCGTAGCTTCTGCAAAGAATCTTGTGGTTACCTCATACTTCATCGCACCAATGGTGACGTTGCCTTTCCTCCAGGAGTTGGTAAACTTTGTCGTTAGGTTCTCATTGTATCCTTTTAGGGATTGGAAGAACAAGACCATACCAACATTCTCAAACATTCTCCATAAATCCACATTCTGTTTCAGAGCTTGACAACTTGGAGGCTCGGTTCTCTTCCTTGGTCCTCCCATTTTTCTCCTCTACAAATTCTTTTGCTACGACGGTCTTTTCTTCATAATCACCCACTCTGTCTACTTCTTTCCCAAAACGCAACAGACACTCTTACGCCAAATTACACATAGAGCCAAAGTAGTGATTCAAGAAGTTTCTTATTGAGAAAACTAATGGCACATTTCCCAGTACACAAGTCTCATCATTTTTCTTACAAGAATTTAAATCCTTATTAAATTTCATACCTTTCTCCACTTTAGAAATGTGGGAATAGCTGACACTAGGAAAATCGACACGAATAGAAATGACATCCCTTACCAATTTCATTAACTTCATGTGATTTTTGGTCACCTCCTTAAAAGAAGAATTATTAAAATTACTTCCAGCCAAAATCATTTGATACAACCTCGTACTCCAAATGCCATCATTACACCAAATTCCATCATTACATGGAAAACCACAAGGCACCACTTGGTACTCATTTTTTCTACATAAAACTAACCTTTCATTTTTGCATATGATATTCATTTTTAAATTTTTCATTTAGGATTAAGTCTCTTAAATACTTCGGCATGTTTCCATTAGTCCATTAGGTCCATCCCCTACAACTTAGTGCCACGTTGGTGGCACAGTTAGCAGATTTATTTCCTTCTTTATACACATGTTGCACCCTGCAGTTATTAAAAAACTTCTTAATGACTTGGCATTTATCTATTATATTTTTTAATTCTCATGGTGGCACAACATCTTCATTTAGAATGTCCACAATTAGCTTAGAGTCCCCTTCAATTATGACATTTTTATAAGCCAACTCCTTTAGAGTATTGAAACCCCCTAGAGCGATCATAGCTTCAGCTTTATTATTAGAGAAGACACTCATATTCACTCCAAAAACTCACAATATAGTCACCTTTATGGTTCCTTACCAGACCCCCTGCTCCAGCTTGTCTTGGGTTTCCTTTTGAGCACCCATCAAAGTTACACTTTATCTAATTTTCTTGCGGAGGGCTCCAAACAGTAGCCAATATGTTAAGCATCTTTGACCAATTGAGTTTAGTTAGATCCTTCCTTATTCCCCAATTTTGTTTAATCCTCATTTCTTTGTAATTAGGCCAAGTTTTAGAGAAGTTGTATCTTCCTACCTCAATGTTTTCCTTAATCTGGGTTTTTATAATCAGACTAACCTCCCAGCCACTTCTCTCCACTTCCCTGAATATTCTATTATTCCTTTCCTTCCATAAACCCCAGGTGACAAATGGAGGAACTTGGTTCTAGAGGTCAACAATTACATTATGTGAAAAGGGGCAATTTGACCAACTTTCAATAAAAAGCTTCATTGAATTGGGAAACACCCAATCTGAGGACAACAACAACAACAAGCAGGACCACACTTCCCTCGCAAATTGGCAGTGAAAGAAAATATGAGTAATTGACTCCTCTTCATGTTTACGGAGCGATCACCTATTAACCAATTGGAAACCCCTCCTAACCAGATTGTCAATAGTGAGAATTTTTCCATGAGGCGCAGTCCACCAGAAATAGTTAATTTTAGGAACTAGGTTCTTTAACCACACCCTATCCCAAAAATGGTCTAGGACAACAACCTAAGACTTCACCAATTCTTCATAGGTCTTTTTGACCGAGAAACAACCAGAAGAGCTACCTTTCCAAAGCCACTCATCTTCCCTTTCTCTATCAAACCCCTTAGCCTCCCCAATCAAATTATACAATCTTGTGAGGATTGGGTCCCAATTCACCTATCTTTGGCCTCTCAGATTGTTCCTCCTTAATAAAAAATTGAACTCCTTCCATTTCGTTCCTCCACATCCCAGTTAATATAATCATAAACCTTTTTACCACAGATCTTGTTTAGGCTTAGTTTAAGAGGATTAAGTTCTTCAAAGGAGGACAGAGTTGAATTCTCTATCCAAGGATCCTTCCAGAAATCAGTAATATTTCCATTCCAAATTCTCTTTCTTACCCCCATCTTCAACACATTCCTCAATCTCACCAGATGATTCCATAAAGCTAAACCACTAGGAAGATCAGATAGTGAGAGAAAACAGCCATAATTCTTGTTCCTCAAATATTTTGCTTGGAAAATTTTAACCCACTCTTTAGATCCTTCTAGAAGATTCCAACCAATTTTAGTCATTAAGGATTTGTTAAGCATAGATATTCTTCTTAATCCCAGACCCCCTCTTCTTTTAGGAGTGCACACCTTTGCCTAGTTGACCAGAGACAATCTATTTTTTTCTTTCAATTCCTTACCATAAAAATTTTCTCTGGATCTATCTTTTCCCCAATAGAGGTTGGGATTTTGAAAAGGGATAGATAGTAAACAAGGATATTCTGAAGAGAGCCTTTAAGGAGTTGAACTTTTCCCGCCAAGCTAAGAAGCTTCCCCTTCCAACCAGCCAGTTTGTTTTGGATCCTTTCTATCAGTTGATTCCAGTAATTATTTTCCAACTTCTTAGAGATCAAAGGAAGGCCCAGATAGGCATTAGGTAAAGCAGCTTCCTGACTTCCCAATATTTTTATCACTCTATCCTTAATCTGTTGGTCAGTATTAAAGAAGTAAAATTTGTTTTTTTCATAGTTTATGCACTGGCCAGAAACAACAACATAGTCGTTGAGAACCTATTTCCAAAGACTTGCTTCCCCCACCGAGGCTTCCCCAAACATTAGAGTATCATCAACAAACTGTTGATGGGAATCAGGCATGGGAGATGAGGAAACTTTAACACCTTTGAGAGATTTTGAGTCCAATTTTTGAATATTCCTTCCAAGAACAGCTTGAACAACAATAATAAAAAGGTAGGGAGAAAGGGGCCTAAGCCCCATGACCACAGGAGAAAAAACCTTGGGGGACTCCATTTACCAACACAGAACACATGGGGGAATTAACACAAGCAGAGATCATCTTTAGGAATCTTCCTTCTATCCAAAACTTCTTAAGAACAACGAAAAGGAAAGGCTAGGAAACCCTATCATAGGCTTTAGAAATGTCAAATTTGAAGGCCATCCTAGGATTTTTAGAGTGGTCCATTGAATGAATAATTTCATGGGTAGAAATAACAGCATCAAGAATATTTCTACCTTGGAAAAAACATTTTTGGTTTGAGGCAATCATTTTTCCAAGCACTGGTTTGAGTCTTAACACCAAAATTTTGGAGAAAATTTTATAGACTGTGTTGCAGAGACTAATAGGTCTATAATCTTTCATGGCTAAGGCATCAACAAATTTGGGGATAAGAGCTATGAAAGTAGCATTCAACTGATTCAACAACCTTCCTGACCTAAAGAAATCCCTAGCAACATTAAAAAGATCAATTTTAATGTCCCAGTAGGTTTGGAAAAAGGAAAGAGGGAACCCATCAGGGCCAGAAGCTTTAAAAGCTCCAAAAGAAAACACTGCCTTTTTGACTTCTTCCATATATACAACATTAGTCATCATCTTTAAGTCAATATCAGAAATTACAATAGGGATCACTTCAAGAAAGTCACATTTACCTGAAGGGCATTGCCAGGAGGTATATGATAGGTAGAGAAGAAGTTCACTGCTTCCCGAGCAATGTATTTCTCATTGGTCGCAATAGAGCCATCCTCTTTCACAAGCGATCTAATTTTGTTTCTACTTCTGTGTTTCAATGTGGATTGGTGAAAGAATTTAGTGTTCCTTCCCCTTTTGTTAGCCATTGGACCCTAAATTTTTTTTTTCCAGTAGATTTCCTCCTTTTTGTTTATCTTATACCATTGGGATCTTAGGTCTCTTTCCTTAGCACATATCTCTTTGTCCACTTGCCTAGCCTCCATAATACCCTAAACCTCTTTTATACTTTTTCCTAGGGTGTTCTTTATTTCAAATATGTTTCCAAAAGTCACCTAATTCCACCCTTTCACTTTTTGCTTTATTCTGCTTAGCTTTTCCACTAGGCAATACATAGGTGTGAAAATTATAGGTTCCTCCCACCAAGTTTTAACTAGAGTAGAAAATTTTGGGTGGAGACTCCACATAGCTTTGAATCTGAAAGGGAAAGGTCCCCTCTTATGGTCCACATTTCTTTTAAGCACCAAGGCATTATGATCAAAACTAGACCTAGGAAGAGCTGAAAGAGAAAGGAATTGAGATATATTCCAATTAGCAGAGATCAAAAACCGATCCAATTTGACTTGAATTAGATGGTTTCCATTCCTTCTGTTAGACCAAGTGCACTTCATTCCTTGGAGGGGGATATCAATAAGAACTTCTGAATTAAATAACTTAGTTAGCTCCATCATACTATCAGAATAATCGTCCATCCCTCCTGACTTTTCTGAAGGAAGGAGAGGAGAGGAGAATTGAAGTCCCCTCCAAGCATCCAATTTTCATCTTTCCTAATAGAAATAACATCACTTATCTATTCCCAAAGCAGAACTCTATCCTTGCTTGAATTCAGAGCATAAATGTTTATAAGATTCCATTTCTCTTGAGAAACAATGTCTTCAAGGGTAATCAAAAGACTGTTCTTACAAGCTGAGCATAGAGTGCCTTTCAGTAGAGGGATTACAAAGGGTAGCAATACCACTTGAAGATCCTTCTACCTCACTAACAAAATAATTAGCTCCGAGCCAAATACTCAAAATATTTTTATCAAAAGTATCTTTCTTCATTTTCGTTTCCTATAGAAGGAGAACATCCACTTTATTGTCAAGAATACAAGATTTCACCAAAAACTGTTTATACAGGCTATTGAGGCCCCTTATGTTCTAGGAGAGGTACTTCATTGATAAGTCAACACCACCTTCACCCCAAAGCAGTAGATAAGGCTACTTCTTCTTTGGCTTCGATCTTGCGATCGAGTCCAGGGTTCTCTATTTTCCAGTTGCCACATCCCTCACAACATCTTTAGTTCTGGAATCCTTTTGGGAGGGTCTTCCCATCTTATTTCCCCCTCCCACATCCAGTTTCTTTTTCTTTTTGGATTTTTTTTGAGCTTGGGACCATCCCTCTTCATCCTCCTTATTACTATACCCTTGAGGGAAGCCAAGAAGAGCCAATGAGTCACTTAGGTTTCTTGCTCCAATTTGGGATAAGGACTTCATGTCCTCCAGAGATAGGTCTGTATCAGCCAGAACATACTCACCTTCTTCAAGTTCTTCACCAGCACCATGAGTCTGAACCTTCACCCTGTGAGCCAACACATTTTTCTCCATCTAGGAATCCCCAACTTGAACATTCTCCATATTTGCATTTTTCCCTCCTGTATTCTCCATTGTGGGAAATCCCATAGTTGGAAGGAAAGAAGCAGGGGCAGCCACTTCAAGATTCGGGCAGACCAAGTCGTTTGCTTCAACAAGAGGATCAGAAAAATATTTCAAGTCCATATCTGAATTATCCTTCAGGAGGGAAACATACACCTCCTGAGCTGGAAATGGAGTAGGTTGCGCACCATAAGCCATTTCATTAACATAGTTGTCTTCAACAAAAAATTCCTTAGCCTTTGAGCCCTCACCAGATTTAATCCCACAAGAATCTATTAGATGGCCAAACTTCTTGCACTGCTAGAAAAAGAGACGAGCATTTTTGTACTATAGGGGTTGAGTCCAGTTACCAAACTTAGACTTAATTAGGATTGAGGAAGGAAGGACCATATTCACTGCCACATTTACACAAATACGAGCATACACTAGTCTAGATCTCTCCTGAGTTATCTTATCTATAGCTAAAAGACTCCCAAAGGAGTTGGCTATGCCCTTTAAGATTCCCTTCTCCCAAAATTCCAAAGGGAGGCCTAGAAGGTGAACCCAAGTGGGAGTCAAAGCCCCCAAGTCAGCCAATGAGTCAAAACCCAGTTTCCATTTGCAAAGGGAAATATTTTTTTTAAATCTCGAGTCAAAAGCCCAGGGACCACTAGTTAAGACCTTTAGCATGTCTTCATATACCACAAAGGAAAAAAGAAAAATACCTCTAGGCATAACATTTATGGTGACGTTGCCTTTCAGATTCCAAGTGGAAGCAGCCCATTGTCGAACCAGTTCAATATTTGGCCTGTACACCAAAAAATTTCCAACAAGTGCCATTTTGAGGTTATCCATCGCCTTCAGCATCATAACCTTAGAGATATCTACTTCCTAGCCAGTCACCAAGCAGGAAGTAGATTTCAATAACTTTTTACTTGAAGCTGGCGAGTCAGACCCCACCAGTTTGTCGACAGAGGAAGTAAATGCTTCCTCTGAGAAGAAAGAATTAGGCCCAAAAGATGGTGAAATGGGTGACTTCCTAGAGATTCTCTTTGTCTTTTCCCTAGAGGAAAGGATTGAAGTACAAGGAGGGGACGTCATATTGGGAACAACCAGACTGGCCACTGCCACTGTAGGCACCATGCCAGGTAAGAGGATAGCATTATTGGAATGGGGAGCCTTCCCGGGCCCCCCTCCCGACTGACCCATGAAGCAGTCAAATCACAATAGTGGTCAAAAATTCAAAAAAATAGCCAAAGCGGGAAATGTCATAGCAGAGTAGAGTCGAGTTCCAATATTTTTTTCATTAGGATTTTTATGTTTAATTCTAACTCTTGTGAGATTTATTCAAAGTTCCAAAACTTTGGATGATAAGCATTGAAATGTACTTCAATCCATTGAATCTCACAACTTCATAAGTTTTGATTTTTGTAAATATTTCACTAAGATTCACCCTTTATGTGGGGATATTAATGTGTTCTAGACTTTAAGATGTTTTGAAAAATATTTCGATTAGTCCAAGGAAAATATTTGAGCCCACAAACAAATACAAAAAACCACCTTCTACCACAAACTTGAAGACTTTGTAGGAGTAGATCAAATTCTATAAATATTAAAATAGTAAGAATTGTTCATATACACATTGAGATCCTACAAAAATAATATTGACAAGGATATAGACATTTTAACCAATAAAGGGAAGGTTTGCAAGAAAGGTTAGGAAATTTAGAGGTTTGAACAACAAGTTTAAAAGATTGATAGTGCCTCATAAGTCTGCAATCCTACAAATGAGTATTTTTTTAAATATATGGCAATTGACCCAAACCACTTGCAAAAAAAATCAATTTGGAATGCATTAAACTTATCCACAATTTCACTTTGAAGAACAACCACTAATACCAAGGGTAGGAAAAAAAACACCAAGGGAACAAAAACCAAACCAAAATTTATAAAAAACAAAAAAAGGGATCCACACTTTTCCAAGAGAAATATGGGCCAACAATACCTACTCCCAAAGACCCCCCATACCGTAGTCAAAAGTATCTTCATAATGAAAATTGAATCAAATTATATAAACAATAAATTGAAACAACGAAAAAAAGAGAAGGGCCGCCAAAGATATTTCACAAAAACCAAAAGATCCTAAAGTTTGAGCATCATGGGGTCATAACAAAAAAGGGATGGAACATTTAGCAAGAAAAAAATTGTGCCAAATATACTGGGTAGTTTTATTTTCAAAAGACTACTTTGAAACCAATTCAATACATTGTGGTACACCAAATGCTTACCATACCACCACATCCAAAATTCAAAATGTAAGTAGTTTGGCATGAGAAAAAAGGCATCTAATGTGACACTAGTTGACCACATGTTTATTTCTATCATGAAGGAATATCAAGAAGAGATACACAATAGATAAACTCTTGGCTAATAATTTTCCTAGGTCCTTGAAAGATATAGCCTTGGAATGGTTTTGATCATTACTGAATAACTCAATCCACTCATTTAATGAGCTTGTTAATGTTATTCTCAACCATTTCCAAGTGCAAATTGGTCCTAAGATGGACTTACCTAATTTAATACAATGTAAAAAAAATGCAGATGAAAAGGTCACTGATTTTATAACATGTTATCAATTGCTTTAATAATCACAAATCAACAATAAACTTCCCAATGTTGATCTTCAAATATTTTTCATTGAAAAATTACAAGAAAATATCCAAGATAAGCTTGGGATGATGAAATTTCCCTCCTTTACACACTTATATGCATTTCTTCGTGATTATCATAACTCACTTAATCAACACATAGGAAAAACTGCTTCAACTCATCCTGAAAAATTCGAACCTATGCATCATAACAATTTTCAATTATTTAAGAAACAAAGCAAAGGCTTTATACAGATAAATCAACCTCAAACAACCCACCATTTTGAACCTCAAGTGTCTGCCATAAAAGCAACAACTTCATACCAATTTTTGGATAAGAATAGGCAATTCACCTTGCTACCCGATACCCTCCATTTGATTATGTTGCAACTCTTGATAAAGAACTTAATCACCTTACCTCCTGTTAGGCCTCTTGATACCACTAATCCTTTACCTCCAAACTATAATCCAAATGTTTTTTTCCAATATCACTGACAATTTGGACATGGTACAAAATTATGCATGCATCTTAAACATATAATGCAAGACCTCATTAATTCTAATCACATCTAGTTGGGTGGTGTTAATGATCAAGGAAATAAATATGTCACCCCACCCAACCAAAATTTGTAAATATTTACTAATCCAATGCCAAACCATTTCATCTCTTTTGTGAAAGCTAGTGATAACAAGAATGATGTGATGAATGTTGACAAAATACAAGAAATAATTGATAGTGATAAGAGTGATAATGAAGATGTTCTAAATTCCATGATTGGATTCATTGGCATTCAACCTCATAAGGACCAAACCAACTTTTCTCTTGACATTACTTTCTCAAATAGTGATATAATTAAACATGCACTCGATGGCCCTCTTTACATAGCTGAAAGAATCAATGACAAGCCTACAAATAGGATATTGATTGATCCCGTATGTGTAGAGAATGTGATCCCTGAGGAATTATTATTTGTGCACGAATGCTACCAGGATTCTTATGAACAATCGAAAGCATGGATCAAAATACATGATGGTTTTGCTCGCCCTACGATAGGTTTGATCACTCGTCCATTAAAGTTTGTACCAAAGAAATTAAATGTATCATTCTCCATCATCTCGACATCAGATCAATGTCATGTGAAGTTAGGCTATCCATGGCTATGATCCATGGATCTTTCATCACGTCGATCATTCACAAGTGCTTGAAATTTCTATTTGGAAATCAAATTTTTACAATGCATCATAGAGGATTTAATCCTTTGTCTTCCCATGGGAACTTTTCATTGGATTTCTTTTAGCCCAGACCTACGGAACCTATTACACCTCATGAGGATTTCTTCTTTAAATCATATCAAAAGTTCAAAGCCAAGCATATAGCAAAGTTATCCCTTTCCAATATCCCACCTAAAACTAAAAAATCTATAGTTGTTCCTCCCACTCCAATTGTTGTGGATGAACCTATGCTTGAAAAAAAAGATCTCCCAAATAATCAAACAAAGTATAATGCTATTTTGCCACCTATATCCTACAAGAGACAAAGAGATAACCATACAATTCCCTTTGTGCCTCCCAAAACCAAAAAAGTTTATAAACCTAAAGAGAAAGTGGTTTCACAACCCTCAAAGGTCCCTTTCATTCCTCACTTAAGGGAAGAAAAGAGACTGATGGTTGACAAACCTACTTCTCCTTCATCACAAATTGAAAACTGTGCAAGAAGAAATTGAAATGCTAAAGAGTGTAGGTGTAGATGACATGCTATTTCTCGTTAATTAGAAGAAAAGACTAAACCTACTCAAATGAAGCATGATGATTCTCCACCTTCGCCACAACATGAAAATTCTAAACCACAACAAAAACTAGAACATGCAATGGACATTGTCATTACACCTTCTGCTATGATTAACTTGAATGATGATGATGAGATCACTAAAATCGATGAAGAAGTGCATAATGAATTGAATTTTCTATTTTCCACTCCTATGAATTTAGATTGGCAATCATGATGATCCTCCTAAAATGAGTGACCCACCACATGTTGAACCTAGTAATTGTCCTAGTATGGCACTTTTCATTGCCCCTTTGGCTAGCTATCCACCTTCTGTATATGATGAACAAGATTGGGATGTGGACGACTTGCTTTAGGTTGGCTCGCATTTGATATACTATCTTTTCTTTTCATATTCTTTGTGATTGCATGTATGTAATGTGATCCCCTGTATCATGTTGCTTGGTGTGTCTTTATGTTTGTGAGTTTTCTTTAGATGACCTTTGTTACCCCATTGGTGCAAGGATACAAAGGAAGTGAATCTGTCGTGACATTCTTCTATTTGTATCTCCTTTCTTCTATTTTTCGTGAACTTTGTCTTTTCTTTTGTCTTATGTTTTCCTTTTGGGGACAATGCAAGGTGTTGAGACATTTAGGTCTCTTCCATGTTGACCCAAATGTTTTTATTTGTTTTCTCTCTCTATGTGTCATTCCTCCTTTGTGTCTGTTGTTCCACAAAGTATTTAGGGAATGATGACAGTTTCAAGCTCTATTATATTATTGTAGGAAAGACATGCACCAGACCTAAATCCGTGGATCCCTTATGTACATTATCTTTTTGGATTTCATGTGGGGGCAACCCTTCTTCATGGTGTAACTTATTTGGAAAAATGTCATTGGCATAGGTATTTCCAAATAAGCTTTGATGGCCCTTTTATCAATTGGAATTTATCATTTTCTACTTTAAAGTAATTTCTCACAACATGGTGTTTAGAAATTTCTTTAAAGTGGGGGCATACATTGACACTATTTCATTTTGGCATTGACATTTTGATATTTTTTCTTCACTTTGTTCATAGAAGTTGAACTTAGTGTAGCATTGGCATAGCACATTGATCATTTTGTGCTACCTTATCAAAGTTATTAGGCAGTATAAATTTTGGTATGGTTGACATATGGACACACAACTTGTAGACCTAATGTATGTTTTCTCATCTGCCACCCTTTTATGGGTACACCCATTGTAGACCTGGTGTGTGTTTCTCATTTTTCCTTGGGGCTCACTTAATGTATACTAGATTTCACTAGCCCTTGTGAGTTATTTTTTGGACAAATAGTTTAGGCTTCATCCATCCCTTTTGGACAAACAGTCGAGGCTTCATTCACCCTTTTCTTTTTTTCCTTTTTGCATTATCTTTGACATTGTATGCCTGTGTATCTTGTCTTGTTGCACATCTTACATATATTGTGTGTCCCTTTGTCCATATGTTGGTTTTACATGGGATCTTAGATCCTAGGGGCTTGGCCACCTCCTTGATCCATGTCATCCTATCTCTCCAACATTTGTACACTTGGACCCCTCTTGAAGCATATTTGTCTACTTTAGTGTGACTCTGAGCGTAAGTTCATACTCACACTAAAGTAGGGGCTAAATGTAGTGTAGGAAACTGTATACCTTTATAATTTCACACTATGTTTGGGTCCCTTAATTTATTGGACCTAATTAAGCTTATAATTTGCTAAATTATGCATTCCAAAGCCTTATTTTTCCTATTTTCTAAAAGGAGAACTGACATTAAATAAATGCATTTAATGTTTTAATCACCATGGAATATGTGTGTCTTGGAGTTATAGGCAAAGACCCATTCTCCCATGGGTGAATGGGTCCCCTTTAAGTGCCAAGACCCATTTTAAAATATGTTTTTGGTGGTATTTTATTGATTTAAATTCAACTTACAATTATCAGCTTTTGGAATCTAATTTTTGAGAAATTAGATAAACACCTATAAATACATATTCTTTTTATCAATTCAAATCTAAGCAACATGATTTAAAAAGCATTAAGGAAAAATTCAAGAGAATATTATTGTCAAGAGCACTTAAGAGCAGATTTATCAATCATTTATTGCAGCAATCAAGGTCCTAACATCATGTTCAAGCTTATGTGTGTTCATGTCATCTTGTGAAGGCTAGTACATATTCTTGATCCTAAAGCATCGAAGCATGTGTCCAATCCATCAAGAAAAGAAAGATTAGATTCCTTGGAGAGATGTGTTTGTCTCCAGTCCTCTAAGGGAAGCCATTGAAGGGTTGGTGAGTTGTAGCAAGCATTGTTCATTCATCATTTCCTTCTCCATTTTCATTATCTTTCTATCAAGGTTTAATTACCAAACTTGGGGTTTGACTAAGGAAAACCCATGTTCAAACAAAATAAATTTTGTCTTTGTGTATGTGTAGATTATAGATTGAAGAAGGATTGAAGAAATCTCAAAGGAGTAATTTTACATTGTTGCACAAGTTTTCATCATTTTTGTCAAGCCATAGAAACTAAGTTGTAGACTTTATTTTTGTCTTTCCAATAGTGGGACCTGTGTCAAACATAAGCGAAGATCCAACATTAAAGGGTTGTCAAAAGTGTTTTCAAAAGCCCTAACCAAGACCCATTTTCCCAAGGGTGAACCAATCCTTCAACGGGTCTCAAAAACCAATTTCTAGTGACAGGTACATTTGTCCAGACCCTTCTCAAATCTTCCTGCAAACTGTCATTTTAGTTTTTGTACTTCTGAGAATTTGCATTTTATGTGTTAAGTCTTATTGTACAATTAGTTTGAGTGTTCCAAATCTTACCTACTATCCTAAGGACTAAGATCCAAGTCTGATTGATTCACCATTGAGGTTGAAAGTCAATATTTACACTTTGTGATCTCTTTTCGAATGAAATTCCCTTAGGGAAAGACAACTATTAAGATCCCCATAAGTTCTACACAAATATAAACCTTATTGTTGGGAATCCTCTTTCCCCACATTTCATGAGTATAGATTATGCTATAATCCCTCACCAAAGTTCTCGGTTTCAAAGGTGATGCCTATGATTTAGCAAAGATTTGTGCATTGTTTAAGCAGTGTGGTCCCCATAATCCTCCCACAAAAAAAAACAAAAAATAAATATGTTTTATTGTAAAATAAAATGATGGGGCCCTATCTAGTACTGTGATGCATGCACTTACAACACACTCTAGCCTCAAAACATGCCATATAGATTACAACCCAAACATGAATCCAATGTGGCTTTTCTGACTTGGATGGAGTAGTAATTTTCATGGATAATTTTGTCCAAAATAAAAGAGAAAACTATAGATACAAAAACAACTCAATATCTTTATACCCAGTATTCATAGTATAGTGGCAACTTCTACCACACATAATATTTTGTAAAACCCTAGCTACAAAAGTTTAGGTATTAGGGGAATCAATATTCATTTCAAAGAAAAATTTAAAGACTCTACACCTAGACCCTTTATAAACTTTAATTTAAATTTAAATTCCACATATGAGGATTAAACATCTCCAGAAGTTCATATTTGAGTGGTTTATAGACCCTAATATATCTAGCCACTTGGAGAAATTATTTCATATCTAGTGAATTGGGATGGACCTCAAAATCCTTATGGATTCTAGTTGATTGCGCACTACCATGTTTACAGAATTAAATTTTTGAAATCCATGAAATTAGAATCAATTGTTAATTTCAATTTAGTAGCTCACTTGTGTTCAAAATGTCATAGCTTTCAAGTTTGATTCTCTCGCATATACCATTAGATCTCTTCACTACCAAGTTAAAATCATGGATTGAAAGAACCTATGAAGTGGTATGTAGTATCCATGTGTACCCATCCATGGAAAATATTATTTTTAACTTTTTAGATTTCATGCGCTTTGATGAAGCTCATTCCCTTTTAGAGTGTCCTAAAGTGGTTATCAAGAGCAAATGACCATAGTGCTTGAGCATCATTTCCTTGACTCCATCCATACTCTTTCATTTTTAAAAATATTTCATTTTCTATAGTATATATGTAAACTAACATATGCTTTTTAAGGTTTTAGTCCAAAGAGATTATTGAACAACCTTAAAAATATTTCAAGTCAAATTTTTATCATCCACTTTGAAATCAAATTTTACATGTGACTAATCTAGTCAATTAGATTATATCTACTTCCCCGCCTCTAGGGAGTTTGTAGATTGGTTTAAAAGCAATTAAACTTGATAGAGCTTGCTACATGTCTACTCTTGATGAACCCTCAAGCCACATTTCATGCCTCTACCATGCCATAGTCAAACTTGAATTTACACAACTACCACATTATAATTGCATACTTAAGGTTTAAATACCACAAAACTAAGAACACTTGCTAAGTGTTATTGCATAAGGTTTTGGGGGTTTTGATGAGAACACAAGCATGATTCAAAGAAAAATTTAGGCATAAATCCCTCTCTAGAATCTATTTAATGAAACTCTTAGTCCACCAAACCCAAATCCCACAAACTTCAACTTAATATTTTAGACTTCAAATGTTCATCAAACTCAATTATATAGGGAAAAATAGGTCCAAAATAAGTAAGAACATAAAAGTCCTTATAGAATTCACTTAATAAAAGTTTGTCTATGAAGGATAGTTTGCTTGTTTTATCACAGTCGACGATTTTAATGTTTTAAGTCTACAAATTCCTTTCAAATACAATACATTTACATTAGGTTATAACTTGTCCATGTGTTCAATTGCATTTTTTATGCGTTCTTTGTGGCCTTGGATGATTAGGTCAATCTTGATTAAGTTGCCTTCTCATGTCCAACTTTTTCAATCTTGGTGGTATGAGGAGATTGTTGGATGGCCATAGAAGCATCTTATGTCTAATTTTAAGTTAACTTAGCCTCCAAGATATTAAATTCGTGAATTTGTAAACTATATTAGTCATAGATTCATTTGATAAATTGACTTGTATTTTCTTCATGTCTAGGGAAACTCACATATTGGCCAAACGGTCAATAAAACTTACACAAAACTTGCCACATGTCTACTTTTGATTCCCTAAGGCCATATTCCATGTCATTACCAAGTCACATGTCAAACATCCATTTGCTTGAGTACCATCCTATAATCATGGGACTTGAGAGTATAAATACCATCAACCAAAGGCCACTTGCTAAGTTATTTTCCATAAGTTTTTTGGGGTTTGCTAGGAACATGGGCATAAAGCAAGATGATCTTCATATGGAAAGCCCCCTCTAGAATTCAATAAATGAAACTTTTAGCGACATCAAATGTGGGTGCCACAAACTTCAAATTGATATTTTAGACTACAAACATCAATTTCGTAGTTACAAGGCAACTTATGTCTAGAAAAAATAAGTTAGGTGAATATTGGCCATAAAAAGCCTCATAAATTTTACCTATTAAAAATTCATTTCAAGCATGGAAGGATTTGGATGTTTGTAGACCTAGACTTTACATCAATGAATCTTATTAGATTGTTTGCATACAATGATGTCTAGCATGTTCTTTGGTAGACTTGAGCTCCCAAATATAGCATAGCACATCATAGTTTCAAGTCCACGATAGCATGTTTTTTTAATATCTAAACAAATAGCATTTTTTTTAATATCTAAACACTAATGGACCCAAAATTTTATGCAAAGAAATTTGGTGAGTAGTCAATGTGAAGTTCAAGTCTAAAATAAGAATAAGTTGATGTTAGACACATAATACTTTAGATCAACTTCCATTAATCCTTCAAATCAATCTACTAAGATCATATTATTAATAATGTACCTCTTAGATTATGTATCACATTCAAACATTAAATAAAATATTTATATTACTTTAAATTTTTAAAATTACTTGACACAATTGGTAGTTATAAGTTTGGGTGTAGCCCCATAAATGGCTTCCATATATATAAAAAAATTTCCCATTCCATCGGGTGGTGAGCAATTATCTAACTAACTAATGACTACTATTTTTAGCTTGAAAATATGTCATTGTATTATGTGACAAGTATTTCATTCAGTGCCACCAAAGTAATTTGGCAACTTCACAGCCACGCGTTTTTTAGCACCCAACTTCATTGATTTCTCAGAAGGATAAGACCAAAACCCAATAAAATTGACGGCTGCTTTCCCGTATTAAAACTTGTTAACTCTAGTTAGGTTTCGTATATGAGATAAAACTTCTCTCATTGGAAATCTTTTTTAATCACTCACTCTGCATCTGAATTTAAATTTTTGATGTAAAATTGAATCTATTTGAATTTGGGAATTCTATTTTTTTAAATTTTTTTTTTCATTTTTAATATTTTTTTAAGTTTATTTAGAAGTTGGGAATATTCCTAGAAGTTTCTAGTATAAATGTTATTTTATCTCTAGTTGTCACATGACATAGGATCAAGACACTTTTCATCATCCTAATTAGTCCTATCTTTTGGTCTTGCCTATATAAACAATGCAGCATATGTACATTTTATAAGAAATGAGGTTTTAATCATAATCCATTTTGCACCATAATCAAGCAATATTTTTCTCTTACTGCTCTCTCATGGAAGGTAATCGTTGGTGTTGCAGATGATCTTGGGAGCTTTAGTCCATTGGCGACTCTAACACATATAAAGTACTCAAAACCCTAGAATAATACATGCAAATATAAATATTTTAACAGTATATTTTTGAAGGAAATAATTTTTGATTTACCACCCAACAGTGAGTTGAGTACAATGCTCACATTTATTTTATTTTTAATTTTTTGCATGATAATTTGGGTTCTTTCAATTTTAACAATTCATTTAAGCATTTTCTTACTATTGATTAGCTTTAGAGATCTCCAATCAACACTAGATTTGTGCATGTGTAGGTTTGGATTTCTAATGTGAGTAATCAAATTGATTATTGCGAATTGAATAATATGTAAGATTGTAAGTTTTTTGTAATTTACTTTCAAGCATAAGGTTTATTTTCAAAACAAAAAAATAGATTAATCGTTGAGACAATGATGTGTATAGTTTGAATATACTACACAATCCTTTGAGTAGAATATAAGAGTGATATAAGAAAAGGATAAAGATCACTTTGTTTTGAATGTATTATTTTTAGGATAATAATGATTTTTTTTGTTTTATTTGATGATTATGAAATATTTTTTTTCTCAAAATATTAGTTGTACAATCTCAAAACTTTTTTAAATCATAATTTTTTTTCTAGTAATGGACAAGGAAGTTGAAATGTTTTGATTTATTAGTAATTTTCAATAATTGAATGATATTTTTTATTAGATGATTAGATACTTTCAACTCCATTTTATATCAATGGTTTAATAATCCTCTGGTATGAAGGCTCTTGAAGAAAAATCTTTCGAAATTAATTTTCATGATAGAGTTTTGAAATACCCATTTCCAATTTATTATAGATATTTTATTATTATTTACTTTGTTAGTTTTGGTAGTAAAAATTTATTGCACTCAAGTGAAACATGTCATTTCATAACATTGTTTCATCCCCATTTGGATAATCCTATCTAATAGTGGTATGAAAATGGAGGTTATCTTTCATGGCATTTGTATCATTTTGTTTTACAATGAAATGGTAGAAATTAAAGATCATGATTGTGAAATAATTTAATATCATCATGTTGGCTAAAATAATGCATTTTAAATTGTATAATTGTGTATTCAAATGGAAAGATTTTAGTTATTTTAGATTTTCTTATAATTATATAAAAGAAAATATATATTGTTGAAAATTTTCTCTCCTACTAGTTGTAATAGCCAAATATCTTTAGGGATTTCTATTAAACATAATTAAAGAAATTGTATTGATATGAATTTCCTTACCAAGATATATTTTTTACTCATCTAAGAAAAATGAATAAATGGTTTTCATATCATAATTGAGATTATATTTTGTTATTTTTTTAGTATTAAGATTACTTTTCATTGGTTATTTTCTACCCTTTAGGCATTTTAGTTCTTGAATGAATTTTTAAAGACAAAGAATGAATGATAGATTTTTTTTGAATTATGTTTCTATGTCATCATTCTAATGTTACATTTTGATGTCTCTATACATTAAAAATAAATTTCTCTTTCTTGAAAAGAATGATAATACAATTATTTTCTTTGGTTTAGAAGTTTTATTTTTATTCAATTATTTTAGCATATTAGGTTGGAGTCAAAGACAATAAACCTATTAGGAATGGACCTTGGGGAGCATAGAATAATAGGTCTAATTATGGTAATAAAAGAATTTCTAATGTTAATCATTGAGTTCTAAGAGGCATTTGCATAATTTGAGGTGGAAGATATATGTATAATTTTGGAAATAGGGGTCAAGGTAGAAATGAGAAAAATTTAATTGATGTGAATGCTCAAAATCCTAAGTTTTGAACTAACCTTGACCTTGACACTTATGTTGAATTTAATTAGCCCATTTTTAATCAACCAAAACCTTAATTACCTCATAATATTGGTCATAATCAGTTTCAAAATACCATTGTAGATCATCTTGCTCACACAATCTCCTGTTCTTAAAAATCAAGTCACTCCCATCCTCACAACTTAGTTGTTGCCCAAAATATTTCTCATGATCTCCAAAAGTTTGATCAGCCTTCTAATCTCTCCTATGATCATAAAAATTTTGCTCACCCTTTTTATCCTCCACTAGCCTGCTCTTCTTCCCATCCCCAACATATCTTCACAAGCTACCCCATCCACTTATAAGCATGTAAAATCCTCTTCCACTCCACATATATTGACATAGGTACTTAAAAAAGGTCAAATTAGAGATGCATAATAATGGATTTTTTACTTACACATTTAAGCTACCTCAAACCCCATATGAGTATACAAAATTTACCAAAAGTACTAATAATTTTCTACTAGATCTTACTTAGGAAGATGGAAAATGTTTTCTTTGAATGTTGATGGTTGTATCTATGTAGTTTTCATTGGACATTGAATATTTTTATTTTATGGCATGTATATTTTGGATATATGCTACACATTATGCACTTTTGTTTGATGATATTTTGAGTTGTGTAAATGTTCTAGTCTTTATATGAATTTTGATATTAATTAAAGTAATATGACATGGTTGGAATTATTTTTGGGAAATTCATGTATAAGTGGGGTTTTCTAAGTTTTTCATTTATTTTTAGATTATTATGCTATTCTAAAGGATTATAATATTTTATAATGGCAACTAATGATTCATATTTCAAATCATTCTTCATGTTGTAAATATTTTATTCAATGAACGACATACTCATTTTGAAATATTTTTTCAATTGAATCAATGTAAAATTTCTATATGATCTCTAAAAATTATATAATATTTATAGTATTTATTGTTATCTCATTTTAAATAATTTTGTATGCTTAAATTTATACTAAATATACTTTGCATGTAGGTTATTCTCATCCTATTGAAGGAATATTTAGTCAATAAGTGCTTCTTTATTAGAGTGAGGTTATATAATAGATTAGCAATTTATTATTTTATCATTTATTTCCATGTATTCATTTCAATTAAATTATCATTTTTAACATATTGTTGATACATTGCAGTGATCATACTATAGGTCTAACATTATATTTATGTTTTTTTTGATGAAGAGACAGTTATCTATATTAATTTAAAGATAAAATACATATTTACAAAAAAAGATGGGTGATAAGAAGGCACACCCTGAGAGTCACATGGGAAACGCCCAGAAAACCACAAAACTAGCATGGGCCTAGAAAACCACAAAATTATATTTATGTTTTGACTTATAAAAGAGGTGATATTCATAATAGGTCATTATATTCAAGTCAATCATATTTTAGATTTTGATGTTTTCTTTATACTTGACTTGCAAGATGATTTATCTCTTTAATAAGTCATCTCTTCACAAGTTGATCAAAAAATAGTTTATCATTTACCTTTTTTTGTCTAAATTTTGTTATTCCTTTATACTATTTTCATATATGATACAATAGCTGAAAACAATATATTAAGTTATTCTAGTCTTGGTTGTGTTTCATGAGGTAAATTATCTTTTCACACTTAAGTCTTACCTTATGTATCCATGATTAAACTCGTTAGCTTCCACTTTAACCTATATGATAGGAAAAAGGTTTTATTTGGTTGCTGTCACATTTTTAAGAAACATCATACTAATACTCTAGAAGTTTTGACTCATCATTTATGTTCATGAAATATTGTCATCTTTGTGGTGGTGTCCAATTTTATTATTGTTAATTATTATACCATGAGTTGCTAATATTTTCTTGAATATGTGAAGAAATATCTTAACAACCCTTTACCCATGCCATTTATTGTATTACTTCTTTCTATTTTCTTAAAAATTGGCTGTAGGTTATTATAGATAGATAAATCGCCCTTAATCTAAAAATTGACTTATTGGTTACATCCTAGGACAACTTGTATTTCCATTTTTGATATCCCTCTGGGATAATATTTGTTCCTTAAAACCTAAAATTTTATACTAATATTAACAAAATCTAAGGATAAAACCACTATCCCAACTTAAGCACTCCATATGATAGTCAACATAACTAGTGTCTTCACATGTAACCAAGGGGTTGGAAAAAATCACCCAACATGAAAAATCATCTATTGCACATGACCATAGGAAAATAAACATAACCACTATGGTAGAAGTTAGTAACATACTACCAAATAAGAGCTTTGATTCACAACCATGTAACAAGAAAACACATGATAAACCACAAGATCAACTCCCTTGAGTTTCCATAGCCCAAAGTTGTATCCATTTGAATGTTCAATCTCAAATCTTGATATGCTAGCCATAGATTTAACACTATTCTATCTTTTGACAAATAATTTAAAGTTTTCCCTTATGACCAGTTAAACATGAACTACAATAAATCAACCATTGTAAGTTATACCACTACATGTACTATGATTTGGACTCCCAATGAAATAGTAAATACCTAAACAATAACCTATGGTCAAATAAAAAATATTGGGGATTTACAACCCTACTGAAAATGACCATTAAACTAGGAAAAATAAACTTAAGTTTATGGGATAAAAAATAGTTAATAGTATTAACCAATCTATCTAATAACATTGAAAACACTACATGAAATGGAATTCAAACAAAATATTACATGGAAACTATTGTTTATATGGGAAACCCTTATGGGATAAAACCCACAAGAAAAAAAACATCCATCATTATATTATTCAAATTCAAAGGATTCACTACAATATATCGACTCAATATATAATATTATAGCATATCATTTTTTAATCAAACTTCTAATCTATCATCTAATATCTAATGGCCAACTTTATTTTTACCCATCTATCCTTGATCAACCTTGGCCCATTCATATGAAATGGTAAATATAGGTTTCATCATGAATAACCATCTAACTGTCCAACCAACACATGGAGTATCGAGATTCATATAATTGCATTCTAACCCTACTGTGACATAAACATATTGTACACATCTTAAAACATGATTTATTTATGGGTAATCACTATGTATATGTAGCACTAAGAGTCATTCTATTTACTTCAACATACTATTAGTATATACATATTTTTCAATATAGCTAAAATCACCAACATGAAGCTTGTGATAGCCTTTCAAACCATATGGCCATTATTATTTTCTTGTTCTATCTTAGAACACCCTATTAAACATAACCATGTCTCTATATTGCACCACATGAACTTCAAATTTATTGCATGTTCACTTACATTGCCTTTTCAAAGGTGAACAATACACCAAAGTCTAATATTATATCATAATATTCTCCATAGATAAATAACTCATCATACATAATACAACTAATCACAAAATTACTAACAAAACCTCAAAAAGGAACCTTGTTTCAAAAGTAAGAAAACCTTGAGTAAGAATTATGCAATGCATTAATGCTCTTCAAAGTAGAGTTAACATAAATATAACATATGTGCATAAAGGAATTATATCATAGTCATAGGGTCTAAACACACTCAAGAAAATAAAATAATATTTTCATATGAGAAAATAAAGTAAAATCACAATCAACTAGAAAAGGAGGGAAACTTGTAGCTTCTTATACCAAAGACCATCTAGGTAGGGATTTTTCCTCTCCCAAAAATATTCTTATTTTTTTAAAATTCTAACTATAAAACCTTCAAATTAAAAGTACTTTCAAATTCTTTAGACTAGGCTAACAATAACTTCCAACCAAAATAGTTCTCCAATCCCCTTTTATTTCTACCCCAAGACCATACCATGTAAATCACACATGAGAAAAAAAAATCTATACACATGTCATGCACCAAAATTAGGATTCTCATTTTATATCCCTTCTAAACCTCCCTTTATTCTACTCTTTCTATCACAAAATAAAAATATCATCAATATCTTCAATGATGATGGTGTAAAAAATCTAGGAATATAGTCCATAAAAATTTCTTAGCCAATGGCCTCCACCACTACCAAATACCACAAGAAAAAATGAAAAATATAATAAATAATAGAAAAAAATAATGATCCTCTACATACTTCATAAAGAGATGTCCCTTTAAATAATTATCCTCCCCTCTAAATCCACTCACTAACATGAGGAAAAAGAATTATGACCTTAAAACATAACTATTACCAAATTTTCATCTATGGCTCAATTAGGTAGAGCCTATTGATATTTAAAAGAAAATGGTACATTTTTCTATCTCCCCTACATTTCATTCATGTGTACAAATGAAATAATTTGAAAGATTACAACTACATATTATTGCATTAATACAGATGCATGAAACATAAGAAAGATTTTACACATCTTTTTTGAAAAAGTAATCTTTATTGAATACAAAAATATTCATTTGACTCACACAAGCCGTGAGTTTAACTTTTGTCTTATTCAATACAAATCAAGATGAACATATACATAAATAAGAAAATGAAGAAAATAATATGCATGTAGGGAGGGTAACCAATCATTGCCTGAGAATGACTGGTTTTTTCGTGTCTTCTTGTCCAACTGTCGTCCGAGTTGTCTTGTCCGTCCCAACTCCTTAGTACTCCTGAGTCTTGCATTAAGATGTAGCAATGTGTTAGAGCAACGCTTCAAGCAAAGAAAAGTTACATACCATACATGATCATTTACCTATGCATGTATAAATTGATCATGATGTGCATTAAAAAAAGCATGTTTACTCCGAAAACCATTGGAGTCATCAAAATACATATTTTTTTCTAACTTGTTTGCTTCATGCGCAGATACAGGTGCATTTGTGATTCTAATTTAATCTATTAGATTAAAGCACGTGGGGTAAATGTGGCTCCCACAAGGGTTGAGCCCAATGTACTTTGTTGTGTTTTGAAAAGTACTGCATTCCTTATAATTCCCTCAAACAACCATACATCATCTATGATAGTGAATTTATATCACTATCATAGGTGAAATATACCTATTCAAGGTAACTATGAGGAATGCAATCAATGTCATAAAAGTTGAACAACAGTGCTATCAAGTATAATCACATGGAACTGATTTCATAAAGGTGCAATTGTTAATCAAGATGTCATTTTGAGGATCATGAGGAAACAATCATGAAAGATAGAACTTCCATATGAAAATGCATAGGCTCCTCTGAGAATGCAATAAGAATGTTGATAATATTGATACATCAAAATGATAAATGATCACTAGTGATAGTGATATTATGAATGCTATAGCAAGAGCTAGCCCATTTATTGGAAGGAGTGAAGTTTTATAAATAAATAGAAGAGTCATATCTTATCACCATGGTAAGAAGTAATGAAATACAGGGACAACTTATCCATTGATTAATCTCTCCACAAATATCAACATACATTAGATTGTAAATGAATAGAGTTTACAATTCATGAAATGTAGCATAATCCATAGCAACTGGGTAAAAGTCAAGCATCAAGACAACCTATTTCAAAAGTTTAGTGACAAAAATTTCTATCCAAAAGCGGCAACAATGCCCTTACACTATGACAATGGCAGATATAATGTACTGTGCATAGAAGATAATGTCAAGAATTATCAAGGGCAAAGGTTACTGATTGCACTCTATAAGAGAATTAAGTGTTTTAAGCTCCAAAAGGATAGTTACCTCAAGATGAAACTATTTTATAGACTATGAAGAAAAGCTTGCATGAAAGTATATGAATTTAACCAAAATGACTCTCATTTCTAAGATATTGGTCATGATCATAATAAAGATGAAGAGAAAATCCATCCAATGCAAAGAAAATACAATGTATGTTTCATAACCCTATCTAGCTAAGAAGTGTTGTGCGACAGTAAAAGCCCAAGGAAGGTATGGATGCAACTTTATCACAAATATATAATTTTTGCAGAAGCCATGAGTTAAGAATGGAATCAGAGGCATCATTTTGTTTTGACAAAAGGTGACTATTCATTGGTATCATAAAGAACACAAGATGCCCATGTTTTAAAAGGGAAAAATCTATAGTACAGATTTGATAAAGGCCAACCATAGAGCCAAATCCAAAAAAAAAAATCTCCAAAAGGCATTATCCAAAATGAAAGCAAGGGTTTTTATTTATTTTTAAATGGAGAATGTTAGAAATCAAGCTGTGGCTTTGTTTTAAAAAAATGGAGCATTTATTTTCTAGAAATGCAAATACCTTGGCATCATAAACAAGATTGCTTATAACCTTCAAAAGAATCATCAATAAATCACAGAAGTTGTGGCCAGGGGTTTCTTATAAACTCCATTTTTGTTCAATCCACAGTGATCTATGAATTTGCATTTTAGAATGTAAAGGGCACAACCTTTTTACAGAGGAAAATATGAGTAATGAGTATCCAAAAGGAGAAAACATAATATAGCCCGTGGTCATGAAATAACTGAGACTTTAGTAAATCATTTGAATGGCCGTCATTACATGAAGATAAAACACACAAAATCCATTTGAAATGAGATACCCGAGCCTGCATGTGGAGGAAATCAATAAAATTGTAGGTCGACGCATATATTCAACTATGAATCCTTCATCAAAATCTTCAGAATGCAAATAAAACCCTCCATGGTGGCGCTGCAAGGAGAAATGAAGTTTCCAGAAAATTCAAAGTGCCAAATGAAATACTTATACAATGTTATGCATAGTTTTTTTTTAGGGTTTCCTAAACCCTAATACAGGTCGATTACTTTATGGTGTTTTTTGCTTTAAGTTTTGTTAAAAAAAATTCACTATAGTCAGCCTCCTTTCACTTTTAAATTGTCTAAGTATTAAGCTAAGACATTTATTTATGTCTTTCACCTTTTGTATGTTAAGGCTTTTAAATACTTTATTTTTGCTTTATCTTTAATGTAAAGTATTTTAATCTCAGTGATATCCAATAAATCACTTAAATTATAATTCTATTTCAAAGCAAGTTAAGTATTTATGTTACACAAATGAATAGAGAAAATTAGGGAGATTTTAATCAGTTTACAAACAGAAGGAGAGCATCTAGGAGCTGATTTATTAATTTTTTATCTTGGACTTAGTCAAACTTGACCTTTTCACATGTATTGAAGCCTTTTTGAGTGAATATGGTTGCTAAAAAATATGCTTTTGAGAGGCATCCGAGTTCATGAAGCTTCTAAAGCTCCTTTTGGTAGAGCTACTTGAACTTGTTGATATATTCTCATTGGTAACCCATTTGAGGCAGTTTTGACTTGTATTTTTCTGCTTTGTGACTCTTGTGAGTCCTTTGGAGAAAACAATGCTTTGTAACTCACTATTGAGACATGTTGATAGTGGATACCTAGATGATTAATGGAGATAAGCAATATTTTTACCTTCTCATTCTCTGTTTTATTGTGTGCATGCTAGTTGATTGATATAACTATTTGTGAAGTCATTTTGTTTCCTTGCAGTTTTTGTCTTAATAAAAGTACCTTTTGCAAAAAATATGCATGTTACAGGTCATAGGATGTGTTAAATACAATTTCTTTTAAGCTGTGAAATATATCTTTCCTTCTAGAGGTGAACTGTCAGGCCTTCCTATGAAATACTAATGCAACTAACATATTAGTTTGGGTTGTGTAAGTCAAACTTTTCCATTGATTAAACTGTGTATGCAAGTTGTTTGTAGGTCTAATGAACATTTAGATGTATCACCATAGGGTTTAGTTTTCATTTTTATGCATTCTTTCTTACCCTTTTCCCTTCACATTCAATAGTTTTAAGTGATAACCGAACAAGGAATCCGACCTTATCCGGAGGTTCATTTCAACTTTAGGTGACCCACAGCCTTGAAATGATCCCATGTTTTTCCAGAAATCTTAGTTTCATAACTTTGCATAGGGTGCAATTTCAGGAGTTAACAATTTTGGCACGCTCAGTGGGACTATCAAATCAAACAGCTGAAAGAAGATATATGTTATTGTTGGTTTTGATATGTAGCCAGTGAGTTTCAGGATTTTCAGAAGTTAACATCAACATATCATTTTGAAGACATCCCAATATTGAGAAATTGGTGTTTTTCTCAATGTATCAGCCTTTGGAGGCAGTTTGAATAACACCTAGCGAACTCTGAGCTCAAATCTTCTAGTTTCATAGGCACAAGTGTTGATGTAGAAAGGGACCATTATGCAGTAGCAATAAATGATTGAACATGCCTATTCTTATGATCAAGAGTTGAGGATGCAGAGGATGCAATACAAAGAAGGTCTTGAATGGGAGATAGCTGCTAAGGAAGGAAAAATGAAGCTGTTGTCTGCTCAGGTATAGAGTAGTCAAGCTTACTTAGATTATCAACACCAACTAACTGAGGAGTTTCAAAAGAGACAACTTGAAGGGAGTTTTAAAAAATAGAGTGTTGTTGAAGAAAAGTAGCCTACAAACCCTCACAACTCACTCAACATAGAGGAGACTAAAATTCCAAATTTGTTACAAATGGATTTGGAAGAATATCAATTAACACAAAGAAAAGCTCTCCAAGATGGTGAAACTTTTTTAGAACAACAACAAGAAGACATTGGTGGATTATTGATTGATGATCATCAGCAAGAAAATGAAGCTCCCAGCATGGAGGAACAACATAAAACTAAATCTGATACCTTATTCCAGAATATGAGCTTTGATGTTTTCGAGCATACTATGGATGATAAAGCTAATTTTGAGCTTTTTGAAGAGATATGCACAGGTATAGTTGAACAGTTTTATTCAAAGTTAGATGCTGAAGAGTCAAAAGAATCGAAAGAAGTTGATAATTATGATAATCTAGAACAACAACTTGTAAAGGTGTTGAAACAACAGGAGGAGCCTCATGAACTTGATTTGCAAGGTTAAAACTGGTTAGAGGAACTTCCATTCCATTGTGCAAAGGATCTTGAAACTACTAAACCACTTAAGCTTTTACCTTCGTTCGTTGAAGAAGATTTAAAAAATATTTCTTTGAGTGATAATGAGAACTACGAACAACTTCCTTTCTGGTGTATAAAAGAGCTAGAAGCTGATGTTTTAATTGAAAGTGTGTTGGAGGAAGCCATTTCATTGTTCTTCATTGAAGGAATGAATGTTTATTCGAGAAAGCATGAGCATGCTGAGGAGGTTTCCATTTTTTCACCAAGTCAACCATAGGGATTAGACTTTTCCAACCAACAAGGTGATAAAATGGTGATCCATGAGAAAGAAGCTAGCAAGGAAAGTTCAAGCTTTTCCCTTACTAGAGGTTGTCCAATCAGGTACTTAGCTTAGATGGAGTCCAATAATATTCCCATACATGAAGATACAACTGAAGATAACATTAAGGATGCATTTGCAGTCAAACATGAGTATGTTCAACTCACTTATTTCCCCTTGAATAATATTACATATGATCTGTTTGGGGAGGTAAGTGAATTTGTTTATCTCTTTCATGAATTAGTGCATCAACATGTTGAACATTTCTAAGTGTATTGTCTTCTTTTAGCTGCCATCATGCACAATAATCATTGTATATTGAGAACAAGGGGCAGTTATTTTAGTCTTCTAGTAAATGGTTTCATTTAAATATCTTTTTTCTTACTGGATAGGGTAGGTTAGAATAGGTTTAGCTGTAAGTTTCAATTCCCTACGTGTTGTTCTAGCACAGTAGGTAGTTTCATTTCAACATTTTTCCCTATTTTCAATAAGTGTCCTACTTTTTTGACTAGTCTCAAATGAGTTACAACTATGTACAAAGTTCCTTTAGGTTTGCCTCTGAGTTTTCTAAGTAACTCCATGCCTAATGGACAAGTCTAGGCTACTGGTTTACATGTTTAGCAGGAAAACATCCAGTTGATGTCACCAAAATGTTACCAAATTTTCACCTCTGGCTCAATCAGGTAGAGCCTATTAATATTTAAAAGAAAATGGTACATTTTTCTATCTCCCCTACATTGCATTCATGTGTACAAATGAAATAATTTGAAAGATTACAACTACAGATTATTGCATTAATACATATGCATGAAACATAAGAAAGATTTTACACATCTTTTCTGAAAAAGTAATCTTTATTGAATACATAAATATTCATTTGACTCACACAAGTCGTGAGTTTAACTTTTGTCTTATTCAATACAAATCAAGATGAACATATACATGAATAAGAAAATGAAGAAAAGAATATGCATGTAGGGAGGGTAACTAGTCATTGCTTGAGAATGGCTGGTTTTGTCATGTCTTCTTGTCCAACTTCCATCTGAGTTGTCTTGTCCTTCCTAACTGCTTAGTACTCCTGAGTCCTGCATTAAGATGTAGCAAAATGGCATGGATGACTGGTTAACTCCAAAGAAAAAAAGGAAAGAATTTAAAAAGGTAGATGTGGGGGTTGAGATCAAAGCAGGTAGACCTTCCCAAAGGAATACTAGGAATAGGGAAATGGCTAAAGAGATCTCTATTAGAAAATAGAGGACGTTGGAAGCATCCTCAAAAAATATTTCTAAATGAAGTTCCTCTCTTGGAATGTTAGAGGGCTCAAAAACTCACACAAGCAACTAGCTCTTGGTCAGTGATGCCTTTGGTGCTTCAAGGGGCTTGCGGTTATGTGGAATCCAAATAGATTGTGTGGCTCTAAACTATTCCAAACCAAGCACAACTTGGGTGTTCAGCTCTCTACCATTGGGTTTTCTTGGATATTCATCAATACATATGCCCCTAATGTTAGGAATGCTAGGAAAATCCATTGTCTTGAGCTTTGTGATTAGATTCTAGGTAATAAAGGGGTTCATTGGTTTGTTTTTGGGGATTTCAACTCCCCCTTCTACCCCTTTGAGAAGTGTGGGGGTTGATGGATTATATTGACAATATAGCTGATTTGGTTGATCTACTAAATACTACTGGGCTAATTGATATAGACCTTCAAGGCCAACCCTTCACTTGTACTAATAGAAGGCTTGGGGAAAATATTATACAAGGGTAGTAACATAAAAATTATCCCTTTTCCTTAATTCATAATAATTAACAATAAATCAACCTGTTGCCCCAATTTAGTGTTGTAATGTGTTTCACACATTCACATTAAGTCTAGGACCCTTTTTAATAAAATGGACTTAATGATGCCTTATTTAGGGTGTTGTAAAGTGTCACTTTGCACTTTCACACTAATCTAGGGATTTATTAATTAATTGAGGTTAATTGAGCTTAATTGGCCCCTTAAATTCAAATCCAAACCTAATTTATTTCATTTTATAAGGGATAAAGCCCGAAACTCATTAATAATATTTCACAACACTTAATTTGGAAAGGTTTGAGTCCTAGGCTAGTGACTTGAGACCCATTTTCCACCTGGCGAATGGGTCCTTCCTAGGTCCTAGGACCCCCTTTTGGCATGTTATTTCATATCCCCAAAGCATGTCCTAGTTGAGTATGCTAGGACCCATTCACCCTAGGGTGAATGGGTCCTCCTTAACTTAAGACACCCCTTTTTGAACATATTCTTGGCAGGATTTTAATGATTTTGAATCCTAGATTTGATGTCGGCTTGTGTTATTTAAATTTCAGGATTAAATATTAAGTGTAAATATAAGGTTATTTTACATAGTTTCACATAAAATTTTGATGTGACTGCATGAGATCAAAAGTAAGAGCATTTCAAAGGCATTCAAGGGTAGATTATCAAGGTTTTATTGTAGCAATCAATGATCTCTTTCATCATGTCAAAGTCATGCATGTTGTTGAGCTTATGTGATGTTGTAGCATTGGTGATCAGGTTCAAGTATTCAAAGCCATTATCCTATGTCAAGTTCACAATCAAGATCTACACTCATTATGGCCACTTCATGCTAAATTCTAGATTTGTACTTCAAGGCTCAATTAAGGATTGGTGAGTTGTTACACATTGTTGTTCATTCATCTTTCCTTTATGATTATTTCATTACAAGGTTTGATTACCAAAATGGGGTTTGACCAAGGAAAACCCCTATTCCCTAACAAACAATATTTTTTCTTCTCTCTTGATGTGTGATTGCAGGTTTTAGCTTGAAGATCAAGTGGAGAGAAAAAATTGTTGAAGTTACAAAGTTGCAAAAGTTGTCATCTTTATTGCAAGATCACAGAAAATACTCTACAAAATTTATTTCTGAATTTTGGGAGTTGAACTCCTGGGATCTAGGAGTGCATACATTGAAGAAAAAAACCTAGAAATTAGTTTTTTAGAACCCTGGCAGGGACCCATTCACCACTGGACGAATGAGTCCTCAGTGAGGCCCAAAACAACACTTTTCCAAAAAGGTACACTTCATTTCAACATATGAAAACCTTCCTTTTTACTATTATAATAGTTAGGTTTGTTCTTTTATTATTATTTATACATTTTTTCTCTCATAATTGAGTGAAACATATAGCACAAAAATTGGGTTCCTCCATTTGATTAATCCCATTTGGGGTGAACCCTCTTTTTCTATGTTTTATTTTGGTGAACCTGACTTCTTGAGCATTATAGTTTTTTAATTTTTTGGAGTCTTTATTTTCATCCTAGGTTAGATCTTGCCTTCATTTGTATCCATTTGCATTGAATTAGATCTCATTTATGGTGTCTTAATTTGCATTCAAAATTTGTATCTCATCTAGGGTTTTAGAATTGCATTGTTTGCATTCTTTAAATTTGAAAAATACAAAAAAATTAGTCATCTTGCATATCATTTAGATCACATAAAATTACATTTGAAAATCAAAAAAAAATTGCATATCAAACTAGGCCTTTTAGTTCATCATTTTGTCACATTTTCAACTTGCATTTCACATTGCATTTACAAAAATCTGAACTTGAAAATCATTAGAAAAAGCTTAAAAATCTATAAAAAAATAGTTTCAAAACCCTAAGCTAGGACCCATTCTCCCTAGGGTGAATGAGTCCCCAATCAAACCTAAATCTGAATTTTTGGAAATAGAAATATTTTGTTTTGTGCTTATGTTTTTTGCTGTTAGATCTTCATTTCAGTTTGTTGATTTTTTGTTTCATTCATTTCATTAGATCTAGCTTAATTTGCTTCATTTAGTGCATTGTCTAAATTCAAATTTTCATTTACAACATTTCATTTTTAGATTGTTGCATAGTGTAATCAGTAAATTTCCTTGTTTAGAATCTAAAAATTGCATTTCACCCTAGGTTATTGCATTGCACTTTACCCTCTTTCCATTTTGGGTTTGCACACTAAGTTTGCAAAACTTGTATGAGCTTTACAACTTGGTGTCCTATTAGCAATACTATTGTTAGACATATTTTGAGGCTCATGTCATCGCATGATATACCATTCGCTGTGGATCTTGAGTTTTCTAGCTCTCTTCCTAATAGTGTTGATAATCAACCCCCTATGGATCATAGTATGCATACTTCATTTACCATGACTTCCATGCCTACAACCACTATGCTTAATGTTAATAACACCATCCCTACCATGACTAGTTGTACTCAAGCTTTGGGTGTATTTAAAGCCAAGGTGGAACTTTGATTCCTCCTTCTACAATACCAATTTCCATTCCTACATACACTAGTACTCAACCTACCACAACCATCCAACCTACTAGCATTGTGAACACTTCCTTAAGTATTTCCACTGGGAATCATTCTAGCTTTGTGCATTCCAATACAATATCTCCTCAACCATCCTCCCTCACAAACTTACAATTCACTTTCCCTCCATACACATACACCACTCCACCTTATTCCCCTCCACCTTACAATAACAATGATTCTATCCTTAACACACTTATGCAAACCATGTCATCCATTCAACAACAAGTTGTAGCCCTAAATCAAAACAAGAATGGTCAACCTTTGCAATACATCAAAACCAATCCATTATCCCTAGAGATATTAAGAACACAAATGCCACAAGGTATAGAAGTTCCTTGATTTGAGAAATATGGTGGGAAAGGAGATCCTATTAGCCATGTTTCTGCTTTTATAGCCTTATGTAGTGATTTCATCTTTGAAGATCAACTTTTGGAAAAGCTATTCCCTAAGTCATTGAAGGATACTACTTTAGAGTGGTTCTCCTCCTTACCAAATAACTCAATTGGTTCATTCAATGAGCTTGTTGATTTCTTTTACAACCACTTCCATATTCACATGGGTCCCAAGATGACCCTAGCTTATTTAATGACATGCAAACAAAAGGATGATGAGAAAGTGACTAATTTGATAGCAAGATACCAAACACTTTATTTACAAGTAAACATTAAGATTTCTGATGTTGACCTTCAACGAATATTTATTGCCAACTTACAAAACAAACTCCAAAAAAAAATTGAGATGTTGAGATTTCCATCCTTTACATAGTTATGTACAACCCTTCACGATTATCAAAATACACCTTGTAGTCATGATGTGAAAAATACCCTAGCCGTCCTGAAAAGTATGAATCCACAACTCAAAATAGTTATCAACCTTTCAATAATCAAAATAGGGGATTTTTACAACTTAACTCCCCTCAACCAAGTCAACAAAATAATAACCAAGTGGATTCTATGAAAATGACAAATCCTTTTTCCTTTGGGGATAGAAATAGAAATTTCACTCCTCTACCTGACACCCTTCATAATATCATGTTACAACTTGTTGAAAAGAATATTCTTTCCTTACCTCCTGTTAAAGAGCGTGATCCTAATCTACCATTTCCTATAGGATTTTGACAAAACTCTTATTTCCATTATCACCAAAAAAATAGACATGATATAGAATATTGTAAGTTTCTTAAACATCTTGTGCAAGACCTTATTGATAACAATCAACTTCAAATTGGAGGTTTGAATGATCAAGGAAATAAGTTCATAGCTCCTCCTAACCAAAATTTAAAAATCTTTACAAATCCCATGCCGAAGCACACTATTTCATTTTTCAAAGATAGTGAAACAAAGAATGATGTGATGAATGTTGACACAGATGATGAAAATATAAAATATGAAACTATGAATGAATCGGCTATTTAAAGTGGTAGCATTTATCGAAGCTAGACCTCATAAGGGCTGAACCAAAATGCCTCTTGATATTGCTTTCTCACAAAAAGACATACTTAAACATGCACCTGGTGGTCCTCTTTACATAGCTAGAAGAATCAATAACAAGCCTACTAATGGAATACTAATTGGTCCCGTCTGTGGAGAGAATGTGATCACTGAAGAATTCTTATTTGTGCATGAAATCTATCAAGATACATATGAAAAATTGAAGGCATGGATCAAGACACATAATAGTTTCTCTTGTCCTATGATTGGCTCAATAGATCTTCCTTTGAAAGTTGGACCGAAAACATTAAATGTCTCATTCACCATCATCCTGCAATTGGGCCAATTTCATGTAAATTTAGGCTACCCATGGCTTTGCTCCATGAATGACATCCCATCGACTATGTATAAATGCTTAAAGTTTCCCTTTGTCAATGATATATTTACTATGCATCATAGTAGCTTTAATCATGTGTCTTCCCAAGGGAACTTTCCATTGGATTTCTTTTGGTTCAAGCCTGTTGAACCTATTAGACCTCGTGAGGACTTCTTTTTCAAATCCTATCAAAAGTTCAAGGAAAAGCGTATAGCAGAATTATCTCTTAGAAATATGCCTCAACTCATGATTGAGCCGCCCATCCTTGAAAAAACAATGATTGAGCCAAAATTCCTTCCAAACATCAAAGAGTAGCCTATGAAAAAACCTCCTGTGATTTCCTACAAGCGACCACGAGGCAACTAAAACAATCCTGTTGTGTCTCCTAAAATTAAAAAAGTTTAAAAATCTAAAGAGAAAGTGGTTGAACAACCTCGTATGGTTCCTTATGTTCCTCCCCTAAAGGAAGAGAAGAAACCTATGATTGATAAACCTGCTCCTACACAAACACAAATCAACAATACATTGAAACAAAACCGAAATGCTAGAGAGTGTAGGCATAAATGATGTTGTATTGTTCATATATTACAAAATCAAGAAGAAAAGAGCAACATAGAAAATCAAAATCCGAACTTACCTGAAGCAATGCATGATGACTCTATACCTTCACCGCAACATAAACAAGAACCTTTAAGAGAAATTATCATTCGACCTCCCATTGTGATTAATCTAGATGATGACATTGACATTACAAAGATTAATGAAAAAGTTCATAACTAATTGGATACATTATTTTTCTCTTCTATGAGCTTAAATGAGAAATCTCCTAAAAAGAGTGTTGAACTTGGTGCTTCCCCTATTTCGGCACTTGTTGTTGTCCCTTTGGCTAGTTGTCTGCCTTTCGTTTATACAAACCAAGATTGGGATGTGGATGACTTGCTATAGGCTGACTTGCATGTGCCTTACTAGTATTTTGTTTTATTTTCTTTTTCATGTTTCTTTATGTGATTGCATGTGCGTAATGTGATCCCCTCTCACGTTTCATTTTATCTCTCTCTCTCTTTCTTTGTGCATTCCTCTATTTGTACCTAAATTCTTCTCTATGTCATAAGTATTTTTTCTTTTTCACTTGTCTTGTGTTTTCCTTTTGGGAATGACGCAAGGGGTTGAGACATTTAGGTCTCTTCCATGTTGACCCAAAGGATTTTTCTTTATTTTTTCTCTCTTTATGTCATTCTTCCAGTTCTATGAGTGTTTGGGGAATGATGACAATTCTGAGCTCTTAAATAACATTGTGGAAAAGACATAGTGACCCTGAATCCATAGATCCCTTATGTATTTTTGGGGGAAACCCCTCCTTCCTTTTTATGACGTAGCTTTATTTCAAAAACATGAGACTTGGAATAGGGTTTTCTGAGGAAAGCTCTCATGTCTAAGGAGAAAACATTGGATAATTTAAAGCAGTTGCTCACAACAATGGTGTTATCAATGTATGCCCCCACTTCAACTACTTTAAAGTGGGGGCATACATCGATAACATCTTTTGACATTTTTCATAGTTCATCCAATGTGATTTTATTTTTCTTGTGAGACATCCTTTTCTTGGTGGTGTCATTGGGTTTAATATCCTCCAAGAGTGCGATATGTCTAAGCGTACGACTTTCCCTTAGTGGCATGATGCAAAGTGATGCATCCAATAAGTGGCAATCTGATATTCTCGACTTGTCCTCTCTTGGAGACATTAGGCATGATGTCCCCTAAGAAGAAGACCTTACACAAAGCGAGATCCATTTGAACAAAAACCTATAGACATAATATTCATAAGCATTCACCATTGTGGTGCCTTATCAAAGTTTTCAGGAGGATAACTTTGGTATGCTATGGGAGGCTAATATGATTCTCTCATTTGCCACCTTTTTAGGATACTCACCTAGTGGATGGACTAAGGTTCCACTACCCCAGAGTGAGTGTGTGTGTCATTTTCATAGTAGACATCAGGTTCTACTTGTAAACGTTGGTGGAAAAAAATCCTAGACCTGATCCACATCGTGTTGGAAAAACTATCAAAGCTTGATCCTTTTTTAGACAAACAACCGTGTTCCACATCACGGTGGAATGGTCAATACTTGATCCTTTATTTTCCTTTATATTTCTTGGTCTTTGATAGGGTATGATTGAGTATCTTTGTCATTTTTGCATACATAGGTGTCTTGAATATCTAAGTTAGTGTGATTTTGTCATGGGGGAAAACTCTCACTAAAGTGGGGGAAAAATGTAGTAACAAAAAAAGTATCCCTTTTCCTTAATTTAGAATAATTAACAATAAATGAGCCTAATGTTGCCCTAATTTAGTGTTGTAATGTGTTTCACACATTCACATTAATTCTAGGACCCTTTTTAATAAAATGGACTTAACAATACCTTATTTATGGTGTTGTAAATTGTTTCTTTGCATCACACTAATATAGGGCTTTATTAATTAATTGAGGTTAATTGGCCCCTTAAATTCAAATAAAATCCTAATTTATTGCATTTTCTGAAGGATAAAGCTCGACACTCATTAATAATATTTCACAACTCTTAATTTGGCAAGGTTTGAGTCCTAGGCTAGTGACCTAAGACCCATTCGCCACCTGGTGAATGGGTCCTTCCTAGGTCCTAGGACCCCCTTTTGGCATGTTATTTCATACCCCCAAAGCATGTCCTAGTTGAGTATGCTAGGACCTATTCACCCTATGACGAATGGGCCCTCCTTAACTTAGGACACCCCTTTTTGAACATATTCTTGATGGGATTTTAATGATTTTAAATCCTAGATCTAATGTCGGCTTGTGTTATTTGAATTTCGGGATTAAATATTAAGTATAAATATAAGGTTGTTTTACATGGTTTCAATTAAAATTTGTGTGACTTCATGAAATCAAAAGAAAGAGAATTATAGAGCATTCAAGAGCATTTCAAAACCATTCAAGGGAAGATTATCAAGGTTTTATTGTAGCAATCAAGGATCTCTTTCATGATGTCAAAGTCATGCATGTTGTTGAGGTAATGTGATGTTGTAGCATTGGTGATCAAGTTCAAGTCTTTAAAGCTATTATCCTATGTCAAGTTCATGATCAAGATCTACACTCATTATGGCCACTTCATGCCAAATTTCAGATTTGTACTCCAAGGCTCAATTAAGGATTGGTGAGTTGTTACACATTGTTGTTCATTCATATTTCCTTTATGCATTATTTCATTACAAGGTTTAATTACCAAAATGAGGTTTTACCAAGGAAAACCCCTATTCCCTAACAAACAACATTTTTCTTCTCTCTTGATGTGTGATTGCAGGTTTTAGGTTGAAGATCAAGTGGAGAGAAAAAATTAAGTTGTAAGGTTACAAAAGTTGTCATCTTTATTGCAAGATCACAGAAAATACTCTACATAATTTATTTACGACTTTTGAGAGTTGAACACGTAGGACTAGGAGTGTAGACATTGAAGAACGTAACCCATAAATCAATTTTTCAGAACCCTAGCAGGGACCCTTTCACCACTAGGCGAATGAGTCTTCAGTGAGGCCCAAAACAACACTTTTCCAAAAAGGTACACTTCATTTCAACGTTTGAAAAACTTCCTTTTTAATATTATAATAGTTAGGTTTGTTTTCTGATTATTATTTATGCATTTTTCCTCTCATAATTGAGTGAAACATAAGCAACAAAAATTTGGTTCCTCCATTTGATTAATCCCATTTAGGGTGAACCCTCTTTTTCTATGTTTCAACAAGAGAGGTTGATAAATTCATTTTTTCCCCCAACTGGGCAGCCCTCCATGCCTCCAACTTGTAGCCTATTCCTCAAACTATGTCAAATCATAACCCTGTCCTATTTTTTTGGGATGACAAATCTGTTGTTGGTCATTTCCCTTTCAAATATGAGATTATGTGGAGCTCCCACCTAGACTTTAAGGACAAAATTTCTACTTGTTAGAATATTCCCATTCATGGTTCCCCTATGTATCGTGTTTCTCAAAAAATCAAAAGTATCATAAATATGGTGAAAGGATGGAACAAGTGGGTTTTGGGTGATGTTTTTCACTAGAAGAGAGATTTGATGGATAAACTAAAGGACATCCATGTTAGAATGAAAAATGGTGATGTGGGTGACCAAGGTTTCCAAATTGAGAAAGACTACCACACTAATTGTGCCAATGTTCTTAAAAACAAAGAATTATTTTGGAAACAAAAGTCAAGAATACAATGGCTAAAAGAAGGGGATCGTAACTCCTCCTTCTTCCATATCTCATATCTCAAACACAGAAAAATGAATCATATAAAGAATCTTAAGGATGACCTTGAGACTAAAGGCACTACCTCAACTCAGATTAGTTTAATGGCCTCTACCTACTTTCAACAGTCTTTTGTTGTGCTTGTTGTTAATCCCTTTATTGCTTTGGATCATCAGTTGTTGAACAACACCCCTCCCTTTTAATTGACAATGATAATGCTACTATTCTTAGGACTGCCACTCCTGATGAAGTCAATATGGTTGTCTTTATTATTGGGGTACCCCTAGGCTAGATGACTTCCCACTAGCCTTCTTCCAAGAATTTTGGGATATAGTGGGTGAATATGTCTTCCTTGCTACTAAAGACTTCTTCAAAACTGACAAACTCTTGAAATAGTTGAACCATAATTTTATAGCTCTTATTCCCAAAAATGTTGACCCTCAAACTATGGTTGATTTTAGGCCCATCAACTTATGCAATGCTATCTACAAAATCTTCTCCAAAATCCTTATCAATCAGCTGAAACCCCTCTTAGATAAGTTGATCAACCCCTGTCAAAAAAGCTTTGTCCTCAGATGCCATATTTTGGATGTTGCCATCTCCACTCATGGAATTATTCATTCCATGGATATATGTAACCATGTAGGTATGACCTTTAAACTTGACATCTCTAAGATTATGATAATGTCTTTTGGAAGTTTTTTTTCAAAGTTCTTAATAAGTTTGGGTTTAATCAGTAGGTCATTAATCTCATTAATGAATGCATTTTCACTGTTAAGTACTCTTTTTTGGTTAATGGGGTGCCCTATGGGTTCTTCAAGGTTGGAAAAGGGATTAGAAAAGGGAACCCCATCTCTCCTTATCTTTTCATTATGGTTGTTGATGTGTTAAGCCACAATATTTTTAAATTTCTAAATGAAGGCACTATCAAAGGGGTTAAACTAGCTACCTCTTTGCTATATAATAGTTTGTGGATGGAACCATCCTCTTTGGGAAAGCCTTGATTGTGGAAGCTAGGAAATAGAAGTGTTATATCAACAATTATGATTCGAGTTCTAGGAAATGCATCAACTATAAAAAGAGCATGATCTACTTATTTAACACCTCTCAAAACAAAGTGATTTCCATCCTAGGTTGTGAGAGTGCCACTCTTCATGCTATGTATCTGGTTCTCCCTTTAATTTTCAAGGATGACACATAAAATTTTTGGAACTCGATGTTAGAAAGAATGCAAATAAAATTGGTTGGGTGGAAAGGGTCCATGTTGAGTCATGTTGGTAAGATGCAACTCCTTGTTTCTGATCTACAAGGGATCCCTATGTGTTTCCTTTCCCTATTTAAAATTTTGAGATACATTGTTGAGAAACTTGAAAGAATCCAATTTTTTTTTCTCTAGTCTAGTACTAAGGAGAAGAAGAATTTGGCCTTGCTTATCTAGGATATTGTTTGTCTTCCCAAGTTTAGTGGAGATATTAGTATCAAGAAAATCCAAACTTCAAACAAATCTCTCCTAGCTAAGGTTGGTTGGGACTTGTTGAGAAACAAGAAGGACTGGTGCACTATTCTAAATTCCAAGTATCACAATAACACTCCCCTCATCAATTGTCTTTCTAATGGTCACCCCCATGATTCCTTGATTTGGAATAATATCAATAAATTAAAAAAAATGTTACAGTTTGGCCTTAGATGAAAACTTGGTGATGGTCACCATATCAAGTTTTGGGAAGATCCATGGTTACTCGAGCTATCCCTCGGCCAATTTGATTTCAAGAATGTGATGGAACTTGCTTTTGGATACTTTGGTTGACTAGTTGAGGACTACATTATTGGTCAACATGGCACTCAAAAGTGGAAAATTTTGGAAAACTACTATCATAACTCTTAGAATATATGTCACTCTTCTAGGTCTCTTCAAGAATATTTCTCCTTGACTAGAATTCTATTTCCACCCAAGCTGATGAGTTCTTCTAGTTTGGGGAAAGAAAGGGTAACCTCACTATCAAATCGGCTTGCAGATTGTTGTTTGTGTAGGAAACATGTGGTAATTTTTGGGAGATGATTTGGAACAGACACCTTATTCAGGAAATCAATATTTTTGTGGAATATGGCCCACAATAGAATCCTCACCCAAGACAACCTAAGAAAAAGGGGGTTCCAAATCCCTAAAATATGTCTACTTTGAAAGAGTGATGAGGAGTATGTTCCTCAACTGTTACTCCACTATCCCTTTGTTACCGAGGTTTGGGATTATGCTCTGTAAATACTTGGGGTCTTTTGGACCATGAATGAGAACATCTAAAGATTTTGGAGAACTAGATCTATCCCTATTCCCATCCCTTACCCAAAGAAATTTGGCAACATGCCCCTCCATTCATCTGCTAGTGCATATGGAAAGAAAGGAATAATAGGATCTTTCATAATGAGGAAAAGAGCCCTAAGGAGGTTTTTACTATTTGTTTTAGGCTCCTCACTGAGAACATAGCTCTCTTTTCCTGAAAACCTCTAAGAAAACCCCTAGTGACTTGGATAATCACCATTGCTAGTAATTGGAATTGGCCTCTAAATCTCAACTCATATGATAAATCTAAAGTGGTGGCTAGAATTAATACCAAATGGAGGCCTCCTTTGCAAGGTTGGCACAAATTAAACTTTGATGAGGCTGCAAAAGGTAATCTTGGCCTCACTTGTATCGGTGGTATCATCAGAGATCATGAAGGAAATGTCATTGTTGGTTATGCTAGAGGTATAGGGGTGCAATCTTCTATGATGATTGAAGCTAGGGCCTTGCTAAGTGGGGTCAACTTTTCTCTCTCTATAGGGATCAAGTATTTTCATATTAAAGGTGGTTCTAAATTTGTGATTGATTCTATCACTGACAACCACCTTCAAGCATGGACTGTAAGGATGTTATGATCGATATTCATCACATTCTCTATAAATTTGAAGGGAAGAAGCTTTCACATATATTTGAAAAGAAGGCAATAAGGTGGTTGATTCTTTGGCCAATGTTGGGACCTCTTGGACATTTACTAGGTGTTGGAGAAAACTTGATGCTTTTCCCACCTTGGTGAAAGGGTTAATCCTTGGTGAAAAAAAAAATTATATCTCTCATGATGAATGTTGAATTCTTCCTATTAGGGTTTGATATGTATTCACTTACCATCAATATTGGTTTGATGTGGTGGCTTATAAATGATTAGTTGGATAAGAACATGTGTACTATTATGACTATTTTCGACCGATATGTTCTACCTTGTTGGATTTATAACCCATGGGATAAAAAAATATTTCTACTTTTTGATTGGAAGGAGACTACTCAACCTAACATTAATGATTATTTGATAAATCCAAGTTGGCAGATTTGTGATTTGATATTCTACCCTTTAACCCTTAAGTTTCAACATGACATCATATTAATGATCTTTGGGGTTATTATTACTAAATCTCTCGGCTCGATGTACTCTAGAGGCCTCCAGTATTTTTTGCCAACTTTAGCCCTTTGGAAAAGATAGTTCATGTGTGGGATGATATTATCATATTAAATTGGAATGGTACAAAGCTTTTTCCTATTGTTTATCTTAGGTAAGGTTTTGTTTATTCCTTCTGTGTATTTGCAAACTCTTCTTGTCTCTCGACTCCCTTGGATTTCTATGTAAAATTTGGTACAAGGTGGGTGGTGATAGGGTTAGAATCAAGCTTGGTTTTGGTGAAGAGTTTCACAGTGATGCTCTAGTCTAGCACATTTATATTGAAGGGGGTTTGGCCCCGTTAATGTAGAATATTAAAGGTCACAACAAAAATCTCTTGACCCAATTTGCTAATAGTTGGAATGAATGACAGGTGAATCTTGGTGGCATTTCATTCAAAGTTAGTGAGGATATCATTGTCAAGGCTATTGGTATTTCATGTTTTAGGAAAAAGTTAAAAAACAAACCAAAGTCCAAGACATGGATAGTATGCAACAAATTTTCAAAGAAAATGAGCAACCATCCAAACTCCATGTGGGTTATGATAGAAGCAAGCTTCCACCTCCCTGGGATCAGGTGTATCTTTTTTTGATGAAGTATGCTACTTTACAATGTCATTTAAATGTTATTGCTATTATCATATGCCATTTCTCAACCCTTTTAGACATAATCTCTACATCAGTTTCCCTTTTTTCCTCCTTTTCTCCTTGGAAATTTTGGTGAAGGAAACCATTGACTTGGCTACTAAAAACCTTGAAAAACCTCCACTCCCCTTAGACCAAGGGATGATATTGCATATATATCATTTCTATTTGTCTTTATGTCCCCCAAAGTCCATTTGTGCTACTAGGGTTCTTGAGTTGGAACCTCCTAAAATTTCTCTCAAGAAACCCTCCCTTGCTACTACTCCTAGGTTTAAACATAAAATTTCCTTGCCTTCCATTGAACCCACCCCTGAAACTAAACCTAAACGGTCTAGAAAAAGAAAAAAAGAAAAAAGTAAACCCTGCTTATTCTTTGAAGAATGTTGTAGCTGGGTTATGTGAATTGAAGAATACTCCTGCTAAGAGGGCTAGTAAACAACCCAACAAGTCTAACCCTGAACCAAAGAAGAAAAAATATATCTCCTTCTATGTGGAAGAACCCATCTTGGATAATTATGAGGGGGATGATGACATCAAAGGCTCATGGGAGGAGGATAAAATGATGGCTATGGATGTGGTTGTTGGTGTGGAACCTGTCAGTGTTAGGTGATATAATCATCTGGCTAAATAGAAACTTGAAGTCCTTATTGAGTCTAGTAGTTCTAAATAGGTGAATAAGCAGGAGGACAACAAACACAAGATTGTGGAGGAAGAGAAATACTATGTGGATGGCCCTATCCATTTCCTTGAACTCAATCGGATGCTATTGGAGGAGTCCACCTGGACTCCTCCAACCATCATATAGGGAATGAGGTGGCTAGTGTGCTTGGTCAATGTCCTGATGAAGACTACAAGGCACTACTGGCCCATGCCAACACTCTCAAGAAAAAACTAAATAGACTCACCTACTTTACCATCAAGGTCATCCATCACTCTAATGTGACTCTTGCTTTGGTGTTGAAAGAGGAAGTTAAGAAGAATGTTCTTGAGAATGATCCCAACACTAGCCAATCTAAACCAGACATCCTAAAATTCCTCATGGAGGAATGGGAAACCAATACAAAATAGTGGGCTATGGATTGCCCATTCCCCCTAGGGGTTTCTAGTTTCTTTTGTTTTTGTGTTGTTTGTGCAGTTTTGTTAGTATGTCGTTACTGTTGGTTTTTGCTACTATAATTTGATCTAGTGAACTCTAGCCCTTGTGGCTTTTTTGTGTCAAGGGTTTTGCACCATATAAATGCAACTTATATTATCAAAAACACTAAACCTTAGGTAATAAACACTAGGAACCAAGATAATCACCTAATCCACAATATAGAATAATAAACCATTGGTGTGAAAATTTAATCCATATTACAATAACTAATATAAAAGACCATATAGAATGGCCAAAGATCAAAGAGACACAATAATATAGAGGCATCAATAGTTTGTGTCTACCATTGCCCCATAAAGAACTCATACAAAACTTAATTGATTATGTCATTACACTCTAATTGAATGTATTATAATACTTGCACCAACCAACATAAATCATATCATCAATATCTACACTTGCCTCATAGAGACAACATATATCAATTATCTCTAATAATTTATTATGAGGAAAAAAAAAAATGTAAATTTATAAATTGCAGATCAAACTAAAATTTTCTATAACCTCCCCAGTCAACCTATCGAGTCAATATAATGCATAGTAAAAAAATATAATAATAAATTTGAAATTGAATAGAATGTTATTACATACATTTTTATATAAATATGCGGCTATGACTAGTGGATCATGTGAAGGACATGTGATAAAAAGGAAAAATATAATTTGAAGCAAGAACATTACTATGTTTCTCCATAGGATAATTATACCACATGATAATCATGGAGAATTGAAGTAATAATATCTGTAGACACCTAGAAATTACCACTAGGCCTATGAATTAATTAAATCCCCTTCATCATTCTTGATAATTAAATAATCTTTAATTATTATCTAATGTTTCAAAGTCTTCTATTAATTAAATAATCTCAATTATTTAATTAATTCATTTTATCCTTCTATCTTTTCTTTTGATTGATTAAATAAATTATTATTTATATAATCACATCACTAATATCTTCGACCTCTATAATTAAATAATTATGACAATTATTTAATTATTCATTTAGCCTCTTCTGACACAAATTAATTAAATTTTTATTTAATTAAATGACTTGCCTTTTTGTTCACCTTTTTGAATTAAATTTCTATTTAATAAAAAAGATAACTTAGTTTTTTCTCTTGCAATGAGATAATGTTTCCATTATTTCAAAATGCAATTTCCCTCTTCAAACTAACTGATTTTGTTGAAAAATTAGTTAATTTCCTCTTCCTCTTTCACTTCCGATCTTATCCCATCCCGTCTTGATTAATTGCAGCCATTGATCAAAATAAAATCTTCTAATCTTGTCCATCCATTTTCCATCCATTTCTCTATTAATACCATCATCATTTATCATTTATCATCTTAGAATATCTTAGAAAATCTAGAATTAATAAGCTATTGTGTTGTTGAGATAATTAAAATCTTCAATATTTTGCTTTGTCATTATCATAGACTATAGTTGCATGTTATAAATCTGAGGCAATTATCATACTCAAGCAAAATGGAGAAGGATGATGGAGGTCATTCAATGGAGGCATGAAGATTATGGTGAAATTGTTCTTTATTATTTCCTTTCATGCACTTATTTGTTCTCTATCATTAGATTAGGAATTTCGAGTTTATTTATTGTGCTTAATAATCTTAATTCTGATTTTCCTGATTACATTGGTGAATTTGACGTGAATCTTACAATTTTGCAGAGAAATCCGTTTGTTTTCTTTCTTTTTTTTGTTGTTTTGCAGGTTGTAGCAAAAAATTTGTACAAAATCCCGTCATCTTCTTTTGAGAATAGAAAAATGGGCACATAAAATATTAAAAAATCATTATCTGGGTTTTGTAGGTCTCGCTCTTAGCTTTCTGAAACTTTAAATGGTTTAAAATTTTGTTAAGATTTGAGAAAGTTATGGCCGTTTTAGAATTTACTACTTTTTAAATTTAGCTGTTAGAACCTGCGTTTTCTTTTTCCTATAACATTTTTTCATGCAGAATATTGGAAAAATACTTTCTGGGTTTTGAAGGTATGAGTTTCAGCTTTCCATGGATTCAAACGATTTAAAATTTCGTTAAGTTTTGAGAAAGTTATCACTATTTTAGTTTGGTGTTTTCATTCAAGTTTTTTTTGGTTTAGTGATGTTTTGTTTTCAGTATGTGGCTTTCATCAAGAAGATCTAACTTGTGGTTTTGTAGGATTTTTGGCTTGTTTTGGATAAGAAATATTTTATGTGTTTTTTAACACATTTTTTTGAAGAGCTAAAATTGCATTTCATTCATTAGTTTTAAAATTTACAACAAATTGCATTTACACTCATTTGGTCTTAAAATGAACAAAAAATTGCATATTTCATTCATGGGGCTTAAAATGAACAAAAAATCTACATGAATCGCTCATTGGGCCTAAAATTTACAACTACAACTTGCATTCACATTTCATGGGTTTAAAATAAATATGCATGTACACTCATGGGCTTAAAATGAACACAATCTTGCATTGAAACTCATTAAGGCTAAAATTTACATGCATTTTTATGACATGGGCTTAAAATGAACATTGCTTGTCTCACATTGAGTTAAGTTTAAAATGAACAAAGTGTTTGATGTGTTTTCCTTACATTACAATTTGGATAATTAAAAAGAACAAGTTCTTGCAGCTTTTGTAACCCTGATTCAATAATCGAAGTATCCTCTCCCCTTGTGCACTTGTGCGATCCTAGATGCAAGAGAAACGATTACTGACTCTAGGACTTGGGCCTTTCTTGGTGGGAAAAAGTACTCACCCCAAGGTGACTCAAACTAGAAACAGAGCTCTTTAGCTGAGCTACCCCTGACCGGTATATAAATGTGAATCTTAATGGAAAACTTAGGATTATGAGTGTGGATGTGTCATACGGACAAAGTAGAATTCCCCAAAACCCTGTTGAGTGTAACCTCTTCAGGCTATAATTCCTCCTTAATGGAGCATAATCTTTTCCCCATGTGTGGCCACTCAAACGGGGGTCCCTTACTAATTTTTTTTGTCTAGTTGTCAAAATCCTTTCTATTTGCTAGCACAACAACGGTCGTTGTGAAGGCATCCACATTCTCACAGTTCTTAGTAGAGGTGATCAGCCTGCCATAGGATTTTTATGGGGGTTGGAAGCTTGGTTGGTCTGAGAAGTGAGTGCAATGTAAGGGGGATACCATGCGGCTAAGATTTTGAATTCACATGCTAAGAATAAGTGCGGTTGGGGAAACCCATGTGGAATCTAGCAAATATTGTCCTTGCCTAACCTAGGATTGTGCTTGTCTTCATTGTGCTTGATCAAAGAAAAAATATTGTGTTTTCCAAGTGTTTTCTCAAAAATTCAAACAAACAAACACCATTTCACAAATCTGGAAACAAACATTCAACTAGAGATAACTTTAAAATTTCGGTCAAAATTGCAAACAAACTTGACTTATTCTACTGCAACTCATTTGTTGTAACACATTTGACACTTTGGACCACATTTTATGCTTTCTGCACTACAATTGCACTAGAAAATCACATTTTCTATCTTAAGCACTGCATCTAACCTGCTACAATGCATTTTCTATCTCAAACGCCGCATTTGACCTACCGCACCACATTTGACAAACAAAAAAACATATTTGCCTGTGTTGAACCGCATGTCCAATCAAAAAAGATTATATCCAAACTTGCAATGCATTTTATACATCCTGTAACACAATTGAAATTATGGCTGCATTCGCTTCCTAAAATGACGCATCTGCTTAGCTTGCGATGCAATTGACCTCCTGCAACATTTTAGCTACCTCCCGAGACACATTTACTTGCCATTAGAAAATCATTGTCAAAACTCAAGAACATTGTCATACTGTTGCAACACATTTTCATGTCTGAGATGCAATTGATACTTTAAATGACGCATCTGACATACTGCAACACAATTGATACTTGAAACAACACATTTTCTAGACAATCAGAAAAATCACTATCAATATCCAAGTTTGAAACCAAATATTTTCAATATGTTTTTAGTCACCTTTTCCTTAGTGGTCTCTATCCAAAATCAAAAAAACTTAGGTTGCATACCTTTAAGGTTGATTCAAACATTGGCATTGTCATTCTTTAGACTTCATTACCATGTCTTCCATTGACCTTGATTTTCTTGCTAGTCAAGTTGAATATGAATTGCTCAGTAATCGTCAATACCAACAAGCCTTAGACTTCAAAAGATAATTCTTCCAATCCAAAAATCAATTTCCTTCTTACCAACAATCCATCAGTCCAAGTCTTGCATCCATCAACCCTCACCTTCAAATGTATCTTAACAAAAAAATTGCCATTACTTTCCAACAAACATCCACTTATCACCCTTATCCTAACATTGACAAGGGAAACCAACTGTCCACTAGTCCATTCCAAGTCTCCACATCATATTCTAGTCCTTCACCTAATAATCTTATCCAAGTATAGATGTCTTATCAACCATCTACTAACTCATGTCAAGTATCCACATCATACCATATTGATCTTTTCCAAGTCTCCACGTCCTATCTTAGTCAACCTTATACTATTCCATTCCAAGTCTCCATGTCATATCCTAGTCCTTCACCAACTAGTCCAGTCCCAGTCCCCATGTCCTATCCTAGTCCTTCGTCCACCAATCTCTTCCAAGTCCCCATGTCTTATCCTAGTCCTTCATCCATTAATCCTTTCCAAGTCAATCCCTCACAATCCACATTTAGTCATAAAAATTCTATCATTGTTCAAAGTCAAATCCCATTTAATAAACTTGAGGATACATGTCAAAATGAAAGTCCAAAGTATGACATCATAACATCGCCCTCATGTCAAGAACAAGGTAGTCCCTCCAATGACCCCATTCTTAAGTCCATTCAAGAAGTCCTTCAAGACAATCATGGCATCCAAAATACACCTATCTTTGACAAAGATTCCAGTCCCCATCATGTCATCCAAGACAATCCCATCTTTGACCAGGACACGACCATTGAACAAGACATCCAAAACGACCCACTCTGTGACCTTTACACCATTCATGATCAAAGACTTGATAACCATATTTAGGCCCTGACTATTGACACTTTCCTCCATGACACACATAGACGATCTTCCTCAAGAACATGAGTCTTCCATTATGGACATATTTGCAAATGATCAAGCTATAGCTGAGTTTACTGGACACTATGACACTGACCATAAAGAAGGTTTTTACATTGACTTGGAAGAGCCAATAGAATCATCTGAACCTAACGTGTCACAAGATCAAACCAAATATACCTAGCATTGCAATGAAGCTAAGACACTTTATCACTTAGGGTCATCTATCTTTTTCAGAGCAAGTTTCCTTGCAGATGAAAACATTCTAACAGTGTCCACATACATCATGATGGGTTAGCATCTTGCTTTCAAAACAATGCATACCCCATCGCAAACAAAATTTGTCAAAGTAGGCAATATCAAGGCAAAGGACTAGGCATACATGAGCAAGACATTCGAGAACCAATATAGATCTAGGAAAATTATAGACATCAAGGTCTTGGCTATTCTTCAGTCAACAAGTCAAATGATGTTAGTGATTCCTCCTCGATACTGGGGGCAACCTCGTTAGATACAAACATCAAAATGGAGTCCATGAGTAGTCCTTGTCATAAGGTGGCTGCCAACACCCTGTCCACCCACACCATAAACTGTCATTCTCAACATCTTAAACCTTCCCTTTGGAACCAACACAAACAAAAGTATTACAAAGTCCAAAACCAAATGTCAAAGGCCATTGAATTAGATAAAAAGACAAGTGGACAAATGAAATTAAAATGGATCCCAAAGAAAAATGGATCAAACAAAGAAAATATGTCAAAATAAAAAGTCAATCAAAATGTGGAGCCACAAGACAAAAGGAATCCCACATATAACAAATGTCCACCTCTTTCAAAATGGTCACCAAGCAAGGAATATAAAAGTGTTGGTTCCAAACACCGTCCCTCCACAATCCGTCATCCACCATCCCAAGTTTGGAAAATAAAAAGTGATTCATCCAAACATCCAAACAATCCTCCCACATCTACCATCAATAGTCATAATCCTACATCTCGCCTACAATCCAAACATCCCATGTCACAAATACATCACATATTTGCAGTAACTCTTTATCATAAGGACTCTCATGGCACTCTATCGCGATGTGTGTATTCTGATAAGGCCAACTCTAGTGTTGATAAGGATCACAATGACATCAATCAGTTGTATGCAAGTGTTATCATTTTGATGAGATAATTACTTCAGAAAGGACATTATTGGCATATCATGACACTAGTCTCTACATCGACACCATCAGTGGATTCAGAACAGTCAATGGTCATCTAAAGCATCAAGGCTATCCAAAAATATCAAAAATGCAAAAAAATTGTCACCCTGATGAAAACCTAGCAAATAGACATCTTGGTGACATCATTTTTTTCTTCAGAAAGTCAAGAAAATAGTAAAGAGATTTTTTTTTCCAATGGTGAAAATTTGGCAAACAGGCACCTTGGACAAGTACCATGATGAAAACCTGGAAAATAGATGTCATGTGTAAAATAGATCATCTATGTGGACCATTGCACTTGGGGGCAAGTCGTCTCATCTCCCATACCTGTCCCATGACACTTCTTATGACATTTCCATCTATCCATTTAGGTCATATCATTTCCAGTCATTTTCCTTCCTACCTTGATCTTGATAAGGACTTGGGTACAAACATAAATCATACTTTGGACAAAAATATTGACATGTCTATCCTTTGGTCATATACTATTCATGAAACAACATTTCGTTACTTTCCTAGCATTATCCAAACCCATACCCTGGCGAAAACAGGTTATCTGTATGTGACATAGTCCTTGAAGATCATATGATAATTCCTCCAGTCTCATGTCCCCTACCTTTTACTAAAGCCACCCATCACCCTTTCATACCTATCGCATGTCTTGGTTTTCCCTTGTCAATGGTCCAAGGATTCTAATATGCCTATCCAACATCCTTCCATCATCCCATTCAATCCTGAAAACAAGTCATTCCAAATGAAATAAGCTTAATCCATACAATCTTTCTAAGAAACCTCGTACATCATCCAAAACATTCCTTGGCTTTGTTCCTATCCTTGCTGTAGACCTCTATCCTTTAGTCACATTATCATCATCCTCACGTTGTTTCAGGATGTGTCCTTCCCACGTCAAACAACATCGTCATCATCATCATCACATGTCAATTGGTATTCAACTTGACTAGATGCAAGATCATGTTTGTCCTAGGATTCTTGCGCATGCTTGCTCACTTTCTTGTAGGCATCATTCACATGCATTTGTCACGATCCTCATAAAACATCAAAAAGACAAAAAAAATGAATATTTTCAAAAAAGACATAAAAATCACAAAAAAGTCCTAAAAATAAAAAAATGTCCTGACGAAAATCCAAAAAAATCAAAACATGTTCGAAACACAAAAGCATCCAGATAACACTCAAAAATCCAAATAAAAATTCAAATTCTATCATGTCAATCATGTCAGTTAAGTCATTATCGAAATACGTTGCCTCTGAGACTAAACATAGGAAAGGCCATCTATCGATGCCCCCCCAAGGCTCCCTATGTCAATCCCATCAAACATCATCGCACTGGTCAAATAAGTCATACATAGTCACACACCGACACAAGACAACCATTCGAATGGAAACATTTAAATCGTGAACCATTAAACACCATAGTCCAATCAGTCAAAATCATACAACATATCATACAATCAAAATTAGTCAAATTGCCAAAATAATGCCAATCACATCACTCTTTGGTCCTCTCCAAGATGTGTCCTTCTTGGACTTGGGCCTCATCAAAATGTCATTTTCCTTTTTTAGGATGTGTCCTTCCTGACAATAGGCCCCGTCAAAACAATCAACATCATCGAATTGGCAACTTGTCAAAACTGTTAAACTGTCAAATTGTCAAAATGATAAAAAAATAATCTTTGACAAACAAACAATTGGCAAACATATTAAATGGTTGTTGAACTTTTCTGGTCTATTTTGTCTTAACTTTTGTCATTTTGTCCATTTTGTCTAATCTTTTTTATTTATTTTGTCTTATGTTTTGTCATTTTGTCTCTTGGTCATGTTACTAGCTACCTCAAGGATATCCCATGAAGGATTTAGAGGTGTGATGACGTCTCATGACCTTTTTTTTTGTGACTGTTGTTTGTGGATTGTCTTGGCAAAAAGACTAAGGCAACTTGGCCCTTAGTATGAGTTAGGACATTCCTTATCTGCGACTGTCTATTTTGCAAGTGGATGACCTTGCATACCTTGGTCTATGTCATACCATGGTGTTTGTTGTTCATTTGTCACATTTTACTACCCAATGATGATTAAATGCAAAAGCCTTACATAGAAAAATATATATCTACAAATTATCTCAACTAGCACTATCTCACCATCCATGTCTTCATTGCTAACATCCATCTCTTCCATGCTAACATTCATCTTTTCTGCTCTAACATTTCTTCTATTCTACATCTTCCTCATCCTTTACTTTTTTTCTCTATCCTCTTGTCCTTCCTCTTCCAGTCCTCTCATAAATTTTGAGAGCACACTCGTGTTCTTTAAACCCATCTATCCTCTTGAGGGGGCATACCACTACCTCCTCATCATCCTTCCTCATTCTTCTATTCACTGGGGCATATCTTTTTCTTTGACACAATGTGATAAAATGCATTGTATCAAAGAGGGGCAAATGTAGACACCTAGAAATTACCACTAGGCCTATGAATTAATTAAATCCCCTTTATCATTCTTGATAATTAAATAATCTTAATTATTTAATTATTATCTAATGTTTCAAAGTCTTCTATTAATTAAATAATCTCAATTATTAATTAATTCATTTTATCCTTCTATCTTTTCTTTTGATTGATTAAATAAATTATTATTTATATAATCACGTCACTAATATCTTCAACCTCTATAATTAAATAAATCTATATTGATTTAATTATCTATCATTTTCTACTATAATTAAATAATTATGACAATTATTTAATTATTCATTTTAGCCTCTTCTGTCACAAATTAATTAATTTTTTATTTAATTAAATGACTTGCCTTTTTGCTCACCTTTTTGAATTAAATTTTTATTTAATAAAAAAGATAACTTGCTTTTTTCTCTTGCAATGAGATAATGTTTCCATTATTTCAAAATGCAATTTCCCTCTTCAAACTAACTGATTTTGTTGAAAAATCAGTTAATTTCCTCTTCCTCTTTCACTTCCGATCTTATCCTGTCTCATCTCGATTAATTGCAGCCATTGATCAAAATACAAATCTTCTAATCTTGTTCTGTCCATTTTCCATCCGTCTCTCTATAAATACCATCATCATTTATCATTTATCATCTTAGAATATCTTAGAAAATCTAGAAATCATAAGCTATCGTGTTGTTGAGATAATTAAAATCTTCAATATTTTGCTTTGTCATTGTCATAGGCTATAATTGCATGTTATAAATCTGAGAGCAATCATCATACTCAAGCAAAATGGAGAAGGATGATGGAGGTCATTCAATGGAGGCATGAAGATTATGGTGAAATTTTTCTTTATTATTTCCTTTCTTGCACTTCTTTGTTCTCTATCATTAGATTAGGAATTTCAAGTTTATTTATTGTGCTTAATAATCTTAATTCTTTTTTTCCTGATTACAATATCTAATTGAGAAGGGAAAATGATGATAAAATACCTAAATGAAGAAAATGAGCATATGTAATGTTGTAATGCTTCCATAGATAATGTGATTTCATTTGTTTGATAAACTTGCATTAGTGAATGAATAAAAAATAGATCACATGTCACAAATTGTATAAAAAATTCATAATTAGTAAAATGAGCATGAATAAATGTCAAGGATAAAGGACCATGAGACTTAATGATGGGGAAACAAGGAACTATCTAAGGATGTAGGGTTAACAAAAGTATGCAATAAATATGTAAAACATTGATAAGAGTAATCAATGATACAAAAATGAGATACAAGTTGTGTAGATCAAAATATTAACCTTAAATAAGATTTGAGAGTGTGTAAGATGGGTTAAAGATAGGATAAATCAATAAGAAAACCAAACCATAAAAGAATAGGCATATCAAGGATGCACAAGGATGTAAAAGGAATTTCATATCTAAAAATAGAATGTAAAATAAAAAAAGTATAGATATAAAAACCATTAATGAAATGAGAAACCCCTAGAAACAAAACTAGGTCATGTAAGATCAGATGAGTTCACCAAAAATATAAAAGAAAATATATTTTCCTTAAGCTTATTCTAGGCTAATCCAATGAAATGAATATACATATGCATAATTAACCTAGGCTATTTAATTGTATTACCTAATATTGAATACTTAAACAATTTACATGCTAATTCATGAAATTACATGTGGTGGGTAGGAATATTTAGGCTTATGGCTAAAGAACGATTTCCTTTATAGAATATTAAATAATATATTATTTAACCTTGAAAGTGTGATCTCTTTGTTCTACACAAGATCTTTTCTTTGGTCAAATTTAGTGACTTGGGATGATGACCATAAACTTGTCCTCTACATACATGAACTTAACCTTATAGGATGTATGCTTCTATTATTTGGTTCATTTGACTATCCTTCATTTATCCTAAGTTCCTTTTTATATCTAAAGGCGAATAATATTTATAGATATTGTGATAGGGATACCATTGTATTTCTTCCAAACATATATTATTAGGTTAGCCCACATAAATGTGTATAAATGATTGAAGACAACACTTTTCATATATGCATGTGTTCCTATAATGCTCATGTAGAATGAGATTCCTTTTAGTGCACCAAACTAAAGTGTTTCCTTCCTTAAATACAAGCAACAATGCTTAGCATGACTAGAAAGGATATGATGTGAAATTAATATAATTAAATACATTTAAATACTAGAACATAATACTAAATTTTACAAAACATTTACTTAATCAATTAAGAGTGAGAAAATAAAGGACCCTAGTCAAATAAATTTTGGATTTGAATTCTAAACAAACAAGGATAAAATCTATGATCATAAATTGACCTTCCATGAACAAACAATTGAATCAAAATAGATGATAATTGTAATTTAATATATGCATATAAATATGATAAATGTGTATAAAAGATAAATGTATATAAATATATATACAAAGATAAATCAAAATTAAAACATACATAGTGATATAAATTAAAAAAAAATCAAGTTAAAAAATTAAATAATTTATCAATATAAATATATTTAAACATTCTTCTAAAATAAATATAAAGTAGACTTCACTATTAAATCATTTCCCCTAAAATGTCCCATAGCCTCATATAGACTCCATACCTCTTCTTTCCCAATTATTTGAAATAGGCGGAGAAAATCCATGCAAATATTAATTTTCCCCAAATTTAATTCATCACACCTAAGTTAACTATAGCTTTACCATTTCCATTAACCCTAAATGGTTGGTAGTGACCCATAAAAATACAAAATTTATCATTATATAATTAGGTAGTCATGTTTGAACAACTAATGACTACTATTTTTAGATTGAAATGTGAGTGTAATGAGACATTACCATTTCATTCACTACCACCAAAGTAAATTGAATGCCTCACAACCACACATTTCTCCATTGACCATTTTTTCTAATTTTGATTAAAAGTATCAGGGTCAATGTTGGACATAGTACCATATATAAACAATGTTTGAATATAATTTTAGAATTACCATTTGTTTCATATCTTGAATTCTTATGTTTTCTCTATTTTGTAAAATGGGTTAAAACAGTTTTTGGGTTAATTATTGATAACAATTAAATTTCAATAAAAAGATTTTTAGGTAAGTTTTTGAATGTTATGATAGAATATCAATGGATTTTGTAGTTATAAAAGTTATTTATTTGATAGAGAAGCATTGTGAAAAAGTTATGACAAAAACATGTATGATAAACATAACAAATGGTACATGCTAGGATAATTCATCATTATATTTATCTAAAAGTCCACATTTAAGGATTAAAAATATCTAGAAGTCAAGTCACAAGTGGTTTATAGACTGGGCAATATATTTGGATGCTCAAAGAAGTTATTTCATGTCTAAAAGACCAATAGGCTTCAAAATCCCCATGGACATTGGTTGAATTGCTACTTTTTGTCTACAACATTAAATTGTTTGAAATACATGGACTTAGAAGCAAGTTCCAACTCTAATTTAGTAGCTTGATGACATCTAAAATTTCATATATTTCAAGTCCAATTCTTGTATTTATGTAATTAAATATCTATCTAATAGTTAACTTGTCTTTATATAGTTTCTTGCTCTTAACTCATGGTAGGTTTCACATTGATAGCTCACAACCACCCTATTCACAACATATCATAGGAAAATACAAAAAAAATATTTTGGCCAAATAAGCACAACCCACCAAATTACCACAACATTTGACCATTCAATCATACATGAACATGCATTTTCACTAATTGGTCTAGAGATGAATAAAAGTCAATAAACCTTAGCCATATATCATCCTCGCATTTTCTTGAGCACATCATCCATTAAACTATTGCATGAACTATAGAACTCCACATGGTAGCAAAGAACTTATCTAAATTGGAAAGGATTAATAATCATGAACATAAAATTACCAATCAATTTAACTTTGTTTTTTAGACTGTAGGAATCGGGTAGTCCCTCTATAAACTACAATGTGCTTGGTAAAAAAATTTCACGTGATCGGAGATGCTAGCGCAACATGCCCTCTAGTATCATAGGGATGGGGAGACAAGACCTCATGACCTCTTTCTTGTAATAGGATGCTTTAGCCAATTGAGCTAGGCCCCCTGCCCCACCAATCAATTTAACTTTGAATGCATGGTATTGTGTAAATTGCCTATTAATAAGTGATAAAAGTAAATATGACCTTCAAACAAGTGTTTAATGTATCATACTTATTATTGTATATCATTAGGTTTTGGAAATAGACTTGATCTTAGTGTGAGTATAGATTATGCTATAATCCCTCACCAAAGTTCTAGGTTTCAAAGGTGATGCCTATGATTTAGCAAATATTTGTGCATTGTTTAAGTAGTGTGGCCCCCATAATTCTCCCACAAAAAACAAAAAAAAACAAAATTTGTATTGTAAACTAAAATTATGGGGACCTATCTAGTACCATGACACATGCACTTACAACACACTCTAGCCTCAAAACATGCCATATAGATTATGGCCCACATATGCATCCAATGTGGCTTTGGTAACTTGGATGGAGTAGTAATTTTCATTGATAGTTTTTTTCCAAAATGAGAGAGAAAAATATAGGTACAAAAACAACTCAATGTCTTTCTACCCAATATTGGAAGTATAGTGACAAATTCTACCACACATATATAATATTTTTATAAAACCCTAGCTACTAAGGTTTAGGTATTAGGGGAATCAATATTCATTTCAAGGATGAGTTTAAAGACCCTACACCTAGCCATTTTATAAACTTTAATTTATTTATATTCCACATATGAGGATTAAACATCTCTAGAAGTTCATATTTGAGTGGCTTATAGACCCTAATATATCTAGTCACTTGGAGAAATTATTTCAAATCTAGTAGACTAAGATGGACCTCAAAATCCTTATGGATTCTAGTTGATTGAGCACTACCATGTTCACAACATTAAATTATTTGAAATTCATAAAATTAGAATCAATTTTTAATTCCAATTTAGTAGTTCACTTGTGTTCAAAACGTCATAGCTTTCAAGGTTGATTTTCCCACATATACCATTATATCTCTTCACTACCAAGTTAAAATCATGGATTGAAAGAACCTATGAAGTGGTATGTAGTATATGCGTGCTCATCCATAAAAAATATTCTTTTTACCTTTTCAGATTCCATGTTCTTTAATGAAACTCATTCATTTTTAGAGTTTCCTAAAGTGGTTATCGAGAGAAAAGGACCATAGTTCTTGAGCTACATCATTTCCTTGACTCCATCCATACTCTTCCATTTTTTTAAATATTTCATTTTCTATAGTATATATGTAAACTAACATATGATTTTTAAGGTTTTAGTCCAAAGAGATTATTGAACAACCTCAAAAATATTTCAAGTCAATTTTTTATCATTCAATTTGAAATCAAATTTTAAATGTGACTAATCTATTCAATTAGATTATATATACTTCCTTACCTCTAGGAAGTTTGTAGATTGGTTTGAAAGACCAATTATAAAACTTGATAGAGCTAGCTACATGTCTACTCTTGATTCCCTCAAGCCATAGTTCATGCCACTACCATGCCATAGTCTAACTTGAATTTACACAACTACAACATTATAATTGTATACTTAAGATTTAAACACCACAAAACTAAGAACACTTGCTAAGTCTTGTTGCATAAGGTTTTGGGGGTTTAGATGAGAACACAAGCATGAGTCAAAGAAAAAATAGGTATAAACCACCCTCTAGAATCTATTTAATGAAACTCTTAGTCCACCAAACCCAAATCCCACAAACTTCAACTTAATATTTTAGACTTCAAATGTTCATCAAACTCAATTATATAGGGAAAAATAGGCCTAAAATAAGTAAGAACATAAAAATACTTATATAATTCACTTAATAAAAGCTTGTGTCTATGAAGGATAATTTTCTTATGTATCTATGTGAAAAAGGATGTCCTTAAGTTTAATGCCTAAACCTAGGGTCAATTATCTTCCTTTTTCAAAGGCACGTTAGAATGAAAATCAATAAGGTGAATGGATTGATTTTCAACCATGAAGGTGAGCCAATCAGAATTGGATTTGCATTCTTGGGGCCTTGAAAATGGGTTGTAAATGATTTTCTATGACTAACCTAATTAGACTATTTTTCCTAATATGGAAAATACAAGATTCCTATGATGCATAGATTGAAACGAAAAACCTACAAGCAAATATGGGAAGTGTAGGGGACTATGTACTTGTCACCAAAAGTTAGATCTGATTGTTGTAGTAGCTAGGATTGAGTTGTCCTTGGGTGAATGTGTCTTTGTATGACACTTTTTCTCTATTTTTGGGGTCCTCTAATGACAGATATGAACTTTTGATTTCTAGTTGCATAATTGTCAGAATGTTGCCAAATAAATTTGTAACCAAGTTTTCATGGCTTGACAAGATGTAGGGCTTCAAATGCAACAGTAGAATTTTTTTTCACACTTCCTTCAATCCTATTCAACCCTAAAACCTGCATGTTCAAAGAGAGGGAAAATGTTGGGACATTTAGGGGCTTGTCTCAGTCAAACCCCATGTAAGTGTTTCCACTTCCACAATGGAAATACCAATGATAAAATGATAATGGATAGGAAGGAATGATGAAATCACAAAGTGCTACAACTCACCACCCTTCAATGGCTTCCTTGAAGGATAAAGTCACACACATCACCTCAAGGTCTTGATCTTTCTTTCTTGATTGCTTGAATTCTTTAGAGACCTACAAAAGTGTTAGCCTTCACAAAACAATGATAACATGAACACACATAAACTCACATAATATTTGACCTAATTAAATATTATATTTAAAACATTTTAATTTAAAAAACAACAATTTACAGTCTTAAATTATCAAATGACACTTAAAATCAAATAACTTTAACCTATCTTTTTTTATTTCAAAAATATATTTATCTATTTTCAATGTAATATTTCATCTCATAATTTTGAACTATTTAATTATATTTAATTAAATAATCTAAATATTAAACAAATTATTTATTTTGTTTTCTAATATATAAATTTTTAAAACATTTTAATTTAAAAAATAACAATTTACAATCTTAAATTATCAAACGACACTTAAAATCAAATAACTTTAACCTATCTTTTATTATTTCAAAAATATATTTATTTATTTTCAATTTAATATCTCATCTCAAGGAGGATGGGTGTAACGCCCGTCGTGCAAACCCTAAAGGACAAAACAATGCACACATTTATTTTTTATAATACAAAGTAAACATATAGCGAAACATTAAAACATATTTACTTTGCACATTAACATCATAACGTCAAGTCCTCTGGGGCACACGAGGTCACATCGCATAACATACTCATAACGAAAAGATAAAAGATAAAGCTAAATAACTTATCTAAATTTACATCCATCATAACATTACAATAACCATAAGTAAAAGTATAATTACATCACGTGATACAACCATAATAAATCTCATAAAATGAATGGTTACAAAGGTTCATATACAATACATCGTCGTTTAATACATTACATGATCAATAATGAATACAATGAAATCTCCCATACATGTGGGAGAAATACATAGTACAAATAATGTCAATAACAACATCAAGAATACATAGGTCATAAACGAAAATAACAAAGACTCAATCACAATAACTTAAACTATAAAACACATCATAAATAAACCAAGGAAATAACCATTAACCACATGCCAAGTAAACCAAAGAGACAATCATAATACACTTCCAAATGAATCTGAAATAACAATCAGAACACAATTCCAGAGGCAACCAAGACACAAGGCATAAGGGCATCTAGTGGAGAGTGTCATCGCATAGCCTACATGGGTTATCCTGGCCCTTCCTCCATCATGAGGCATCAACCCCCATCTATGGTTATCCTAGCCCTTCCTCCTACTTGAGGCGCCAACCCCATAGGGTGACTCATGCGGAGCCGTTCACCTCTCCTCAAGACGAGGTTACGACTTTGCTAACCACGGTGGTGCAGGAGCACCTAAGGAACAATAGGCAGTTTCATTAGGTAAATAAGAAACCTAGAGGGATAATTTTGTTTTGTTTTCATAAAGGTCATGTTGACCATTGTGTGGAGAGCTTAGAGGTGTTTTTGATCTTTGGGAAAAGAATTTCAAGAGATAAATAAGTTTAGAAGCTCACCTTGCTGAGTTGTCAAAAGTTGCCAAAGGTTGAAAAACACAGTGGATTTTATAATTTTCATTTTTTGGTCATCTATAGGTTCGATAAAAAGAACTTAACTATTTTTGGAGCCTATTTGAGATATGCTTCAACCATGGAACATGGTTGGAAGTGTTGTTGTTATAGTGGAATTTTCTGAAATTGAAGGAAGACAACATTCTGTGCTAAAAATTTGAGCTTTGCATCTAAATAGAGATTTCATGGATTAGCCCTGCTGCTGTTTTGATTGTAGGATGTAGTGTTGGAAATTTACAAGCATTTTATATCATTAAATAGTTTCTTTGTTCAATTTGCAAGCACTTTTTGTAAATAGTTTAATTTTGCCTTGTCGCTGGTCTGAACCAGACTGTTTTTAGGAAATGGAGTGCTAGAGCACTTTCCCACCGTACAAACCGTACGTCCCTTTGGGAACAGTGCCTAGTCTCCATGCTTGTACAGATGGTAGGTTGTAGGCTTTGTGTGTGTGCAGGAATTGCTAGCAATGTCTTGCCCTAGGCGAGCCAGGCAGAGTCCGGCTAGGGAAGACAAGGAGTGAAAGGCACAAAATTTGCAGGGGTGCTAAGATTTTGGAAAAATTCCTTTTGGAGAATTTAGTTAAGGGTCTTGGCAAGGCCTGGTGGTTAGGAGGAGGCTCCATCAACCCATTTGGTGTGAGAAGACTCTGACAGTTTGAAATCAGCCTGGAAAAGGCCTATAAACCCTAGCTTTTGGCCATTTTTGAGTATTGGGCAGAGTACGGACTGTACAGACTCAAAACCCCAAAAATATTCAAGGTGTGGGCATGGGAAACTCAAACCCCAAGTGAAGAACTTTGGTCGTTTGGAGGGTTTTGGAGTAAATTTCATTTTTCTCGGGTTAAGAGGCCTAATTGGGGCTCTAGGCTTGTAGCCTTTTCTAGCCCTAGGAGAGGGTTTGGTGGCAGCGATGGAGAATTGGAGTTTTGTAATTGAACAACAACCCTAATAGGCTGCTATGAAGCTTTTTACTTCATCTTTACACCCCTGCAAAAGCCTAATTGAATGTTGAGGGTAATTGGCCTTTAGGAAAGAATAAGGGTCAAGGGTGAGATAGTGGCAAGGCATCAAGATTGGATTGGTGGATTGAAAGAAGGTTGATAGTAGGGTTGGTAGTAGGACCAGGGGTACCTATACCTAAAATAGGACCTAAAGGTTAAGGTGGGAGAGTCACCTAGGAGTTCTTGAGAACAAGGGCCCAAAGCATGGGACAGTGGGTGTTCCATCCAACCCTACCCTATCAGATTGGTATCAGAGCAAGCAAAAGATTTGGGAAGCATCTTATATGTCAGAGGTTGAGTCTAGTGATTCTTCCATCATGGTGACAAATGCAAAATTGGCTAAGATGGTTGAGGAGCAAGAGGAAGATAATAAGTTGTTAAAAGAAAGAATAGAGCAACTTGAGAAAGCATTGAATAATGTGAAGTTGGAAGGAAAGGTACCAAAGGAAGAAGAGGTTGCAGAGGAAGACAAGGTCCCTGAACCTGACCCTATTTTGGAGGAAGAGCCTTTCTTGAAAGCATTGAAGGCTTTGAGTGGAAAAGGACTTGAAGGCATACCACTATTTAGTGGAAAAATGGAAGCTGAATTAGTTATGGATTGGATAGAGGGAATGGAAAACCATTTTGAATGTGATGACATCACCGAGGCACAGAAGGTAAAGGTGGCCAAATCAAGACTAAGAGGTTCTGCCTTGACATGGTGGAAGTTCATTCAGACAGAGAGGGAAAAAGAAGGTAAGCAACCTATCTCTACTTGGAAGGGAATGGTTGCCAAGATAAGAGAAGCATACATGCCAGATGACTATGAGATACAGTAACACAAGAAGAGACAAAGCTTAAGGTAGAAAGACCAAGATGTGAACACTTACACTGAGGAGTTTCAACAACTTTGCATGAGGTCTAATGTGATAGAGGATGAGAGTCTCAAGGTGGCTAGATACCTTAACGGTTTGAAATGGAACATCTAGGAAGAGATGACTCTTCTAAGTCCCAAGACAGTACACCAATGCTATCAGTTGGCCATAAAGATTGAGGAAAGAAACAAGAGGAAGCAAGACCAGGCTTCTAAAGGCAGAGATCAAAGAGATCAAAGAGGGCAGCGAGGTGGCTACCAAGGTAGAGGCAATGACCAAAGAAACCAAGGAGAGTCAAAACTCACAGAGCATGGAGGTGAAACATCTTCTAGAGGAGGATATAACAGAGGTAGAGGACCTCAAGGAGGTTCAAACAGAGGAAGAGGAGCAGGCAGGAGCAATTCATACTTTGCAAACATGAAATGCTACCATTGTAGTCAAGTAGGTCATCCTGATTATAGGTGCCCGGAGAAAGCATCTTCACCAAGCAATGAGAAGAGAGTGGCTTATACACAAGAGGACACCATGAGTCCTAAGTCATTTGAGATCAGTCATATTGAATCTGAGGTAGGAGAGAATATGATGTTCAATAGAGTTTTGATCAGACAACCAGTCAAGGAAGAACCAAAACATAGGAGAGCTCTATTTAGAGTAAGGTGCAAGATACTTGGTAAAGTATGCAAGGTCATAGTAGATTCAGGTTCAATAGACAATATAATCTCAGAGGAGGTATTAATGAAACTGAAATTGGAGAAGGTACCCCAAACTAACCCCTAGGTCACATGGCTAAACAAAGGGCAAAGTGTTTTAGTAAATGAGCAAGTAACGGTGGAGTTTTCCATTGGAGGATATAAAGACAAGTTGGTTTGTGATGTTTTACCCATGGATGCATGCCATCTACTATTGGGCAGACCATGGCAGTTTGACAGAAGTGTCATATATGATGGGAAAGAGAACACCATCTCATTCAAGAAGGATGGAAAAACTTTCAAGTTGCAGTCACTGTCAGAAGAAGAAGGACAGTCAAAGACACCAAACATCATGTTGAGTAGTGGGAAGGAGTTCCTTAACAACCTACATCAAGGGGGTGAAGGATATGTGGTTATGTTACAACCTAAAGAAGAAGACAAGGCTGAAAAGACAGTCTTATCGGAAGCAGTCCAAAAGTTACTTGAGAAGTACAAGAGCATAGTTAGTGATGGTGCACCTTCAACTTTACCACCAAAGAGAGCCATAAGTCATCAAATTGACTTCATACCTAGAGCCTCATTTCCTAACAAAGCAGCATACAAACTTACACCAGATCAGAATCTAGAAGTAGCTAGGCAAGTGCAAGAGTTGTTGGATCAAGGATTGATTCAAAAGAGCATCAGCCCATGTGTAGTACCAATGGTCTTAGCAACAAAGAAAGGTGGTAAGTGGAGATTATGCACTGATTCTAGAGCAATAAATAGAATCACAATCAGATATAGATTCCCTATCCCTGGGATTGAAGACTTGATGGATTGTCTTGGAGGAGCTCAGTACTTCACCAAGTTGGATCTCAAGAGTGGATACCATCAGATCATAATCAAGGATGGAGATGAGTGGAAGACAAATTTTAAGACAAATGATGGGTTGTATGAGTGGAAAGTGATGCCATTTGGCCTCTCTAATTCCCCTAGCACATTCATGAGGCTCATGAATGAAGTGCTTAAAGACTTTACATGGATATTTGTGGTGGTATACCTTGATGACATCCTCATATACAACAAGATATCAGAAGAGCATTTGAAACATGTGGAGTTGGTTCTTAGAAGATTGCAAGAGGAGAAGTTGGCAATCAATCTAGAGAAGTGTGAGTTCTTTAAGCAAGAGCTTGTATATTTGGGTTTTGTAGTGTCTAAAGGATCATTGAAGATGGATCCAAGCAAGGTGGAAGCCATCCTAAACTAGCCTACTCCAACCACAGGGACAGAGGTAAGAAGTTTTCATGGATTGGCTCAATTTTATAGAAAATTCATAAGGAACTTTAGTGGCATATGTGCACCAGTCCTAGATACAATCAAGGGTGGTTTAAAAACTAAGTTTGTGTGGACTCAGAGGCTAGGAAAGGGTTTGAGAAATTGAAACAAGAAGTGGCAACTCAACCTATTCTCTTGTTACCTAGCTTTGACAAGTTGTTCACTGTTGAATGTGATGCAAGTGGAGTGGCAGTAGGAGGAGTGCTAAGTCAAGAGGGCAGGCCTATAGCCTTCTTTAGTGAAAAGCTCAATGAAGCAAATAAGAAGTATTCAACCTATGACTTAGAACTTTATGCTTTGGTTCAGTCATTTAGGAAATGGAGGCATTACCTTCTACCCAAGGAGTTTGTAGTCTTTACTGACAATCAGGCACTTAGTTTTATCAACACTCAAGAGAAGTTGAGTAATAGGCATTTGAAATGGATGGAATACATCCAAGCTTTTACCTTCACCATCAAGCACAAGAAGGGACAACTAAACAAAGTAGCAGATGCACTAAGCAGGAGATTGTTGACAGTGCAAGAGATACAAATCAAGAGCATTAGCATAGAGAGCTTCAAGGATCTCTATGGGGATGATGAAGACTTTTCAGAGGTCTATAAGGCATGTTCTAACTTTGAGAACCATTTCCATAGCCAATACTCTAAATATACATTGCAAAGTGGGTTATTGTTTAAGGGAAATCAGTTATGTGTTCCAAGAGGGTCAATGAGGGAAAATATGATTCAGGAAAAGCATAATGGCAGTCTTAGTGGACATTTTGGCATCAATAAGACTTTACAACTAGTGCAAAGATTCTATTACTGGCCTAAGTTGGCAAGAGATGTTAGGAGGTATGTGGAACAATGTGTTGTGTGTATGAAAGCTAAGGGAGGAGCTAGTAATGTTGGTCTCTATCAACCCCTACCCATTCCTAACAGACCATGGGAGTGTGTGAGCATGGATTTTGTGGTAGGCCTTCCTAAGACCAAGACTAGTTTTGACAGTGTCTATGTAGTGGTAGAAAAATTTAGTAAGATGAGTCATTTCATTCCCTGCAAAACTACTCATGATGCTAGCTACATAGCCCATCTTTTCTTCAAGGAAGTTGTAAGGATCCATGGATTGCCTTTGAGCATTTTTTCAGACAGGGATGTGAAGTTCATGAGTCACTTTTGGAAGACTCTATGGAGAAGATTGGGTACTAACCTGTCTTTTGGATCAACTTACCATCCTCAGACCGATGGTCAAATAGAGGTGGTTAACAGGGTGCTAGGTAACCTTCTAAGGTGCTTAACTAAGGAGTATGGACAGACATGGGATATGGTTATCTCCCAAGCTGAGTATGCTTATAATGACAATGTAAACCGGACCACAGGGAAGAGTCATTTTGAGATTGTGTATGGGATGCACCCAAGAGGCATATGTGAGCTCGGAGATCTTGGAGCTATGGAACAAAGAAGTGGACATGCAAAAGACTTCAGTCAGACCATGAAGGAGATTCAGGAGTAGGTAAAGAGGACAGTCACTGAGGTTACACAAAAATTGAAGGCGAAGGCAGATATGTCAAGGAAAGATGTGCAATTTGCAGTAGGGGACTATGTCATGGTCCACCTTAACAAGTCAAGGTTGTAGAAGGGAATTTCAACCAAGTTGCGGATGAAGAGAGTGGGTCCATGCAAGGTATTGGCCAAGTATGGACAAAATGCCTACAAGGTGGAGTTACCTACCAATTTAGGAATCTCACCAGTGTTCAATGTAGCTGATTTGATCAAGTATAAGGGGACAGTCAATGATGTGGATCAGAACATCTAGGAGATCTTCAAGGACATCAGCAATGTATCCTTACCTAATCAAGACAAGCCTTAGGCAGAGAAGATCTTGGAGTCAAGAGTGAAGAATGCTACAAGACATAAGGTGTACATGGAACACCTTGTCAAGTGGAAGAACAAGCATGAACTAGAAGCCACATGGGTACATGAAGATAAGTTCAAGAAGTTTGGTATTGACCTGTCATTGATCTCTCCTTCCATTCCTTAGTGTTTGGGCTGAGAGGGGGAGAATGGTGTAGGAGCACCTAAGGAACAACATGTAGTTTCATTAGGTAAATAAGAAACCTAGAGGGATAATTTTTATTTTTTTTCATAAAGGTCATGTTGACCATTGTGTGGAGAGCTTAGAGGTGTTTTTGATCTTTGGGAAAAAAATTTCAAGAGATAAATAAGTTTAGAAGCTCACCTTGCTGAGTTGTCAAAAGTTACCAAAGGTTGAAAAACATAGTGGATTTTATAATTTTCATTTTTTGGTCATCTATAGGTTCGACAAAAAGAACTTAACTATTTTTGGAGCCTATTTAAGATATGCTTCGACCATGGAACAGGGTTGAAAGTGTTGTTGTTATAGTGGAATTTTCCTGAAATTGAAGGAAGACAGCGTTCTGTGCTAAAAATTTTGAGCTTTGCATCTAAATAGAGATTTCATGGATTAGCCCTGCTGCTGTTTTGATTGTAGGATGTAGTGTTGGCAATTTACAAGCATTGTATATCATTAAATAGTTTCTTTGTTCAATTTGCAAGCACTTTTTGTAAATAGTTTAATTTTTCCTTGTTGCTGGTTTGAACCAGCCTGTTTTTAGGAAATGGAGTGCTAGAGCACTTTCCCACCATACAAACCATACGGACCTTTGGGAACAGTGCCTAGTATCCATGCTTGTATAGATGGTGGGTTGTAGTCTTTGTGTGTGTGCAATAATTGCTAGCAATGTCTTGCCCTAGGCGAGCCAGGCAGAGTCCGGCTAGGGAAGACAAGGAGTAAAAGGCACAAAATTTGCAGGGGTGCTAAGATTTTGGAAAAATTCCTTTTGGAGAATTTAGTTAAGGGTCTTGGCAAGGCTTGGTGGTCAGGAGGAGGCTCCATCAACCCATTTGGTGTGAGAAGACTTTGATAGTTTGAAATCAGCTTGGAAAAGGCCTATAAACCCTAGCTTTTGGCCATTTTTGAGTATTGGGCAGAGTACGGATTGTACAGACCCAAAACCCCAAAAATCTTTAAGGTGTGGGCATGGGAAACTCAAACCCCAAGTGAAGAACCTTGGTCGTTTGGAGGGTTTTGGAGTAAATTTCATTTTTCTCGGGTTAAGAGGCCTAATTGGGGCTCTAGGCTTGTAGCCTTTTCTAGCCCTAGGAGAGGGTTTGGTGGCAGCGATGGATAATTGGAGTTTTGTAGTTGAACAACAACCCTAATAGGCTTCTATGAAGCTTTTTACTTCATCTTTACACCCCTGCAAAAGCCTAATTGAATATTGAGGGTAATTGGCCTTTAGGAAAGAATAAGGGTCAAGGGTGAGATAGTGGCAAGGCATCAAGATTGGATTGGTGGATTGAAAGAAGGTTGATAGTAGGGTTGGCAGTAGGACCAGGGGTACCTATACCTGAAATAGGACCTAAAGGTTAAGGTGGGAGAGTCACCTAGGAGTTCTTGAGAACAAGGACCCAAAGCATGGGACAGTGAGTGTTCCATCCAACCCTACCCTATCACATGGCCTTCTCAACCTACCATTAGTCTGTGATAGCCCTAATGCATAGACGAGGTATCCAAGTTTATCTTATGTGTTTTTACTAACCATCCCCCTAAGTTCTATTATTAAGTTTTCACTTGTTAATCTACTCTTACGTGGGTTATCCTGAGCCCTTCCTCCTTTTGAGGCGCGTCGACCCCCACAAAGAGCCACTCTCCCTGAGACCCCCAAAAATAACAAAAACAAGCAAGGGTTGTACCATAAGGAACAAAGCATATATCTCAACCAAAGACATGCGAGGCATTACCCATCTCGCTATAACACATAATCAAAAACTCGACAAACTCGTACAACCCTTCCAAAATAATAATAGTATTATCTTGCAACATCAAGAGCACATAAAACGAGGATAAACATCCAACAATAAAAAAATGCCTCTGGAACACTAAGGTTTACAACAACCATAATGGATTCACAATTACAACAGGGTTCCCACATCGAAAGAAAAGCCAATAGTAATAAAATAACAATAAAGGGAAATAATCTAAATCAATTTACTAGATTGCACAATTTAAATTTAATTCATTTACAATTAAACAATGAGATTTATTTTCCAATACAATAATTCATCACAGCCATAAACTTAAATTTTGAAAAATAAAACAATATAACATTTTGCTTATTTATTTTCTATATATATACATATATATATATATATATATAAATATCACATTCAGCCACACACACACACACACACACACACATATATATATATATACATTATATAAATATATGTAATATACTGATTCTAATTTATATTTTAAACAAAGTACTCAAGACTGAGTTAATACTGAACCCACGAATCAAATCATACCGTATCGGTACGCATATATATATATATATACATTCAAAATTATATATATATATATATATATATATATATATAAACCGACGACTTACATTACAAAGGGGGAAAACCCCATACCATAATACTGTGCACAGTTCAAGGACTGCTATGACAGTCCTTTGGACTGTCGCATCCCAAAACAAAAGGCCGGGGAAGGTGGGTATGGCTCGACCGACCCTCTTCCCAGCACAAAAACCAACGCCTACCTCCATAGGGTTCGGCCGAGACACAGAAGCAACATGGGTACTTTGAAAACAAAAGAAAATAATATATATATATATATTTATATATATATATATATATATATATATATATCTATTTATTTATATATATATGTATGTATATATATATATACAAGAAAATATTACAAATCCCTTTTATAAAAAGAAATTGATCTTTTCCACAGCAGAATGATAAAGAAATTGGACATTTTCAAAATAAAATTCGAAAGCATTTCCTTCTGTTTGTTTGCAACCCAGGAAAATTCTAAAACTCCAAAAGAATTTTCTTTCATAGAAAGCCTATTTATTTATTTATTTCAATTCTCTTTTGAAAACAAAAAACTAGAGAAATAAGAAAATGGAACTTGTAGTCCTACGTTGTTGAAAATTTGATGAAGCTTTGCTTGATCCAGATAGCCTTTTCAAAGAGCTCTCGTTCCTTCCTTCAAAACTTCTTCTTCAGATTTCCTTGCTCAAATTTCTAATCTAATATTCTATTCAGAAGAACCTCCCCAATACAATGAAAGAAAATGAAACAATTCCCTAGAAACTCCAGAAGATCCAATATCTCAGAACTATTATTTTTGTGCAACTTTTGTCAAAATTTTCCTATGAATGAAAAACTCACAAATTTGCTATTAAATAAAAATATATCTCTTCTTTTTTTGAAAGCTTCTAAAAAATCCAATTTAAAAGAAATTTTCTAATTTTAATTCCAACTTTTCAGCCAAACTCAACACTCATTGGTCTTTTTTATCTTTTTTTTTTTCTTTTATTGATTTTTTCCCATTTAACAATACTTTCTATTTTAATTTTGATTTTGCAAGATTTACTTGCAATTCACACAATTTAATTTATTTAAGTAATTTATTTCATAATTATCCTCAACAAGCTAATTTAATTAAATTATCAAAATACTAATTTTTAATAATTTAATTTACACTTTAAATAAATCACATGAATTTTAAAATAACACTTTTATATTTTGATACAAATTATTCCAACACAATTACAAATATTTATTAACATCATTTAATTATATAAATAAATTCATACAAACATCAACATAAAATAAATACCAAAATACACTCACGCAAACTACCATAATAAATTGCAAAAATGAAAAAAGTTAACGACACACAATAACACTAGACAAGATGGTTTGAAAAACATGGGACAGGGTGACTTCCTTGTCATCTCTGTTTCAACATCATTCCCATTGGGTAATTTGATGCTCACCCTGTCCTACCGAAGCAGGTGGAATCGAGACTCTATACTTGCAATTCCTGCATACAAACAAGATCGTGTACATGTATATATATATAAAATTAAACATCACATTGTGAGAAGGAATTGCAGCATAGTAGGGCACTCGTGAATGAGTGGTGCTACACTGTCCTCTCACCGAAACTATTCTATCAATTACAATATCAAATATATAAAGTAACAATTCTAACTAATTGATTGCATCATATAATGATTACTAATCCACTGCATCCTAATATACTATTGAAATCAAATTAACATCATCAAACCATAATGTCATATTAAATATCCATGTGCTCAAATGAAGTAGCATAATCACCAAATAGTCTAACTAACCAATCCACCAGACTAACCAATAAATAGTACCATCACAGTCTCAAAGTATCAAACAAAAGCATAAAAAAATAATAAGTCTAGCCAACAACATGAGGGGTATTACATCCTCCCCCCCATGAATTCGGCTTACTCCTAGAAGCCAGTAAAGAAGTAAGGGTAGGATTCCCTGATATGAGAGGCATCCTCCCATGTCACTGAAGTCTCATCATTGGGGTCCCACTGGACCCGCGCCTACTCAATATCCCTGCCTCTGAGAGCGAGTCTCCTGTGCTGCAGCACGGCCACGGGCTCTAGAGCTAGCTTCCCGTCCTTGATCTGTAGAGAATTCCAATCAAGTATGTGAGTAACATCAGGAAAATATGGTCTAAGGACTGAAACATGAAAAACATCGTGAATCCATGACAGATTGGGTGGGAAGGCCAGACGGTAAGCAACAGGACCAATTCTTTCTAACACCTCAAACGGTCCCACAAAATGGGGTGTAAGCTTAGAACCCTTTCCATAACAAATAGGGCTCTTCCAAGGAAGAACTCTAAGAAACACTCGATCTCCAACTGCAAATTGTCGATCAACTCTGTGTGAATCAACATACTTCTTCTGCCTATCTTGAGGTGCTACAAGATGCTCTCGGATGCGAGCTACCTGCTGCTCCATATCTCAAAGAATTTCGGGTCCAAGAAGAACCCTGTCCTATAATCGATCTCGGCTCAAAGGGGTACGAAAAGGATGACCGTACAAAGCCTGAAATGGAGCCATGCCAATCGAACTATGATAACCATTGTTATAGGAAAACTCAACCATGAGCAGATAATCTTCCCAATGTGATTGTTGGTCCATGATGTACATGCGAAGCATATCCTCAAGCACTTGATTGACTCTCTCTATCTGACCATCTATCTCAGGATGGTAGGCAGAACTAAAATTCAACTTAGTCCCTAAGGACCACTGCAAAGATGTCCATAACGTAGAAGATCATACAATAATGTTACAATAACATAAATAACATGCATCCAAAGCATTAAACTCATCTCATTAGATACAAAGTACATTAAAGAATCAACCATAGATTGCATTCATTCCATAAAGCAACTACAAAACTCATTTCCAAAATGAGGAAGATCATACAGTAATATTACAATAACAATGATACAAGAATCCTCCTTGAATACAAATGAGGAGTAGTCCATATACATAAGTATCCAATTGATACAAAATAACATAAGAAATAGTACAAAGCAACTGGTACATGCAAGCTCTCCAATTTGTAAGATCCCGCCATCACGAACATGAAATGGGAACCCTAATGGTGTAAGGTGCACATTCCACCCAACCAAGTGGTACCCGAAGGTCCACCCCCTATGCTAGGAGATAGTAAAAGGGCTTCCTAGGAAAAACCAAAAACCTCTAGACACAGGAAAGACACAATACTATACCAAACATAAAAAATACATACATAAAGGTTGCATTGCTTCTAGAGTAAAATAATCAAGTATATCAACTGCACAATACATACTGTTGTCATAGGAGGAGTGTCATCACAAAGCTACATGGGTTACCCTAGCACCACTTTGTGCATCGGCCCCCACTGAGAGCCACTCCCCTACTGACAACACAAGGGTCTAATCCAAAATATAAGAGGTCACACATCCCATTCGTAGTAACTGGGTGTTTAACTAAAACTCAACCAAGTACACTACCCAAGGAAAAACAAAGGGTTGAACCATAAAACACAACCCCCTCATAAAATAACATCATATGGAATACTTACATACATGACTAACCAATTTCACCAACTTATGAGAACATAAGAAATCACAATTTAATAAGCAATTTAGGCAGGAAATAAAGCTACCATTAGAATTTCCTAAATCCAATTTCCATTTCAATAAAATACAATAATACAATGCCCAAAATAAACTAACTTAATATAATTTCATTTACAGACAATAAGGAAATTAAATCCATTTGTTTATTTCAATTTTCTTAATTACATATAAATAAAAATCAATTTCCTCTTTTAAATCATTTTATTTAAATCATTAAATTTGTGCTTTTGCATGCACCTATTATAAAAATACATTTTAAATATATATATTAAATATATATGTATATATATACAATTATATATATTTAAATATATATTATTTAAATATTTAAAAACCAATTTACAATTTCCAAAACATAAATTAAATATATATATATATATATATATAATTTAAGGCAATTCCAAGATTGGCTATGGGGCATGGCATAGGAGATGGACATGGCTCTATCATGCCATCCACAGAGATGGTTTCCTACAAAAATGTGAAGGATAACCTCGTTTCTAGAGAGATTATGTTTCATGTAATGCCCTGCCATGTAACCTTAAATAATGACGCAAACACAATAGAAGCGTAGCAATTTTTTTTAAAAGTGTTATATTAACATGTAAAATGAACAACACTAACGCATAAATCATTGCATGCACAATGTAGTACACCACAACAACCCCTACCAACCCTTCTAAACCAACTGTCTAACAAGACTGCGGCTTCCTTAGGCATCACAAATTCATTTGATAGGGAAAGTCATGGATAAACACCCTATACTATTGTTCTAGTAACTTTCTCCCAAATGGGAACTAGTTTAGGGATAAATTGTCTCGAGAGAGATTAAACTCATCCTCTCAACTATAAGAAGGCGGCAAGCTGTAGTCTACATGATACAAAAATCCTCCTCGAATTACAAATGAGGAGCAATACATATACAATTATCCATTGATACAAAGAATAAAAGAGATGATACATATCAACTGGTACATGTGAGCTCTCCAATCTAGAAGATTCTGCTATCACGAACATAAATGGAAACCCAACGGTGTAAGGTGCATGTTCCACCCAACCAAGTGGTACCCGAAGGCCCATCCCCTGTGCTAGGAGATAGTAAAAGGGCTCCCAAAGAAAACTAACAACCTCTAGACAAAAGAAAACTCAAGATTTGACTACACAAGTATAACACATAACATGAAGGTTACATAGCTTCCAGAGTAAAAGAATCAAGTACATCAATTGAACATGTAAACCATTGTCATAGGAGGAGTGTCACACATAATTTGATGTGGGTTACCCTGGCACAACTTTGTGTGCCAGACCCCCAACTGAAAAACACTCCCCTACCAACTAAATAAGGATCTAAACCAATACTTAAGGGTATACACGATGTACAAATACTGATATTAGATATCCAACCATAAAACAAGAGACAACACATCCCCATTCGTAGTAACCGGGTGATAAACTAAAGTGTAACCAAGTGCACTACCCAAGGTAAATAAAGGGTTGAATTACAACTCACAATAACCCCCTTCATAAAATAATGTCTGAAAGACTTACAAAATCATGACTAATCAATTTCCCCAAAACGTGAACCAAAGAAATCACAATTGAATGAGTAATTTAAGCAAATGATAAAATCTATCATTAGGATTTCCTAAATCCAATTTCTATTTCAAGAAACAATACTACATTGCTCAAAACATTTTAACTTAATACAATATCATTTTAAAAAAAATAAAATATTAAATCTATTTGTTTTAAAACAATTTATCAATTTCTTCTATTTCATAATCAATTTCCTCTTTTAATTTATATCATTTAAAAAAAAATTGTTTCATACATTTGCATGCTTTTATTATTAAAAAAATACACTTAAATATATATATATATATATATATATATATATATATATATATAATTTAAATATTTAAATCCAATTACCGTTTTCCATATAATTACAATATATATATATTAAATTTAAGAAGATATAAAAATCTATGTCAAATTTAATAAAGATGAATATTTAATCGGTGTTTATGCTAGGCGTAGGTTGTACCCATCCACAGTCGTACCTCCCATTGGGGGTCGCAGACTATGTGGGCAGCCTAGGCGCTACCTGTGAAGGCAACGCCGATTGCCTCCACATTCTGCTTCCCAAAGCTTCCTCCAAGAATTCACTTTTCCAAAAAAAGAAAACCAAAAACCAAAGCCCATAAAACTTCTTGAGAACTTCCTTTTTAACTTCTTGAGAATTTCCGTGAAGTGACCTCTTACCTCTCTCAGTTATTGCAAATATTCTCTCTGAGAATAATTTCTCAACAAGAGTGTTTAATAAATTTTCTAACACACATGTCAAAATTAAAATATCTTTCAACTAACTTAGATATTTCCCTTTTGATATTTATAAGACATTTTGCTATTTTAATAATTCAAACTTCACAAATTAACATTATCTACATTATGCAATTTATAATTCAAATTCACATAATAATTTCTAAATAAATTTAATCTAACTAATTTAATTACTTTATAAAATAAATTTAATCACAAGGATTAATTACTTTACTTTCACAAGGATTAAAACTTTACAAAATAAAATAAATTTAATTAATTAAATTAAATACAAAGCTTCAAACAATATTAATTAAAATTAATTAAATAAACACTAAAATCATTAAAAGCATTAATTTAACATTAATTTCCATAGAACAAACCGTGCGAAATAAATAAACAATGACAAGGAAAACGTGGACAACATAACAACAAAGCATACTGAATGTAAGGACTGACGACACACTGTGACTAGGGTTGTGGTTTGACAAGGAAAACCCAATTACTATCTCCCAATTAACTATTTCATTGGGCAATGGACAAGCTCAAACCTGTGAATCTAGGTGGAGTCGATGTCATGTACCTGCAATCCTAAAATAAAAACATATGTCGTACATGTATATAGATCATAAACATTCACACCGTGAAGAAAAAATTGTGGAATCACAGGGCGCTCGAAAGCGAGTGATGCAATCCCGTTCCCTTCACCAATACAGTGTCACATCAAAACTAATGAAATTAAATATCAATTAATTACAGATGAGCATATATCAATATCAACTCAAATAATCAACTATGCTAACCAAGAAGTATGTCATAAACAATAAACAACCATATAGTGTACCATCACATCATAAAATAAAAACCATCACTGCTTCAATGTCAACGATCAAATAACAACATAGTATCATGGTCTATCAAAGTAAAAAAAAAACACATTGTTTGAAAACATAAGCAAATTGGAGAGGTACTACATTTCAGGTGGGAACAAAAGTTGATACCAGTCTAGTTCCCTTAAAGGCATGCAAATCCATTACTTGTAGCCACCATCAAAGTAATACAAGCCAGCGAGATGGAAAGGATTCTAATTACAAGGATTACTTTAAATGTCCCAGACTACGAGCTTGATCCAACTACACACCTACTTCAAGATTTAATAATGACATTAATATTAAAAGAATTTCTTTAGATTCAGGTATTCAAAACACACCGATTGAGAGGTAAAGATGATTAAATCCCCAACCAATCTGGATAAGGAAGAATTTGATAAGGTAGAGCGAACTACTCGAATCAAAGAGTAAAAAAGACAAAGAGAGCCACGTTGGTGACTCAGGAGAACCTTCAGCTATCAATTCAAACCGATTGGGCTAGCGATTTGGAGAGTTATATAGATTGCATGCGGGCTATAGCATAAAGATTGAATACAAATCTTATGATAACTAGGAGATGACAGAAGAAAGCTCGACCCATCAAGAAATGCATATTTTATCATAAAGTTAACAAAAGTATAGCCAAAGAGGAGGCGGTGAAATGCATGAAAGTTAAACTAAAACCGAACTGATAGGGGAATTTCTTGTATAAAGCTAAATCTTCAAAGGTTCAGGTAATGGGTTCAAGCACATCAAAATCAACCAAACACATTAACTTCCAAAACACTGTTCCAATTTTAAAAGAAACACACAATAAAAGGAAATGGATTTCCTAAAACTACTTGTAACCTTCAAATGTAGATTTGTAGAATACACCCTAACATTCAACATAAATATCCTTAGAATTCCTATTCTGTAATCTTTTCTTTAAATTCCATTTCAAAATCAATTTTTACAGAAGCTCTAAAATTTTCACAGCAATTTTTCTAACATGACAATCTTTCAAATTTTCAATATATATAAAGCTTCTACACAAATAACATATTTTTCTTGTATAGGTAATCTTTCCAATTTGCATAACAATAAAAACAATTTAAAGAACCTGTTTCCAGATGTTTGAGGAAATGATGTTTGAAGTAGAGCTTTGCCTTCAGATTCCAATTTACCAAAGCTTCTTCCAAATTATCCACTTTTCCATAAAGAAGTAAACAAAACTAGAGCCAAAATTTCCCAAGAGCTTCTTTTCCAAATTTTCAACAACCTCCTCTCAAAATATATTTATTTTCATTCACGTGAAGTAGCCTCTTTTCTCTTTTAGTTAATGCAAATATTCTCTCCAAGAATTAATTCCCAACAACAATGTTTAATTAATTTTTTTAACACATGTCACAAATAAAATATCTTTTCAACCAAATCACAGATATTTCCTCTAAGATAATTACAAGATATTTATGCATTTAATAATTCATAATTCACATATTAACTTCTAATTAAATTTAATCTAATTAATTTAACCACTTTATAAAATAAATTTAATCATAAAGACTAAATCACTTTACAAAATAAATTAAATTTTAATTAATTAAATCAAATATTAAGCTTTTAACAACATTAATCAGGATTAATTAAATAATCACTAAAAACTATTATAAACATTAATTAACATTAATTTCCAATAGAACATACCTTGCAAAATAAATAAACGACAAGGAAAATGTGGACAACATAACAATAAAGCATACTAGAACAAGGACTGATGACACACTATGACTAGGTTTGTGGCTTGACAAGGAAACCCTATTACTATCTCCCAATCATCTATTTTTTTGGGCAATGGACACACTCAAACCTATGAATCTAGGTGGAGTCGATTCCCTATACCTACAATCCTACAAAAAAACATATGTTGTACATATGTATAAATCATGAATCAAACACATCGTGAAGAGAAAATCGTGGAATCGCAGGGCACTTGCAAGTGAGTGATGCAATCTTTTTCCCTTCACCATTACAGTGTCACATCAAAACTGAAAAAACTATAACATCAATTAATTACAGATAAGCATATAAAAATATCAACTCAAATAAACAACTATGCTAACCAGAAAGCATGTCATAAATAGTAATCATCCATAAAGTGTACCATCACATCACAATATAAAAACCATCATTGCTCCAATGTTAGTGATCAAATAACAACTACATAGCATAATGGTCTATCAAAGTAAAAGCACTGTTTGAAAATATAAGCAAATCGGAGGGGTACTACATCCTCCCCCTTAGGATCAGGCTTACTCCTGGAATCCTACGAACATATAGGGGTAGAGCTCCCTCATCTTGGTTGCATCCTCCCAAGTAGATGAAGTATCATTTCTCGGATCCCACTGGACCCTAACCTACTCAATATCTCGACCCTTGAGAGTGAGTCTCCAATGTTGTGTGATGTCCACAGGCTGCAAATCCAGTTTCCCATCCTCTACCTGTAGTCTCCACATATGTACCCTGAAGCTCTATCCGACGGTCATCAACTACTACAATTGCTATGTGGAACCTGCCCACATCATCCCATGTTGGCTTTGTGATTTCTGGTCTCTGACTGAATTTGGGTGTACTCCTCTAAGGACATTGTCTAACTATGTGGCCCTGTTGGATGAAAGAGAAACATCCTGCATTTCTGCCATTTCCTCTGCCTCAAGGGGGTGCACTAATCTGCTGGAATTGACCCCTACTAGTTGCAGTTTGAGTGCTCTGAGTCTCATCCTCCAAACCACCACTAAGACTATGGAAGGTAAGAGAACACTCCCTCAAGAGTTCCATCATTAGTCCTAGTACAGTTGAAACACCTCTTCTCCTAGGGAACCTTTCTCTTTCCCTAACCATCTGTTGATTTCTCTCCTGTTTAGGCCAAGCTGGTTAATAATTTCCTCAAGCAAGGGACATAACTGAGGGTCTAGGTGTTTCTCATGATCATCCTCGTGAGAACTCAGAAACAGAGTGTTTTGATGAATAACCCCACGATCACTTCCCTAACCTCTACCATGACCCCTATCAAGATCACGACCTCTAGGCATCATCCTACACAAGACCACTATAGACCAAGTCTCAAATATTAGGCGAGAACAACAAAAGGGTAGGGAAAAAAATATCAAGGATCTAAGTACTATATCCATGATTAACATACATTCTTCAAATAAACACAAACTCACATCACCGGGAATCACATCACAAGGCTACGCAAGGGTCCATCTGGATGTTGAGAAGCAGCATACTAATCCATGATACATAATTCATGATCCAAGAGCCAATATCCATCTCACATAATCCATACCTCACACTCAATGGCTTGATGGTGTTAGGCCACACACACATGGTGAGACCATCCAAGCAAGACCACAATGACCTATCTCTTGTTGTATAAGGCAGTTAGCCTCCAAGAGATAGTCATCACACATAGGTGGGTAGTGGGTCCTAGCTGTATATCAGCCTCACATACCCCCATCCTCAAGGTTCCCTATGTCTACTTCCTTGTATACACTCACCAAGTCCACCTCATACATCCTTGGAGAGGAATCACAATACGACACATGGACGACCTCAAAAACAATAAGGATAAGCTAGTTTAGCCACCAAAGTCATAAATAAAAATCAAATAAGATTCAATTTCAGCAATAAAGAAAGAAATGTGCACAATGTCAACACTAAATCAAATGTAACCATGAGGGATATGGGTAAATAAGATCACAAAGGGTGGCTAAACCATTACAATCAAACATAAACAAAATGTTGTCCTTCATAGTCAATTGAAAATCATCAATAACCATATAGGAAATCCTCAATCTTCAAAATTGCATTGTACAACACTGGGTGACTAGATACTAGCCACCAAATGAGGAAGGAGGAAAAATTGTCAGGCTATAATAGTAGCCCTCATGTGGTGCAGAGTGAGCATGCCATCCACATGTCTCATAGTGTACTCTACTACACCTTATCTCGCATCGTCACACGACATGGTCATACACTAGCCAGAGAAGGCACGTACTAGTCGTATGCCACATGGCAATGTGTTTGTGGCTCCGTGAAAGTAGGCACACGTAGAAAACACCCTGCATAGTGATACCTTGTGGAGAAGGCACATGTAGGTACTCACCATAGCCAGAAGTATACATGGCTAGGACATACCCATATGCTAACCGACCCAAACACTGTCAAAAGCAAACATGGGTATCCCTCTATAAGTGTGTGAGGCCCCATTACGCTCATCACACAAGTAGGCTATCATAACACAATCTCATAATGCACCTTCATATGTTTATGCACATGGCATCGTGTCCTCAAGACCAACTCACTACCATCAGCAACACAACATCATCACCAACACTGTGTCAGAACATCAATGGGGTGTGGCATCGTACCCATTGCATCATGTTGGAATAAGTGTGGATACGGTATATACGATACATAAATGAGTATATCAATATGGGCTACTTGAACTTCACCTCTCATATGGATGAGGTTGACTCGCTAATTCCAGCTCAACATCCTTACGGACGGCTAGGCATAAACTAACAAACCAATGTTGTTGTACTCAAAACTATGGGGTTTAGGCTAGCACATATGGATCAAGTACCCTGTTCCATCATAAGGGAAAGTAGTGAGTACGTTTCCTTAGGACTGGTTGAGCTAAGACCACTCTATGTCACAATGTGTGTATGCTGCACACTCCGCCCAAGAAACTTTGTGGCTACTACTACCCCTTCACGGATTGAGGGGCTAGAGAACCAAAAGAAAAGAATCTATGAAACTACCTTTTGGCTACTCTTATATATATAGTTTTTCAACCACGTGTGGGTTGGCCTTCAATCAAGTAACAAACATACAAACACAAAAAATGGTATGGTTAATCCCACACCAAATACAACATATTTCGTATGGATGAGTACACTGTATCACCATCCCATGGGCCCACAAAGAAAGTACGGGGTATTCACAACTCTCAAACAATGCATAGTCACTAGTTTCTCACATTTACAGGGGGGATACGATTACATACACAATTCCATAAGTATATTTACTTCCATAATCCATGTGATTCATATCATCACATATATCCATAAACCATCATTAGCTTTTCACTTTTTAGAATAGAAAAGCATTTATCTCTTATACAAGAGAGTGGCTAAACTTCCACACTAGTCCATGTCATAAATACATACTAACATACTTCAAATAGAGCATCCCATCTTCATTTCTAACATAATTAACAACTATTTAGTCATCTATAATAGGAAGAATAGGAGAGAAGATGAACATCTCTTATCTACCTCTAGGGTCAACCTAGTTTCCCTAAACATAAACCACTTAGTATAGTCAAGGAAAACAAAGAAAGGAATACACACATAAGAGTACAAACAACAAAGACATCCTAATGGGCTCATGTGAAACCAAAGTACCCAGTGTTAGAACTTAGGCTCTGATACCATGTGTAATGCCCAACCACATAACCCTAGAGGATGACGTAAATACAAAAAAAGTGTAACAATTTATTTTAAAAAAGTGTAATTAATAACTGAACTACACTTAACGCATACATCCTCTAAGGTACACAAACAATGCTTATATTCCCATAATATACAAAAGTAAACTAATCCATAGCATATACATAATACTTATGACATAAATAACATACATCCAAAGCATTAAACTCATCTCATTAAATACAAATTACATTAAAGAATCAGCCATAGATTGCATTCATTCCATAAAGCAGTTACAAGACTCATTTCCAAAATGAGGAAGATCATACAATAATGTTACAATAACAATGATACAAGAATCCTCCTTGAATACAAATGAGTAGTCCATATACATAAGTATCCAACTGATACAAAAGAACATAAGAAATAGTACAAAGCAACTGGTACACGTGAGCTCTCCAATTTGGAAGATCCCACCATCACAAACATGAAATGGGAGCCCAATGATGTAAGGTGCACGTTCCACCCAACCAAGTGGTACCCAAAGGGCCACCCCCCGTGCTAGGAGATAGTAAAATGGATTCCTAGGCAAAACCAAAAACTTCTAGATATAGACAACACACAATACTATACCAAACATGAACAATACATACATAAATGTTACATTGCTACTAGAGTAAAATAATCAAGTATATCAACTGCACAATTCATATTGTTGTCATAGGAGGAGTGTCATCACAAAGCTACATGGGCTACTTTAGCGCCACTTTGTGAACCGGCCCCCATTGAGAGCCACTCCCCTACTGACAACACAAGGATCTAATCCAAAATATAAGAGGTCACACATTATGTTCGTAGTAACTAGGTGTTTAACTAAAACTCAACCAAGTACACTACCCAAGGAAAAACAAAGGGTTGAACCATAAAACACAACAACCCCCTCATAAAATAACATCATCTGGAAGACTTACATACATGACTAACCAATTTCCCCAACTTACAAGAACAAAATAAATCACAATTTAATAAGCAATTCAGGCAGGAAATAAAGCTACCATTAGAATTTCCTAAATCCAATTTCCATTTCAATAAAATACAATAATACATTGCCCAAAATAAACTAACTTACTATAATTTCATTTACAAACAATAAGGAAATTAAATCCATTTGTTTATTTCAATTTTCCTAATTACATATAAATAAAAATCAATTTCGTCTTTTAAATCATTAAATTTGTGCTTTTGCATGCACCTATTATAGAAATACATTTTAAATATATATATAATTATATATGTATATATATAAAATTATATATATTTAAATATATATATTATTTAAATATTTAAAAACCAATTTACAATTTCCAAAACATAAATTAAATATGTATATATATATATATATAATTTATAGCAATTCCAAGATTGGCTACAGGGCATGGCATAGGAGATGGACATGGCTCTATCGCACCATCCACATAGACGATTTCCGACAAAAATGTGAAGGATAACCCCGTTTCTAGAGAGCTCATGTTTTAGGTAGGATCAAAAGTTGATACCATTCTATTTCCCTTAAAGGCATGCGAATCCATTACTTGTAGCTGCCATCAAAGTAATACAAGCCAGCGAGATGGAAAGGATTATTATTACAAGGATTACTTTAAATGTCCCAGATCGCGGGCTTGATCCAACTACACACCTACTTCAAGATTTAATAATGACATTAATATTAAAAGAATTTCCTTAGATTCAAGTATTCAAAACACGCCAATTGAGAGGTAAAGATGATTAAATCCCCAACCGATCTAGATAAGGAAGAATCTGATAAGGCAGAGTGGACTACTTGAATGAAAGAGTCAAAAAGACAGAGAGAGCCACGTTGGTGACTCAGGAGAACCTTCAGCTATCAATTCAAACCAATTGGGTTGGCGATTTGGAGAGTTATATAGATTGCATGCGGGCTATAGCATAAAGATTAAATACAAATTTTATGATAACTAGGAGATGACAGAAGAAAGCTCGACCCATCAAGAAATGCATATTTTATCATAATGTTAACAAAAGTATAGCCAAAGAGGGGGCGGTGAAATGTATGAAAGTTAACTAAAACCGAACTGATGGGGGAATTTCTTGTATAAAGTTAAATCTTCAAAGGTTAAAGTAACGGGTTCAAGCACGTCAAAATCAACCAAAGAATCAACCAAACAAATTAACTTCCAAAACATTGTTCCAATTTTAAAAGAAACACACAATAGAGGAACACACAATAAAAGGAAATGGATTTCCTAAAACTACTCGTAACCTTCAAATGCAACTTTGTAGAATACACCCTAACATTCAACAGGAATATCCTCATAATTCCTATTCTATAATTTTTTCTTTAAATTCCATTTCAAAATCAATTTCTACATAAGCTCTAAAATTTTCATGGCAATTTTCCAAACATGACAATCTTTCAAATTTTCAATATATATAAAGCTTCTACACAAATAACATATTCTTCTTGTATAGGCAATCTTTCCAATTTTCATAACAATAAAAACAATTTAAAGAACATGTTTCCAGATGTTTGAGGAAATGATGTTTGAAGTAGAGCTTTGCCTTCAGATTCCAATTTACCAAAGCTTCTTCCAAATTATCCACTTTTCCAGAAAGAAGAAAACAAAACCAGAGCCAAAATTTCCTGAGAACTTCTTTTCCAATTTTTCAACAACCTCCTCTCAAAATGTCATTTTTTTCATTCACGTGAAGTATCCTCTTTCCTCTTTTAGTTAATGCAAATATTCTCTTCAAGAATTAATTCCCAACAACAATGTGTAATTATTATTTTTAACACATGCCACAAATAAAATATCTTTTCAACCAAATCACAGATATTTCCTCTAAGATAATTACAAGATATTTATGCATTTAATAATTCATAATTCATATATATTAACTTCTAATTAAATTTAATCTAATTAATTTAATCACTTTATAAAATAAATTTAATCACAAAGACTAAATCACTACAAAATAAATTAAATTTTAATTAATTAAATCAAATATTAAGCTTCTAACAACATTAATCAAGATTAATTAAAAATAATCACTAAAAACCATTATAAACATTAATTAACATTAATTTCCCACAGAACATACCTTGCAAAATAAATAAATGACTTGAGGAAAATGTGGACAACATAACAACAAAGCATACCGGAACAAGGATTGACGACACACTGTAACTATGGTTGTGGCTTGACAAGGAAACCCTGTTACTATCTCCCAATCAACTATTCCGTTGGGCAATGGACACACTCAAACCTATGAATCTAGGTGGATTCTATGTCCTATACCTGCAATCCTGCAATAAAACATATGTCATATAATATATATATATATATAAATCATGAATCAAACACATAGTGAAGAGAAAATCGCATAATTGCAAGGCACTCACAAGCGAGTGATGCAATCCCGTTCCATTCACCAATATAGTGTCACATCAAAACTAATGAAACTAAAATATCAATTAATTACAGATGAGCATATAACAATATCAACTCAAATAAACAACTATGCTAACCAGAAAGCATGTCATAAACAGTAATCATCCATAAGTGTACCATCACATCACAATATAAAAACCATCATCGCTCCAATGTTAGCGATCAAATAACAACTACATAGCATAATGGTCTATCAAAGTAAAAGCACTGTCTGAAAATATAAGAAAATCAGAGGGGTGCCACAAGGAGAATGGTATTGTGTGAGCATGGTAGCCCATGACTTGTGAGGTCGTGGCTGCATGTCATCCTTTCTCTCTACATGTTTGTACTTGCTTCTGGATCGGTGGCATGGTGCTTTAGTCTGTTAGGTGGGGGGTATTTTTATTATCTTCGGTTCATTTTCTTCTTTTGTTGCTCTATGATTTAATTGAAGCTTCTTCTTTAATGGTTTTTCCCTGTCTCCTCTCCGGTGATGGATCGAGGGTAAGCTTTAGGGGTCAATTCTATTTTGGATTTCCAAATTGCATTTGGAATGAAATCTCCTCTTTCAATGAAGGTTTTTGATAACAAATTGTGCTCTAATGATTCAGGGAATGGAGGATTCGCTTTGATAGGAGGTCCTTGTATCCCAAAAATTAATGGGTGCCTAGAATGAAGCAAAGATAGGCCAATGCTAATAATTCAACCATAATCGATTACGAAGGATATTGAGTATTTACTCGAAGCATGCTTTGATTTGAAATTTTTTGGGAATGAGGGTTTCACTCCAATTTTTTGAGTTGTGGGCTCAGTATACTTGGTTCGCAGAGGGTGAGATGGAAATAATGTTGGTGAACAATTACTTCATGGTGACTTTTAATTTTGTGGTGGATCACAATAGAATTTTTTAAGGTGGGCCTTATTTCCACAACTAGATTGGTTTATTTATTAAACCTTGGCATGCAAGTTTTGATCCTTCAGAGGCACTCCAAAATTGGGTTTCGGTGTGGGTACGTCTCCTTAGATTTCTAATTGAATGTTGGTGCAATGACATCTTGCATCAGGTTGCTTCACTATTGGCAAAACTAGTGGGTCCTTCTCAACAAACTTAGGATAGAAAGGTAATGACTTCTTCTCGCATTTGTGTTCAGATGGATTTAAATAATCCCCTTCCAAATTCTTTAGAAATTTGTGCAGGTTCATATTCTTGGGTGTTGTTGTGCCCTTAGCACACATGCCTTGTTCGGAACGGGGACCCTCTCTTTCCTTTTCCTTGCCGGGTCATTTTTGTCATCGCCTCATTTTGCATGCCCCCTGTTTGGTGTCCCAAATGGTCAGCGAACCCCAAAGTATCATCTCAAGTCGACCATGTTTCATCCCCCCTCAAATTTTCTAAGTTAGGTGCCTTTGCAGAGATCCCTTGGCAGTTTGCCTCTGCCAGCGTCCTTGGCGCCCTCCGGGTCCGCCTTGTCGGGTTTCCTTTGGCGGATTTCCCTATTGTGTTTGTCATCTCAAACGGACGAAGGACCTCGGCCTTCTGTATCCTGGGACCTGCCATCCTGATTTTCATTTCCCATGCTTTCCATGACTAACTTACAGTCCACGGGGTTCATTGGGCTCGGTCTGTCGGATCTCCCTTCTCAGGTTTTCATTATGCATTTTCCCTACCCAAATAGTCGTCCTCCATCAGAGTCCCGCCTATTGGACCCCGAGATCTTCTTCACCGATTTTTTTTGGCTTAACGTTTCAAACGACTATCTACAAATGGCCTTCCAACCTCTGGGTTCTAGACCCCTCATGACCATTTATGAATTTCAAAATCACCAACTTTCTTGCCGCCGTACACACATTTATTGATGGAATTTAATGCCATAAAATTCTATAAATAGGGAAATTTGACCTATCATTTTCACATTTGAGGACAACCAAAGTAATTAGAGTGATCCAAAGCATTTGTCGCATGTCGATCTTGAGCTCATAGCCTTCCATCACCAGTCTTTTGCATTCGTTGGTGGTTTCATCGTCTTCATTCACCGGGTTCTAGCGGTAGGTTTGTTGTCTGCATCTCGTATTATGTTTTTCTTTGATTTTGAGGAAAAATAATGGGTAAAAGGGATGGAAATGTATACACTAGGTTGGGAAAAAGGAGGCGTTTAAAACCGAAGAGATCAAATCTTTAGAAAACCCTCATAATCACCCATACATTGCGCACAGAACTTCACTTCCCCGATGTCATTCTTCCAACAAAGCGTTAACACTCTTTGGGTCCAGGAACCCTCTTCACCGCCATCAAAATGTGAAATTAGATAAATCAAAGCGGCTAAGTGTCCTTTTGGGTCCACCACCACGGAGCACCCCTACCTCTCCGCCATTCAAACTTATAGAAAAATCACTGGATCCACCCATGCTTTCCTGGCCCGTCCCTGTGAAACTATGTCTCTAGGGCGCTGCTTACGTATCGCCATTTTTTATGGAATTCCTAACCCTATTGTTCGTCCCTCGAGCTCCACCCATCTATTCATTGCATGATATACAAATTGAAACTACCACATACCAAGTATCATCTGGATCCCGGTCCCCGAACTTCCGTTTGCAGGCCATTGTGGTGACATCGTCATTTCTCATGGCTTTCAAGTGGATTCTTTCTAAACTCCGGACCCCGATCATCCTATAGGCACACAAATAAAATGATAACTCAAGTGTCCCAAACTTCGTCGGGTCCCCTTTGTGAGGCTTCTGATATCGGGACTCTGTCCTGCCTTGGTCATTGCAAAAAGAAAAACCAAGCCAGCCCTCCCGGCCTTTGGGGCCCAGTGCCTCGATTGTCGATGAAACCATCTAAACAAAGAAATATGGAAGCCAAGTTTCAGACCATGTCTGGTCCCTCAGGTTGCTCCCATCAGACTTTCTCCCTTTGTCTACCATTTCAAACAACAATTATCAAACGGCTTCCCATCCCCTCTGACCCAAACACTTAAGCTATCAGAGAGTTGTGTCAACCGCCTTCCAAACTCACGTGTCCTGGCTAGCATAACTTCATCCCTGGAATGTCGCCTTGCCAGAGCTATTCGAAATGACTAACCTCAAACGGTGAAGCTCCATCCCAGTTCTGATCACTCAAATGATGACCCAAATGCCTCCTAATCCAAAAACAAGCTTTGACCCACATATTGAAATTGGATGCTCTTCTCCATGGAATTTTCAAATTGCTTAAATTTGAAGATGGAAGAAACCATACAGATTTCCCTACCCTGTTCACCCTTCAAAACAACCATCCTAATAGGGAAGTTAGGCCTCTAGGGCCTGGACTATCCAAACTCCCTCCCATGAGCCACTAATAACTATTTAGAATAAATCTTAGATTTCTTGAATGTTGTACTATCCAATCTAACTCTGTCCATAGGGATTTGGCTAAAATTTTGTGTTTTCATGCTTGATTATACTCACCTCTCTCTTTTATTTGCAGAATATATGGAATTGGGTGTAGGACCCTCAGGGGCAACAACGAAGAAATACAAAGGAAGGAAAATAGGCAAATCTTTCCGTGGATAGGAAGACAAGGACTAGATGAAGTACCCGTTCCAAGGGGAACCATTGCAATCTAAAATCACCATAGACTGGAAGGAGATCTCTGACACCATTATCGGGCACATTGATATCGACGAATTCAAGCAAAGGGTCAGGATCAACCCAAAAACGAAGACTAAAATTTTAATCATAGGTAGTGGAATATCCAAGGCCACAGGTTTCCCTCCCCCACTCGTTGCCCTTGAACTAGTAATGGCTTGCAAGGAAGCATACCGGCTAGAGACCTGAACAATAGTGGACAGGGATGGAAATATTCTAGCTGACATGTTTTCCAAAGCAATAACAAAGACCTTCCACATTCGTACCTTCGGGGAAATGGAAATTCTTACCATAGAAGGAGTGCAAGGCAATGTGGGATGAGGATCCCCTAGAGTGCAAGAAGCTCATAAACTAATATTGGCTAAAAGAAAAGAGGGGCAGCACTACAAAAGTTCCTCAGGAGCTCTTCTACAATGATTTTTATGAAGACTACCATGATCTAGTTACCCTACTAAGTAGAGTAATGGGCCTTCCTACTACTACTTACTTTCAAGAATGGATGATCTACTTTGTTGAACATATCCTTTGTGGAGAAGATACCACATTTTATTGGGGAGGGATAATAAGTGAATGCTTTCACGAGCAGTTCATGGTTGTCAAAAAGACCTCCAAGTTCTACATGAAATCCTACTTGGTCTACTCATTAGCCGAATGGAGGCAATGCAATGGCTTGTTCAGAGCTCCGGATGAAGAGCTTGGCAGGGAGCTCAAGGTCTATGATAGGTACCCTCAGTTGCAATTCAATAATTTTAAGAAAGATTATTGTAGGGTAAATGACACTTGTATTGGTTATATCATTAGATTTCTCGAGGGTGACTTCGAGAGGTGAGTCTCCCATAGTGCTCATGCTTTCCTTAAGCAATATGCCTTTTTGTTTATCTAGTATATGAAGTTTACATACATTCGTACATAAGGCTTCTCAGAAAGATCGAACAAGTTGCCCCAGTATCCCAATGACCGGATAAAATTGTTGGAGCTTTCTTGACAGTTACGACATGTGCACACCCTCTTAAGCAACAAACATCTAGCAGGAATTTCTTATCCCCTTTCTTTCGGCTAGGGGATGTATGAGCTCCATACCTCCCAATGTGCCCAAAACTTAGGAAAGGAATTGGCCAAGTATCATTTCAGACTCCACAAAGCTCAGCCACAGATGGATCCCTATGGCCACATCAAGGAGGGCACTTGGACATGAATATGCCCATCCTCATAGCATTGAAGATTTTTGGGCCAATTGTAAGGATGACAATGAGGTGTGGATGAGGCATTATATGCGGATGATCACATACTTTGTAAAAAGGGTGAACTTGTTCCCAGTGCCTGATCAGGTAGAAGAAGATGAGAGCATAGTGATAGACCCCCAGTATGATGTAGTTTCCAATCTGCAACTACTGCTAATTTATTGGGACAAGTAAGAGGTTGATGACCTCAAAATTCTAACCAAGCCCGTCGAGGCTCATACAAAAGAATGGATTGATTGGCAAGTTGCCCGATTGAGGCAACAAGGGTTCATTTTGACTTATGAAGGAATCAAAAGTGAGCCAAGTGGGGAAAATGATGGGGTAGCTATTGCATCAATAGGAGAAAATTCAAAGTCCCCTCCACTCACTTGCTCAAGGAAAAGGAAAGAGACTGACAAGCAATAGCCTAATCCAAGGGTGTATGCAAGAAAGGCCTTGGAAGGAGAGCCTTCCAAGAAACATAAGAAATTAGGCAGTGTCACTGAAATGGCTATTATACAAGAAGATCCACTCCATGAGGGAGAGGATATGGAGGCTGATCAACCAAAGTCCCCACTGACTGCCTCTACTACTACCGCTCTTCCACCTACTTCTCAAGCCATGGTGGCTATTTCCCCACCCGTGGTGGACATCTCGGTCCACCTTTCCTCTTCTTCACCTGTTGGACCAATTGTGATGGTTGATTCTTCTTCCACCACCACCTCCCCACTTTCTTTGCTTCCATGTCTCTGACCACTTCTCTTTCACTAGCCACAACAACGATGCCCATGCCAACACTCTCGTTTCTAGAAGCATTCTCACGGAACATGCAGAATGTCCCATAAAAAATCTTTGAGATGTTAATGAACCCGACCATCCAAGATCCCTGGCACAAGTCCTTGCTAATGTGCCTCCCTCAAAGCATCCAACTGAACCACCAGAGATGAAAGCTACAATGCAAATATCTAAGGAATTGGAGCGGCAAGAGAAGGAAGCTATCAAGGCATTGGATGAAGAAGCAGATGACTACCATGAGCATCCAAAACATTAGCATCTACAAATTGATAAGGTAATTAGTGAAGGAAAGGAGATAGAATCTTTTGAGAGTGATGATGTAGCACCCCTCCATTTTGGCTCTTTGATCGGACAATGTTTCCTTTGTTATGCTTTGTTCTGCTATTACTTTGACTTTGGTACTTGGTTACTATTTGATCGCAAACTGTTAAGCGGTGTGAATGTTATATTTTGTTGAGATGGTATTTTACTCTGATGTTGTCATTATGGCCTATTTTGAATTAGCTTAGTAGATATTTAATTAATGATGCTTTATGCTTTTGATTATATTATTGATGTTAGACTTGTCAGTTAGAAAGTCTGTATTGGTGAAGGGGACAGAGATTGTATCACTCGCTTGCGAGCGCCCTACGATTCTGAGATTTCCTCTTCACGATGTGTTTTATTATATCATATATATGCATGTTCAATATACTCTTCATTTGCAATTTGACAGGTATAGGACATCGACTCCACTTGATTTCCCAGGTTTGAGCGTGTCCATTGGCCAACGGTATTCGATTGGGAGATAGTAGCTAGGATTTCCGTGCCAAGTCATCACCCTAGTCACAGTGTGTCATCGGGTTTTAGTCAGATTAAGTTGCTTATTTGTTGTTCATCTCTCCTTGATTTATTTAATTTCAAGTTAAAAAAAGGTAAATAAATGGCTTTTGTATTTAGGTTGTTTATTAAATAAATTTAGTTGCAATGTTAAAAATGTTAATTATCTTATTAATTAATTTAATTTAATTAATAAAATAATCTAATCTTGGATTAGATTTATTTTATTGATTAATTAAATTAATGGAGATGAATTGAATTAAGTTATTCATTTTGGAATTAATAGATATTTTTATTGAAATTGGAAAAATGAAAATATGTTGTAAATTGCATTTTTTTGAAAATTAGTATGTAAAAGATTTTTTTTTTAAAAAGATTTAAATTCCTTTTTGTTGAAAAGAAATTTTTAAAATGTATGAAATTCATGTTGAAAGAATTTTTGGGTTTTTAATTTAAAAAAAATCAAAATATCTCCAAATTTGCAATAACTATGGTGGATGGGATATTTTAGGGACGTTGACAAAATTTGGGGAAGAATTATGAGAGCCATTCCAATTTGATTTTGGAATTTTAATTTTCAATTGTGGAGAGAAATTGTTGTGGAAAAAAGAAAGAGAAAGAGGGTTTTGTTCTTGTGGGATTCAATCTTGGATTTGAAGGTGGAGACTTGGAAGGAGATCTGGAGTTTTGAATTGGCAAGAAGCTCAGCATCAGATTTTTTCTTCAAACTTCAAGATCACAAGTTCTTTATTGTTTTAAATGCTTTGAAATTTTGGTTTTTCAATTTGAAAACTTGTTTTTAAACAAATTTGAAACCCTTTGTTGAGATCATGAAAGAAAAAGAAAACAAAGAAAGATTCAAACAATAGAGAAATTGAAAGATGCACAAAAGAAATCTCCATTATGAATTAGAAATTAAGAATTTATGCTTGAAAATTCTTTGGGTGTGTATTTTGTTCTGTAGGGAAAATTTGCCCAATTTTGGCTGTTAAACAATGAATATATATATATATATATATACATACATATATATATTCTGTATATATATATATACATTTATAGGAGGTATGTTGGGATTTTCTCTTTTAAAGAAAATTAAATTTCCCAGAAATTCATTTCTGGCAAAAACCCTGTGAAAACAGGGGACCACTGGTTTTTTTTTGTGTGTTTGTTTTATATATAAAAAAGAATGTTTTGTTGGGAGGTTGGGCAGCCTTGGCTACCACAACCAAGCCCGTGGAGGGCACTATTGTGGCACCCCATGGGGGAAGCGCTACCATAGGCAGCGCAACCTCCACAGGGGAGGTTGGGCGCAACCTGTCCTCCTCCCTTTTGGGGGCTGCGGACTCTAAAGTTTATCGCTTTTTTTTTATATTATATTATATATACATATAATATATATATTTATATTATATATATAATATATATATATATTATGTTATATATGTATATATATTATAATATTATTTAAATTATTATTTTTATATAATTATTTATATATATAATATATATTTATATATATATAATATGCATTTATTGCATATATATATAATGTATATATTATGTATTTTTAAATAATTTGGAATGTGGAATTTAAATTGGTTGATTTTATATATATATATATATATTTAAACAATAATTATATATTTAAATATATATATATATATATTTAAAAAATAATTATATATTTTATATATATATATATATATATATATATTTGTATATACATTAAGTATATACTTTTATATGTATATTTAATATATAGTTATATTTAAATATATTAATTTTAAGATGATTATTTTATTATAATTGATGCAAGGATTGATTTTATAATCAAATGATTTATTTTTTAAGAAAAAATAAATTGATTTTAGTCATTATGTATGATTGAGCAAATGGAATTAAATTATTAGATTTAAATTCCTTAGTGTTGCCAATGTGATTGGATTTACTTTTGAGTATGTGCAAATAATGTTAATTATTTAATTGATTACATGCAATATGTCATTGTGTGGCTTGGATTTAGGAAATCCTAACATTAGTTTATTTAATTGCCTGAAATGCTTTCTAGTGATGTTTTGTTCATTCTCGGTGTTGGGAAATTGAGTCAATTGTTATGTAAGTCTTCCAGATTGGGTTTTCTTTTGATATTGGGGGTTGTCGTAATGTGTTAGTCAACCTTTATTTTTCCTTGGGTGGTGCGTCTTGTTGGATCCAATTAGATACCCGATTATCATGAACGGGATGTGTGTTGAATTTATGTCGTGGATAGGGAGTCATTCTCCTTAGGTCGCACTTGTGTACCCTTGGGTTGTGGAGTTTTTCCACGTGTTGTCTTAGAGGAGTGGCTTGCATTGAGGGCCGACACACAAAGTGGTGTCAGGGAAACTCTTTGTAAGATTAGTTAATTCAATGATAACGTAAATAAACTTATTAGAGTTTAGGTTGTATCAAACACTTAACAAGATTAATTTTTCCTTGCTCATGGACACAAGGGCTTGTATAGACTTGGGATGAGATGAGAAGGCCTGGAATGGCAAGATCGTTATCTCGTCTTTACAAGAGATAACTGATTTTGCATTGGTTTGTATGAGTGGCCAGGAGTCGTTAGAGGTTTCCAGGATATCCAAAGATGGGGGTTGGGACCTAGGAAGACTTACCAGGATATCCCATGTGACATTGTGATGAAACTTCGCCTAAGTGAGCAGTATGTTTGTATCAGTGATGCAATTGATTATTTAACTCTGGAAGCATTGTAACCATTGTGTTATGTGATGATGTACTTGTATTTAATTTAGTTTAGTTTTGAGTAGCCTGTGTCTAGAGGTAGACGGTCTTGTTTAGGAATCTTGGTTACTATCTCCTAGCATGGGGGGTGAGCCTTCGGGTATCACATGGTTGGGTGGAACGTGCACCTTAATCCATTGGGTCATCCTTTTGTTCATGTGGACGAGATTTTTAGTTGGAGAGCTCGTGGGATCCAGTTACTTTTCATGCTTTATTCATTTCAGTTGTTATTGTAATTTATTACCCCTCATTTGTATCGAGGTGGAAGATGTAATTTGTAACCTTGTTTATTGGATTTACCTCATTCGGGGAATGAGAGTTGTAATCGTATTGTAAATTATATTATTGGAAACATGTGGTATCTCTTATGCCTTTGATGTAATTTTATCATGTATGGAATGTATGTGTATTTAATTTGTTAAGTAATTAAATGTTATGGTTTCAATTCATGTTTCTTGTTTGGGTTTAAGTAAACTCAGTCTCGTAACCTTAGGGGTTGTTGGCAATGGGTAGTGAACTTGCATGTTAATTGTACTTAAACAAAAAAAATAAAAATTATTGTGTTTGAGTAGTTAATTGCAACTTCCCCTAGGGTTGTGTGGCGGGGCGTTACAGATGAAGAAAAAGATGCCAGCACTAAATTCATTGTACAAACATTTGATGCTGATTTTGAGGAAGAGTTGGCCCGACAACTAAAATATGTTGGGGAAGAAATGGAAAGACCACCTTCTGGGAAAGGAGGGCAAGAAGATGACAAAATGGAAGATAGCACTAAACTTCCAACCAGTGAACAAGCAGAAAACCCCAAGCACGATGAGGAGGTACCTCTCTCAGAAGGGCAGGAAGAACAAGAAAAGAAGGAGCACGAAGATGTGCCACCTTAGCATGAGGAAGAAGAAAGTAAAGAAGAAGATAAGCCTCAAGAAGAGTCTCAAGCTAATAGGAGCCCTGAAACAGAGCAGACCAAAGAACATGGGAATGCATAAGACAAAGAAGAGGACACTGAAGGGGAGGACAGCCCCAAGGAACAGTTGCCCACCAAATCCCCTATCAAGTGCATGGTGTACATCCGAGACTCCGACGAGGAAGGAGAAGATACAAGGATAGAGCGAGAAGCTCTTGATGATAAAGAGATTGAAGTCGAGAGAAACGAAGAAGAGGGTGACTGTGAATCACCCAAGGAGACATCCTAGATGCTTGAGTGGCTGGAGAAACAACTGGAGAAGAAAAATACTGCTCTGAGGGATCCAAGAGCAACATTAGTGGCCATATTGGCCTGGGAATAGATTGGCACTAAAAAGGAGAAGCCACCCAAAGTTAGGTCCAAGCTGACAATGGATGCTTTTGGATCTAGGACCGAGCAGGTAGCCATGTCCATGGTGGGAAAAGAAGGAATAAGCTACAATGTCTTTACGATCAACTTGGGGACGACCACCAGAGAAAAAAAAGTGGATCACCTTTAGGAGTCTGTGGCCACAGTGGTGCACTTGATACAACAAGATAAGATTTCCAAGGAAGAGCTCAAGGCACAAGTGGTTGATTTGACAGCCTACATTCAACAATGGTCATCAACAGAAGAGCTCCCTACTACATCCTTGGCTCTGCCACAAATGTTGTCCAAGGAGCAAGTTGACAAACTTGAGAAAAGGAAAAACTTGGCTAAGACCACAGAAGAATGGTTCCGACAGGTCCTATATGTTGGAAACATGGGCATCAGTCATGCTATTAGGACAACAAACAAGTTCTTGGAGGTGCAAAAGTCTCTTGAGGGACCAAGGAAATTTTGTATGGACTTCCCAAGGATGTATGGGTCTACTTACCTAAAAATTGAGGCCATCCTCAAGCTACCAAAGAAAACTTAGGAAAAGGAGCTTTCATTTAAGGAGGATGATCATTGGCTCATGGATATGTGGAAGCTAGACTTTGAAAACCGAAAGGAAAGATTGGAGTAGGTACTCTACAAGGTGGATCCAAATATTTATTGGGCCAAGGATGTTAGGGCATATTGCATTCAATATCTGAAGCTAATGATGGGGTTTGATATGCCTGTTGTTCAGATTGATCCAGAAAAGGTAAAGCCGCATTTCCATAAGAAGATGGAAGATGGAATGTCGGGTGAGGTCACTACAGACTTCTTGAGTTTTTTTGCTTGATCACTCACCCAATCTGAACAATTCAGATACCACACTGACCAGGTGCTACAATCTGAGATCATGGAAGTTGAGAAGCTCCAACCACTGATTTTGAAGTTCATGGAGTATGCTGCTTTGAAGAACCAAGAAGGGAACCCTATTATTGATGAAGAATTCCTTACATAATAGTTGCAACAAAGGCAATCAACAAAAAGAAAAAATGCTACAGTGCTGCCACTAGAAGACAAAATAGGGGAAGGGACAAAATGTATTTTTAAATGTAGTATATTTGGGGGGTAGGTAGAACCCTAGTTTGTAGCGAATCTTGGCCACACAATGCAAATCAATCTTGGCCATTTATTCTACTTTTTGGACACTATAAATAGGGGGTCTCCTCTCATTTTCAAGGAGAGTTGAGTTGTTGTAATGACATGTTGCTGAAATTTTAATAGTTCATTGACTTGGTGAATTCTTGAGTTTCTTGGCATGTTTCATGATTCATCTCCCATAGTTAGCTGATTTAGTTAGATTTACTTCACTATTTCAGTTAGTTTTAGATCACTTTGATAGATTTAGTAATGTTTGTTCAATGGTTATGAAGATTTTTGTTGTCTTGATGCCTTTCTTATCCATAATTTTTGTTGTTTACTGATGGTAGATAGCTGTGTAAAGTTAGTGTGGACTTAAAATTGAAAGTTTCTCCAAAATTTTATCTTTGTTCATGCATTTTTATGTTGAATGAATGATAAAACATTTGCAGTCCTTAGAAGATAGAATAAATTTCATGATACTGTGAGTTTTCTAGTTAAGTGAAATTTTGTTTGAAGGAAGCTGTCCACAGTAGAACCCTCTATGATCATTGTTAATAGTTAGTTTCAAATCCAAGAACCTCTTCTCTTCCCTGCTCTTTTTCCTTTTTGTTAACAAGTGACCTATGCTAAGGTTCATTGCACATTGTAAAGCCAAATCTTAATATAGAATAGGAGTTTATGATTGTTGTTTGAACCTGCAGCAAACTACACTTTAACTTCCATTTTAGAAACTCCACCTCATGATTCACCTCATATCCAGCTAAGTACGTAAGTTTTCCCTGTGATTACCAGCAAAATCACATCAAACATCAACTGAGGAATTCCATGCAAGTCATGACATGACACCCAAGAGACCTTGGGGTGATTTTTAGCAATTGGTTGTTGGAGATTTCCTTTCAAGATAGGTAGTGCACCTACACACTGCTTGTGTTGAGAAAGTGTGCAAAACACCCATCAATAGGTGTAGCAGCTAGACTATGAGACATTTCCCTTTCATTGTTGTCTATGTCATGAATATGGCCATCTGTAGAGAAGATGCTTGAAGTCTAAATATTTTGAGTCTCAAACTACTCAGCCTCCTCGCAACCCTCCTAAGGTCAACAAAGGCAAGGACCCCATTCTTGGTGAGGTTGTTGGTGTAGAGGGTTTTATTCCTGTTAAGGTTCATAATAGGAACTGGGGTCAAAAGAGGACTCTTAAGGAGCATCATGAAGGTGATACCTTTAATATATTTGAGGTTCTAAATGATTTGAGTCAGTAGGAGGTGAATCCGGGTATGATGATTATGGATCAGGGTGTTTGGAAGGGGTTTAGGAAGAAATTCTTCTAGATTACAACCAAGCTTCACAGGAGGCTGGTACTTTGCAAATGGAAATGGATCTATGTTCGGTGGTTCATGGGAGGTTCGAGCCTCTTACGGATGTGAAGATGGGGGAGGGAGAGATCTCTACTCCATTGGTGAAAGTGGGGTTTGATTTGATAAAAGGCAGCAAGGCTTCTCCTTCGTTGGGACTTCTTCAAAAAGACCAAAAGAAAGGGGTTGTTGAGAAATCTTCCAAAGTTGGAAGAAAGGACTTGGAAAAAATAAAGATGATGGGGGAGACTTTGGTGGAGTCTAGATCTATTAAGACCCTAGATTCCCATTTTTCTAACCCTCTGAAATGATCGTCCTCTCTTGGAATGTAAGGGATTTGAATAGTGGCCCTTGACAAAAAGTTGTTCATGATTTGGTGAGAATTCATTCTCCTAATGTTCTTTTTTTATAGGAGACTAAGTTATATGTTGAAAGTATGATTGGTTTGTTGCCAAAGTTGTGGAGGCGGGGTGGTTGTCAGTGTATTGGGGCTCATGGTAATGCAGGGGGTGTGGCTTGTGTGTGGAACCATTGAAGATTCATCCTCTTTGGTGGATGTCCTCCAATTCTTCCATCTCTGTGGTTGTTTCAAGTTTGGAGTCAGGGGAAACTATTCTATTTTCAAACATCTACGTGCCTACTGATTTTCCTGGTAATTAGTTACTGTGGTCTAATATCAATTCATTCAGAGCCTTGCTCCATTTTTCCCTTGGATTATTGCAGGTGATTTCAATGCCATTATTGAGTTGGATGAGAAGAAGGGCGGCATTGCGAGGTTGGAGCCCTCTACTTTCCTTCTTCGTGATAACATAACTACCTTGAATTTGGTTGACATTAAGCCCCGTAATGGTCAATTTACTTGGAACAATAGGAGAATGGGAGATAATTTTTATTAATGAGAGACTTGACCATTTCTTGGTTTCTTATTTCTGGATTGGAGGATTGTGGTCTACTTTCTCTGAGATTTTGGACTGGAGGGGCTCAGATCACTGGCCTATTAAGTTATTTGTTACTTCGGCTCGTGTTGCTCACTCCCCCTCTTTCAAGTTCTAGCTTATATGGTTTTGAGATTCTTCTTTACAGGAGTATGTGGTTGAATGGTGGTGGAGGGGAAGACCTACTCATGGCACTGCTATTTATTCTTTTTCCAAACTACTTCGATATGTGAAATATCAACTCAAATAGTGGAATAGGAAGTGATTTGGAAATATTTTCATGCTAAGGTTGCTGCTCAAGCTGATTTGGATGTTATCACTCAGGAGATAAGGGAGTTTGGTCTTTCTTGAGCATTTACTTAGGGAGGAGGCAAGGGCTTTGAAAGCTTTGGAAGAGTGTGAGTTGCACGAGGAAATTTATTGGAAACAAATGGCTTGCGTTGAGTGGTTACAAGAGGGGGACATAAACACTGCTTTCTTCTTCAATTCAGTGAAAACTAGGAGACATGGTAATTCTATGCCTGCTCTTGTGAATGGTAGGGGTGAGCATTTATCTTCTTTGCAGGATATGTCTAGAGAATCTTCTCACTTCTTTGCTTCATTATTTAGAGAGGGTTCTCATGATGGTTTGGCGGAAGAAAACCATGTTTTGTCTTGTATTCCCTCCTTGGTTACTGGGGAGATGAATGAGCATCTTTTGGGCTATATCTCATTGGAGGAGTTGGAGGCCACTATTTTCCAAATGAAGAAAGGGCCCCGATGGCTTTCTGGTTGAATTTTACCAAGAATTTTTGGATATCATTAAGTTGGACCTATTGGAGGTGGTTCATGAGTCTCAGAGGAATAAGTAGATGTTGTGGGCTTTGAACTCTACCTTCCTTGCTCTCATTCCCAAATGTGAGGGGGCAGATCGGTTGAGTCAATTTTGACCTATTTCCCTTTGTAATGTGGTTTATAAAATCATTTCCAAGTTGATTGCTAAAAGGCTAAAGTGATGGCTTAGAGGGCTTATCTTTGAGGAACAAAGTGGTTTTGTGGAGGATCAGAAAATTCTGGATGGGGTGGTCATTGCTACTAAAACTATTCATTCTATGGCATCATCAAAATAAAAGGCTATGTTCATCAAGTTGGATATGGAAAAGGCCTATGATAGAGTTAAGTGGTCCTTCTTGTGAAAAATTCTTATTGCCTTTGGTTTTGCTGAGGAGTGGGTCCAGTGGGTTATGTGTTGTGTTACTTCCACTTCTTTCTTGGTGTTGATAAATGGTGAGCCTTCTTCTCTTTTTAGTGCTTCTAAAGGCCTTTGTCAAGGGGATCCTCTCTCTCCTTATTTATTTATTCTTCTTGTTGAAAGTCTGCAGAGAGTGGTGAAACGTAATGTGGAGTTGGGTTTTATTTAGGGATGGGTGTGGGGAAATGGTTTGCCTCCTCAATCTCACCTACAATTTGTGGATGATACTGCTTTGATGGGTATGGCTAAGATCAGAGAAGCTACGAATTTGCACAAGGCTTTGGATATCTTTCTAGTTGCTTCTGGTCAAATGATTAATGAAGATAAATCTTCCATTTTCTTCTTCAATACTTTGCAGCTTATTCAACAAAGGATTGCTCATATCTTGAGGTTTCAAATTAGTTCTCTCCCTTTAAGTTATCTTGGCATTCCTATCTCTTCTGGTAGTCTTCCTAGGGAGTCATGGCAAAATATTCTAGACAAGTTTCGTGCAAAGGTTAATCATTGGACTCATAGATGGTTGTCCTTTGCTAGTCGGGTTTAGCTGCTTAAATTTGTGGTGTAGGCTCTTCTTATTTATAGATGCATGCTCTAGGTAGCTCTGGTTGGGTTTGTGAAGGATTTGGATTCTTTGGCTAGACAGTTCTTATGGGCGGGAAGCTTGTCCTCTTCTAAGTGGAGCCTTGTGAAGTGGGATATTATGTGTAGCCCAAAGCAGTTTGGGGGTCTTGGATTGTGACAGTCAACTTGGTCTTGGTTGGCGTTGGCTGCAAAGCTTTATTGGAGGCAGTGTGTGGAGCAGGATCATATCTGGGCTAGGATTTTATCTCACAAGTACCTTATGTGGTTCTGAAGGAGGAGATTCCCAGGTATCCTCTAGTGGGGAAAGGTTATGTGATTTGGGGAATGCTTATGAAAGGGGTTGCACTAATTAAGGAGAGCTTGTTTTGGATATGTAATAGGTGGGTTGAGGCTCTCTTTTGATCTGATTCTTGTGATGGATTTCCCCCCATTTTTTTCCATTATCCTAATTTGTTGAATTTATGCCAGCACTTCTTGGAGGTTGGTTGGTCAAGGGTGATTGATTTTAAGAATTATTATCCATGTGGGCAGATGGAGGTGGCTAGGTGGAAGGATACTTGTGATTGGCCTATTGTTGGGTTGAGGAGGATTGTGTTGAGCTTCAAAATATTTTGGCTGGTAGACAATGCAACTCGATTAGGGTTAAGGATATTCTTGCTTGGAGCCTAGATCCTAAGGGTGCTTTCATTGTGGCTAGTGGGTATCAAGAGTTGTTGTCTCGTAAGTTTGGTGGGGTTGAGGTCCCTTGGTGGAAACATGTGTGGAATAAGTTTTCATGGCCAAAGTGTAATTGTTTTGTGTGGACTCTGGCTTGGAATAGATGTTTGTCTTGGGATAATCTTTGGAAGCAGGGATTCCAGGGTCCCTCTATTTGTGTTCTGTGTGGCTACAGTGAGGAGGACTTTTCCCACTTGTTTTTCTATTGTTCTTATCCTATGCTTCTTTGGCATTTATGGTGGGGTGTTTGGAAACATCCATGTGTTCATGCTTCTTCCCTTGTTGAGTTTTGGAGCAGTCTGGGAAGACCTCCTACCCAGGCCTCTTTCCTCTAGATTGTGTGGTGCATTGGTCCTACTTTCATCCTTTGGAAAATTTGGTTGGAAAGGAATCCTAGGATTTGTCATGGGGATAGGTTGATGGTTCACCAAGTTTGGCACATAATTTTTGGTATGATCCAAGATACGGTGGAAGCCAAATGCAAAGTGGCTTATCCTTTAGAAAGGAGTGATGATAAGATTGTGAATAGATTGGGCTTACAAGGGTTGACTTTTGTCTCTGCTTGTGTCAAAAGATGTAGGTAGCCTAAAAAGAAGGTTCAAAGGGTTGGAAGATGGTTGCCTCCTCCGACGGATATTTTGAAGATGAATACGAATGGTTCCTCTAGGGGCAATCCTAGGTCTGCTGGGATTGGTGGAGTTGGAAGACTGTTTTGGCTCAATTATTTTCTTTTTCTCCATTCATAAAGTGCAACATTCTAACAAATTTATGGAGGGGTTGGTGATTCTCTAGGCTATTGCATGTGCTTGTGCTTTGGGTTAGCGTAGGATTATCTGTAAATCTTACTCACAAATTATTGTTAATCTGTTGCATGAGAAAAAGGTGGTTGAGGTTAATTGAAAACTTTATTTGGTGGTTTGACAGATTTTGCAGATGTGCTCTATGTTGGAGGTGGTGTCTTTTTCCCACATTTTGCATGAATGGAATAAGGTTGTTGACTGTTTGGCTAAGTGGGCTTTAGAGCATGTAGATGATTGGAAGGTTGAGGGGTGGGGACATTTATCCCCTAATTATTGTCAGGAATTAGAGATGGTCATTGTTGATGATATGGATGAATAAGGAGTTTGTGGTTGTGTGGATGATAGTTTTTGTCTTGGATGGGTGTTCGTGTGCTTTCTTTCTTGAATGCCTATGGATTTCCTGATCCCTTTGTACTGTTAATTTCTTAATTTCTATAAAAAAATTACCCCTTTTTAAAATATATATATATATATCACCTCATAATTTTGAACTATTTAATTATATTTAATTAAATAATCTAAATATTAAACAAATTATTTATTTTATTTTCTAATATATAAATTTATTTTATAAAAAAATATATTGACTCAAATAATTGTAAACACATAATGAAGAATAGGTAGAAACTAAACAAACTCATTCGAGGACCTCATATTCACACGAGGCATCATACTAATTAATAGTGTAAAGGAAACTTGTCTTTAATGTAATATATTAAACTATGATGATATAACTAATATATGAAATGCATAAGCCCTAAGAGCTCCTAACATTTTTTGGTAAGGGTTTTAATTATTTATAGCCAAGCTTGACTTTAAGCTTCCTACTTATATGTGGGTAAAATCAAACATTTTAGCCAAGTGGGTTGGACTTTTAGTTTCTAATTGTTTGTTTTAAATTAAAATAGTTGGATGTTAAATTAATTAGTATATAGGTAATAAATTTATATTTTTTTTATTTTTTAATATTTTGTGTAGGTGTTTTAATTATATTGTTTTAGTGTTATTTTGATTGATTTTTTTTTTTGTTGATCTTAAATTTAATTCAATATTGATAAATATAGTCTATTTTTTATAGTATTTAACATCATGGAATGGGATCAAATTGACAATTCATGTGAGGAATGGAATTTATTTATTCTTGGGATATTTAGGATATTGTTTAAAAAGACATTTAATAAGGAGGTTACAAAAGATTGATCAAGATTGTAAGTTAGTAAAGAAGATCTTTCATAATTGATGTTATGTCAAGTCAATCAATTGCTTAGTTGTAAGGCAATTTAGGTCTAGAAGAAATAAGTCACGTGAATATTGGGCATAAAATGCTTCATAAATTTCACTTAGTAGAAATTCATTTCAAGCATGGAAGGATTTGAATGTTTGTAGACCTAGACTTTACATTAATGAATCTCATTAGATTTTTTGCATACAATGATGTCTAGCATGTTCTTTGGTAGACCCGAGCTCCCAAATATAGCATAGCTCATCATTGTTTCAAGTCCACGATAACATGTTTTTTTAATATCTAAACACAAATAAACCCAAAATTTTATTCAAAGAAATTTGGTGAATAGTCAATGTCAAGCCCAAGTCCAAAAATAGGAATAAATTGATGTTAGACGGATAATACTTTACATCAACTTTCATTAATCCTTCAAATCAATCTACAGGATCATAATATTAATAATGTACCTCTTATATTATGTATGACATTCAAACATTAAATAAAATATTTATACTACTTTAAATTTTCAAAACTACTAGACACCTATAATATAGGGACACAATTGGTAGTTATAAGTTTGGGTGTAGCCCCATAAATGGCTTCCATATATATATAAAATTTCCCATTCCTACTATTATCTAACAAACTAATGACTACTATTTTTAGCCTGAAAATATCTGATTGTATTATGAGACAAGTATTTCATTCAATTGCCACCAAAGTAATTTGACTCTTCACAACCACGCGTTTTTTAGCACCTAACTTCATTGATTTCTCGACCTCAGCCAAATAAAATTGACGGCTGCTTTCCCGTCCTAAAACTTCTTTAACTTTAGTTAGGTTTCGTATATGAGCTTTGGGTGATGCTAACTTTTCTCATTGCAAGAAGTTTCTCAATTTAAAATCTTGTTGTAAAATTGAATCTATTTGAATTTGGCAATTCTAAATTTACTTTTTGCATTTTTAATATTTTTTTTAGAATTGGATTTTTTTTATTTTCATTGTTTATTGATTTAAGATTAACATATTTCAAATTGTTTTGTAGGGTTATATAAAAATACAAATTTTAAGTCGTTTTAACATATTTGGTCAAATAAAAAATTTAGAATTGAATCAAGGAATTTAACATTTAGACATAACTATATTAGTATCTCTAGTAATAGAGGATTAAGTATATTACATGATTGTTTGGCATGTCTTCAATCTTTATTCACAAGTTGTTAAATTGATCCGCTTAACAGTTTGATTGAGGAGAACTAGACCATCACTCAATAGGCTCCCCGAAGGTATTTACTACCAATTCATCATTGTACTTCTAGATACTTGAATGCAACACAAACCTATTTCTAAACCACAAGAGTTGTTAGAAAAATATTACATATCAATCAAACTGTTTCCTGCATAACCCCATGAGAAAGAAGCATGTGCACAAGCTTATAGAATAACCATATGCAAATATCAAAGACATACCACAAGATTACACACATTATATCCTAGGAAAAACCCAACCTCCAAATGCATCCATGCTCAATGTATTATTTATCAATAAAAATGGTATAATAAACTTAGAGGTCTCCAAGAATGCTTATGAAATAGCAAGTTCCTTTAATGCATCCTTCATGTGTCTAAGCATGTATCCACACATGCCATGGCATGCTTCACATATGCACTCTTTAGAACGAATTCAATACAATGACACCTAAGTCAAACCACTAACCAACCGGCTAATTGACCTCAACCACTAGACATGTAATTTGTTTTATATAATCAAGCTCACAAAAAATAACCAAGTGGTAAGGTAAAACCATGTGCCTCACAATCATAAGTACACAAAACCACTGACCCCAACATTTTTTTTTTGGTACTAAGTTTTTCAATATTAAATATTTTTCCCATGTGTAACCCACACATAAAATACCTAGCCAATGCTATATACAACTTTACAAGTGGACCCAAATAAATATTTAATGTGGCTAAACATGTCTCTTAAGATGCACCATAAATAAATATTTATTTTATATAATTAAAATAATTATTTCTTTTGCAAAGTGTACAACACCCTATTCCTAATAGTTGTTGAATCAATTCCACTCAAAATAAATTGATAATTTTATGTATAAAAAATTATTTTGTACCACAAAATTAAACCAAATCAAATTTGTGTTATGATCTGGCCCCATAACATTGTGAAATAATTGCTCAAGGACTCTCCAAGAAAGTTGATTGTAGAAATTGTCTTTGTGTTTCTCTCTAATGTTATGGATGCGATTCAAAATGAGGAATTTGTGGAAGTGATTGGTCGAGGTTACGTTCAAGAGTAACTCCTTGAGGTCAATGTTTTCCTAGATATTGAGGGATGTGATTGGTTTGTGGTTTCTACCCCAATTGCCAATCTCTTCTTTATTATTCACATACAAGATAACTTGGCCATCTATTGTGTTTATAGAGCCTTGTAGAATGGGGTCTTAAATGATTGCAGCTTACTTTTAAAGAGTAGACTTATGGCACACCATGCAAAGTTAGATGATGAAACGGTCTCCAAAGTGAATGATATATTTGATGCTCTGAGATTCTTATGATGCCATGCATCAACTTTGTCTCTATGCTCCTCTCTACTCTTGGCTTCTACTACAATTGCTCCTCTCCCACCATTAGTTGATGGTATTGCAAGCTCTTCTAGTAGCACCTAACTATTGGAGTGTTTCTACTCAATTTTATTTATTTTGTGGTATCTATTATCTTTTATGTTAACCAAAAAGTTCGACTAACTCAATAATCTATTATTGTCGATATAATTTTTTAAACTCATACTACTTTCTTGTAATACTAATAAAATTATACGTGTCTTTTATCTTTTATTTAGAAAAGTATGCTATATAATATTAAAAACAATAATTTACAATCTTAAATTATCAAACCACACTTAAAACCAAATAAAAAATTGACTCAAATAATGGTAAACACATAATGAAGAATAAGTAGAAACTAAACAAACTCATTCTAGACTTAGCCGCCATGTAATGTTGTCTAATCATACTAATTAATAGTGTAAAGGAAACTTGTCTTTAATGTAATATATATTAAACTATGATATGGTATAACTTCCTAATAAAAGCCATAATATATTAAATGCATCAGCCTTAAGACCTCCTAACATTGTTTGGTAAGGGTCTTAATTATTTCTAGCCAAACTTGACTTTAAACTTCCTACTTATATGTGGGAAAAATTGACATTTTAGCTAAGTGGGTTGGACTTTTAGTTTCTAATTGTTTGTTTTAAGTTAAAATAGTTGGATGTTTATATATATATATATATATATAAAATATTATGTGGGTGTTTTAATTATATTGTTTTAGTGTATATTTTAAATTTTTTTAGTGATCTTAAATTTAATGTAATATTGATAAATAAAATCTATTTTTTATAGTATTTAACATCATGGAATACAGTCAAGTTTGTAATTTATGTGAGGGGGGAGATTTATTTATTCTCTAGGATATTTTGAATATTGTATAAAAAATATTTAATAGGGAGGTTACAAAAGATTGATCAAGATTGTAAGTTAGTAAGAAGATCTTTCATAATTGGTGTTCTACAAGTCAATCAATTGTCTCAAGGAACACCTAGGGTTGTGGTCTTGGTCAATTTGAATGTTATGAACAAATTTATAACATCTATGATGCATAGGAAGTATGTAAAAGGTGCAAGGAGAATTACACACATTTTCAAGATGCTTGGATATACTATGGGGCACTATATTTTTTTGTTATGACTCATTTTTTGGATGCTTCTTGATGGTTTCTTGTTTCTAATTTTTCTATATATTGAAGGCATGAGATAGTGGATTGTGTAGTTTTTTGTAGGTACTATTATGTAGTTGATCTTCTATTAGCGAGATAAATGGATTATATTTTTGTACTTCATCTTTTGAGAATAATACAAGCTTGGGTATCTTTAGGATGGATTTTTTTCCTACAAGAATTTATTCATGTATATTTAGTGTAATAGTTTACATTTTATGATTTTTTAATTTTTTATATATTGCTTTTCCATTATTTCATTGATATAATTTTATTGACTTAGTTACATTATAATCAAATTAAACTCTACATTATTCATTATTTCTATTGTTTCCTTTACCATGTATTCAATATTATCATTAATGTTACATTTAGAATCAATTAGGATGAATTAAATCATAGTGATGTTTGTCTTGCAAATATCAAACCAAAAATATTTAGAGAGTTCACTAGATTGGAGGATCCTTCACATGTTATATTAAAGCACATTTTAAAACAAACACTTATGATTTTACCTTGTGTTAAGATAAATGATACATCTATTATTGCATCACATTACAAGGATAAATATTTTTGTGCTTACCATTGCATACATGGGAATTATAAAGATATATGCATTACACTATACAATTTTACATATTATACACAAATGGATGATACAAGTTAAATATAATGCACATACTCCACATAATGGGGCTAAGCATATGGAATAAAATGATGAGGATTATTCCATTGTTAGTGATGATTAGTATATGAGTTTTTATTATCACCTTATCTTGAAATTAGAGATGAGGCTATCAAACAACATGAACATAAAGGACAATAAAAAGTTCATGGTACAATATCTAAGGTAGTTTCAAAGCATACATAAAAATGGTATCTTTTTACATCATATTTTGTATCATAGATGCATATTTGATGATTATACTTCATCCTCTATGTAACATGGCATCAATAGTCTTATGGAGGACATAGATTTTAGTGATATATTTCTTGAGAAAATTGAGACAGACATACACAATCGTTATAACTTTATTGGTTAAATCTCTTTAATTTTTTTGTATTAAATATCATATACCATAAATAATTACAAAAATGAGTAGTTGATGAAATCATAAATTTTTTACCAAACCATGCAGGATCTTATTAGCATAGTGATATATTTTCCCTTACATATATTGTCCCTTACATAAAGAGTAGTTCCATAAATTGTCCCTTGCCACATAGTAATATATTATCCCTTAAATCTATTGACCCCTACATATAAAATGTCTAGAATGCATTATACTACCCCTTGCATAAATTGTCCCTTAAATACATAGCTAACAATTACCTTTAGATACATTAGCAAAGACCTAATAAAGAGAATAAAACTTTATAGTTAACCATCTTGTCATCATCCAATCAATAGGTTCTACTATCACTACAACCTTGGTCATCTCCTAGTGAATAAAAAATTGAACTGTTATGATTTACACTAAGCCTCTACATTTTCTGGACATTTAACTCTTTTTCTAAGTTCTCGACTAGGTACTTTTTGTTGTATTTTTTTTAAATTCTAAGCAGCTTTTCATTAAGGCAATGTTATCAGCATTGTTAAAAGGCCAATGCCTTCCATATTTCACCTTTATCATGTTGATATCCATAGATCCTACCTTTAGCAACTTCACAAATTTTTCCTTTGAAATCTCCACAGTAATTGTCACATGCACATCAATTTTATGAAACATTGAGTCTTCTAAAAGACTCAGTAAGTACTCTCCTAATACCCTACAAAATATCCTCGTTTCTAGCCTTCCAAATTGCCCATAAGATATTAGATGACAAAACAAGCCAATTTTTTTATATGAACTACTTAAAATTTCCACAAAACCAAAGAGAATCTCTTGCCATTTGACCTTACCTTTGTCCCCTCATCCCATAAGATTAGCCAAAAACATGTTCCAAATCTCTTTTGCAAACAAACATTCAAAGAATAGGTGCCTAATGTTCTCAAGTTGTTTACATATAGAACATATGTTCAACCTTGAAGTGGGAAGAGCAAAGGGAAGGTTTTACAACATAAATAACCATTTAAAGCAAGAAATTTTTGGTTCAAGTATATTAGACCTTAGCAGCTTGAAGATTTGTGTCCAGTGTGTTCCTAAGAGATCTAAATTCCAACATCTGTTTAGATAGTTGGGAAATTCTTGACAGAAAGTGAAGGTTTTGTATATTATTTTAGGTTTTAAGTTTAGAATCTTAGAACCATATGCCCAAGTGATATTTTCAAGGAAATTATTGTCCCTTGCATTGCACCTTGGGATCTAAATAATTCTACAAGCCTCCCAAAGAGTAGAGTAGGTTCTCCAATGTGATGAAGGAAGATTGTATTATGTACTCAAATCTATCCATGATTTTATCTAGTTATTATCTATATGTCCTTAAAGAATCTAATACCTTTTAAATTCTAGGTTTTAGCTGAGTAACCTTGCAATTAGGTAAGGTGTTTGTATTTTTTAGAGAGGTTCCACCAAATTGACTTTTTAGGGTACACTATACCCTTCTTCTATTTCAAAAACTCATGATTCCTAATTTGACATCTAATGCTCTCCCATGATTTCCATAAGCTCTTGAATACATTTTATCTAGTAGGTATTACTAGAAAGATTCCAAATATAATGTCATTTATGGGGATTTTTTCCAACTTTTAGCTTGTTTTGGAACAACACAACAAAAGGAATTCCAAGGTACCTAGCTTGTTTGTTAGGTCCTCCTCGTTGAAACTTGAACTTAATAAACCAATTCAGGGGGGTGGGGGGGGGGGTACTTGTCCCAAATAGGCATTATGAATTTTGTCTTATATAATATGGCTCTTGAGGCTTCACAAAATAAATTAACTCTGTACATAAGATAATTAACATTTATTTCCTCAATGTTAACAAATATTGCAATATTATCTAAAAATTATATGATTAAAAGGTCATTTCCATTGGGGATATGTAAGCCTTTTACTTTAGGTGATAAGTTAGCATCCCTTAGAATGTAGAAGATAGTATTAGAGACTATCACAAATAAGGTAGGGGCAAGATGACAACCTTTCCTAATTGACCTATGTAGATGGAATTAATATGATAAAGATCCATTAATGTCAACTTGATCTATAACATAATTTAAAGAGTTCTCACCATTTGAAAAAGTCCATTAGGAAATCCAAAAGCTTCAAGCAACATCATAAGAAATGACCACTCAACTCTACCATAATCTTTCTCAAAATCTAGTAGGAAAATGCATGTTTTTTTATTAGAGGCTCTAGCCTAATCCATACCTTCCTAGATAGTTATGAGATTCTCCAATATGTATCTACCCTTCATGAATCTTGTTTGTGTATAACTAATAAACTTGGGTAGGATATCCATAAGTCTAAGAGCCAAGATTTTTTCCAAAATATTGTATGAGACATTAAGTAGGGTAATAGGTCTCTAGTTCTTAATTAATGCCTTAGATCCCCACCCTTAGAGAGAATTTTAATGATTCCTTTATTGATTTTACAACCTAAAGAACCTTTTTCAATGGCTTATGAATAAACTTGCAACATATCATCAATCTAGTCTATGTTTTTTTATAGAACTCAATTGGGAGCCCATCAATTACTTGAGGATTAAACTTGTAGTAGTGAAAATTAATAAGTAAAGCATACATCACAAAACATAACAAAAGAACACCAAATTTATGTGGAAAACCCTTGAAAGGGAAAAGCCACAATGAGGATTAGCTCACAATATATTATAACCTATTACAATGGAGAGTATAGAATGGTGGACTCACTGTCCAAAAAGAAAGAATGGTTCATTTCCAAGGGCTCATTGCCCGAAATAGAAAAATATAGAAGAAAGTGTGGCTCACTACCAAAATTAAACTCCTAATAATACATCTGCAACATGCTAAAAATACAGTTCCACTTAAGCTTAGACAACTAACTTCGTACACTTCATACTTCATCACAATCACACTTCACACTTCACTCTACATCAGATCACACACACACACACACTCTTGAAAAAATTCAATTCATCCTTCACACAATGGATTAACCTTGTATATATGCGTACATCTACTGCAAACACCCAAATCATCAATTAGGTCAACCTAATTAGATGAAATGTGCAACCTCATAACCCATCAACACAAAACTCTAACACACACACTTTGTAGAATAAACAAAAAAAAGTAAAATACCAAAATAGGTCAAGAAGACCTATAATTATTCCTATAAATTCACTCCATACATAACTTAACTCTACACAACCCCAAAACCCTTAAGTTGACACCACATAACAAAACTGGAAGTAACAACTAAATGAACCAACTATTCATTCACAACTCGACATGTGGACCACCAAACCACTTGCCACTTGGGGTGCATACATGTCTAACACCTTCCAAAACTTCCTCAAAATAGTATAGCATAATATTCATCCATGGTGGAATGTGGAGCATTCCAATCATGCACTTTGTACTAGTCACTCTACCATTACTAATACAAATAATTTGTCACTAATATCTTTAGTTGTGAAAGAAATCAAATTGAGAAACTTTGTATTTAGACACATCCAACGCACACCATGAACACCTCAAAACACATGACAAGATTCTGCATAATAGAGCAATGTAGACCACAAAATTATTCCTCTAATCACTGAACATGCACACTGGGACTTAGTCATTTCTCTAAAGCACTTGGTCTTCTTCAAACCAATATTTCTGCATTTCTACAATGGGTTTCCATCAATGAAAACACCATATATCAACATCCTCATGTTCCCAACAATCTCCCCCTTTGACATTGATGGCAACACACTCTCCAAAACTACTCCCCCAAAACATTCTCCCCCTTTGAAATCAAGGGAAAATGGATCATTATATCACACCCCCTAACTGATATATTTACATGAGATTATCTTTCCCTTTCTTCTTCTCTCCCCTTTCAAGGTTATCCATTAGAAAAAGGCACAAAAAATTTATTGCAACACCATCTACTACTTCCACATATGTACAATGAAATCAGAAAAATTGCATATATAAAGCAAAAATTTACAACTTATCCCTTATAACGCTCTTTTAGTTTATCAAGATGTGCCTCCCAGTCTTTCTTTGCAACCTCCCACTCCTTCTTGGTGACCTCCCACTCCTTCAAGTGGCGAAGGAAAGCATGCAACACTGACTCTCAAACTGTACATGGAGGTCTTCTCCTTCTTCCAGAGAACTAGGAACTGGATTCGTTTGCATCACCTTCTCTACATTTCCTAAAAATCCAGTCAAAGATGAAATTATTGCACTCCCCAAATCTTGGAGTTGATTATACTGCATTATTATTTTCTCCTTTTGCTCATGCAGTAGAAAGAATTGACCATGCAAATTCTCAATTGTTGCTCTTGTTGCAGCATTTGCATCACTTACTAAATCATAACCACTAGAGGCCTGAGCAATTTGTGACTCAATAGAGTCCATTTTATCTTTGAAACTCCTTATATAATTAGGTCATTTCAAACAAAACTGAAATAAAAAATTTCTTCTTCTGAACATTTCTGAACTTCTTTCAAGTTACCTTGTAACTTGCTATGGGAAGTACTGCATTTATAAAAAACTTCAGTCAGTCTCTTATCATTGAATTTCTTTTCCATTTCCTTTTCCAATCTCTCTTCCAAACCAATAGAATATTCCTTAAAGGAATCAAGTAATAGCCTCAAATTTTGCACACCAGACAGAGAATTAACAATAGTTGCTTTGGGAAAACTATCTTGCAACACTTTACTATTTCACCTATCAACTTTGCACTCTTCTGGTGCATTTATAGAATACCCTTCCTTGCAGAAGAATGAAATACTTCACCAAGTTGTAAAGGAGAAATTTTATCCATGTCTACCTGACCTTGTTGCATGGGAATCTACAACAATTGTGTAGACACCACCAGTTGGAACTGTAACTGCATATCCAACAAATATTTCAATGAATCTAAAGAAGCTCTAGAAGATTCATCACTAGCTCTAGCACCTTCTTCTTCCTTCTTATCCTTCTCACCATTGCAAAATCATTCTTCAACATTCTTCTCTACTTTTGTAGGCTTCTCACCATCTGAAGGAGGCATGTTCTTTTCTTCTTGTGCCTCAATCTTCTTCGAGACATCTTGTTTATCTTCTCTTTGCTCAATATCTTTCTCCTTATTTGGAGGGGGTAAATTATGTTCAATTTGAGCTTCAACTTTCTTTGAGACACTCTTCTTATCATCTTTCTTCTCTTCATCAATAATATTCTCCACAACTGGAGGGGAATCATCAATCACCATGTCTTCATATACATTCTCATCCACTTGCACATGCTCATGTTGTTCATTGATAGGTTTATTAATTTCCAAGATAGATGTATCATGCTGCATTTGGTATTCACTATCTGGAGGGACTCCCAACTGTTAGTTTTAGGATCATAAATGTAAGCAATAAAAAATGAAACACAATGAACAATGAACACAACAAGATACCCTGGGAAAACCCTCCTTCTCGAGGGAGAAAAACCCAACCAAAATATATCCCTTATATATTGAATGAAAAAGAGCAAAAATCGCTTTACAACTTGGCCAAACACAAGGATGATTTGATTTAATGGATGATAACACCTCTCCTAGATGTGAATATACAAACACATATGATTTCTCCTTGATATTGATCTACTTGAAGCAATATTATGATCTGCTGCAAAAGTGTGAACTCCCTCTTGAAGTGTGAATTGTTTCTTGAAAAATCGAATGATAAAATGAATGATCATTGCTTGGTATATATACAAATCAAAGGTTTCTTTTCATTAGAGTTAGCCTCTTTCAAAAAACAAGGAAATTTTTTGTTTGAGTTAGCCCATAAAAATAAATCAATATTTATAGCAAGTCCGACTTGCTTTTATTTATTCATCATTTATTATTTAAGTTCAAGAGAAAGATATCTCCTGCTACTATTACATCAACACTCCCTCTTAGCTATGGAGGTATCTTTCTAGATATCCATGTCATGAAGTATCTCAACATGACACCCACAATGGCTACACCCATTTGTGGAAAAGAGTTCATCACGAAGTCTCTCAACGTGATATCATCATGGAGTCACTCAACATGACATCCACTATGGCTACTCCCATGTGTGGAAATAAACATGTGCACAAGTGCCCATCACAGAGTCTCTCAACATGATGTCATCATGGAGTCTCTCAACGTGACGTCCACCATGGCTACTCCCATGTGTGGAAAAACACAAGTACAAAGGGTTCATCACAGAGTCTCTCAACATGATGTCATCATGGAGTCTCTCAACATGATGTCTCATCTCAGTCTCAGAGATAAACAAGGGATCGCACCTCATATTTCTCCATCTCATAGAAATATACACTACAAGGGCTTTCACCTCATATTTTTCTATCTCAGAGAAATATACACTACAAGGGCTTTCACCTCATATTTCTCTGTCTCAGAGAAATATACACTACAAGGGCTTTCACCTAATATTTCTCCGTCTCAGAGAAATATACACTACAAGGGCTTTCACCTCATATTTCTCTGTCTCAGAGAAATATACATTACAACAAATCTTCATGATCAAGTGACTCCCTCTGAAGCTCCAAGTACTTGCATCAACCTCTTGACCTCCTTGTCCAAGGTTGCCTCTATTGGTTTTTCAGACTCCCTCTGAATGTTATTTCCTCCTCTTCGAAGAAACTGATTGACTTTAGAATAAGAAACCTTTTGAATTGACTTTAGAACTTGGCTCGTTCTAAGATGTCCCTATGTCAATTTTCGCAGTATAAACATGTTGAGTAGACCTTAATTTGCAATCTCGAGCAAAGTGACCATACTTGTCACACTTGTAACATTGAATGTGAGAGAGATCCTTCTTCTTCTTTTGTTCTAGGGAAAAATCCAGTTCTCTGTCTCTATTCCTCTTTCTTCCTTTGCCTCTTTCTCTAGAAGTATGTGTAGCGAGAACTTGATTTTCTACATCATGATAGTTTCACCCAATTCCTCTTGCTACCAACCTGGACTCTTCTTGAATACAATCAACTCGAAGACAATCAGACTTGGGCAACTTAGATCTCCCACTGATGCTTTGAATAAAGGGTTCCAAAGATTGAGGAAGACCATTTAGTGCCAACATAACATGATCTTTGTCTGCAATTATATTCCCAATAGTGCTCAATTGATCTCTCAAATCAGCAATGTTCATAAAGAATGAGATGAATGAATCATCTTTAGCCATTTTTACATGGTGAAGTTGTTGTCTCAAAGCAAGGGCTTTGTTGGTGTTGTTGATCTCATATAATCATTTTAGAGCATCAAACATTTATTTAGCTATCTTTAACTTGGAGATGATCGGTACTAGGTGATTCATCACAGAGTCTATCATGATCTTTCTAGCCTTTGTGCTATTTTTCTTCCATTGGATTTTCTCAATATCATTGGAAGGCTTGGGCATATCACTTTCCATGAAATCAAGAAGACCATTCTCCTCTAATGCAATGAGTACCCTGGGTTTCCAAGAGTTGATGTTTGAGGCTCCATCAAGCCTATCTTCTACCTTGACACCGTTCACCATTTTCTTTTTCTGCACAAATTCACCTTCAAAGATCTGCCCTTAGGTCTGAATAAATTGCAACCTTAGACCAGCAATACTTTTCCTTCAAGATCTGCCCTAGATGAAAAGTTGACTTGACTACTTAAACAAATTTGATCAGATCTTTTCTTAGACTTGCTCTGATACCATGTTAGTTTTAGGATCAAAATGTGGGCAATCAAAAATGCAACACAATGAACAATGAACACAACAAGATACCCTGGGAAAACCCTCCTTCTCGAGGGAGAAAAACCCAGCCCAAATATACCCCTTATATATTGAATGAAAAAGAGCAAAAATCTGCTTTACAACTTGGCCAAACACAAGGCCGATTTGATGTAATGGATGATAGCACCTCTCCTAGATGTGAATATACAAACACATATGATTTCTCCTTGATATCGATCTGCTTGAAGCAATATTATGAGCTGCTGCAAAAGTGTGAACTCCCTCTTGAAGTGAAAATTGTTTCTTGAAAAATCGAATGATCAAATGAATGATCATTGCTTGATATATACAAATCAAAGGTGTCTTTTCATTAGAGTCAATCTCTTTCACAAAACAAGGAAATTTTTTGTTTAATTCATCCCATAAAAAATAAATCAATATTTATAGCAAGTCGGACTTGCTTTTATTTATTCATCATTTATTATTTAAATTCAAGAGAAAGATATCTCTCACTACTATTACATTAGCACCAACCCTTTAGCAAGCTCTTCAACCTTTTGCAGTGTATCACTCCTTAGCCTTTCAATATATTCTTTGTCTCTACTCATAAGAGTGTTAACTCTTTGTTTTGTCCTAATTTTTTTGTACAAATTAGACAACTTGCATCTATCTTCTTGAGACAGTAAAGAACCAATCTTCTCCAAGGAAAATGACTTTATCTTTGCATCCTCTTCAATAACTTCTTGTCTTCTTGTACTCAACACATTCTTTAGATCACTAGGAAATTTATATTCTATCTTATCTAGGCCAGTATCAAATGTTAGCATATACTTAACAATAACCTCTTCTATTGTTGCCTTGTCTTCATCATTTGCATCTAGAAACATTTCAACAGTTTCCTTCAACAAGCCAAACTCTGCAATGCTATTGAACAAAGCATCCAACTTCATTGGAATATGCTCCCTAACTGGGGGAGTCTTCTCTTTCTTCTTTCCCTTACCTTTAGGAGATTTTTCTTTGAACTCTTTTCTCTTTTCTGAAAAAATAAAAGCTTTCTTTTATTTTTCTGCCTCCTCTTCACTCTCTGTATCCACTATATAAAATTTTGCTCTTTTTGAGCTGGTCTCTTCCTAAGAGACTTGAGATTTTATTTTTCGAACCTACTGGGGTCCTCCTTCATCATCTTCTTCATCTTCACTGTTGATGTACTTCTCCTTGGCAGCCTTTTCTTTCCTTCTCTTAGGAGTCTTATGTTGCTCAAGGGCACTAGATGTTTCTTTCTTTTTGGAGCTCTCTGCAAGATTCATTCCAGAGGGCCTAGAAATAGCAGGAGAGAGGGAAAAGGTCCTGAATGACCTTCTTGTAATTGGAGTACCCTGCAGAGCAATAGTTGTGGCTTTGGAATTCTCTACAAAATCCTTAGGTGTATTCACCATCTCCTTCAAATCTAATTTCATCTTCTCAACATTCTTCTCAATGTCCTTCTTCTTCCTCTCTAGATTTACTTGACTCTTTTTCTCTTCATAAGTGCCATACCTTTCAATAGTAGGATCTTTAAGTTTAGTTAGCATAAATTTTGCAAGACTGGTAATTTCTGCTTATTTCACTTCATATCCAAGCTTTGGAACCCAAACTATTTTGGGTTCAAGTACTTCCATAAAGAAAAAATATCTACTGACCATGAATGCTATATCATTCTTATACTTGTCAACAATACTTTTTGCAATCCTGTAACTTTCTTGCATCTTGTCTTGAAATATCTTAAAGAAAACCCACAACATAATTTTTTGGGCTTCTAGGTTTCTTAACCTTCTCAAATGATCTCTTATTTGAACAAGTAGAATATTATCTAACCATACAATTTTCTTTGTTCTAAACACTTCTCTAAGAAAGTAAAAAAAAATAAAAAATTAGGGTACTGTATTAGAAGGGGTACCTTGATTCTTTTGTCTTATGCAGATTCTCCATCAATTGCTATCATAGGATCTCACACAAATCTATGTCTTCACCTTTCTTCACCATTTGGTGAGTTGTGTGGATTGCAGTGGCCAAAACTGAATTTTCTTTGTTTGTATTAAATATCTTGTAACCTATCACCATTGAGGCATACTTCACTACTAGATCATCAATATCATTCACTATTAGGGAATGTTTATCAAACTTTTCTTTGGTGAGCTTCATTACCACATTGTTCTTTACGACCTTCATTGTCAGAATTGGTCCATTAGAGCACAGGTCGGTGACTACCTTAATTGCTTCCTTATTTATCATATGTGGCATGTCCAACCACATGAAATTTTTGTGAATACAGCTCAAAACATACTTAACCCACTCATCCTCATAGAAGAAATCAGGGAAAATGTTCCATACATCCAATTTCTTCTTTGTTAGACTATCATACTTAGGTTTCAGTTTGAAGTCATCTCCATTCAACTCCTCCCAATATTTTTCCATCTTCAAATGATCATATTCTTCCATCTTCGTATGAATATAGATTCACACATCCTCTATGTGCATTACACCATACAAAACCCTAGAAAACGCTCCTTCAAGGTCCGTCTCCATAAACTTATATGGGTGCTTCTTAAATTTAGGTCTTGGTCGTTTGAGCAGATCAATTACTTGAGGAGTAAACATTTTGAACTTTCACATACTAGGGTTTGTAGGAATTTGATAAATACCTTTAGAATTTGTCTGTAGGGTTTCAAATAGTACTTTAGAATTAGTTCAAATCACCTTTTCTCTGCTCCCCACTTCAATTGTATGATTACAGATGACTTTTAACATATGTGAAATGATATATAAAACCTTTTTTAGTGACCTAATGTGCATTAAATGCAACAGATAAATTTAGGTAAAAAAAAGTTGGTGAATCCACACTGTGTTATCATAGGCACCTTCAATTACTCCACAAATCTCTACAACAAGATATTTCACACCAAAAATACCACCAAAAAATCAAGCACAACAATTAACTATATGCTGAAGATATCAACATCATATCCTTCAACAAGAGGCTAATTTTTTTTTTGTTAAAACTCCCCTTGATCCAAAGCTCTCTATCTAGTTTTTAGAGGAAACATATACACTAGGAGCTAAAAAATGACTCATCCTTCACCTTATTCTCTTTTTTTCTTCCAAATCTTATTCATTTCCTTCATCTCCATTGAATCAATCTTCTTCTATGAAACAAAGGGTTTCACATTCTTGCTTTTGCAAAACTTAGCTATGTGTCCTGGCTTATTGCATTTATGAAATATGACACCTCTTTTTTGAAAAAACTTAATTCTTTTCATTTTATATATGCATTCAAAATCCTTATGCCCAAATCTATTACATGTATAAAAATAACCATTGAATGATTGAAACATCATACCATTATTGTAGCCATTCATCATCTGACTTCTACATTCACTAGCCTTATGACCAAATCTATTACATGTAAAGAACTGACTAGAAAATGATTGAACATTTTTATTCATTATGCTTCTAAACTCTACTGCTCTATGTCTAAATTTATTGCAAGAGTAAATCAACCACTAAAAGATGAATACCTTTATGCAGCCGGTTGTTTGATAGGAGGTCTCTTGAAATCTTTCTTTTGGTTTCAGATCTGTCTGAATTTTCTCTTCTTATCTCTAGTCTTCCTTTGTTCATTATTCTTCTTTTCAATATTTTTTAAAGTTTGATTTACCTTTTAACTTTATCCTCTTTCAAACCCTAATCCTTCTTTGTCCTTTGAATCTTTTTGACTAGCAAGTATATCATCAAGAAAGGTGGATCCTTTCTTGAATTTGTCTTCTTGAATATTTTTTTTCTTCATATCTTTCCTTAAAGACACAACTTATTGTTCGAGCTTTGAACATTTTGCATATTTGTCTTTCAATTTGGTATTTAGGTAGTATTCAACTCTTTTTCCTTCTTCAACTTGCACTTTCAAATTAGTGGTTTTATCATTTGATTTTTGAGCTGCTCATTTATTTCCTTGAGTCTTTCTTTAAATTTCTTGATTTGATCCCTCAACTTCTTAATGCACTCATCTACTTTCTTAATATCTTCTTTTAGATCTCTATTCTTGCATTCTACTTTATCCAGATCATCAAGGGCTAATTTGAGTTCTCCTTCCATATCAACTTCACAGTCTTCTTTAGTAAACTAGTCAAGGATGATCTCTTCTAAAGGAATAGGATATCTCCTAGTTGCCATGTGTTCAACCTCCAAGATCTACCTCAATGGTTAAGCCAATCGAAGGAACCAAGCTCTAATACCAATTTTTGAATACCCAAAATACTAAGAGGTGGGGTGAATTAGTATTCACTGAAATTCATTAATTATGTTAACTTAAACTTGAATTCAAAGAATCACATTAAACTTGCAGTAATGGAAAGAAATAAGTAAAGCATACATCACAACACATAACACAAGAACACCATATTTTTGTGGAAAAACCTTGAAAGGGAAAAACAATTATGAGGATTAGCTCACAATATATTATAACCAATTACAATGGAGATTATAGAATGGTGGAATCATTTTCCAAGGAATCAGTGTCCAAAAAGAATGAATGGATCATTTCCTAGAATAGAAAAAGATAGAAGAAAGGGTGGCTCACTGCCAAAATTGAACTACTAATACTACATTTGCAACATGATGAAAATAAAATTCCACTTAAGCTCAAAAAACTAACTTCACACACTTCACTCTACATCAAATATCACACACACACTCTTGAAAAAATTCAATTCATCCTTCACACAATGGATTAGCCTTGTATATATACATACATCTACCGGAAACACCCAAATCATCAATTAGGTCGACCTAATTAGATGAAATGTGCATCCTCATAACCTATTGACACAAAACTCTAACACACACACACTTTGCAAAATGAACCAAAATGTGTACAAAATAGAAATAGGTCGGCATGACCTATATTTATTCCCATAAATTTTATCCATACATAACTCCACATGAGCCCAAAACCCTTAGGTCGACACCACATAACAATACTGGTGAAGTAACAACTAAATGAACCAAATATTCATTCACAACTTGACACACAGACCACCAAACGACTTGCCACTTGGGGTGCATACACCTCTAACACCTTCCAACACTTCTGTTGACGTGTGTTTTGGCACAACAACATTGCAAAAAGAATATTGCTACTTTGTTTCTCCTGAAAGAGAAAGATGATCACATGGATAACTTAGCTCCCAAGGTCTTTGTAGTTGGGTCTCAACTGTGCTAATGTTACTTAGTGGTCAATGCAACAGTAATATTCAAGGGGCCTGCTGGTGTTGAGCTTTTTGGATTGTTTTGGGTTAGACATAAACTTAAACCTACTCTAACTGGGGTTTTAAATAAACAGAAAAAGATGGATCAGGGCTTTGGAACAGAAAAGAACAATAATTCATCCAAATTAACCAGACATGTTGCCTTTCAAGGAATTCCTAACTAAAATTGTAGAACAAACTTAACTTTTGACTAACACACAGTTTCATTCATTCACAGTGTTGATTTCAATAGCAGATTGTAAGTTACCATTCAAACAAAACATAAAATCAAACTCATTCCTTGAAAGCTTCTCAAATCAGATGATCAACTCAAGACAAACACCATTCTGAAACACAACATGAAATATATTTTAATCTGGTTGCTTCTACTGTTAGTGAAATAGATAAGAAAAATTTACAAAGCTGGCACAATCACCAGTGTACAAAAAATCTCTGATTTCAAATTGTTTCCATTTACACTAAGAAAGCTGAAAGATACATTAGTCTATTCTGAATCTAACTCCTACTCTAAGAAGACAAAAGAAGGTCCTATTACAAAGAATCAGGATCAGCTTCTATCCCCTTTATTCCTATTTGTTCTAATCCTACCAGTTCTACTCTACCTTTTCTCCTAGAAGTTCTAATGTAGAAGTGCTCTATCTACCACTTTCTAACCTTTACAAAGAGGAAAGAATGCCTTATATACAGAATGCATCAAAAAGAATGTGTTGTCCCCTACACTAGGTTTTACAAAAATATCCGATTCCAGGAGAGTCGGCTCTTAGATCTTTCGAAAAGAATCAATGCTGCATTCAATGAGAAGCCCTGCTGTCTGAGTCGGTGAAGGATTTCTGGGAAAGATCTGTAGATCTTTTGTTGCTGCAACATTAACTCATCTATCTGCGTGTCCATCTTTGAACTCCCTCTGAAATCTGCCTTGAATGCTCCAGAATATCACCATTAATATTGATTTTCCTGTCAGTGGTCATTATAGTTGTCCCTGTGAGTCACAGATCCTTTCCTTCGGCTCCCTTTCTATTCTGGACTTCTCTATTCATTGACCATCTTTTGGAAGTGCCATCGGGCCTCCATGTAGATCTTTTCATTTTGCCCGAGTCGATCCATCGCCATCTGTTCTCAGAAAGAGTCCATCTGATTTGCATTCTGTTGGCCTTCTCTCCCGGGAACAGTCAATCGGTCAAAGGGACCAATGAATCACTCTTTTGTCTTCCTCTAATTGGTCGGGCATATGCCATGTGAGCTTTTCAGGCAGTCAAAAGGTGGTCTGATCAACATCGTATGTCGGTGAGACACCATCGGTGTCTCCCCGATACGATTTTACCATTATGCAGTTGTCGACATGACACAAGATAGTCGATGGGATGTTTCAGCGAGTAGTAGAAGTCATATCGAGTCTGCAAAAAACCATCGGCAAGACCGCATCCTTTCGCTGAGACCATATGGCGAAGCTTTTGTTTTCTTTTGGAGTCTCCTCGATCTTTGTTTTCTCCCCGAGCTCGGCCTTTTCGGCATGACTTCCTCATGTCGGCGAGACTTCTCACCGAGAGTGTTATCTTTTGGCGATCTCCTATCCTTTTGGGAAGACATCACTCAGTCGCTGAGACCTCATAGTGATCCCAGACTACTACGCCGATGCCGCTTTTTTCGCTGTGACCTCATCTCTTCAGCCATACATTATGCCGAAGGTTTTATCCTTCACCGAAACTCAGGTTCTTAGGTGGGACCCTCCTCTGTCGATGGGACTTTGTTTGGTTGGTAGGACATTATACTGACCAAAGCCCCCTTTTGTCAAATTCTGTTGTCGCGAAGACTCCTCTTGTGGTCATACCAATATGCTTTCCTTCTCTCGGCTTGTGTCGCCGTAACATTCCCCTGTCAGGGAGATGTCCTATAGATACATTATGCTTCACCGAGGGATCTCCATAAGCACATATTTTGTCGCCGTGACAACCTGATTCTCTCACCGATGAAACAATATGTCAGTGAGACTTTATGGGTTGGAAAGACTGCTAGACCTCACCCTGATAGACCTCCTCTTGTACTTTGTCGGTGTGACCTGAATATTTCACCGAGACTTCTTAGCGAAGAAGATGACTCTCGCCAAAGTGTTTGCTCATTGTGCATAGTCGGTGAGACTTTAGGAAGTTTCCAAGACTTCTGTCCGAAGCCAAACTCTCATACCGAAATGTGTTCTATCTGTCATCGGTCGATGAGACATGGAGAAGTCACCGAGACTTCTCCCCGAAGGAAATCTCCTGCCGAAGTGTTAGCCCGGTGTTGCTAGTCGGTGAAACAATGGAAAACTCTTGTTGATAGATGCCTGTATGTAAATTCCACTCACTGTGACATCTCCAGGGTCTTGCTGACTGTTGCCCTAGCTGATTTTATTATCAACTAGATTGAAGAATGTACCCCAACTGAGCTCCCTTGAAAAATATCATCCTGTATGTGATTTAACTCGTTAAAACTTCGAACAAAATGATCATACAAAGAGTTCGAGTTTCAGGCCAACCCACGGAACCCAGGCTAGGGAGGAATTTCAGAGAATTCTGAGCCAGGCAGATTCCTGCGGAATAAACATGAAAACACCCAGCAAAAAGTTAATCCGATCATTATCAATCAAGGAACCACATGCGAGATCTTCAAAATAGCATCAATTAATCGTAAAATGCATCATCATTTATTAACTAGCCCTGCTACTCCCTACTTCTTCACATTCCATCAGATCCTAGGGAAATCTGTGTGGGACGGATTTCCATGAAGGAGAAGACATTCTAGCAAACCCGAAAAAAAAAGGGAACAACAGATTTTGGGAAAATCCGAAGGAGAAAGAAATCCGCGAAGAAGGTACATCTCCTCTGAGGCCTCAGGGATTTCGGGAAAATCCGGTCCATGCAGAATTCCGCGAGGACCAAAAATCCTGAACAACGACGCTTAGCTAGAGTTCGAGGGAGATCTAGGAAAATCCGGATGGGGTGGAAAATCTCGAAATCAGGAGAAAACCCGAATTCCAACTGAGGCAGAACCAAATCCAAACCGAAAACACACTGCTCTGCTTAAAGCTGGCGGAGGCGGAAATAAGTCGGGATGGGGACGAGAGACAAAATGGATAAAGTAGAATGGGGACTGAAACCAAACCCGAACCAGAAACTTTTTCAAGTTTCGGGTTTGGATTCCATTTCATGCTCACCTTCGACGTCATCCTAAAAGACAAAGGACAAGGAAAAGAAAGAGAAAAAGGAGGGAAAATCCCATGACGAAACAAAAGAAGAAAAGGAAAACGAAAGAAAGAAACACATGGAATGGGATCGGAACGGAATCCGAACCATAAACTTTTTCAAGTTTCAAGGTTCGGTTCAGTTTGTTCCGAAAAACAAAAAAAAAAAGATGCGCAAGGCTGAAACACCCAAGGCACAAACCGACAAAGACCAACGAAGAGAGAAAAAAAGGCGGGGTCAGACCCGGGACAGGACCCGAACGAGAAACTTGGAAAAGTTCAACATTTCGAATCGGACCCGGACCTGACTCCGAGAAAGAACAAAAAATGAAGACAAAGAATAGTCGGAATCGGAACCGGGAATGGAACAAGGCCAGAACTTGGAAGGAAATTCTAAGTCCGGTATTGGTCCCCATTCCGCCTCTGACAGAACTTTAAAAAGAAAATGCCTAAGGCAGAAAACCAAAGGCCAAAGGGAAAAGACAAAGGGGGACCCATTTTGTTCCAGAATAAAATGGGGTGGTTATGCAAGGCATAAAAAAAGGCGACTCGGCTGGGAAAATGGTTTAACCATTTTCAAGAATCTGAAGGATTTAGCTACCCCGAATTCCTGGTTCATGAACATCACAACTCAAGTTGGGTCAGTTGTAACAACCAAGGTTAAGCTAGAATCTCAAATGTAAGTCAATCAATGGCTACCCCTGAATCTATGTGTGTGCTTGATTGTGCATCACCCTTTTGGAAAGTTTTCTTCATCTTTCGGTCAACAATGTGCAAGATTTGAGCTACGTGAGTTGATTCTCTCTAACTGTTGTGGAATGATATCCTGGGCACTGCTCCACTGCCAGTCAGGCGTCCATAGCCCCGACGGAGATACCTCTAGTTTCTTCATAGCATTGCTCTACTGCCATTCAAGCGTCCATAGCCCCGGTAGAGATACTGGAATCACCCATTCATATTGAATCCTCTTTTTCTCTTTAGATAATTCTTTTCCTTTCTCTTTTTTTTTTGTTTTCTCATAGAGTTTTAGATATTTCGTTTAGTTCTTTTTTAAATATGTCAGATGTTTAACATCTGATTTGGGTTGAAAACTACAATGGACCTCATAACAGCACTTGGGAGATCAGATTTTTCACTCAAAACTTGCAACACTATCACCCTAGGACAAATATACCCTTACAAGAGGAGATGTTCTTAATGATTTGTGACAGATTCAGAGGAGCTAATGAAGGTCTTTTACTTTGCACCTTGTTTTCAAAACCTTCCACAACTCTTATTGGCAATGGGCATAAAACAAAGAGTTTAGGACAAAATCATCCAACCAAAAAGCCTAAAAATATCTAAACCATTTCTCTCCAAATGACCAAAGTATGCTTCAGATAACAACCACCATTCCAAAGATGGAAGGAAATAGATGAACCCCAAAGAACAAAACAAAAACAAAAAGAACAAAAGAATCAAAAGATAAAAAGAAAGGACAAACAAACAAACAACAAAGCTATTTACAAGAAAACAAAATATTTGCAAATAGAGAAACAAACTATCTACAAACAGAACATAAAGAAAACTAACTAAACCAAAAACTAATACTAACTAATCCTAATCCTAAACTAACTCCAAAGCCAAACTTTGCAAACACAAGACTGTAAAAATTTGTACATTGACTTGACTGATTTTTCATTATGTGCAACAATCTTAACTTACTAGGCACAGTTCTAAACCTAGCAAATTTATCTTTCTACTCAGAAATATAAAGCTTGTGTGCAATAAGTTCATTCCGAGGGCATAAAGCTTGAAATATTATCAGTTGTGGGTTCTCATTTTTTCCATGATTTACCCACAAATAGGTTTTACTATCCTCTACGCCATAATCAAACTGAAAATTATTAAAATATAGAGGATAATGAAAGGACACCACCTGATTCTGAAGATTGCTCATTACCAATGCAGGCGTGTGTTGGGTGATCTCTTCTTCGTGAGGTCTCAACTCATGGAACACCACTGAATCAAGGTTCATCTTGCAGTTAGGATATTCACTCACCTACATCTCTATATTCATCTCAGGCACGAAGTCAAAAATTTTCAGAAGTTCTTGAGATGAATCCTTACTTTGAACATTCTCTTGCAACATGTCATCCCCTAGGGTTTGAGAATCTGCCTCCAACTTATCATCATTGAAGTCAGGATACTTGCATATGGTGAACAAGGATTTCCTTCGAGCTCATTTGAACACACGGAGTCAGAGTCAGGAAAAATTTTCAATTCAAATTCATCCATATCATCAACAAGAACATGCCACTTAGTATCAAATTCATCAGTATTAAAGATAAATTGATTAGTGGATACTAAGCAAGGAATTTCTTCCAACAACACATTTGAGCAATCAGAATCAAAATGAAGAAGATACTCCCTTGTCTCATTCTCTTCATTATGCTGAAGAGATTCAACTTCTGAGATAACCTCTTGGTCCTTTTCTTGGCATTCCTCTGATTCATCCAAATATACCCCATCATGAATTTCCTTAGGGAACACTTGACTGATCTGCACATCATCTTGAATTTCTTCCCTTAAAATTTCATGTTGGCATTCAAATCCTTGACTTTGACCATCAGGTTTATTGGCAATCTCATCTTGAAGTATGTTATCTGCTTCAATCTGTCCACTATTTAAATCAACAAAATCATCTTCTTGCACTGACCCACCAAAGTGCATTTCTTCCTCATTCCCCATCATGAAAGAATCTATGAATGCATCGATGAATCCATTCTCCCCTTCTATCAAGTCTGCACTAGGTAGAGGAGTGTCATTAGTTGTTGAATCCATCTCACTGCAAGAATCAAGGTCATCAAAAGACAGGGAAGAATTGAATCTCCGCACACAGTCACTCTCATCACTTTGGATGGACTGATTACCATTTTCGTGCATTCCAGTTGTTTCACCCTCTTCATTAGGAGGATAGGTACTCCAAGGATCCTCCATAATTATCCCTTCAACAGTAATCATTTGCTCAAAATACAACTCCATCCTTCCTAGGAAGACATGGCAGTCCATCTGAGCATGTTGATCAGTTCGGTGTATCCTACATCCACTTGGCCCAACAAGTTCTAATAGTTTCAGATCTCCCAGCTCTTCTAATTTCTCCCTTATCCAATTTTGCATATGAGGCATATCAATCCAGCATGAACCATGTTCCTTTGTCCATCCCTCATCACCCTGATTCTGATCTTGATCAGGAGAGCTTTCTGGTGAGAATGATTGCACTTGGGTAGGGATGGTGGGTGAAGTAGCATAAGGCTGCAGATGATGGTAGTTTGCAAGCACAGGAGGATTATAACCCTGAGTTTGGCTATCTGAATTTCTAGTGTCACATCCAAATTGTGCCAATAAGAGAGTCGTTTTAAATGCATCATGCAAAGATGTAGCCTCACCATAACCTCTGACTTTGGTTGCAAATGAGGGTTCTAAACCCCAATAATAATGTTCTATCAATATATGATCATCCACAACCAAATCTAAAGATTGAACCCTTTGATACATGAACAAAAATCCGTGATTAAATTGACAAATGGGTTCTAATGGTATCCTTTTTGTAGCTGCAAATTCATGTAGTGGGTGTAGAGTATGAGGATCAAACTGATCTAAGAATGAGATTTCTAGTTCTATCCATGAATAAAGAGATTTGATGGCAGATTATCATACCATTGCCTTGTTGTACCTTGAAGTGTTCTGATGAATAACTGGCAGATGATATCCTGATGCTGAACCTGGAGAAAAATAAGTATACGCCTACAAGTTTCGAGATGTTCAGAAGCATTTTTCCAAGTGCTAGAAGAAAATAAAGGAAGCCTATTATACAGATGACCGGGGATTTGATGGGAAAATCCTGGTATATACAAAGGGCTACCCATTAGAGCTAAGCTCTCCAAGACCTGGCCCACTCCAACTCACAACGATCCACAATTACTCATAGGCCCTCCTTCTAGCGCCAGTTCCTGTTGACGTGTGTTTTGGCACATCAACATTGCAAACAAAATATTGCTACTTTGTTTCTCCTGAAAGAGAAAGATGATCACATGGATACCTTAGCTCCCAAGGTCTTTGTAGTTGGGTCTCAACTGTGCTGATGTTACTCAGTGGTCAATGCAATAGTAATATTCAAAGGGCCTGCTGGTGTTGAGCTTTTTGGATTGTTTTGGGTTAGACATAAACTTAAACCTACTCTAACTGGGGTTTTAAATAAATAGAAAAAGATGGATCAGGGCTTTAGAACATAAAAGAACAATAATTCATCCAAATTAACCAGACCTATTGCCTTTCAAGGAATTCCTAACTAAAACTGTAGAACAAACTTAACTTGTGACTAACACACAGTTTCATTCATTCACAGTGCTGATTTCAACAATAGATTGTAAGTTACCATTCAAACAAAACATAAAATCAAACTCATTCCTTGAAAGCTTCTCAAATCGGATGATCAACTCAAGACAAACACCATTCTGAAAAAAAAACATGAAATAGATTTTAATCTGGTTGCTTCTACTGTTAGTTAAACAGATAAACAACATTTACAAAGCTGGCACAATCACCAGTGTACAGAAAATATCTGATTTCAAATTGTTTCCATTTACACTAAGAAAGTTGAAAGATACATTAGTCTATTCTGAATCTAACTACTACTCTAAGAAGACAAAAGAAGGTCCTATTACAAAGAATCAGGATCAGCTTCTATCCCCTCTATTCCTATTTGTTCTAATCCTACCAGTTCTACTCTACCTTTTCTCCTAGAAGTTCTAATCTAGAAGTGCTTTATCTACCACTTTCTAACTTTTACAAAGAGGCAAGAATTCCTTATATACAGAATGCATCAAAAAGAATGTGTTGTCCCCTGCACTAGGGTTTACAAAAATATCCGCTTCCAGGAGAGTCGACTCTCAGATCTTTCAAAAAGAATCAATGTTGCATTTAATGAGAAGCCCTGCTGTCCGAGTTGGTGAAGGATTTGTGGGAAAGATCTATAGATCTTTTGATGTTGTAGCATTAACTCATCTATGTGCGTGTCCATCTTTGAAATCCCTCTGAAATCTTCCTTGAATGCTCCAGAATATCACCATTAATATTGATCTTCCTGTCAGTGTTCATTACAACTGTCCCTGTGAGTCACAGATCCTTTCCTTTGGCTCCCTTTTTGTTCTGGACTTCTCTATTCGTTGACCGTCTTCTGGAAGTGCCATCGGGCCTCCCTGTAGATATTTGCATTTCGCCCGAGTCGATCCATCACCATCTGTTCTCAGAAAGAGTCCATCTAATTTGCATTTTGTTGGCCTTCTTTCCTGGGAACAGTCAATCAATCAAAGGGACCAATGAATCACTCTTTTGTCTTCCTCTAATTGGTCGGGCATACGCCATGCAAGCTTTTCAGGCGGTCAAAAGGTGGTCTGATCAACATCGTATGTCAGTGAGACACCATCGGTGTCTCCCTGATATGATTTTACCATTATGCAGTTGTCGGCATGACACAAGATAGTCGGTGGGACATTTCAGCAAGCAGTAGAATTCATATTGAGTCTGCAAAAAACCATCGGCAAGACCGCATCCTTTTGCTAAGACCATATGGTGAAGCTTTTGTTTTGTTTTGGAGTCTCCTCGATCTTTGTTTTCTCCCCAAGCTCGGCCTTTTCGGTGTGACTTCCTCATGTCGGCGAGACTTCTCACTGAGAGCGTTATCTTTTGGCGATCTCCTATCGTTTCGGGAAGACATCGCTCGGTCGCGGAGACCTCATAGTGATCCCAGACTACTACGCCGATGCCGCTTTTGTCGCTGTGACCTCATCTCTTCGGCCAAACATTATGCCGAAGGTTTTATCCTCCGCCGAAACTCAGGTTCTTAGGTGGGACCCTCCTCTGTCGGTGGGACTTTGTTCAGTCGGTAGGAAATTATACCGACCGAAGCCCCCTTTTGTCGAATTTTGTTGTCACCAAGACTCCTCTTGTGGTCATACCAATATTCTTTCCTTCTCTCGGCTTGTGTCGCCGTAACATTCCCCTATCGGGGAGACGTCCTATAGATACATTATGCTTCACCGAGGGATCTCCATAAGCACATCTTTTGTCACCGTGAAAACCTAATTCTCTCACCAATGAAACAATATGTCGGTGAGACTTTATGGGTCAGCAAGACTGCCAGACCTCACCTCAATAGACCTCCTCTTGTGCTTTGTTGGTGTGACCTGAAGATTTCACCGAGACTTCTTAAAGAAGCAGATGACTCCCGCTGAAGTGTTTGCTAGTTGTGCGGTAGTCGGTGAGACTTTAGGAAGTCGATAAGACTTCTCTCCGAAGCCAAACTCTCATACCGAAATGTGTTCTATTTGTCGTCGATTGGTGAGACATGGAGAAGTCACCGAGACTTCTCCCCGAAGGAAATCTCCTGCCGAAGTGTTAGCCCGGTGTTGCTAGTCAGTGAAACAATAAAAAACTCTTGCCGATAGATGCCTGTATGTAAATTCCACTCGCTGTGACATCTTTGGGGCCTTGCCGACTGTTGCCCTAGCTGATTTTATTATCAACTAGATTGAAGAATGCACCCCAAGTGAGCTCCCTTGACAATATCATCCTATATGTGATTTAACCCGTTAAAACTTCAAACAAAATGATCATACAAAGAGTTTGGGTTTCAGGCCAACCCGCGGAACCCAGGCCAAGGAGGAATTTCAGAGAATTTTGAGCCAGGCAGATTCTAGCGGAATAAACATGAAAACACCCAACAGAAAGTTAATCCGATCATTATCAATCAAGGAACCACATGTGAGATCTTCAAAATAGCATCAGTTAATCGTAAAATGCATCATCATTTATTAACTAGCCCTGCTACTCCCTACTTCTTCACATTCCATCAGATCTCGGGGAAATCCGGGCGGGACATATTTCCGCAAAGGAGAAGACGTTCTGGAAAACCTAGAAAAAATAGGGAACAACAGATTTCAGGAAAATCCGGAGGAGAAAGAAATCCACGAAGAAGGTACATCTGCTCGAAGGCCTCAGGGATTTCGGGAAAATCCGGTCCATGCGGAATTCCGTGAGGACCAAAAATCCTGAACAACAGTGCTTAGCCGGAGTTCGAGCGAGATCTGGGAAAATCCGGATGGGGTGGAAAATCCTGAAATCTGGAGAAAACCTGAATTCCAACTGAGGCAGAACCAAACCCGAACCGAAAACGCATCGCCCTGCTTAAAGCTGGCGGAGGCAGAAATAAGTCAGGATGGGGATGAGAGACAAAATGGATAAAGCAAAATCAGGACCGGAACCAAACCTGAACCATAAACTTTTTTTAAGTTTTAGGTTCGGATTCTATTTCAGGCCCACCTCCGACGTCATCCGAAAAGACAAAGGACAAGGAAAAGAAAGAGAAAAAGGAGGGAAAACCCCACGACGAAACAAAAGAAGAAAAGGAAAATGAAAGAAAGAAACACGCGAAATCAGGATCGGAACAGAATCCAAACCAGAAACTTTTTCAAGTTTTAAGTTTCAATTCCCATTCCGGTTTCGAGTCCACTGAAAATAAAAGAAAAAGATGTGCAAGGCCGAAAACACCCAAGGCACCAGACACTAACTGACAAAGACCAACGAAGAGAGAAAAAAAGCGGGGTCGGACCCGGGATGGGACTCGAACGAGAAACTTGGAAAAGTTTAACATTCTGAATCGGACCCAGACCCGACTTCGAGAAAGAACAAAAAAAACAGAGACAAAGAATAGTTGGAACTGGAACCGAGAATGGAACAAGGCCAGAACTTGGAAGGAAATTCTAAGTCCGGTATTGGTCCCGGTTTCGCCTCCGACAAAACTTTAAAATGAAAACGGCTAAGGTAGAAAACCAAAGGCCAAAGGGAAAAGACAAAGGGGGACCCATTTTGTTCCAGAATAAAATGAGGTGGTTATGCAAGGCATAACAAATTCCTTGAAACCGCATAAAATAATATTCATCTGTGATGGAATGCAGAGCATTCCAATCATGCACTCTGTATTAGTCACTCTGCCATTACTAAGCTCGATACTTTGTCACAAATATCTTTATACTTTAGACACATCCAACACACACCATGAACACAAAACCACATGAGAAGATCTGCATAGTAGAGCAATGCGGACCAAAAAAACTATTCCTCTAATCATCGAACATGCATATTGGGACTTAGTCAATTATCCAAAACACTTGGTCTTCTTCGGACCAATACTTATACATTTCTACAATGGGTTCACATCAATGACAACACCATATATCAACATGCTCATGTTTCCAACAAGAGGGGGAGATAGAGAGATAGATATAATGGAAAAGATAGAGGAGGAAGAGAGAGGTTGAAGGAGAGGTAAGGAGATGGATATGGGGAGAGAGATAGAGAAGACGATAGAGATGGAGAAGGAGATGGAGAAAATCTTTCACATATTTTGTATACACATTTTCTAATGAATGTGGCTACCAAGTGATGCCGTAATATGCTCCAAAAGAGGTATCAATGAAGATGTGACAACTTCAAAATCAACTATGCATCCACTTACATGGATCCAAAACATGACAAACAAAACCTTTTAATTAGGAAGATAATCAAGCTCCATTACCAATAGGCCCATGTTATGTTTTAAATAGGGAGAGAGGTGGAGTGAGGGAGAGGTAGTGATAGAAAGAGGGAGAGATAAAAGGGGAAAGAGTGTGAGAGATAGAGATGTGTAAGGACATAGAGATAGAGAGGAAGATAGAGATAGAGATGGAGTTGGAGATGGAGATGGAGATGGATCTAAGAACATTTATTTTTTAAAATAAAAATCATCCCCATACCCTATTGTGCATTAAGTAGTAGCAATAGATTGGAAAGCATAGGAATTTATTACACGATGAAGTGGCACTCAATGATCTTTAGAAGGAAAATAAACTCCATTTGTATGTAATCATTTTTTTAATCTTTTGTCATAAAGAGACCCTTCAAAATAGTATCTTGACTCCACTTTTATATGGTTGGGAGTTGGAGTTATCATTTCAAGTGGGCTCAGTCTGTCTCTCTTCTTATGCTTGCCTTGTCTTAATTATTTTTTATTTAAATTAGTTTGCAATATATTTGGAATATATTTAGAATATTCAAAGGTTTTAGAAAATTCGTTGCATTTAAATAATAAGAATGATGATCTATTTTTATTATTATTTCATTTATCAAAGTTTAATTTTTGGTGAATATTAATGGAGTACTATCCTTGGAATTACAAAGCTGTCATACCAGTGAACAACTAGGAGCTACCTTTCATGGAGACCCTCGAGGATGCAAAGCTTCATTTAATTTTCAAGGGGAATTGCACTCAATTTATGAAATCCATCAAAAGGGTTATAGGAGTTGAAATCCTCGAGCCAAAGGCAAGGCACCTATTGTTTTTGATTAGTGATCAATAGGTTTTGCGGGGACCAAAAACCCCTTACAAATTGGTTTTGAGGGGACCAAAAACCCAAACTGAACAAAGAAAGCTACTAAAGATAAAACACAGGCCATCAACAACCTAACAACAATAGCTAGCAAAGGAAAGAACAAGACTACACAAGCTGCACAAAGGTTTTGAAGGGACCTCAAACCCTTTACAACAAGGTTTTGGTAGGGACCTTAAACCCAAGAAAAGAAAGGGACATAGAAACCCATCGAATTAAGATATCCCCATGAATCAGCCATGTAACCATCGCCCCGAAACAACCAAACTGAAGCTAAACATCCACTCCAAGCAAGTAGCACTAAGCCAAAACAACAATGGCACCAAGAGTTCACATTCATGACTAACATACCAACCCAAACCGCTGATTGTAGCACTCCAAGAAAGTAGCACTAAGCCAAAACAACGATGACACCAAGAGTTCACATTCATGACCAACATACCAACCCAAACCGCCTATTGTAGTACTCCAAGAAAGTAGCACTAAGCCAAAACAATGATGGAAAAGCGCCTATTGTTTCCTTCTCAACTTTTATCTATATTCATCTCAAATATGCTTAATTTTCTCCATTGTTTTCAATCAGTAGAGCACACCACGAACAAATTTTTCAAGGGTGTACATTTACTGAATGATACTATATTAAAGGCATGTCAAAATTATGATTTGTGGAAGGGGCGGGGATATGTAGGAGGTTTCTTTCCTTGTCATTTTTTGTTGCATAGAAATGCTTTTGTTACTATCTATCATGCAATTAAGAATTCCTTGGAGATGGATAATTCAAACCATTTGCAGATAGTGTTAAGTAGATATGCAAGGGAGGTTGATTTCGAGTTATCAAAATAGATATGAACCAGGGTAAATGTAATTATGGCGCTGCTCACACATGACCATAATACCCCAATGCCAACTCAACTAGTGGACGTGGATGCAAATAGTGTTTCCCCTCGCCGTCCTAATGCTATGGGTTTCAATCTGAATGCTCTGCCACTAGTACAATTTGATGTGGGGAATTTACATGAACATCAAGATGAAAATGATGTTTAAGTAGACTAAATGGAGGAGTGAAGTTCGCTCCTTCAAAATTTTCATATGGAATTTTGCTCATTTTTGTCTGCTCTAAATTATCGGATAATGTAATGAAATGATTGAATTGGCCTTGTTTTGTTTTTGGCTTAGCCCAAAAGCATATTGTAAACTATGGGTTTGTGGTTAAAATCTTGACATCCTCGTATAATTTGTATTACTGGAGGAATCAGGGGATAAATATGGGCTTCTGAGCCATGAATCTAAAACTCTTGTAAATCTTTTACTATTAATATATAATATATATAGGCCTATGGCCTTTTATCAAAAAAATAAATGGTATGATTGATCTTTATTTGACCCCTAATAATTTTGATGAATTGGATCATTTACTTGTGATAGTTTAACTTAATGATAACTTCTAATTTAGATATATGCTCCCTTATAATATTTAATCTAAGATAGAAAAATAAAAAATACATAATCTAATTTAATTTGTATATATAAAATAAATTATATTTATCTATATACCATTATAATTTTTCCTTTGATTACATATATCAATTATTTTAATTTAGTTAAAATATTAATTTTAGAAAATAAAAATAATTAAAAATTAAATAATGAAAATCACACTACAAACTAAAGAGCTTCAAATATTCTATAATGAAGGTATAATTTGATTTGTACTATAAGTTAGATGCCCATCCTTTGTTTCCTTAAAAATAATTAGTCGATAGGCTACATATCTAGAGTGAGATTTGAGCCCGAAACAAATCTCACACTTGCAAACCACTATTGAGTCATCAAAAACAAGTTTCAACTATCGTTTAATGGTAAAAGCCTCCAAAATCTCACTTATCACATAAAAGCCAGATAAATATTGATTTGACAATTGGATGAAAACATTCTATTTTTATTTGCAATGATTTTTGTCAATTTGATGGCATCTTTCTTTTTTCATTTGTGTTGCTTTATGTTTTAAATCCGTATGCAAATATTTGATAATAAGATAATACTTTTTTTTTTAAGGAAAAAAACTAGGCTTGTCTAAGTTTATTTCATTCCATTATTTAGCACTTATTATTAATTGTTTTATCCAACCACATGTAACTAGAATTTGCAACACATCCATGCACAAACACATACTCTCTAACATATTAACACACATATAGTTTTCTATGGGCATAATCCTTGAACCTTCTTTAGGTACAAGTGCTAGTTATAATTTAAAAAAGGTATGTAAGAGCATGTAGACATTTGATTTCAAAAAAGTTTAGTTTTTAAGTAGTGATTTGATCTCTTGATCACCCTAGTGAATTCATCATTTGTATCTTGATCCTCTACATGTTCTTTTCCATAAATTTTCTTTTTTCTATATTAAGACTTATGCATTAGCAATTAAAAAAAAGACTTAACAATAGTATCAAGTTGGACCATTTATAATTAATATAAATAGAAAGTAGATATAATACCTATAATATATTTACTAGCATACATATATTAAATACGCCGAGAGTAATCATATTTGAGGCATCTATTGCACTATTATTAGAAGAATGTAATGTTTTTGTTAAGGGTAGCTTTGTAAGTATTTGATTTTATGTTTTATAAATATTAACTTAAAATCATACAAACTTGTATATAGAAAAACATAACTTCAACGTCAACCATTTGTATTTAATTAAAATGCACATACTTTCAATTTGTTAACCTAAAATAATTTAAATGAATGCACTTGTAATAATTGCTAAATAATATTTGTATAATTATGAAAATAATTATTATAAATTCAGTTACAATAACATACTTTTTTCTTTAACACATTCTAATAAATAATAATGCTTATGTTCAATAAATAATTAGTAGCTTTTTTAATTATTATTAAATAGATACCTTAAAAAATGCTTACATCTTCATTTACATTCATTTCAAAAGTAATATATATGATTTCATTATATTTTGCATCACTGTTTATTTCAATTCCCATATATAAGGGTAGATATTAAAATTTAGTGGAATTCCTCCTCAAATTTATAACTTAATTTTTTGATTAACGATAGCTTTGTAAGTATTTGATTTTACTTTTTATAAAGATTAACTTAAAATCATACCAACTTGTATATAGCAAAACATAACATCAACATCAACCATTTCCATTTAATTAGAACACAAATACTCTAAAGTTGTTAAACAAAAAATAGTTTGACTTAGTTAAACATTTATACACTGATAATAACTTTTAAACAATATTAAAAAAATATTTTCAAAATTGAATTTAGTCATAGATAAAACTATAAATATTTTTCAAACATTTGTCAAATAATATTTCAAAAATTCTTTCAGTTAGTTAACCATTTGTGCACTGTCCATTATCACTATCATGAATAATAGTTTGAACTTTAATTGTCACATTGGACTTAACGACATTCAATGTAGGTATCCCATAGTGTGAATGTAACAACCTGAATGATGGCATGACCTAGTGCACTGTGAATATGATGGAGTAGTTGAACTTTAAAGTATCAAGCAACCATTCCTTAGGTGGTCCCGTGTGATAACTAATTTGTGATTGTCTCTTTAGAAATCTCATGAATTTCATACCGAGTTCATTACATAGAGTGTGTTTTTTAATGGTCATTGTTGGCTTAATAGTGACCTTCCAAATGCATCTTGCAAGGTAAAGATCTCGAACCTCATGGTATAGACAAACTGACCAATCACAAAAATCTACAATTTCAATCTGAAGATTGTTAAATTTTACATCTAAGTTCATTTTCACCTTTGATTCGTAGAGAAAGTTAAAACTTACATAGCATAATTATCAAAAAAAAATTGATTGGATTTTGGTCCATTATTATTAATTTTGTTGAACATCTTCTCTCTCAACCAATAACGGACACTCAACTCCTCTATACGAAGGATGACATTGAATGGAAGATAGCAATGATAGTTGGACAACCGACTGGACACCCATGATGTATGCACATTATGTGACATCTTCCTCACCTATAGGAAAACCATTATTTTCTTTGACATTAGTATTAAATAGGAGAAAATATATATTTTCCAAATTCTAAGGAAATTGCATTTAAGAGAGTAAACATTAAGTAAATTTATGACCATCCATTTTGGTATAGATTCAGTGCTGCAATAGGAATGGTTCTTGTAAGAGGTTCATTTTTTCTAACAATTGGATGATCATATGGATTGTTGGTAGGATTCATTCCTGACTCATTATAATATAGGAAAGATATTATTCAATAGATTTAGAGCATGCCCACAAAAATGGAAGAGAATAAAGTTTGCATAATTTTAAAAAATTTAACCATTTCTATAAGAGAAAACAAACATTAAAATAATAAAAAGTACACGACAAAATATTCTTTTGATATTGTAGTTTGTAGGCCATTTTGATTACTTTCTTCCACAACATTTTCCATGACCTATAAGAAAATCTATTGAGATTAATATTTATTTATAACCTTCTAAAAACAAAACATATGAACCATAATTGTAAAACTTTCCCTAATTAAACTCTAACCTAACCCTAAGTCTACTAATATAAAATCACATGATTTATTTCTTTTAAGATCTAAGGAATGCATTCCATTCAATTATAAATAACATGTGAAATTAAATTATATATATTAAAATAAAATCTATTATATTTTCATCCTTTATTATAGTATTATAGTAATAATTATATGTGAAATAATTAAGTAGAGATAAGTATTAGTTATCATGTAGAATATGTCCGATGTTTTAGTTGCAAGTGCCTTGGCAGACATGTATGCAAAATGCAAAAGCATAGACAGGGCACATGAACTGTTTGACATATTTCCTCAAAGAAATGTGGTCTGACTGGCTGCAACATCTGCAGGATATGCACAAAATGGATTTGTTGGAAAGGCCTTCAAAATTCTTAAGCACATGCAACTGGTGAGAGTAAACCCAAGGAATCCTTCCAAACTCTTAAGTTAATGTAATTGACATGCAAAATGTGGAAGTAAGGACACGACACATGAACTGATTGACAAAATGCCTCCAAGAAATGTGGGCGCATAGACAAGGTGCGAGAATTATTTGACATAGTGCCTCAACGAAATGTGGATGCATAGAGAAGGCGCAAGAACTGTTTGACAAAGTGCACTCAAGAAATTTGGATGCATAGACAAGGCACAAGAACTATGAAGGAAACTTCTATTGATTGTGAAGTTTGCCTACTCATCACAGATTAATACATATACTTAGCAGATTAATACATTCCAAGTTGAGATTCAACATTTACAATATTATGAAGAACATCCCATTTAACACAATATAGACTTGAGTGTACTGTTGAGAGAGTAGAGTTTGGAACCAAACAATAGGAAACATTAATGCTTATAATTTGTCTAATTAAAGTTGTGTTGAACAAAGACATGCTAACTTAAACAAAGAACATATTTAAAGTTGTGCTTTGGGATTTTCTACGCTATTTGATGGGTTTTAAGTAGTCCTCAAGATATGGAGAATGAAATACAAAAGGTTGGGTGTTAACCCCCACTCCTTCCTAAACAAAATTGAATTAAACTGTGTCAAGATGTTGGTCAAAGGAGATACAACAGGGAACTTGTCTTTCTTATTTTTTCACACATGTAACCACAAATTGGAGAGGAGAAAGCCAAGCCCTTTCCCTTGTGCGGACTTGCAACAAAACCATAATATTTTATTTTCACCCTACTACAAACCCCTATGAATGATTTTGGTCTCTTTCATTGGCATACGGTCTGCCACAAAGATGTTATTTTTGGTCAAAATAGCCATGGGCTTTGAATAAATGGACATACAAAAGACATAAGGAGTTCCCTAAAACATGATTAGTTCAATTTCATGACCAAAAACTGGCAAAATAGTGAAGTCTTAAGAGGTTTATCAAGATATTAACTTTATGCTTCTATTTCTAAAGCTTTAAACAACACAATTTGTTTCAAGTTTGATTTACTGTATTTGTTTTTCTCAAAAAATTATGGATTTTCAAAATGCAATTACTGATGTAGTTTGCCAAATTATTTTTTATTGAAATTGTTAGGCTCTACTTATATAATTTTTCTGGGCCCCTTTGTGTACCTCGTGTGCCTCTAACAATGGTATTGCCATTATCAAATTTTAGAATCTAAAATTTTGAGCTCTGTAAAATATCAAATTCTAATTATTTATGACAGAAAATAGACGTAACTTTGTTACAGTTGTGAGCTTTTAATTTATTTTTACTCCTTTTGTGTAGATTGGTACAAACATTGGATTATTCGGCTATAGTGTTTCATACTGCTTCAACTGGCCAAGAACAGAGAAGTGGGCCTTACTAGAAGGTTCTATGGACATCTAGATTCTTTGAAATTCATTTGTAATTGAAGTTGAGACTATAACAATTTTTGTGATTTGTAGGAAGGGTTTTGTAGCCATGCATTTGAGGGAAGTCTGAGCAAGTATTAGTGTTAGTGCAATTGGGAGATTTGAGGGTAGTGGCCTCATGGTTTTATAGGTGTTTGGAAAACTGCAAGATTGTCTATGGAGGCCTCAATGAGGAAGTAAACCTTGTAATCGACATTTGGAGATAGTGGCCTGATGCTATTTGATACCACTCTTCTAGAATTTTTTACCCACGTTGGGTTTTCCTTAGGTCAATCTTTGTTGTTCTTTAATACATGTTATTTTTATCTCTTCCTACTGTATAATAGCTTCCTATGCTGTCTTGAAGAGTTAACTTCATTTCTAGCACTACCATATGCAAGTTTTACTTCTAAAGCAAGTTAATTAGCCTTTTATTGATTGCACTTCTTTATATTCATTTTTATAGTTCAAGGAATGGAATATCCATCTTGATTTTGGATTAGATTGGTATCTAAGCTGAGTTTTCTTTGTTTTGTTTGATGTTTTTCTATGGTGTGTGTTTTTAGTTTTTAACTTTTTAGTTTTGCAATTTTATACTCATCACTGGATCAACTAATGCAAAAAAGGAACGTTCTTTGCTTCCTTTGCAAGTAGAGATAATTAAAAGGTAGTGGAAACATCTTGAAAGAATGGACTTTAGAGGAGTTAAAAACTTTTTGACAGTGAAGAAGGATTCAACAAATTGGAAGAAGATGTTGCTAACATCTCTCAATCTTTGGGAAGTCTTGACAAAATAGAAAAAGCTTGAAGGTTGGAAAAATGAGCACCGTTTGGAAGCCAGGATAGGATTTCCTTCCATTTTCACTTGTATGTATTGGCCAAATTTAGTAGCCTTGGGCTTTGACCTAATGATCATACTTAAGAGTAAACTATACCTTTCTTATATGCTTTTGCTTGGAGTCATCCAATTATGTAATTATAGGAGTAATGGAATAACATCGTAACATCATCTTTTGCTTGGATTAATTTAATTATATTGTAATATCATGTAATGTTCAAATTTTGTATCCTTGGGTATCAACCATAGTTCCAAGTCATAAGTTTGGCAGGGCCATTTTCAGCTCTGGTTCATAAACAAATACTGACAAGGACCTACCAAGAAGGCAAATCAAATTGGGAAAAAATTAATTTAAAACACCTAAAAATGACTAAAAGAACCAAATTGGAGTGCTCGATGTCATGAAGCATATTTTTCTCAACAACATCCACCTACACTTGGTTATAAATTCTTTTATGAAGGACAAGGTTTGTGATGAGGATTTGTGGTTGGTGATCAAGGTGGAGGAGAAGCTTATAGTGAAAATTAGCATACAATGTGTTAGTGATTTTGTTCCAACCTTTTTCACATTATTGCTTGTGGTGAAATTCAATCCTGAAAGAGGATATATCCTCTATAACTAATGGTTTAAATATGGTCTTCTTGGATAGTTTTTTAACCAGGATTTATGTTTTACACAACAAATTTAAATTGACTGTTGATTGCAGTTTTGATGTTTATACTTCAGTAAGTGTTGATGATAGTCAAATGATAAACAATGTCAGCTCAGGCTTATTGAATTTCCCTAAAAATTTAGATTTATATTTCTACAACTTGTTGTAAGGTTGCTAGACTGATACTCTAATCTTGTACGTTTTTCCATGTTTTCTTAGTAATTAACCTCCTTCTCCATATTTTACAGAAAAAATCAATACCTCCCAAAGGGACCAGGTTGATGTCACTCAAGAGTAAAAAACATTGAGTGTAAGTTTTGAGATTTTTATAGTGCATTTATTTGAGCAAACAAAAATTTGGCTCATCGAGAGCCCATTGAGATTGACTCACTGTAGCTGCTAAATGAGGCCAGAGACAATCCCTTCTATGAATTTGATATAGTAGCTCTTGCCTAGGCAGCTTAGCGAAATGTAATTAGGGAAGAAGGATATATTTTGTTTTTTGTGGCAAATTAGATATTGATTAGAATCTTGTGTCAAAGCAAGATGCCAGTTAATTTACAGATGATAAAGTGTTAGTGATTCTGTGAATAGATGCTCTAGAAGTAATTCAACCCAATTTTAACTCAGCCTTCAATCGTAAATCTTATGTATTGTTTAATTCCCCACAAATGAATCCTAAGTCTGGAAAAAATGAAAAAATGAGGTTGTCTTAAGATTATTTCTATAAAAAGTTTCCTTGCTTGGAGCTGAATTGATATTGTTTGTCCCTTGCTACATCATGCGCGTATTCTTTAAGCTCAATCCATCTATATTTTCAAATTATAGTCTCAAAATACAATGCTCCTATTTAAGTTAATTTTTTTTCTACTTTGATTTCATCAGCTATAAAACTCTACACCACAAAGAAAATAAAAATTTTCGCAAGAATTCACTTTACACTATACCTTTATAAATTACAGTCTCAAAATGCAATGTTCCCATTTTTAAAAAAAAAAATCCCTATGATTTCATTAGCTATAAACCTCGGCCCCAACAAATAAAGAAAATTAAATTTCCTACAACAATATTCTCTACACTTTCGCTTGATATAACATGATTGAAATTCTCTAGAGAGAAATGTTCATAATTTAAATACTTCATGAGATTTACCATTAAACAATTTTAAAATCTAACTGGAATTTCATTCTTTATAGTTTTTGAATTTAGGATGATTTATGGGCTATAGAGCTTTAAATTCAACCATTATGTTTCTAGAATTTCTTCTTTACCAATCTGTCATATATTCCTATAAATTGTACTTCAAAGGCAATATGTCCTTAACTATTTGAGTTGAAATGGAACAAATTTAGCTAAACTTGATAATCTACACTAATGAATTGCTGATTTATTGTATATATTTAGCGTTTTTGGTCTTCATAAATCTAATTAGAAAATCTAATAGGTATTTGTACTTTGATGAACATGGGGCAGGATTATTTGTGTACAGTATTAGTGTGGATCATTATCAAGGTTTGTCTCACTCCCCAAAGCCAGTAAATCATATGACATACTCTCAGGTTTTAATTCTCACTCAGTTATCACTTATCACACAAAAGAACCAGACATAAGCACTGCTCCATGCACTTGTGATGGAGCTTTGGAAGATCCTAAGGAACCATATTGGTATAGGGTACTTCATAAAGGAGCAAAATACAGTAAATGTATTTACATATGGCAATTCTAGTGGTAGTATGTGTGTGCCCATGTTTGTTTAGATGAATACTTAATGACCTTAGTAACATGGTTGTTGGGTGACCGTAGATTTGAAGAGGGAGATACATGTTTCTTGCTAGAGTTGGTGTAAGAACATGGAAGAAGGAGCTATTCACTAATTGTTCAACTACATCAAACTACATTAATGAGCATCCAATGTTTCGAGATCTATTTGAGTATCAAATTGGAGATTTCAAATTTGAAGGAGATGCACGAAACATTTATATCGATCACCTTTGTAGTAGATTGATAAGAATATTCAAATGCCTATTTTGCTGAAAATAAAAACACTATGAATTCAAAAAATAGAATTTGAAACAATCAGATCGATGCAGGTGTGGTGATTTTGGACAATATCAGAGAGGACATCAAATGCTAAACTTGAATGGGAATCAACATTTTCATGCAATCTAATAGCCATAGCAGTGAGACATACCTATAGTTCTCTTTGGATTCAACAATCTATAATTCACCCTCTGAATCCCTTTGCGCCCACCTTGATAACAAAATCTGAAACAAAAACTATGAAAGCAAATCAACTGATTTTAGACAATATCGAAGAGGACAACAAATGCTAAACTTGAACGAAAATCAACATTTTCTTACAATCGAACAACAAGACATACTTGTACTTCTTTCTCTAGTAGGAAATCTACAATTCACAAAGTGAAATTGAAAGACAAAGCCTCTTTTAATAGAGGTTTTCATGAATTGAAAGATAAGAACATGTGAATAAAACTTTAAAACTAATTTAATAACAAAGAAAAAAAAACTATTGAAAATTATAAAAAAATAAAATACACTATTGAAAATAAACAAAATAAATTACAAATAAATACATTGATTTTTTTATAATTATAAAAAATATATTTGTGTTACTAATAAATTTCACCCTAAAAACTTAAAAATTTATTAAGTATTTAGCTTTATTTTTTTTTAATTAATTTGATTTTAAAATCAGTTAGTTTTATTTTTATTTTTAAATAAAATTAAAAATATTTTAGAGTGAATAAGATATCAAATTGATTTAGATCTACTTTAAATTTGTTTGAAAAAATGTCTACATACAATGAATGTAATTATGCTAGTTGAATGTCATTTGAATGCCAAATTGAAACTAAAGAGCTTTTCTTTATGTTGAAAAATAAATACACTATTGAAAAATAAACAAATAAATTACAAATAAATACATTGAAATTTTTATAATTATAAAAAATATATTTGTGTTACTAATAAATTTCACCCTAAAAACTTAAAAATTTATTAAGTATTTAGTTTTTTTTTTAATTAATTTGATTTTAAAATCTGGTAAAGCAAGATTACTTAGTTTTATTTTAATTTTTAAATAAAATTGAAAATATTTTAGAGTGAATAAGATATCAAATCGATTTAGATCTACTTTAAATCTGCTTGAAAAAACGTCTACATACAATGAATGTAATTATGCTAGTTGAATGTCATTTGAATGTCAAATTGAAACTAAAAAGTTTTTCTTTACGTTGAATTTTGTTTTTTGATGGATGCCATTGTAATACGCCTCTCGGCGTAATTAGTAAGTAAAAATTAAACAATACTAGAAATAAATAATTTCAAAAATGGAAGTAAAACTATGATTTATTAAAAAAACTAGATTTTTATCCTTTGTTTCTTTAAAAGTAATTATAACTTAAAAGGAATATAAGAGTGTGTGGAGATTTGATCTCCAAAAAAGTTTAGGTTTTTTAAGTAGGGATTTTATTTCTTGATTTTATGCATGTTCTTGTATGGAATTCTATGGATTTTCTTTTATCTCAGATTTATGCATTAGTAATAGAAATAATTTTTTTAGCAATACAATTTTAAGTCAAACATCAATATAAATAGAAAGTAGATATAATGACCATAATATATTTATTCATAATTTAAAAATATATAATTACATTAATTTAGAGAGAGAAAATTCGTAAAAATAGAACAATTAAAACAATACTCTAAAACAAAAAATTTCAAATGATTTGTGATGAAATTAAATTGTGGTTTATACAATAAGCTATATATTTATTATCTACTTCATTAGAAAAAAAATAACTGAGAGAGAATGTAAAGATTTGATTTCTAAAAAAAATAGCTTTTTAAAGTAGTAATATTTTTTTCTATATTACTAAAATTGTTGAATGGTGAGATCTTTCTCAATAGTCTTGCATCATTCTATATTTTGAATCTAATATAGAATTCAGCCGATTAGGTTCATATAGGGAAGTTCCAGGCCTGAAATTTGAAAATTTTATGACGGTTTGGTCATTTAAATGCCTATCAAAAAAATGTTTAATTTATGAATTTTTATATAAAATCTTTTATAAATGCAATATCTTGAAAAATTAGAAAACAATGATAATTAATAGTAATAAATATAAAAATATACTATTATAATTATCAATTAACAAAAGTTTCTAAGTTCATATTAAAAACAAATCTTATTAAATATATTCTAAAAGTTAAAAATAATTATATTTTATTTTGAATAGATTCTAAATTAATATATGTTTTTATAATAATATTATAAATTACATATATTAATATAAAAAAATGATAACTAGAATCAAAATGTCAAAAGTTTCTAAATTCATATTAGAAAATATTCAAAAAAGTTATATTCTATTTTAAATTAATTTATCATTTTATAATTAAAAATTATAAAATGATATATATTATATTTTGCTTATAATAATTTTTTATGATTTAATAAAAATATAGCAAGTCAAACTATACGGTCTAATAAATTTTAAAGTTGTAATATACGGTCTAAAATTGAAAAAACGGTCAAATAGACCATCAAATTCCAGCATGTAGGGAACACCTTTGATGTAAAAAAAAAGAAAAAAAGATAAAATACAATTGTTTTTAATTTTTAGAATATTTTTTATAAGAATATCTTGAATATTTTTTAATATAACTTAAAAAATTATTGTAAGAGTAAATTTATTATTTTTATATTTATTATTAATATTTTATCATTATTTTATATTAATATTTATGATTTATAATATTTTTTATAAAAATATATTAATTTAAAATTTCAAAATAGAATATAATTATTTTTAACTTTTACAATATTTTTAACCTTAATATGAATTTAGAAACTTATTATAAGAGTAAATTTAATTTCTAATTTTATATTCATTTTTAATATATATAAGAGAATATCCACATGATTAATGAAATAACAAAGATTTTCAAAATTTTCAAGATACCTTGGTGACTAGTAAGCATGTATCTATAATTATATGCACTTTGGATTTATCATTGTTTGTATATCTATTTTTCAAAATTTAATCTTCCATATCTTACCTTTTTTCAATCATAAGTTCTTTTGAATTCATGTGAAAAATTATCTTTAGAGAAGATTTTAATCTTTTACAAATTAAAAAAATATTGATTTTTAATGACTATGGTGCATGAAAATATTTATAAAAAAATAAACTTAGGGATTAAATTATTTTATATTTTATATAATTATATATTTTTAATTGTTTATTATATTTTTTCCCATGTACCAATTGGGTGTAATAATTTGTGCCCCTTATGGCCAGATCGGACACATGGGAATTTCCATTGGAAGGAGGTGACGATGGCCAAGACATCACCTTTGTCATCAGGGCAATCTAGCCATATGTGCACAACAGTTCCTAAGGCTAGGAGATTTGACAAGATCTAACACAAGGGCATTCACTCTTTGCATTTGAATAGAGAGGAGATCAGCCGCACGAGACATATCTGCAAAACCTGACATGACCAATTAATAATCTCCACATACGGTCACTGAAGAAATCATTTGTAGGATCAAGAGGTATTGGTTTTTGTGGGCTTGACATGGGAGATGAGTTGGAAAGGACCGTCAATGATGATAGCTTATGGTAAGACGTTTCCTTAAGTAAACATCTAGAGCATGAAGTACAACTTCCCGTGGGAGATTTATTACCACCTTTACGAGGTTGTATAGAAGTGATCAATATTGGGGGTGGATGCAGAAAAATTTAATGAAGCCAAGCTGGCGTTTCATGAAACTCAATGGAGAGTGCCTATAACTATTGGGAAAACCAACAGTAGTGTTCAAAGAAGATGGACACCTAATCAGATTGAGGTGCTTGAAGAAGCAATCAACCTTTCTAGGCTTCATCACTAATCAATGACTCAAGAAAATATGCCTCAACAAAGACATCTTATGTCTCGAGGCAATAAGGATGGTGATCAGGAAGAAATTTTGCTTCTCGGGCAATCAAACAAGGGAACATTCTGAGATATCCTTGCGTTTCCTAGCCTCACTCCTGGACTTGAATCTCCTGAAGCTATGGTGTCTACTACGACTTAGGATGGTGTTTAGAGTAGCAATACTGGTTGATGATGTAGATGTGGTAGCAGTGGTTCAATTGGGTGTTGGGGTTCCTTTACCAGATGATATTGATAAAATGTTCTTGCAAGGTGTTGAGGTTGAATGGCACCCCTTCATCCTTAACCTAAACGTGGATGGCCTAGCTCATCATAGGCACTGGGCGACCATCATATACAACTTTCTCTACAGAAGGCTGGGTTTGAACGAGGTAGTGCGCATTTAGTGGTGTAAGGATTTTGCTGAACTAGTGGAGTCAACTAGATTCTATGATGAAGGGGACTGAAGATTGAGGGTAGATGAATGGAGTTTTGCTTGAGCTCTAAGGCCATCGTCAAAATTGGTGCAGGTGATACACTATCTTGCTGTGGTAGCGAAATTTTGGTTTGATTTTGTACTGTTGTATCATTTATAGGGGGCATGGCATGCAAATTGGACTTCGCCCAGTAATTTTTGTGGGCAGAATCAATATAATTTTTTTATTTTTAATATAATCCATGTAGCTCTGCTGCGTTTTACGTATGAAAAAAAATTGTTTATTAGATTTGTTTAAGAATTATGATTCCTTTTCAAAAATACTTAGTTTTAAAATAATACATAATAATATATTTTAAAACAATAATTAAATTATTTCTATATTTTCTTAAACTCAAATGAAAGATATTAAAATGACCAAACTGTTATTAAATTTTCATATGACAAATAAAGATGACCATGAGACATATCTCAATATTCTAATATAAAAACAAATTAATTGACAAAATCTATCACAATCAAAACAATCTCAAACTAAAAACTAAATGCTATTATTTTATTATTTAAAATCCCATAACATTTATTTCTAATAAGTTCAATTTCAAGTCTTTCACCTACAATATTTTAAAATTATAACTATTTAATTTACTTGTCCTATAACCCTAAATGAAAAAGTTACTCTATTTTTTTATAAAAAAAAATATTAGTCAAAGTCATAAATATCTAATAAAAAGGTAAAAACTGACCTTTATATAGTTATGTAGGCGGAGTTATTTTCCTCTATGCAAAAATGGAAAATTATTGACTTTTGAAATTAACTAGGTATATTTGTGTGCTTTTTATTATGAGGCTATGGGAATATGTTCCACGTTTGTATATTACATTTATTACTTAAAGCGTTTCAGATAAAGTATTTATTGCGTGGCTTTTTATTATTTGGAATAATATAAATAATATTACGTGGACAGATTCCCAACCTTCACTTCCTTTTAATTCATTTTTAATGGAATTTATGTGAAGGGTACAACTACAAAGGACACCGAGTTATATGGTGTAAAGGCCAAAAGGTTGGGGGGTAAGGTATTAAGTGTGAGCTTTAAATTTTCCAACTTTTATCAATGAGACTTTAATTTTAATTTTTTAAGGATAATGCAATTATCATTCATTAATTCTTTATGTATGTGCAAAGGCCCCGACACTGAAAAATGGATGAGGCCGGGATTGTGTCCTAGGTAAATTTGGTGGAATGGATACCCCTCAGTGCTTGATTCTTAGCCGAAGAGGTTCACCCCAAGAAGGCTCGTGCTTCCATATTGGATAGCTACAAATAATTTATATTAATATTTTTGAGTAAATATAAAAAGTAATTTATATTAATATTTTTGAGGAAATGATGTTCTTTTCATTATGGTCAGAGTGATAATTGATTTAAAAATCTTTAAGTTGATATGTTCATTAAAATATGACTAACACTTGCATCTAAGGGAGGTTCAAGGATTACGCCTATACAAAGCTATATTTATATTAATATGTTAGAGAGTATGTGTTTGTGCATGGACGCACTGAAAATTCTAGTTGCATGTGGCTGAATTAAACAATTAATAGTAAGTGCGAGATAATGGAATGAAATAAACTTAAACAAATCTAGATTTTTTTCTTAAAGAAATTAAGTATTATATGATTATGAAATATTTGCATACATATTTAAAACATAAAGAAATGTAAATGAAAAAAAAGTTGTCATCAAATAAACAAAAAACACTACAAATGGAAATAGAATGTTCCCATCTAGTTGTCAAATCAATATTTTTATCTTGTTTTTATGTGATAAGTAAGATTCTGGAGGCTTTTTCCATTAAATGACAAGTGGTTTACCATTAAATGACAGCTGAAACTTATTTTCCAACAACTTAATAGTGGTTTGCAAGCATGAGACTTGTTTCACGCTCAAATCTCACACTATATGTAGCCTATGGACTAATTAAACAAACTTCTTATAATGTTTAATTATTTGTTATTCTAAGAAAATTATTGTTGTAAAGTATACAATACATAACAATCAAGACACTTATGTCTTTAATTTAAAACCTTCAACTATACTTTATCTCACAATAAGGACAATATGACCCCTCTAAAAATAATCTCGAAGAAGGATACAAACTTTCTTTCAAGATAGTTGTTTTCTATTATTATAACTTTAAGATATATATTCTTAAATCAAACCTATTACCTATCTCATTAACAAAATATATTTTTTGCAATTTATAACCATAAAATCTTTTTATTTGCTTAATTCTATGTAAAAGGCCACCGAACTATAAAAATTCCCAAAAATATCTATTTCAATTATTAATAAAAAATAATAACTGGGTAAAAGCACAAAGTTATGTCACACTTTATAAAGGAAATAACCAACAATGATCCAACTTTTAAACTTGAATCACTAAAAAGTGACATATATGTTTTGAATTTTGAAATGATGTAAAGTAGTAAAATATGTATTTTTAATATATTTTCTCTTTCTATTTTAAAAAAAAAAATTAAAAAATTATTTTAAACTAGTTTTTAATAAATTAACACTATAATTTAATTGCTGATAAAATGCACAGGCACATATATATTTTTTTGTGTATTTATAACTTGAAGCTTCAGTGGACAGATATATTTTTTAAACCTTATATATTATATGCTTTATTAAACATATCTCATTTGAAATAATTACTGTCTCATAACTATTAGATTATTAATTATTTATGAATGGTTAGGTGTGACTAATATCCCTTAAGGTATTATGTCATCTTTTTTTCTATATTTAAGGAGGTTCCTTCTCATTTGAAAGGTGAAGAATTTAGAGATTGATAGTGAATTGTATCACTACACACATGAGATATTTTTGGTCATGTGGAAGTATGGAGAAGTATTTCCCAAGTTCAATCTATGTTATAATAGACCATTATTGTAAGTGCATTAATAAAATGATGCTTTATGAGGCTTTTTTATTCGAAATAATTTTCTTTATATATCTTGTGTGATGTGTAAAATGTAAATGCTTGTATGATTCTTATTTTCTTTATTTTATATTTCATATATAAGGACTAGTATTCTAAAATCCTAATTTCTAACAATATAACATACTAAAACCGTCATCAATACTTCAACTTTTCATAAAATTAAAAAATAATTATAATTATTAGAAATACCATTCCATAACTATTTACCTATTGAAAAAATACCATTCCATAACTATTTGACTTTATTTTTCAGCTATATTAAAAGCAAACTACTTATTTTAAAATTTATTTAAAGGAATCTCCATCTATTAATCTATGCCCCAAAATTATCTTTAGCACCACTTCTCATGAAGTTGTTTGTCTTTAAGCATATGATAATCTTAGACTAATGTTTAACCACTCTCCATTTATTGTGTGTATATATGACATAGCTATAATAATCTTAAACACATCTTAATTATAGAAAGGAAATAAAATGATCCTTTTTAAGTATAAATAAAGTAATAGTAATATTTTAAATATATAAATTGGGTATGATTAATTAATTGAAATAAATTAATTATACATGTAATTAGATGTGTTAAAATAAAAAATTGACTAGAGTTATGTTTTTTAAAATTGATGAAATGTAAATTTTATTTAATGAGTTGCAATAGTTTATAATTAAAATTTAGATATTGAATTATAGGTTATAGTGCATAAATGACAAGGACATTGTAATGTCCCCAATTTTGTGAGCATCAGAGTTCGGTGGATTTAGCCTATTCTTAGCCCTCGTAGGCTAATATGTCTGGTTAGAGGGTCTTGTTGGAGCTTGGATTGGCTTCGGATTGTCAGAACTTACCAGTTGGCTTTCGTTCGGGGTCATTCAGACATCATTTGCCTGACTTGCTATTTTTAGTAAGTTAGGTCATTCAGCGGAGCACCCCTGCTATTTTTAGCAGTATGGTTTGGTCATGAGCAGAGTCAATCACTTATTCTTCAGCTTCAGACGGTTCGTTAATCGGACGTAAATTGAGAAAGATATTAATATTTTAATTGTCAAATTAAATATTAATTATTGAAGCTTATAATATAAAGTTATAATATTATTTAATATTATAACTTAAGTGATCTCTTGAAGGGTTCGACCAACATTGAAGGGGGCCACTTTTTAATTATAATTTATAATTAAAAGTGCATTCGAGACTTTGGAAATATTAAAAGATAAAACTCAATTTTATTTAAATAACGCCTTTTTGAGAAAAGTCGACCCTCTTGAGGATATAATGGTTTTCATTGAAAAACATAGCTCATTATGTTATGAAATCAATTTTTGATCAAGTCTTCTTCTGGAGAACGAAGCTGAGGGTTTCAGTTGTCTACAGGCATTGGAGAACGAGCCATCTTCAGTGTTGCAATTCAGAGGCTGTGAAATATCAGCTGATCTATTGCATTCAGAGAGATATCTTCATTCAGAAGTTATCACAGAACGTTCACAGAGTTTTCTTTCAGCTTGCTGCAATAATCAGGTTTTCATCAAAATATCATTGCTTTTTAATTTGCATGTTAATGGATCTTGCTTGTAATCATTCCAGAAGATGAATATATAAAATGGCATCAGTATTTGCAATAGATTCTATTATTTCTGAAGTTGTAAGAATTTATTTAGATTTTATATCATTTTATTGCAAAATCGCCATTTCCTTTATTCATGCAAAAACCACAAAAAAACCAAAAACTTCAGAAAACAAACAAAAATAGTCAGATTCATAAACAGGGGAAACAAAGGGTTTCTACAGTGGTATCAGAGCGGTTTCCTGCCATCCTGTGTGGGGAATTAAAATCTCATGAGCAAAGAGAAAATTATCAGAATATTACATTGGTAGACAACATCTTGCAGTTTGATATTGCAGAAATCCTCTTTATTCTTGTGGAAGTCTATTTGCAATTACGGGATGATATTTTTATTGAAGGAATATAATAATCGAATATATGCTGAGTTCGATTATTCCTTGGAGGAAGAGTGTTCAAATAAATACTTCATCGCATAGCTATGCATAGAGGCGGAGATACTGGAATTAATTATTTATCATTGTGGTGATTCGACTTTGATTGCTAGATATCAAAGTTTAAGGAAAAACGTATTAAAGACGTGGCAAGGTAGACTAACGGCAGACCAAGAAATAATTTATTTATCGAACTGCCGCACAAGACAAGCACTCAGAAGAAGACGAAAGCAAAGAAATCAGAGATTAAAAAAGACGTCTTCTGCAAAGACACAGATCAAATAAGACAAAGTGAAATAAAGAATTCGATTAAACAAGTGGAGCCGTGGAAAATTAAAACAGGGTCGATGTTTATTAGGAGAATAAGACAAAGCGTTCATTATTTTTGGCCGATATTCTAATTGAGGAGATTGTCGATCTCTTAGGAAGACCTCACGATACAAGACAGCCGCCAATCATTTATCGGGTCTGGCCAGGATGAAAGTAAGACAAGCGCCGATGAAGACAAGGTGTTTACAAGAGCCGCTTCCATAAAGTAGAATTTGATTAAATTCGAATGGTCAAAGACCATATTCGAATTTATCTCCAGGAGACGGGAATAAGACAAGCGACTACCAGACATAGACGAGTTTGGATTTATTGACGGGATGTTCACTTGTTTGATACCGCCGCTAAAGACAAGAATAGGAGATGGATAATTTTTAAGCTGCAGGAGAGACGTCTATAGGATAAGACACAGGAAAAGACTATTTAGAGAAGAGACGTCTTCAGTTGGAGAAAGAACCACAACAAAAAGGAAGCTGCTCACAAGGTGTACAAGACAGAATCGCTTCCCATAGCATCGAATTCATATAAAATCAATTCACTTATCGGGCTTCTTGAGAAAAGAGACGCATATGTTATTGGTGTACAGAGGACACAAGAATTTTACGGGAGCTGCTTGATGAAAAATGAAATGTATTCATAAGGCTCGCTAAAGGAAAAGAAGGCAGAGTAAGACAAATCGACAAGAGAAAAGAGGCTATATCGGGTCTTTATTGAGCAGCTAGATAAGACAAATTTGTTTGAAGGATTCGACATATAAGAGATTTTGTGAAGCCGTAGAGCACTATCATCCAGTTGTTAGACATTTTCAAGTCCTAAATTGCATTAATATTTCCATTATAATTGTTGTAATCTGAGCATAGTCAACCCTCATTGTAGCCAAGTCTGGGCATTCCATTGCACATAAGTTGCAAACAGGCAGAACAAGTTTGTGCATTGAATTATTAAGGAGGATGATTTCAAGAGGTACCGATTAATGGCTGCATCTGCATAAAATCTTTACAAATATTTGGTGCTGAACGGCTATGTACTCTGAGAACTTTCAATAAGAGCCTGAATTCTGGGTTGACTAATTCTGCTGTAGAAAATTTTGTTAGCTGTAAATTGTTCAAGTCAGCCATTGATTCATCTGCTGTTAGTCTTGTTGCCTGGAAAATTCAAATTTCTTTAGTTTTGTAGTGAACTCTGGTATTCCAATGCCGGTTAATACTTAATGATTATTATGAAATGCTCAGTGGAAAAACTATAAGTCTGACATGAAATTACATACAACAAACACACAACTGGGAAGATCACTTCATTTGGGAAATCAAAAATGACTTAACATTGCAACATACTTTCCTTGGCATATGTTGGTAATTGTAAAAGCATATTTTGTTCTGAGTTATAAATAGTTGAATTCAAGAAAATATTCCTCAAGGTTCAAAACAGAAATTCAAAGGGTTTTCGATCAGCTTGGGCCAGTGAACAGCGGAAATGGGTTTCATGAAAACATTGTTCAACAATAAACAGACATTGAAAGAACTTGAACAATCACAATACAAGCTCAATCAAGAGTTGTTGCATTTAGAGAAAACGCTTTCAAAGTTTGAGTTGCCTAAAAGATTCAATTCACTTCCTATCAGCAAAGGTCGAACACCACAAAACAAAGAAGAAGAAGTGATTAGCATGTTTAAGGAGTATAGCACTCTTCCTCAAAAAATTAAGAAGGAACTTCCTTTCATGAGTTACATGGATTTGCACCCGAGTCTTTGCCATAAGACAGAGTTTGCAAGGAAGAAATATCACACTATAGCTCATGAAATATTTACACACGAATTGGATAGAAAATCTTCACATGTGATTGATATAATTCTTCATGAGAATGATGTGGTGTCTTCAAGTTCCGATGAGGTATGCAGAAATTTATATGATGAATTTGACAGACATGCTGATTTGATTCAAGAAGACACTAGAACAGCTTTGGTTAATGATTTATCTACATCATCCTTGCAAGAGGTGACTCAAGAAGTTTCTACTATAGAGGCTACTTCTGATTTTCATGATAGCAATGGTGAAACTTTGCATGAGCATGAGACAGCAGTGTTTTCACATGTGCAAAATGATCCTATTGAAATGTCGCATGAAAGTACTCAGGAATTGGGTACTACTGATGTATTGTATGTTGAGGATTCATGTCATGGTGAGTCTGATTTTCCAGATTAGACCCTTGAAAACAAGCTAGAAGATTCATATGTTGATATGGAATCCCAGGATCGTGCTTTGGATGGGCATGTAGTTACTTTGGGAGTGGAAGTGTGTGAAGATACTGTCATACTAGCAACTTCTACCTTGCCAGTTGAGCCATCCTTTGAGGTACATAGCAGCAGTACCTTAGATGTTGAGGTGTGCATGGATGAAAGAACACATGATGCTGCTTATCATGTAGTGAGTGATGACGAATCAGCCTCATATCATAGTGCAGATTGTGAACTGGACAACTTGTATGGGGGTCATAAGCTACAAAGTCCTCATCATTTGGTTGGGCAACTAAAGGTGAATGACAATATGATTGCCACGACCATTGAGCATTTTGATGTTGCTCGTCAGATGTTAGCTACCTATGGTTGGAGTACTCCTTTGGCAGATGAGCACGGTGATAGTGGTTTTTACCTTGCAGAGATACATGCACTTCGAGAAGCAATTGGAATGATGAAACAAAATTACTTAAAACTACTTGCAGACAGGGATTTTCTTCTCGAGTGGGATTGCATTTGTTATGATGCATTACGAAGGAAGGAGGAGCAGGTCGATGAGCTCACTCATGAGCTTGAGGTGACTATGGACTCATTGAAGAGTAGTCAATTGGCCCTTCAAGAGTCACAGTCACGGTTGGAGGAGCTTACCGTGGAGTTGAGTTTGGCACAGTCTCCACCAGCTGCAGATACAGTACAGTTATATACAGAGGTAGTTGATGAGGATCTTATATCCATGGGTTGTAGTGAGGATGTGGTTACATCTATCACAGATATTGGTGCAGTTAATTCAAATGGGATGAGTGTTATGGTTGAGAGCTCTTGTGATGAGATAGTTGATTTTTCCACGAGTGGTGTGACAAATCACGACACTACTCCATCATCGTCACAGGAGATATGTAGGGCATCATCCAGTAAGGAGATTTGTACTTATGCTGATTTGTTTCCCCAGGACTATGATGGTCAGCCATTGACAGAGGTGGGAGCATTTTACCTTGATTGCATAGTGAGGAGTGTTCATCACTTCTCCTTTAGTCCACACACAGAGGATTTGATGATGCATCAATGTGGTTTGGCTCCTGATTTATATCATCTGTTGTGGGATGGGTATTCACCATCTTCAGAAGATGGGATTAGCAGCTGCAAGCGCTAGAATCAACGGTTTGTGGGGGATTACTTGCAGGGACAGCTGTCAGTTTTACATCATGCTGATATGTATCCAACAGGGTTTGCTACTTCTATGTCAGAAAGTTTTCTTATGGGTACATGGTTACAGGATGACTATGGTGTCAGTTGGCATGATGGCTTGGTCAATAATCACATCCACGAGGGTTTAGCAGAGGACAGGCAGAGTTTTGGTATGGCAGATGCTTCTAGAAGTTCTTATCTCTGCATGACAGATGGATGTGAATTCAGATTGTATTGGGATCTAGGTGGTGACAGTTTTGGCACCGAGTTTTGGATGGGTCCCATTGGGTTACTTCATCAATTCCAGCATGGTGAAGTTGGAGATAGTAGAGCGTATCAGAAGTTTGAGGATGATAGACTGGACAGACTTTCACTCTGGGTTTGGGATCCAGGGATAGCTTGCGCAGTTGTGTTTTTGTTGATGCTATAGGAGACAGTTAGAGATGTGTGGGACACTTTACAGTTCTTCTTTTGGGCCTTCCGAGGAGTTGGGTTTCGTTGTAGTAGAGATTGCTTGAGGACAAGCAATTTCAGGGAGGGCGGACTGTAATGTCCCCAATTTTGTGAGCATCAGAGTTCGGTGGATTTAGCCTATTCTTAGCCTTCGTAGGCTAATATGTCTGGTTAGAGGGTCTTGTTAGAGCTTGGCTTGGCTTTGGATTGTCAAAACTTACCAGTTGGCTTTCGTTCGGGGTCATTCAGACATCATTTGCCTGACTTTCTATTTTTAGTAAGTTAGGTCATTCAGCGGAGCACCCTTGCTATTTTTAGCAGTATGGTTTGGTCATGAGTAGAGTTAATCACTTATTCTTCAGCTTCAAACGGTTCGTTAATCGGACGTAAATTGAGAAAGATATTAATATTTTAATTGTCAAATTAAATATTAATTATTGAAGCTTATAATATAAAGTTATAATATTATTTAATATTATAACTTAAGTGATCTCTTGAAGGGTTCGACCAACATTGAAGGGGGCCACTTTTTAATTATAATTTATAATTAAAAGTGCGTTCGAGACTTTGGAAATATTAAAAGATAAAACTCAATTTTATTTAAATAATGCCTTTTTGAGAAAAGTCGACCCTCTTGAGGATATAAGGGTTTTCATTGAAAAACAGAGCTCATTATGTTATGAAATCAATTTTTGATCAAGTCTTCTTCTGGAGAACGAAGCCGAGGGTTTCAGTTGCCTACAGGCATTGGAGAACGAGCCATCTTCAGTGTTGCAATTCAGAGGCTGTGAAATATCAGCTGATCTATTGCATTCAGAGAGATATCTTCATTCAGAAGTTATCACAGAATGTTCACAGAGTTTTCTTTCAGCTTGCTGCAATAATCAGGTTTTCATCAAAATATCATTGCTTTTTAATTTGCATGTTAATGGATCTTGCTTGTAATCATTCCAGAAGATGGATATATAAAATGGCATCAGTATTTGCAATAGATTCTATTATTTCTGAAGTTGTAAGAATTTATTTAGATTTTATATCATTTTATTGCAAAATCGCCATTTCCTTTATTCATGCAAAAACCACAAAAAAACCAAAATCTTCAGAAAACAAACAAAAATAGTCAGATTCAGAAACAGGGGAAACAAAGGGTTTCTACAGACATAAGAAATTGAATGTTTGGGATATAATCATAACAACAATCTTATTCATAGATATGATCTACCATTGATTTCTACAATTTTTCCTTAACTAGGTTTGATCTTTGATACTTAAAATAAATATATTCATCTAATGACATTTGAGGAAAAGAAAATAATGGTGGCACTAAGGAGAACCATGGGGATCACTATACAAGTGTTGAAGTTTAGAAATTTCTTGCACCTTAGTCAATCCTTAAAATTGAGTTAACAATAATAAAAAAAGGCAAAGGGTGGCATTGGATGCCAATGAGAGGTGACAATGGATGGTGTTACACTAATTTTTTATTATTACTAAATCTCAATGCAATTTGACAGATGATTACGTTGGTGATACTTAGAGGGTGAATCATTTGACAATTGATTTTACTCATTGATTATTGCTAATCCTAATAGAGGATATTTAATAAATGATTACATACAAGAGGAAAATGTTTTTAATTATTTTATAATCTATAATCATGAAACAAAGAAAAGGGGGGGAAGCCTAAGTTTAATGTATAAAACCTAGGGTTAATTTGTGTGTGGCCTTTTCTTAGGGTTCCATTAAAATGGAGATCAACAAGGTGATTAGATTGACTTTCAACTATGAAGGTGAGCCAATCAGACCTGATTTGCATCTTTCGAATCCTTGGAAATGGATTGGAATTGATTTTCCTTAATTAACCTAATTAGACTATGTGCCAAGTAATATGGAAATTGCAAGATTTTGACAATTGATAGATTGTAACAAAGATTTGTAAGCAAATATGGGAAGGGCAGAGTGTTGTGTACCTATCATATAAATTTGGTATCAATCAAAATAGGAGGACATAGGCGCCCAAGGGTGTCTCTATCCTTGTAAGGGTGTCTTGGATCTATTTTCACAATCCCCTAATGATCTAAGATCTTGATTCTTTCCTGCAAATTTATCAGATCACTGTCAAATAATTCTATGGGTGAGTTTTCGTGAGTTGACAAGGTGTAGGGTTTTGAATGCAACAATGAACAAATGATCTCCAAATTTCCTTCAATTCTCTCCAAACTTGAAACCTGCACATTTAAAGAGAGAGGAGAGGTTGTGCCATTTAGAGGCTTGCCTTAGTCAAAACCCTTGTTAGTGTTTCCACTTCCACAATGGTAATTTCAATGATGAAATGCTAAATGATAGGAAGGAATGATGAATCCACAAAGCGCTACAACTCACCACCCTTCAATAGCTTCCTTGAAGGACCAAAGTCATGCACATCACCTCAAGGTCTTGGATCTTGCTTGCTTGAATACTTGAATTGCTTGGAGATCTACAACAAGGGTTAACCTTCACAAATAATGATAACATGAAAATACATGAACTCACATACGATTTGACATGATGATTAGATCTTGAATTGTTGCAATAAATCTTTGAAATGATGCTCTTGAAAATAATTCTTTCTCTTAATGTTCACTTGTTGCTAGATAGATTTCAAATGATGCAATAACTAGGTATTTATATGCAATTATGCTAATTTCCCAAAAAATAGATCCCAATAGAAGACCTTTGCAACTTGAATTTCAAATGTTAAAATTTTGACACTGGCATGTTCAAATTTAGAAGTAAATAGAATTCAGATACATTTCCACCATAGGGTGTCCCCATTGTTACCCCATTTTTCAAAAATTAAGGTGTCAGGGGCAAAGCATTAGATGAATTAATTTGTTATCCACTTGTAATTTGTTGGAAAATGGTAAAAATAGGCCTCAAAATGCATAATTTAGAAAATTAGGGGGTCAATTAGGCTCAATAATTTAGGGAGAGAAAAACATAGTGTGAAATTGTCAAGGGTGATAATTTTTAATCCTACAAATCATAACTATTTGATGATATGCAAGTCTCGTAGGATGATGCATTTATATACACATCGCTAGATGCATTCTTTTTAATCTTTGGCACCCACAGAAATAGATAATAATTGAATTCTAGGAATGTTATCCTTAGAATACATGAATTCAATTTTTAAAAGAGGGTGTGTGGTCATGCTAAAATTTTTGTCTAAGGGATAGAATTATAAATGCAATCTTGTAAAAAATGATATTTAGCTAATAAAATTTAGGCCCTATCTAGGTTTTGAAGAAGGAGATATGGCCTAAAAAAGTACTAAAATTGGTCTTTGGTTAATGAGTGCACAATAATAATCAAATTAGGTGCTAACATCATGCATCAAAGATATTGATCCAAAGGGGTATATAACACACTTGGAAAAAAGTACAAGGTATGCACTTATCTCTATATTTTTTCATATTTAAAGTTATGTGTGCAAGGCTAAGAGTGCATTCATGTCAAATTAGAAAATATAGAGAAACTAAGTATATTCATATTAAATTAAAAAATATAGAGAAACTAAGTTGTGATAAAAAGAATATCAATTTTCTAGATCTAAAGAATCTACGTCACTAATGCAAATATATGTGTTACATGCGAGACTTCATATTACATAAAATAGAATTAGTAGATAATATGCCACTAAAAATTATGTGCACTATGAAGGAGTGTACATAAACCTAGAGGAAAGAGAAAAATAACTAAAAATAAAGTGTAAATGTCAAGGTAATTTTTTAATTTGAAAAAAGGAGTGAAAAATAAACATGAAATGAAAATGTAAGGCTGTGTATATTAAATTTATATCTAAGATGTAATTACATTTGTAATTGAAAAATGTATTGGAAAGATGTCCCCGATTTGTTTCCACCAAGAAGAGAAAGTATGAGTATGGTAGATGTAATAAATCATTAACCCATTGGCTCCCAATTGGCAAGATCATGTGAAAACATGTAAATAGAATAGATCATAAAATAAAATAAATGATATCCATGAAAATATATAACCAAAAATGTCATTGCAATATATATTAATTTCCATGGAGTAAAAATATTTGTAATAAGAAGCTAATGCCTCTTCATCAGAGTGTTCATTAAATTTCTATAGTTACTGTAGACACCTAAATTTGGACACTTGATTTATCCAAATTTATCTTTTTTCATCTAAACATCCCCTTATCTGCATTAATTAAGTAATATCACTATTATTTAATTAATCCCTCTAAAGTTCTTCTAATCCCTAAGGTATCTAGTTAAATAATTAAATACCTTCCTCTTTCATCAAATGAATTAAATAAATATCACATTTATTTAATTCCTCCTCATGTCACATCCTACATCATTTTTATCTTATCCTAATCCTTCTTCTAATCTCATCATTAGGATGTGCACATGCCTAATCCTTGATTAGGAGGTGTCACATCCTCCAACTTTTGCAAGTTGGCCTCTAATCTTTCTTAGCCACCTAACCTTCTCTAACCCCTCATCAACTTGTCTAATCACCCCCTTTAGTCAACTCTTCCCATCCCCCAAGGAATTTTTAATTCCTTTTTGTCTTCCCAAAGTCCTTTGAGGAATTTTTAATTCCACTCTCATCTTTCAAGGAATATTAAATTCATTTTCTCTTCCCCATGTCCTTTATGACATGTGTCCTTGGTCAACCTTATTAAAGGCCTTCCCCTTTTGGACAAGGCACTCCACTTCCCCATGTGAATTTTTAGTTCACATTTAATCCCCCAATGCACTCAAAAGAATTTTTAATTCCTTCACTTCTTCCCACATGTCCTCTCTTTATTCTTTATTCTTTCCCCTCTCCCCATGAGGATATTTGAGGAATTTTTAATTCCTCACATGTCCTCTCACCCACATAGGGACAAGTACCTCCTTTATGAGGAGATCTTGTCCAATCCCAAGGTACTTTGTACCCCCCTCCATGTCATGTACTATCCTTCCACCTCATGTCCACTTCACCTTTTAGGGCTATATCACATGCCACATGTCAAGATGTGAGGGCTTGTGAGTTCTCAACTCACCTTGGCCCTACATCTTGATCATTGGTGGCTCAATCTTGGCCATCCATTTCTTCTAGGAATTCTCAAAATTCTTATAAATACCCCCTCTTTTCTCTCATTTAGGGGAGATCATTTTGCTAGCCAAACTCTGCAATTTTATTTCTCAATCTACACTTAGCCATTTTCATGCTTTCATCCATTTCCATCCATCCTCACATCATCATCTAGTTTGCATATCTTGCCATCCAAGGAGCATACACATCAAAAATTGAAGGGCCAACCAAAGGATCGATTCGACACAAGGTACAAAGTTCTATTTGTTGTTTTTATCTTGTGTTGATTCCAACTTAGGCTAATCTTGAGGTGTAGGTTGTTTTGGTGTTTATTTGCACTATTTAGTTTGTTGCTCATTTTTTAACGCATATATTCAACCTATCACAGTTACATATGTGGTGATGACAATGCATCATAATAATTCATTACCCTTTTATGAAAAAAAGGGTGTGTAAATAAGGAAATTTTGGTATTGCTAGTTTTGTTTCATGTCCTTTGAAATATGTTTCCATATCCAAATAAGTATCATTTGAAACTTGTGTCTCATCTCAGATTTTTTTTATGCCTTAGTTTTTGATGTAATTTAAATTAGAGTACAAATGGAAACCATCATACCACCACATACCATGTAATTATTTCACATTATATACACCTTTTCATTATTATCATGTTGTTTGATGTCTTCATGTGTAACATTTTCATGTGATGAGATAGATTCATACTTTGAAATTTGATTAAAATGAACTTATTCCTCATAACTAGGCTTAGAAGGATCTTCCTTATTAACTTCTACCTTGTCATATTGAGGTGTAAAATATGTATGTTCATACCCATGACTATACAAAATTAGAAACTTTTTTTTTTGTTCATAAGCTTAAATTTTGTGTTTCTATGTAGAGTGATGAATTTCATATTACACAAATTTTAATCCATGATGAAAATTCATTCTAGTGTTTATCCATATTAGAAATGCTTAGGTCACATTATACTCATTTCTATACCTAAAAATAATCATGAATGTGCTATGCAAGCCATATAAGTATCTCCCAATTATCATGATGCATGATGATCTCAAGGGTCAAGCAATCATACATAACCCAAAAACAAGTTTTTTCTCTTCCTTGTGCTTCTATATGTTTTGTAATATTTTGAAGTTCTATTTAGAGTTTAATTTTGTGGTTCAATTATTATTCTATGTCAAACCTCATTAATATCCTATGATATTATGAAGCCCTTTTTATGATCCTTTGATGTTGCACAAAGAAAAGAGGTAGATGCATAGTTTGAACCCATTAGTCAATGCCAAATATTATATTTTTAACCCAAAGGCCACACAATATAATTATGAGACCACCATCTCATACTCTACATTTTATGATCACACAATATTTTAAAATCTTGAATTTTTTCTTTTAGATCCATCTTACCCTCTTGTTTCTCTTTTTCATACTATGAAAAATGATGTATTGAGTGGAAAGCATCATCAAGGAACTAAAACCCATGCTTGATCCTTTTAAGGACAACATTATCCCTTGAAATTAATTATAATATGACATTATCCAAGAGAAGACCTAATTACCCTTTGAATTGAGAAAATATGACAATGAATTATAAATGTACATGATAAGTTATCCCTCTTAATTGGGAGTGTGTAATTACACATCTATCTTTAAAGTGTGAACCCAAGAAGGCAATGCACATTAGAAAAAATATTTTGTAAGGTGTAAAAGTTGAGGAGGCTCATATGTGTTAGAAATTTGAAATAGATTGAATAACCCAAGGAACTTTTTAAGAGAAAATCAAAGTTACATAAACTGGAAAAACATAAGAATGCAAACCAGAACTCCAAGAGATTATGCAATGCCAATGTGACAATATTACATTAAGATCTTCCAAGCTTAATCAATACATGAATGAATGCATTCATCAAAGATATTGCAAGAAGATCAATGCATGAAGATGCAAATACAAGCTAGGTAGTGAGTTTATATAGAACTTAGGAGAGGAGGTAGGTGGAAAATCCAACCAATAGGAATCAACCACAAAATCACCAAAAGTGGAGGATGCCACCTAAATTGGAAAGTGGTTCCACCCTTTAAGGGGAAACCATACACTTATCTCCTAGTAATAAATTCACTTTATTTTCCTAAGAAATATTAATTAAGTGTAGGAAAAACCTAGGACTAAGCGAAAATAAATTAACCCACTAGGAAAATAAAACCTACACCAACAATATGAAGTCTATATATTATCTATAGTTAGTGATTTTTGTAATGCTTCAAGGTACCACTATACATGGGGATTATAAATATTTAAGGTTTCATTCTATTTCCTAACATCTTGATATACCTTTATTGATCAATACAAGATCATTTTAGACATTTTTATGTATTTAGATAATGTATTAATTAATTCTCAAGTTATTTATCTTACCACCATGTGATTTGATTAGCATAGTGGAGCTACTTGGTTAGAAAAAACCTTAACTAGGTTCTCTAACCTTTTATTGTATTAAATGATATCAACATAAGCATAATTCCTACATGAAGAGTTGTAAATGGAGTAGGAATATAGGAGCATAAATTATGAAGAAATATGTCTATTGTGAGGTAATCTACAATTGGTTTGGACAAGAAAAACCAATAGGAAGTGATATGTACCTAAGGGTAACTCATGTGTGCTTAACCTATAAAGGAATGCAACCTATAGTTAAATTTCTATATTTGTACAACCTATTATAAATATGATGAAAAAAATTGGTTGGTAGAGGTATGGTAGATTTCTCAATATGGAGAGACTATTGGAGCATGAGAGAAAAAGGTAGAAAAGATGTCAAAGGATCTATTATCTAGATTAGATACCCTATAACAAATACTTGAAAGGAAGGAAATTTGATAAGATAGAAAGGGGGTTATTGTTAGTAAAATGGTGTCTCAATCTTGAAATTACAAAAGGTTACTATTGTAAGGAAGCTAAGGTAGTAGAAAAAATTCCTACACTAATCTTGAGAGGAGGATAATGTAAAACTTTACAAATCTTTACACTAGTAACACAAACTTAAATAAAAATAAACATAAATATCATGCATACCACAACATAGTGATTTATGTGGGGAAATCCCTTTTGGGAGAAAAACCCCACACTCCAAAAGTTTCCCAATATATTAGTCAAAAAATATAAATATTACAATATACTTGTAGAGCAAGCTTCTCATAGGAGTATCACCAACTAGAGATCCAAAGGCAACATGAACACTACCATACTCTCAAAATACATCACAATCACAACCGTAATACAAATCCCTCATAAATTAGGGTTGCCTTCTAGGGCAAGTCAATCCAAAAAAAATATATCGTTAGATCTGAGACCTAATTATGAACGATCCAAATTTACAATAATAAAATATATATATAAAATTTGGCTTTCGAGGGCATTACCCCCAAGCCTTCATCAAGGTGTGGAACCCCCATACCCCCTGTTGAGGGGATGATCCCCCAGATCCCTTGAGGGAGGGTACCCCCTTATGCCCCCCCACACTTACCTATTAATAGTAAACCTTATATAATTACAAGGTTGAGACACATTTTCCCAAAAAATCTCCCATTTGTTGAACAACTTGCAAGAGCAATAGGGGGGTGTATAAACATCATCTCTTAATTGCTAGAGGTTGAAAGGCTCAGAGAATCTGAACACCATCTAAATTCTTTGTGCTCACAGGCTTAGTTAAAGAATCGACAACATTCAAAAAAGTATCTACCTTAACCAACTTCATCTTGCCATCTTTGACCATATCTCTAACAAAATGATATTGTACAACAATGTGCTTGGTCCTAGAATGAAATGTCATGCTCTTAGTGTTGCAAGTATTAAGGTGTTGTCATTGATGTCAACTATGTGTTTGAAGATGTTGAGGATAATGATAAAATTTATAAAATAAGGAAACAAGGTGTTTTGGTTTTGCTTCACATTTCGTTTAGGTTGAAGACCTTTTTTTGTGGCTTGAATATGTTGGTTAGATTTGTTCAAAGTTTTTATATCCAAAAATTGGGCTTCTAGATCACTGGTCAGAGGAAGTTGTGTTCACTAGTATGTGAACTGGTTTTGTAGTGTTTTATAGAGGTGTCCATGAGAAATGTATTTGCTCCACATTTCTCCCCAATTTCTTTTCAGGACTTGTGGTTTTGAAGGAGAGTTAATGGTGTTATTCTCTTGTGTGTGTAAAGAGGATTCGTGGTTAGGCGTATCAGAAGTTCAGCTTAGGCATATTAGAAGTTCAAGTATTTTGAGTTACAGTGTATTGCAATATTTGGTAGTGTTGTCTAATTGAACAATATGATTATAATATTCAAGTGAAATTTGTTGAAAAGGAAGTTGTTGGTTATCAGGATGATCTTGGATCGAGTTCAAGTGAATTTTTTTTTTGGAATTTTCAAATTGATTTAAGGAATCATGTACTTAATGATTAATGTGTTTTCACGAGTAATGGTCGACCTAGTGTCTACACTACCTTTGAAGATGCTCAAGTATTAATGAAGGCATAGCGTGGCATGTGAGATTTAATTTGGGTCCCAATTAAGTGGTGTTTTGGTCCACTTTCATTCCTATCCACTGTAGGAACGTTTAGTGTCAACCTAATTTGAAACTGCAAAGTGTGAAACATGTATTGTTGACCTTAGAGAAAGTTTTCAAGGTTGAGGATAGTATAAGTATGAGTCAAGATGTTGAAGGTTTTCAAGATAGAAAAGATAAGAAAGAAAATCCATGTGTGATGCAAGTGATGTGAATTATTGAAGAGTAGAGTGTAAGCTTGAGTAGAGCAATGCAAACTTTAAAGTGTTAGATTTCTAAATGCAGTGAGTTGAAAGTGTCCACAATATTTCAAACAAGGCTATGAAAGTGCTGGAGAATTTTTGGTGGATTCCCTATTGCATTGAGAAGTTGTTCTCTATGTAGCATTTCTCTTCTATCTTCTTGTATTTCTTTCTATGGCAATAATCCTTTTTTGGACAGTGTGTCTTATTCTAGCAGTGAGCCCTTGTATTGATTTTGCAATTACTTATATTGTGAGCTAATCCTCACCATGGTTTTACCCTCATTATGTTTTCCACATAAATATGGTTTTCTCCTGTGTGTGGTGTTGCTATTTCAGTTTCTATTATTTGCATTTCATGATTAATCACTTTAACAAAATAAGGGTTTAATGAATGCTTGTGTATTTGATTACTGTTGAGGGTTTTGATGTTTTAATTTGCTACAACTGATTCACCTCCCCCTCTCAGTTTTCTTGTTCATTCAACAATTGGTATCAGAGCAAGGTTCTTTGTGGAAGCGCTTAACCTCTTGAGGTAGATTTGGGATGGCAAAGAAAATTTATTGTCCTAGACTTGATGGAATAGACTATGCATTGTGGAAGGCAAAGATGGAAGGACATCTAGAATCTCATGGATTTAAAATTGAAAAGGAAATAAAGAATCTGTATGTTTCACCTGCAAATGGTCCGAGCACAAGTGATGAGATCAAGGCACATGAGGTAAATGCTAAGGAAAAATTTATTCTAACAAATAGTCTTTAAAATTTTGAATTAGTTAAAGTTGTGAATCTTAAGACTACTAAAGAAGTTTGGGAAAAGTTAGAGAGCATTTATGAAGGAGATGACAAGGTTAAACAAGAAAAGTTACAAAACTGAAGGCATAAATTGAAACTATGCAAATTTTTGAAGATGAAACAATTTCAACCTACATGTAGAGAGTTGATGAATTGGTAAGTGCTATGAGAGGTCTTGGTGCACATGTTAAAGAACCTCGGGTGGTGAAGAAAGTTCTTAGAACTATTCCTGATTCATATAGTGAAAAGGTATCTTCTATTGAAGAAGTTGCAAATTTTATTACTTAATCTAGAGATCAATTGATTGGCACACTAACTTCATTTGAAATGAGAAAGCTTGGTTTGAAAAATGGTACAAAAGTGGAGACTGCTTTTAAGGTTGGAAAATCATAAAAGATTGAAGATTCAGATGGAGATGATCTTGATGATGTGGAATCTAACTTTGTAAGAGGGATGAAAAAGGGCATCGATAAGTACAAAGGTAAACTACCTTTCAAAAAATTTAGCTTTGGAAATATAGGTCATTATGCTTCAAGATGTCCGCACAAAGCTATGAACAATAAAAGTAAGGAGACTAAAAGAAAGATGATTAAAATAACTTACTATGTCAAAGAAGATACTGGTATTTCTGATGATGAATCTGATTATGGAGATTTTGATGATAATGAATGCTTGTTCTTGGCTATAAAAGAAGAACCTAGTTTTGCTAACTCTGAAAGTTGTGTGAAGGTAAGTGTTCTGAAGAAGAAGGAGAAGGTTGAAGGTACTTTGGTATCTTCTTTTCATGTTAAAGAGGATAAGAATTACTAGGTTGTTGTGTTGCAAGTATGAAGAGGTTGTTGCAAGGTGTTGTCATTGATGTCAACTAGTTATTGTCATTAATATCACGAATGCAGGTTATTGGTTGTATATGTCGAGGATATTGAGAAAATTATATTGAAGGAAGATTGCAGGTGTTCAATGGTTGCTCTGAGTTTTGCTTCAAGGTTTTCTTCTATGTGTGTTTGGTTCAGATATGTTCATGGTTGTTGGAAGTTTCTATATCCAAATTTTTGGCTTCTAATTCATTGTGCAGTGCAATTATTTTCACTAGTTGTGAACTATGGTTTTCAATGTATTTGACTGAGGTTTGGGAGAAATTTTTTTGGTCCATATTTCTCTTTGGTTAAGTCTTATGACTTGTAGTTCTAGAGTTAAGTTGTTATGATCGTGTTGAAGATAATTTCGGTATTTGGAAGGAATGTGCTTAATTGTTCTATGTGTTTTACACTGGTTTGGTCGACCTTGTGTTAAACATTACCTTTAGAATTAATGAAGCATGTTGGGACCTATTTGGGTCCTCATAAAGTGTGTATTTGGGTCACCCTCATTCTAATTCCACCCTAGGATGTTTTGGCGCTAACCTAATTTTAATTTATTAATGGATGGGTGACTTTGGATATGTTTCACAATTCAAGATGGTATATATACATGATGAGTGAGTGGTGAAATTAGAAAAAAAAGATAAGTGCAAAGAAATAGAGTAGATATATGCGAAGCATATGAAAATTAGTGGATGTATGTGATATGAGTGTGGTAGATCAATGCAAAGCCTAAATTCTAAGTTTTTGGATGCAGTGAGCTAACAATGGACTCTATCATTTATGCATGTCTACAAGTGGTTAAGTATATTGTGGTGGATTTCTATGTTGCATTGAAATGTGTTCTCTATGTAATATATGTCTTCTATCTTCTTTGTATCTTTGTGGTAATGAGCCCTCCGGATGGTTAACCGTATTGAACATTGAGTCCTGATCTGGATAGTGAGTTCTTGTTTTGGCAGTGAGCCTTTTGTAATAATTTTTGATTTTATCTATAGTGTGATTTAATCATCACCGTGGTTTTTCCTCCATTGGGTTTTCCATGTAAATCTAGTGTTACTGTGTTTGTGTGATGGTTTTTAATTTCTGCACTTGAACTTAATACTTAATCATTTTGGTAAAGTTAAGAATTGTGATTGATCTAAGTTCTAGTGAATGTTTTAAGTTTAAGTTTGATACAACTTGTGATAGGGTGAATTTAAATGCTAGAAAACGAACAACAAGCAAAAGAGTGCAAAATAACACTAAAAACAACCTACACCTCAAGATTAGCCTAGTTGGATTCAATACAAAATAAAGATGACAAAATGAAACTTTATACCTTGTCTCGAATCGATCCTTTGGTTGGCCCTTCAATATTTGGTGTTGTATGCTCCTTGGATGCCAAGAGATGCAAGCTAGATGATGGTATGAGGATGAAAAGATGAGTGGAAGTGGATGCAAGTGTAAAAATAGCTAAGTATGGATTCTAGAAAAAAAATTGCAAGAGTTTGGCTACAATAGATGATCTCTCCTAAAATGAGAGAAAATAGGGGGTATTTATAGAGATTTTGAAAATATCTAGAGAAATGAATAGTCAAGATTGAGCCACCAAGATCAAGATGTAGGGCTAAGGTGAGTTGAGAACTCACAAACCCTCACATCTTGACATGTGGCATGTGAAGTGGCTTAAAAGAGGTGATGTGTACATGAGGTGGACGGATAGTACATGCCATGGATGGGGTACATAGTACTTTGATCTCAATCATAAAGGAGGTACTTGTCCCCATGTGGGTGAGAGGACATATGGGGAATTAAAAATTCTTCAAATATTCTCATGGGGATGAGAGAAGGAATTTAAAATTCCTTTAAATGCATTGGGGGATTAAATGTGAATTAAAAATTCATATGGGGAATGGAGATGCCTTGTTCAAAAGAGAAAGTTTTTAATGAAGTTGACTAAGGACACATTCCATAAATGATATGGGGATTAGAGATGACCTAATTAGGTGATTAAGGTTGTGTAAGTACTTGATTAGACTAATTAATGACACATTAGAGGGAAGTGGGAAATTATGGAGGATGGGACCCTAATGATGATTAGGGGTGTGCACATCTTAATCATAAATTAATTATGACTAAGAAAGAGGGTTAGATTGCTAAGAGGGATTAGAGGCCAACTTGCAAAAGTTGGAAGATGTGACAATGAAAGAGAAAATAAGGAATTTAAAAAAAATAAAAATTCCAAAAGATAATATGACTAAACTAAATAAAGTGATGCATTTATTTAATTTAGAAAGGAAAGAGGGGAAAAATATTTATTAAATTAAATACTTTGGGAAACCTTATGTAAAATACCAAAATATTAATTAAATGGACGATTTAATTAATACTGGTGCAGAGGGTGATTTAAATGAGCAAAGGGATGATTAAGGAGATGACTTTGACCATATGGAAGTGATCAAATTTGGATGTCTACATTTTGACCCTCTTCGAAACACTATTAGGATAATAGGGTTTCGAAGAAGAATAAAATATAGATGACTCTATAGAAGAAGCAACCGGAAAAGAGATGCCCTAGCATGGGAGAGACTACGTGAACTACCCAAATGGAGGAGAAACAAAGAGGATGACCCAGTCTCGCAAGGGAAGGTTTATGATGAGAGATTGGTAGAGAATGGTAGGGTATGCCCCTTTGAGAAGGGGATGGGGACGGAAAAGGGGGCCCCAGGAAACTTCTCGAAAGTACAAAGTGGTATATGTTGTTGGAAAGAGCACAAAGAATCGAGAAGATTGGCGCTTGAATGGAGAGAAATAGATTGATGGTGTGGAAATGGAAGCTCCGGGAAGTTAAGGGGGGAGGGAATTAGTTGAGGTGAAAATGGTTAAATAAAAGGAAAAAATTCCTTTCATTTTAAAAAGAGAAAAAAAAGGGGGGAAAAACTATAAAAGGTAAATAAGGGGGTTATTTTTCCTCATTTGGATAGCTGTCAAATGAGGAGAGGAGGAAGAAGAGGAGAGAGCAAAAGGGAAGAGACATGATGCTAGATTACGATTCAAACATCATTCATCGGGGGCACGAGAGGCGATGATTCTTCGAGGAGTGTATCGTGCCACGCTAGGTTAATTTGAAACCCCACTGTGTGATTTTTTTCAATTTTTGCTAATATTTTGCAAAAAAAACAAAAATATGGGTTTGGTGGGGTTGCTCGGGAGGAAAAATGGGTTAGTGGGATTTTTTTTTTTTTTTTTAGAAAAATTTCGTGGAGGGGACGGTTAAACTAGGGGGCATCACCGGCCCGTCCACCGCCGGGCGAAGTTCGTGAGCGGCTAAGCGGAATAAGCGAAGCTTGCCGAGCTGGGTGGATTGGGGGCTCCCCCCGGGGTCCGCCCGGCTCAGCTCACCTGCAAGCTCAGGCGGGGCCGTCCAAGGGGCCGGGGTAAAGCCGGGATGACTGGAAAAAAGAAGACAGATAAAAGGGGAAGGGGGATGGAGAAATAATGGGATGGGAAAGGGAAATCCTGGGGTGGGAAAAAAAGGGGAGGACAAGTAAATTTGGGGTAAAAACATGCTAGAAGAAACTGACAAAGTGTTGTTGTGATGGATGCAGAAGGTGGAGAGTTTGCAAACGCGAAAGAGACAATCCAAGGTGATGAGGAGATGCATGGTACAAATGAAAGACGCAGAGCACTAGAGACTGGCAGAGGCAGGATTACTTCATATGCTGACATATTCGACGATTAAGGCCCACAGGGCCATGTTGACAGCCCTGATAGAGTGCTGAGACTCGGCGACATCGATGTTCCACTTATCGACCGGGGAGATGACGGTGACCTTGGAGAATGTCTGGCGGATTCTGAGGCTCCCTATAGTAGGGCTTGCAGTTAGCAAGTGTTGGTCAGAGGACGAGGCTATGGATGAGTCCATGCGTGTTGTTTTTGGCAGTGACGATCTACTAATTCAGCGGGGGCAGCTGGATGTGGACAGGTGTCTGTCCTGTAGGGTACTGGTTTTGTCTTTGTACGTAGCGGGATTGATTACCGAGATCCTAGTGCCAGACCGGAGTGGGCAATTCCTGCATCTCAGGTTCGTCGAGGTGATTCGGCATATCATCGAGGGCTGGAAGGGGTAGTTCACGTGGGGGACATGCATGCTGACACAGCTGTATCGAGACATGCACCGGGTATGCTACCGAAGGGCGGTGAGCATGGCCCATGTCACACTACTACAGGTTTGGGCATGGGAGCACATCAGGGTGACCAGACCAATTGTGCGCAGATTAGGAGAGAAGGATGACAGAGAGGCTGTGGCTTGGGGTTGGGGGGTAGAGGCAGGAGCGATACTGTGGTATCAGGATGTGACAGATGTAGATATGTGGAGGAGATGGTTAGATGATGTGCAGGCGGAGATGATAGTGTGGCGTTCTTATACGCTACGGCAGTTCAGGGGCTGGAGGGGTGATGAAGAGGCACACAATGGTTACTTCTTCACCCGCTGTTATATTATTGGGAGGATTCTACTTATAATGGAGCTACACAGACCCGATCAGGTGACACGATAGTTTGGAGTGAGGCAGGATATTCCCACGATGCGGGTGAGATTCCGATGAATGTCACGGGAGCAGCCATGGGGGGCTCAATTGAGATCGAATGCAGTGTGGGCGGAGCTGGAGACACTACAGTTTATGCCATACTTGGATAGGCGAGAGGGGCTGAGGGATGCAGGAGTGATAGATCGATATTGACAGTGGTTCAGATGACATCCACTGCTACGGATTACCCCAGTAGTGTCGATTGAGGGAGCACTAGGGTTCGGGTCAGAGGATGAGAGAAGATTGAGGGCGGTGGGACCGGCACCCCAAGGGTGACAGAGAGGATGGAATGTGAGAGGAGGACAATAGGGGGAGGGACAGGAGGCAATGGGAGCAGCTGAGGAGCCAGTGAGGGCAGCCAGGAGAGGGAGAGACGAGGCTGTTGGAGCAGCCTCCTGCTAGCTAGCGTAGCCAGCAGGAGGAGACAACGATGCAGGTCCTGAGGAGATGGAGTAGAGGAGAGGGAGGATGAGGTCAGGGATGTAGCACAACAAGATAGGGGGCCGAAGATTTAGGGAGAGAGGAGCCAGGAGGCACGTGCATCCCTAGGAGGTCAGCAGTAGGAGAGAGGGGAGGAGGTTGAGACTAGCAGAGCATGGGAGAGACAGGAGGTAGACATGGCCACAAGAGGGCATCAGCGACAGAGACAGGAGGAGGGCGAGGCTAGTAGAGCACAGGAGAGGATGATAGGGAGAGAGGGAGCCCCTTTGGTGATAGATGTGGATACGATGGAGGCATCGAAAGAGAGCAAGGGGTATGAGCCATGAGAGATGGACATTGACACGGATGTGTATGACCTTTGACCACTGTCAATAGTACCACCTAGAGGAGAAGACCCCACAGTGGTGCTGAGAGGGACTGTAGAGAGACTGTGCCTCAGCGAGCAGTGGTTACGACAGACAGAGGTAGAGCGAGTCAGATTAGAGGCAACGTTGAGCGAGCTACAGGCGTGATTCGCCCAGGGTGAGAGAGATTACGCAATCCTGGGTTCACTGGTGCCTGACGTGGAGAGGAGATTGATGAGAGAGAAATGAGGAACGGGATGAGGTAGTTGACCTGCGAGTAGAGATAGAGAGATTGTGAGTAGAGGTGGCTAGGGAGCATGAGGAGGGAGATGCAATGAGATGAGAGCAAAACCGTTTGGTGGAAAAGGTGGTGATATGACAAGCTGTTGGAGGGGTGATAGGGTAGGAGCCATTAGAGATTGGGACAGGGACTGTCGGAGATACAGAGGGTCTGTAGAGACAGCTAGAGTAGTTGTGGAGAGAGGGCAAATTGGCACCAGGAGTGGGCTAAGCTCAAAGACAGGGTGGACTATTTAGAGCAGACAGTTGGGGACATGGGGTTGATACAGCAGAGAGAGGAGGAGATGAGGAGAGAGATGCACATGTTGTGATTAGAGAGAGATGTGGCATAGGTACAGGTGCAGGTCTTAGAGGGAGACAGGGATTTGGCACAAGCACACGCTTAGGTGGCTGAGAGTGATAGGCTGGTGGCAGAGTCAAAGGTTCAGTCTCTTCAGAGAGAGAGGGATGCAGTGGCGTCACAGGTGTCAAGTTTGTGACAGGAGCGAGATTCTGCTGAGTTGAGACTGTAGGCATTTCAGAGAGACATGGTGCAATAGAGGCTTGGGCACAGGCTGCACAGAGAGAGATGTTGCAGAGGTACGGATGCAGACATTGTAGGGTGAGCGGGATGCAGCAGTGGTGCAGTGGCAGTCAGTGCAGGTCAGTGCTATGATAGGGAAATACACACAGGGGTTACAGGGGGAGAGGGATGCAGCAGTGGCTAGGGCAGTGGCTACCGAGGAGATGAGAGATCGGGTTCAGGAAGAGATGACACAGTTATGACTATCCCAGGAGGCCTGGGAGCAGGAGAGGAGATTGGTCATGAGAGATTAGGATAGATATCGTCAGGAGCATAATTTCGCTCGAGTTCAGGTTGCTAAGCAAGAGGAGAATGCGAGGGAGGCAGGATTTTAGATGGCCGCGTACTACCATGCAGTTCTAGACTCGGCACAACGGTTGTTCCAGTATGTTCGACAGACAGCACAGATGTCAGCGCCATCACAGTCATTGGGAATGCGGACCCGAGGTTACAGTGATTCACCAAGTGTCACCCCAGGCAGGAGATCAGTACCTGATTCACCACAAAGATCAGACACGGGTAGCTCATTCAGGAGATGACAGGATACCAATTTTTTGATAGATGCAGGGTGGAGCGTATAGTACTTATCGATAGAGATCAAAGATTCTCTACATCTCTAGATTTTGTACCTTATTTGATGATGTATGAGGGCTATGCGAGGGATACATGATAGATTTTGATGTATGATGGACATATGATGTACATTGTATTATTTTAATTATGAAATGGGACAGTCCTTCTTGACACTATGCGGTATGTTTCCTTTTGTGATGGGTGATTCAATTTTTTGTACGCACATGTAGATCATATTTCCTACGTATGTAGATGGATACTTTGGTTTATTTATGCACATGTTTATGATACTACATACTTATGTGGATGTATGAGTTGATTTATTTATGCACATGTTTATGAGATGATAATGGATGATAGGGTTTATCTATTTGTGGAGTATGGATGATCTTATTAATGTAGATACTTACATGTGATATAATGTATGCATATGTTATATCTATGATGACTTATGTGTATGAATTCCTAGTTGATCTATTGACATGTATGTATATGTGTATGATGAATTCTATATGAACATTTGATATGTGCAGGATGTGATGTATGATCAGTCTGACATTTTGTGATGCAGGTGGCCATGCATGTATGGATCCAACATGTTGTGATGCAGGTGGTGATGGATGTGTGGTTAATAGAATGAACCTAATATGTGATAATGATCTTGTAATTTATAGTGAATTAATAATGAAAGGAAATAACACATGGTCATAAGCGTCAATAAGAACTAACATGATAATGGAAGATGGGTATTTATTGATTGTGAAAAATGGGTGTAATTTGTCATTTGTCAAAACTTTTAGTATCCTGAGAAGAATGGGAGAGAGCGAGATAAAGTATTTACACAACCAAAATCATAGGGTGAATGCAATGCAACGGATGATGAAATGCAATCCTAATATGAGTTACCATCTTTGGAGCACTGATTTTTGCTATAGCATAAGATACCGAATACCCTGATATGTAAGACCAAGGTGAGTTGGCATCCAATGCATGAAATGAACACAACAAACAGAAAGGTCACCCCAACACCCCAAGGTCATGATGACCTGGGTCGGGCCAGGTATTGGGATAACCAAAAACACACAAGGATTCCCCAGCGTAACTCAAGACCTCAAGGATCTTGGTGGGTACTACGTGGGACAACCGAGAAGACAACAACAAAGAAAAGACCAAGATAAGCCTCTATGTAGACGAGTCAAAGCACACCATGATACGATGGATCAAGGCGACCATGAAAAGTGTTAATAGTGAGCTCAAATGATAAATAAATTCCAAAACATCAAAATATCACAATCAATTTCAAAATGCCATTTTCCATAGGATCAAGGGGATGGATGAGATTGATGAGGTTTGCTAGGAAGGATGCATCCTATTGAGACCGATGATGGATAGAAAACTAGAATGACCCAGTTTGACACCAGATGTTTTTCATTAACCAAATATCTTGATAATAGGGGATTTCATTTGAGAATAATGAGCCAAACAAGGACACAAACTAACATACCCTATAGACCTAGGGGCTTGAGGGCCGATCAAAGATTAGCCTTGCCTACGTGAAAGCGTAGAGCCCTCGTAGTTCATGAAAAGACCATGGATAAAGCAGAAAGAGGACGGTGAAGACAGATGATAGATGACCAACATGTGATGGTCTGAATACCCTAGGGGCAAATCAAATGATCAGCCTTGCCTACGTGACAATGTAGGGGCAACGTAGTTTGACAGGAGACGCGACAGGATGAAATCTAGATGATGACCGACATGATGGATAATCCTATGTGATGACACAGACTGAACGACGATGAGATGAATGAAATAAGCTCAAAGTGGGATACTGAAAAGCTTGGGATGGGGGATAGGCTAGATGGGTTGTCCAATGCTCAATCAAAATGTACCAAGTGGCCAAGGATGGGATGTGTGAGGAGGATAGTGTAGATGAAAGCATAAAATAACTACGATGCTAGGTAGATAATGATTAAGCCCTCTACGGATGACGCTTGTTACCAAGTTCTCACCATCCATACTTATCTAAGGCGCCACCAAAAAAGGGTTTTCACCATAGGACGAACTTATTTCTCTTTACTATTTTTTTTTTTTTGATTTTTTTTTTCCGATAGGTGGGGTTACCAAGTGGACTTAGGCGTATAACTTTTTTAGATGCATGATGTTGATGGGTTTTTCAAGGGGCTCTTCTTCAAGAGTAGTCACCCTGTATACCCCAAATCCATATTTAGCGACTATGATATAAGGCCCCAACCAGTTTTGCTCAAATTTTCCTTTTTTGTCTTGGTCTTGCTGAGTACGCTGATTCTCTTTAAGGACAAGATCACCCAGCTGAAACTATCGAGGGTGAACCTTTTTGTTGTAGTGACACTTGAGGTGGTTCTGGTATGCTTGCAGGTGATCATAAGCTTTGATTCTTCTTTCATCAAGTAACTCCATTTGTGCAAGCCGTGCAACACGAGCATCCTCCTCATTGATAAGTTTTTTAAGGAAATTCTCAATGATGGGATCTCAACTTCAATTAGCAAGATGGATTCGGTGCCATAGACTAAAGAATAGGGAGTCGCCCCTATAGGGGTCCAGATGGAGGTGCGGTATGGCTAAAGGGCGGGATGAATATGGAGGTTCCAATCTCAACCGGTGTTATTGACAACCTTTTTGAGGATGTAGATGAGGGTCTTGTTGGTTGCTTCTGCCTGACCATTACCCTAGGGGTAATAAGGCATTGACCAACGATGTTGGATGTGAAAGGTGTCGCAGAGGTGTTTCATGGCTTGGTTTTTGAAGGGTTTTCCATTATCGGAAAGGATGGTGGATGGGATACCATATCTACAAAGAATATGGTAAATGATGAATTTTGAGATCTGAATACCGGTGATCTATGAGAGTGGCATTGCTTCCACCCACTTAGTGAAGTATTCAGTGGCAGTGATTATGAATGTATGGCCGTCAGATGATGGTGGGTAAATCTTTCCAATCAAGTCAAAACCCCATTGAGAGAAGGGCCACAGTGCTAGGAGGGGATGAAGATCCTATGCTGGAGCATGAATCAAATCTGTGTGTTATTGTCATGGGAGGCACTTCTTTAAAAATTTGCAAGCATCATGCTCTAATGTAGGCCAATAATATCCAGCTCGGAGAATCATTTTTACTAGGGCCATACCATTTGAGTGAGCTCCACAAACACCACCATGTACCTCCGTTAGTGTCATGCGGGCTTCAGTCTCATTTAAACACCTAAGGAGGATCCCATCATACCCACGACGATAAAGTGTATCACCGATGATAATGTAACGGGCCGAACATTGAATAAAGGATTTTTGTTGGTTTTGTGTGAGGTCTGGGGGTAGGATATTATCATGGAGAGAGGTATATATGTCTTGATACCAGGGGGAGGTGGGACCTACGATATTGCACACCATATCAGTCTCAGGAAAATCATACGCTAGGATTAAAAGTTGTTTGAAAAGGAACTCACATTCCGTCCGGTCCTTAGGTATGTCAATCAGGGAACCGATAGTGGCCATTGCATTTGCTACTTTATTCTGTACCTGAGGAATTTGGTCAAATTGTATGAAGGTGAAATATTTCTTGAAATCATCCACCATGTGCTTATAGGGTAACAACTTATCATCCTTTGTGAGGAATTCATCATTAGCTTGCTTGATGACTAATAAGGAATCACCAAAGACTTTCAAGTGAGTTATATGCCACTGTTTTGCAATTTAGAGGCCAGTGAGGAGGGTTTCATACTCTGCGATGTTGTTGGTACATGGGAATGCTATCCTGAATGATTTTGGAATGTAGTCATCTTGAGGGGTACCTAATAAAATCCTTGTGCCTAATCCATTATGCGTGTATGAGCCATCAAAATACAATGTCCAAGCTAGTGCTTCTGTAACTGTGTAAACTTCTTCGTCTGGAAATTCAGTGTCTAGAGGGTAAGCATCTACTAATGGTGCCTCGACCAACTGATCAGCTATGACCTAACCCTTTATGGCTTTTCTTTCCACATAATCTATGTCAAATTCACTTTGGAGCATGACCCACTTGGCCATGCGGCTAGTCAGAGTGGTTCTAGATAACAAATACTTCAGTGGATCAATTTTGGAAATTAATTTGACTAGATGGATGAGCATGTAATGTCAAAGTTTCTATGTGCTGAAGACTAGTGCGAGGTAGGATTTTTCCATGGGGGAGTAGTTTAATTCATATCCGACCAATGTCCGACTGATGTAGTAGATCACCCTCTCTTTAGATGATTCATCATGTTGTGCCAACAATGCCCCCAGCACAACTGAAGTGGCAAAGATATAGAGCAGGAGGGGTTTCCCTGGAATAGGTGGCATCAAGATTGGAAGATGAGCTAAGTATTCTTTGATTTTATCGAAACCTATCTGACACTACTGGTTCCAACATAAATTGGAGTCTTTCTTCAGAAGATGGGTGAATGGCTGACACTTATCTGCGAGCTGGGCTATGAATCGACGGATGGATTGCATCTTCCCTTGGAGAATTCTTAACTGTTTCAGATTGCGTGGGGGTGGCATGTCCAGAATAGTCTTCACCTTGGCGGGATCAACTTCAATACCCCTTTGGGAGACTATAAAACCCAACAGTTTTCCTGACGTAACCCTGAAGAAACACTTTTTTAGATTTAGCCGCAACTTGTAATTCTCTAACCATTCAAAGATATTTTTCAGGATGGTAGGATGTTTCGCTCATGTTCTAGATTTTCCTAACAAGTCATCAACATAATCCTCCATGATGATATGGATGAGGTCATGGAAGATGACCGTCATTTCCCTTTGATATGTTGCCGCCACATTTTTGAGACCAAAGGGCATAACATTGTAACAGAAAGTACCCCAAGGTGTTGTGAAGGCGGTCTTGTGTTGGTCCTCAGGTGCAATTCAAATCTGATTATAACCAGAGAAGCCATCCATAAGGGATAGCATCTCATGTCATGTTGTGAGGTCGACGAACATGTCAATGTTAGGTAGAGGGAAATAATCTTTCGGGCAAGCTTTGTTAAGATCTCTGAAGTCCGTGCAAATCCAAATGTCTCCATTTGGTTTGGCAACTGGTACTATATTGGAGATCCACTCAGAGTAGTCAATTGGTCTGATAAAACCTGCATCTAGCAATTTCTCCAGTTCCTTCTTGACTAACAATGCTACATGTGGACGCATCTTGCAGAGCTTCTGTTTGATAGGCTTTGCATTAGGGCGAATGTCTAGGTGATGAACCACTAAAGCAGGGTCTAAGCCTGGCACATCTGAATATGACCAAGCAAAGTTAATGATTCCCTCTTGGAGTAACTACATGATGACTGGATACTCTTGCTCGGAGAATGACTTAGCTACATAGGTGATCTTAGGATTTTGAGCGGTACTTAGATTAACTTCTTGAGTCTCTTCGATTAAAATGGATGAAAGGGAAGATAACTAAGTTCCCACAAGGGGAAGATGAACATCCCCATCCTCCAGTGCCTCTTCGAGGTTTTTTCCATCGGATACGTCCTTTATTTTTACTTTTTCAAGGTCAAGAAGTGCCTCAAGGAGGTTTTCACTAGATGACTACTTTTTTTTTTTATTCTTATTTTTGCATTTGGAGTGTTCATCCTCCCCCAATCCCATGAGGTTGACATATGTATCTGTAGACATATTGATAGGTGTGCTATTACGTAGGTCCCAATCAATAGGCTCAAGATGGTGAAGGGATAGGCTAATGGTACAGATGGATAGGCATTCAAACATGGATGATAGGTCGGTGTGATCGACGTCATCATATGCACGTATGATGGATTCCTGCTCAAGTATGTCTTCCAATGATCTATCACCCACGACAACACTATTGGAAGTATTAGACGATGTTGCAGGGCCTTTCTGATTTTTGTCATATCTGATGCCTATGTTCTTTGGTAGCCTTGATGTATCAATAGGTTGCAACTACCCCTATTCTTCTTTACCTAGGCCCCTACCATGGTAGTTATACTTCTCTGCAAACTTAGCTGACCAAGGATATGCTTCCTGAAAATATTCCTTTAGGGGAGGATCTGGTTGGGGTTCTTCTCGGTAGACCCATTGGCTTATGTCCTCTTCTAGTGCATCTATCTTGATGCTAGGGGACCTGAAAGTGGTGGTAGGTATGTTTTTACCACTGAAGGTGACAGTCTTGTCTTCCTTCGGAGTAGCATTTGAAGGTTGACCATACTTGTGTGGTGATGGGGGCATGGTTTCTATACTAAGAGCAGTATGCATTTCGTATTCACCACACCCTTTGTCAATGATCTGGACTTTTGTGACTTTAGGATCAGTGGTGGAAGATGGATTGGTTGTCATGGTGGAGGGTGGATTAGCAGATGATGGTTGAGATGCCCCCATTTCGACCCCAGGACAATAATGTAAATGGGGAAAGGATGCTTCTAAAGCACGACAATATTCAAATGGTTGGGGGTCAGCATAAATGGTGACCTCTTGTCCATTGACCAGGAACTTTAGACACTAATGGTACGTGGAGGGGACGGCTTGCATAGCGTGGAGCTATGGGCAACCAAGGAGGAGGTTATACGACAAGTCTAGATCAAGGACATGACAGGTGGTGTACTAAACCACATGTCCCACTTGGATAGGAAGACTAATAATTCCCTTTGAATTCCTTTTTGAATTATCATAGGCCTTGATCATGATGATTTGATTGCTTAAATCTGCTTGAGTATACCCCACCTGTTTTATGAATTTTAGAGTACACAGATTGAGGGCAGAGCCATTATCTACAAAGACCCTTTTTATTTTATGGCAGGCAACCACGACTTCAATATGCAAGGAGTGATTATGATTGAAATCGATATTTGACATCTCATTTTGGCTGAAGTGGAGTTGATAAGATAAAGCCAAGTGTCCTACCAAAGCCTGGAATCATGTGGGGTCGATGTCATTAGGTACATGGGTTTCCTGCAAGGATCTGTTGAGGATTTCTTGATGTATAGTGTTGATGATGTTTTCTGCACAGCACAACTCAGATAAAATACAATATCCTATCTCTCTTGAAAGGCAAGTCTCTATCAGCAAGCCTCAAGAGATAACCCCAAGGTCTCTAATGTCAGGTCTTGACAATGCATAAACAACTCAGTGATAATGTGAAAATGTTGGTAATCATAATGGGACCTTACTACAAGCAAAGTACTGAATCTCAATTTATCAAATCTAACAATATGATGATACTTCAATCCTGGATTTAACCCAATAATCAAAGAAATAACACAAGATAAGGGTTTGAAGAGATCTCTAAACTTAATATTAAACCTAAGATTAACAATGCAAATGACAAAACACTCGAAATGGACCAATCCATCAAAACTAATTTCTACTTGACCCAGATGAATCTGCAATCTTATAAAAATAGTGCAATCTTCTACGGTGTTAATATTTTCAAATCATGAATATTCATTCAAACAACCCTATTGCAATTGAAATGAATAAACCCTCACAATTGAACTAAGCACAATGAATATAGAGTCCAGGCTCATTTTGTAAAGCAATTAACAATCAGTTGGTTGCGAAAAGTATGGACTAGGGATTGTTGCAACACTTCAAATATCAAATCATAAACATCATTGAATCAAATCTAATCTAAATGTTAACCTCCTCAAAGCAATTCTAAAGATAGAATAACAAGAACCATGCAAGATAAAAGAACACAAGTATGGCACAAAATCACAATGTCATTACTTGCATCAAATTATCCACTGTAGCAACAATTCCAGCCTTCTGTTACAATATTTGCTTGAGAATAACTACTTGCTAACTCCGCTCTACTTAATTCGCTTCAACTAGCTCTCTATTCTTCTATATCTAAAATTTCTTAACCCTTACAAATGAGGAAAAATGCCATATTTATAGAACCCCCCAAAACATGTCGGCCAAGATAAGATTTTACAAAAATAATAAGGCACAACAAGTCGGCCAAGAGAAATTAAAAATGAAATAAAACATGCATTAAATGCATGAACTTCATCCACGTCGCCCTGGGATCTCCAATGCAACTTAGACCAATGTATGGAAAAATAATAGGGAAGCACAAATCTCGATGTAGCCAGTCATTAACTACCTTCCCCTTTGTCTTTATTCTGATCCATCATCTCATGAACCTTCAAAAGCACCCTATCCAAGTCGGCCATAGGTGGTAAAGGCAAAACCCTAAGTCATCTCTCAATTGATGTAATTTCTTCCCTTGACTATTTTACCGACTTATCCCAATCCACCTTATATGTTAGGTACTTGTTAATGACAATAATGTATGTGGCCGCATCATCCAACTGGTGCTCAGAGACAGAATCATCATTAATTGGGGCATAAACATCATGCCACCACTATCTCAACTATTCCAAACTCAAGTATTTGGGAGCAATCTTCCTTCTCCCTATCATAATCTCAAAAAAGGCAATGGAGCCATTGTACACACCTGCTAGGGTATCATCAATCTACCTCCTCTGTTTGTAAATCTTCTTCAACACCTTCTACCTAATTTGCAATGCCTCAAACCAATCCCATGGTTCAGCAGCTCTGGAGGAAGGAAAATTTTTATCAGTTACTAGCTTATCCCTAGTGTACTCCATGACACTCCTGGTTTTCTGCAACAAGAGATCTGTATCCTCCTTATCCTGTGCTAACACTTCCTTTAACCAATCAATTGTTCTTACAACATCCTTCCCAATTGACAAAGTCTCCTTAATAGCCTCATTACCTTTGGTTTGGACTCTTTGCAGCCAATTTTCCGTGGCAAGATTGGAAGCCTTCATCTTTTCAAGCTTGGTAATGGTCTCTTGAGGCAAAGGATTTGCAGCAGAAACCGAAGGATTAATGGATTGCAGAGGTTTCATCAAATCTTCCAAGCACTTCCTAAGATTCTCATTTTCCTTCTTTAACTCTTGCTTGGTCTTTATTTCCTTCCTCAACCTGCCCAAGATGACCGCACTAGAACCCTCATAATCTTCAATATCCTGCTCAACGGATGTAGGCCCTAGATCAAAAGTCTCCACATTATAATCCTTTGTAGCCACATCATCTCTGTTTTTATCTAGAGTAGGGGTGGCAATATGAACAACTCTATTATGAGCCTCATCCCTTTCAATCCTGGAAATCACCCTAGCCTTCTTTTTACCTTTATCTTTTCCAATTTTGGCTAGTAGCTCATCCCAATTCGGTGGACTATCTTCCACAACCACTTGTTTTCTCCCGATTTCCTTGTCCAACCAACCAGGGAAAGTGGATTCTAATTGCACTTCACCATGTTTCTCCTCCTGCTCATCCTTAGGTGTCTCTTCACTCAAATTCTATTTTTCAGGAGTTTCATCTGCCTTGCTTTGCTTTTCTTCAGCATGTTCATCTTCATGTACAGGTGATGGAACCTTCACTGTTTCTTCTTCTGCTAGATGTGACTTAACCTCTTCGGCTACAATAGGTGACTCTGCATAAGCTACCAAAGGAGACTTCACTACCTTATCAATTTCCGCCTCTGCACTGTAAAGGTCACCTTCATGAAATTCTTCTCCTTCAATATCCGGATGATCCTCAAAACTTTCTGACTCACCTAGTTTGCTTTGAGTTTCATGAGTGGAAGGCACATCATCATGCTACTCCTAATGAGAAACAACCGTAGGGAGGTCTACCTTAGGAACAGTATCCTTAGGAGGACTGCTAGACCACCTTGTATACACCTTGGCCTTCTCCTCTGAGCTTTCAACATTCACCATTGGTGGGGTAACTTCTTCCTCCCCTACCTTGGAGCTTGCCTTCTCTGAAAACTTTATGACTCTTCTCCTCTTAGGCACTGGAACATCAACTTCAGGATTATGCCCTTCAGCTTCCTTCTGCTCAGACTTCTTAGTCCTTGTCCTCTTCTTAGAATTGGCTTTCTCTCCTTTTCTGCTTCCTGGGCTTCTATTTCTTGAACACCTTTGATCTTGATTTTGAAAGGAGAATCCAGCTTCCCTTTGCCCTTAGGATCCTGTTCAATTGATTCTTAAGAGGTGGAGTGAGGATCCAAATCTCCCATTAGCACATAGGTGCACTGTACACCATAATTTTCCAACTCCCATAGCTTATGCTTTAGCAACATCTTGGTACATTTGATAACTAGATCCATCAACTGTTTTAATTTTTTCTTTTCCTCTTCCAACCAATCTATATCACCAATTGGTCTGTCCTTTATTGCCTCATAAGAATGATCCTGAATCAAGTTTCCATCATCCTCGAGTTGGTCCGGGACTGCCCTCACATTGTATAGTCTGATTGATTCAACTGGGAGGCGAGAAAACTTCTTCCTTCTGACCTCAAATTCATCGCTGCAATTGGCCTAGTAGTCCTCCAAATCGACCTTATGGCTATATTCTCTACTGTCCTTCTTTTCAGCTTCTCCTGTAATATCAAATCTGGACCTCTTAGAATGGAAAGATAGGCCAAGAGTACTCATTTCTTCTTCTGAAATCTGGGTAGAACCAATGGAAGGACAAGCCTCTCCAGTGCCAATCCTTAAGGGGAAGTCTCCACCAAAACCAATCTTATGATTTTCCCTCTTGACAATGGTATCAAAGTCACAGATCTGTCTAGTTACTTCCAAAAGTATGATGTGATCAGTGGGGTATCTTGGAAGCCTATAAGGAGCCCTTTGGCAGCCATCAATCTAGATGTAGGAGAAGGTTGGGAATTGAATAAACCATGCCCCATATTTCCTGATGAGCTCCTTTGCCTAATTTGATATTCTCACATGCTTTTCCCCTCGAAGTAATCTAGTGATATGCATGGTGAATGCATCATTCACCCTCCTATAACTCGAGCTTCCTAGATGCAATTGAGGGTAAACCTCATAGATGATATCCTATCCAAAGGTGCCCCTTGTACTCAATCCTTTGTAGGGGTGGAATCTTGCCAATGCATAGACCAAATATGAGGTCATTGTGAAGGACTTTGTTTGCAACACATTGGACAACTACTCATGAATTACTTCGCTAATGACTCCTACCCAATGGTAGTTGATCTTCTCTTGCTCCATCCTCACAATCACATGGCACATCCAATTCTCAAACATGCCAACATTCTTCAATCCAACCACCCTGCTGAGAAGAGAGATGGTATAATAATACTCCTTGAAATTTGCTCTTAATAGCTGCTTAGGTAGCTTGGAATAGTGAGACTTGCGCTTCTCCAACCAAGGATTGATAAGTTGTTATGATTTCATAGTCTATTCATCATAAAACCTCCTGAGCTACCTTTATGTTGAATCCCACCACATGAGACTTGTCTGGCATATCAAAGGTTTGGGCAATGGAAACAGGGTTGAGATTCGCATCAACTCTCCCTTGAGGACCAATTATTGTCTGTGTATCTTGACCATAGTGTCTGGCACACTCAAGGACCAGCTCATAACACTGCACCGTGGAAGGGAAACTAGCCACATGTGACAAGCCCGATTCCTCCATCCTTCAAGCCACCAAAGGAGAATCCTCTGCTCCCATCCTTCCTTTAAATTCTTCGTAATCCCAATATCTGACATTGGTATCAGTCACTTCAGACCAGATTGATGTAATTTTACTCTCAGGGATCTTACTCTTAATGTCCATTTTGATCCTTTCTGCATCAGACATTGAAGACCCAACTACTTCCTTGCTAGATTCAACCTGCACTCAACATTGAAATCATAGTAAAAACCACAGGAAAGAAATGTTAATCCATAAAAACACCGTTAGAATAATCCTCATGCAATCTAGGTTTTATTACAACTCATATAAAATGATCATAATAAAATTTTGGGTTTCAGGGCCACCCGCGGAATTGGAGCCAGAGAGGAATTTTGGGAAATTCTAGGCCAAACGGATTCCAGCGGAATAGAGATGAAAACACCTACTAACAACTAAACCTGATCATTATCAATCAATAAACTACATACGAGATCATAAAATACCATGAATTAATCATAAAATGCATTGAAAATCACTTACACATCATGCTATCCCATATTTCTTTATATTTCAATCTTACCAGTTTATATCTTAACATCAAACAAACAAATTAGAATGCAAATATTTAAAGAATCAGAACCAAAGGATAGATCGAACCTTCCATAAATTGAAAATCCAAGTGTGTGCATATGAGTTCATTTCCCTCCTTAAGCTACTGCAGAAACCAAGCTCAGTCAAGTCAGGCTAGGTAAGGATTCTAACTTCAAAAGCAATTTGGATAGAGTCTTGCTGCTAGTCAGGCATCTATAGCCCTGACGAGGTTATCGTTGTGACTCTCTTGAACATAGCTCTATTGTCAGCCAAGCATCTATAGCCCCGATAGAGATATTCAGATACCCCTAATAAGTTGAATTGACTCTTCTGATTTTCAATATTTCATGTTTCTTTCTTTTAATATTCTTTCTGTGTCAATTTTCATTTCAACCTGTGAACAATGAAGTTCACACTCAGGGCTGAGAATCACAGTGGCACTGAAGCAGAAATAGGATTTTTCACCTGACAAAACTTCACAAGGATTCCTACATTAACATCAGGATTCTTAAGATATATGAGAGATATAAGATTTCAGAATACTTCAAATTCAAATCAAAACCAGTGACCCATTTTCACTAAATCAAACACTGAGACTGTTAGCAATAGAAAAGACTTCAATCGTCCTTTCAAGATACAAGACTAAAGTTCACCAATAAAATACTTAGAACAATCCCAGGTAATGATATATTTACCATTCAGATGCAACACATCCAGGCAAAAACAGAGAAACCTCCAAAGTAAGAGCAAAGAAAGAACAACAAAACAAACCAAAAGAAAACCTACACTAACCAAAAAAACAAAACAAAGCAGAAAGGGAAACCTAATCTAACTATATACAAGACAAGAGCTAAAAACAACTCAAGACTTGAAATAATGCTTCAAATACTACCCATTGACAGGCAGTGGGATATCCTCTCCAGTGGGAGTTTTCAAACAGAAAGCAGTATCTCCCAGAATTTCTGAAATCTGGTAAGGGCCAAGCCAAAGTTTATCAAATTTTCCATGCTCCCCCTTATGGTCCTGGGATTTATCCCAATAAAGAACCAAGTTATAAATCCTAAAATATTTTACCTTGGCTCTTTTATCAAACCATCTCTTGACTACCCCTTGATGTTTAGCAAAGTTTTCCAGGGCTTCGTCTCTCTTTTCCTCAAGGTGTAACAATTCAGCAAGTCTAGCCTCACGTTTATCTCCCTCATCATAATAGTCATTAATGTCCTGCAAGGTGGGGATCTTTAACTGAATGGGAAACACAAGCTCTAATCCATACACCAGGTGATAAGGTGATATCCCTATGGAAGTTTTATGTCTTGTGCGATTTTCCCAAAGAGAAAATATAAGTTGGGTATGCCAATCCTTTGGATTTCGTTCTAACAGTTTGCAGATAACAGTCAGGAAATTTTTGTTGGAAGATTCAGCCAACCCATTACCCTGAGAATAATAGTTGGATGCAAATTTAATGATAATCCCATGATCAAAAGCCCAATTAGAAAATTTCAACGATGAAAATGCAGGACCATTATCACAAACTAAAGACATGGGACATCCAAAATGATTAATGATGCCTGATTTGATGCGACGTAAAATCATGATTTCACTCATAACTTCAAATTGATCATGAATTTCAAAGATTTAAGCTTAGGGAAAGTTTAATATGAGCCTTCTATGGATTCCCTTAGCACTCCAAGCCAATTCGAGATCGTACTAAAGATAAATGGTGATGCCCTAAGTTTCAAACCCATACATCTGCCATTACCATAGAGACAAGCTTAGAATTGAAACATTTGGATTGCTAGTTCACGACTAAGGGACTATTCACAACTCTCAAGCAAGTTACATCAAAATGAAAACAAACAAAGGACCTTAAAGCTTGCTTGGGAGGTGATAAATAAAGCAATGCTGGGCAACCCTAATCATGAAAATGCTCAAATAATGCAGAGAATTAAATCCAATCAAGCCTTTCAACATTAAAGCGCTATTCATAATCATTAATTAAAAGAAAGGAAATTGAAAACATACCATTGTGAAGAAAAAATCAATCTCAGAAATAGTAAATGCGAAATTCAATGGCGTCCACAAAGAACAAGGGCAGGAATGTACAAGAAATCGCCACTCAAATCCACAATTCGCAAAATCAACGCCTCAAATCTAAATCCAACAATCGCAAGAATGCACTCTGCAGCTCAATTGATAGCAAACAGTTGCATAATGACATAAAAGACACCGAAAATCAATTAAATACCTCACCCAAAGCTCGTACGAAGAAATTAATGCCGCCGACAAGACAGTCAAAAAACCCGGGAACCCGACCATAGGACAAAATCTGGAAAAATCCAGCCTACACGGAAATGCGCATAGACCGAAAATCTCTGAAAGACAGCGCTCAACCAGAGTCCAAACAGGATCCGGGAAAATCCGGCTAGGGTGGAAAGTCCCAAACTTCAGTGAAAACCCGAACTTAGCTCAAAATTAAAGATCTTCAATGAAATGATGTAGGGGAATCACTTAGGCAATGAAAATAAACATTTTAGCACATGTCAAAGTAAGATAAAACCTCAAAATGAAAGGGCCAAGAAACCAAAACCAAAGCGAAAGAGGGTCCCTACTTTCAGTGGAGTGTGTGTGCGAAAACTACACAACAAATGGGGACTTCTACTGGGAAAATGCTTTAGAGCATTTGATGACGAACATGAATCAAGAACCCAGAATCTCCAGTTTCAATCTTACCATCAAACAAACAAATCAGAATGCAAATATTTAAAGAATCAGAACCAAAGGATAGATCGAACCTTCCATAAATTGAAAATCCAAGTGTGTGCATATGAGTTCATTTCCCTCCTTAAGCTACTGCAGAAACCAAGCTCAATCAAGTCAGGCTACGTAAGGATTCTAACTTCAAAAGCAATTTGGATAGAGTCTTGCTGCTAGTTAGGCATCTATAGCCCTGATGAGGTTATCGTTGTGACTCTCTTGAACATAGCTCTATTGTCAGCCAGGCGTCTATAGCCTCGATAGAGATATTCAGATACCCCTAATAAGTTGAATTGACTCTTCTGATTTTCAATATTTCATGTTTCTTTCTTTTAATATTCTTTCTGTGTCAATTTTCATTTCAACCTGTGAACAATGAAGTTCACACTCAGGGCTGAGAATCACAGTGGCACTGAAGCAGAAATAGGATTTTTCACCTGACAAAACTTCACAAGGATTCCTACATTAACATCAGGATTCTTAAGATATATGAGAGATATAATTTCAGAATACTTCAAATTCAAATCAAAACCAGTGACCCATTTTCACTAAATCAAACACTGAGACTGTTAGCAATAGAAAAGACTTCAATCGTCCTTTCAAGATACAAGACTAAAGTTCACCAATAAAATACTTAGAACAATCCCAGGTAATGATATATTTACCGTTCAGATGCAACACATCCAGGCAAAAACAGAGAAACCTCCAAAGTAAGAGCAAAGAAAAAACAACAAAACAAACCAAAAGAAAACCTACACTAACCAAAAAAAACAAAACAAAGCAGAAAGGGAAACCTAATCTAACTATATACAAGACAAGAGCTAAAAACAGCTCAAGACTTGAAATAATGCTTCAAATACTGCCCATTGACAGGCAGTGGGATATCCTCTCCAGTGGGAGTTTTCAAACAGAAAGCAGTATCTCCCAGAATTTCTGAAATCTGGTAAGGGCCAAGCCAAAGTTTATCAAATTTTCCATGCTCCCCCTTATGGTCCTGGGATTTATCCCAATAAAGAACCAAGTTATAAATCCTAAAATATTTTACCTTGGCTCTTTTATCAAACCATCTCTTGACTACCCCTTGATGTTTAGCAAAGTTTTCCAGGGCTTCGTCTCTCTTTTCCTCAAGGTGTAACAATTCAACAAGTCTAGCCTCACGTTTATCTCCCTCATCATAATAGTCATTAATGAGCTGCAAGGTGGGGATCTTTAACTGAATGGGAAACACAAGCTCTAATCCATACACCAGGTGATAAGGTGATATCCCTATGGAAGTTTTATGTCTTGTGCGATTATCCCAAAGAGAAAATATAAGTTGGGTATGCCAATCCTTCGGATTTCGTTCTAACAGTTTGCGGATAACAGTCAGGAAATTTTTGTTGGAAGATTCAGCCAACCCATTACCCTGAGAATAATAGTTGGATGCAAATTTAATGATAATCCCATGATCAAAAGCCCAATTAGAAAATTTCAACGATGAAAATGCAGGACCATTATCACAAACTAAAGACATGGGACATCCAAAACGATTAATGATGCCTGATTTGATGCGACGTAAAATCACGATTTCACTCATAACTTCAAATTGATCATGAATTTCAAAGATTTAAGCTTAGGGAAAGTTTAATATGAGCCTTCTATGGATTCCCTTAGCACTCCAAGCCAATTTGTGATCGTACTAAAGATAAATGGTGATGCCCTAAGTTTCAAACCCATACATCTGCCATTACCATAGAGACAAGCTTAGAATTGAAACATTTGGATTGCTAGTTCACGACTAAGGGACTATTCACAACTCTCAAGCAAGTTACATCAAAATGAAAACAAACAAAGGACCTTAAAGCTTGCTTGGGAGGTGATAAATAAAGCAATGCTGGGCAACCCTAATCATGAAAATGCTCAAATAATGCAGAGAATTAAATCCAATGAAGCCTTTCAACATTAAAGCGCTATTCATAATCATTAATTAAAAGAAAGGAAATCGAAAACATACCATTGGGAAGCAAAAATCGATCTCAGAAACAGTAAATGCGAAATTCAACGGCGTCCACAAAGAACAAGGGTAGGAATGTACAAGAAATCGCCACTCAAATCCACAATTCGCAAAATCAACGCCTCAAATCTAAATCCAACACTCACAAGAATGCACTCTGCAGCTCAATTGATAGCAAACAGTTGCATAATGACATAAAAGACACCGAAAATCAATTAAATACCTCACCCAAAGCTCGTACGAAGAAATTAATGCCGCCGACAAGACAGTCAGAAAACCCGGGAACCCAACCAGAGGACAAAATCTAGAAAAATCCAGCCTACACGAAAATCCGCAAAGACCGAAAATCTCTGAAAGACAGTGCTCAACTGGAGTCTGAACAGGATCCAGGAAAATCCGGCTAGGGTGGAAAGTCCCGAACTTCAGTGAAAACCCGAACTTAGCTCAAAATTAAAGATCTTCAATGAAATGACGTAGGGGAATCACTTAGGCAATGAAAATAAACATTTTAGCACATGTCAAAGTAAGATAAAACCTCAAAATGAAAGGGCCAAGAAACCAAAACCAAAGCGAAAGAGGGTCCCTGCTTTCAGTGGAGTGTGTGTGCGAAAACTACACAACAAATGGCGACTTCTACTGGGAAAATGCTTTAGAGCATTTGATGACGAACATGAATCAAGAACCCAGAATCTCCAGTTTCAATCTTACCATCAAACAAACAAATTAGAATGCAAATATTTAAAGAATCAGAACCAAAGGATAGACCGAACCTTCCATAAATTGAAAATCCAAGTGTGTGCATATGAGTTCATTTCCCTCCTTAAGCTACTGCAGAAACCAAGCTCAGTCAAGTCAGGCTACGTAAGGATTCTAACTTCAAAAGCAATTTGGATAGAGTCTTGCTGCTAGTCAGGCGTCTATAGCCCTGACGAGGTTATCGTTGTGACTCTCTTGAACATAGCTCTATTGTCAGCCAGGCGTCTATAGCCCTGATAGAGATATTCAGATACCCCTAATAAGTTGAATTGACTCTTCTGATTTTCAATATTTCATGTTTCTTTCTTTTAATATTCTTTCTGTGTCAATTTTCATTTCAACCTATGAACAATGAAGTTCACACTCAGGGCTGAGAATCACAGTGGCACTGAAGCAGAAATAGGATTTTTCACCTGACAAAACTTCACAAGGATTCCTACATTAACATCAGGATTCTTAAGATATATGAGAGATATAAGATTTTAGAATACTTCAAATTCAAATCAAAACCAGTGACCCATCTTCACTAAATCAAACACTGAGACTGCTAGCAATAGAAAAGACTTCAATCGTCCTTTCAAGATACAAGACTAAAGTTCACCAATAAAATACTTAGAACAATCCCAGGTAATGATATATTTACCATTCAAATGCAACACATCCAGACGAAAACAAAGAAACCTCCAAAGTAAGAGCAAAGAAAAAACAACAAAACAAACCAAAAGAAAACCTACACTAACCAAAAAAACCAAAACAAAGCAAAAAGGGAAACCTAATCTTACTATATACAAGACAAGAGCTAAAAACAACTCAAGAGTGGAAATAATGCTTCAAATACTGCCCATTGACAGGCAGTGGGATATCCTCTCCAGTGGAAGTTTTCAAACAGAAAGCAGTATCTCCCAGAATTTCTGAAATCTGGTAAGGGCCAAGCCAAAGTTTATCAAATTTTCCATGCTCCCCCTTATGGTCCTGGGATTTATCCCAATAAAGAACCAAGTTATAAATCCTAAAATATTTTACCTTGGCTCTTTTATCAAACCATCTCTTGACTACCCCTTGATGTTTAGCAAATTTTTCCAGGGCTTCGTCTCTCTTTTCCTCAAGGTGTAACAATTCAGCAAGTCTAGCCTCACGTTTATCTCCCTCATCATAATAGTGATTAATGAGCTGCAAGGTGGGGATCTTTAACTGAATGGGAAACAAAAGCTCTAATCCATACACCAGGTGATAAGGTGATATCCCTATGGAAGTTTTATGTCTTGTGCGATTTTCCCAAAGAGAAAATATAAGTTGGGTATGCCAATCCTTCGTATTTCGTTCTAACAGTTTGCGGATAACAGTCAGGAAATTTTTGTTGGAAGATTCAGCCAACCCATTACCCTGAGAATAATAGTTGGATGCAAATTTAATGATAATCTCATGATCAAAAGCCCAATTAGAAAATTTCAACGATGATAATGCAAGACCATTATCACAAACTAAAGACATGGGACATCCAAAACGATTAATGATGCTTGATTTGATGAAGTTAATTACTACCTCTAAAGTGCATTGCTTGCAAGCAAGGGCCTCAGTCCATCTTGTAAAATAATAAGTGACAGTAAGGATATACCTGTGGCCAGCAGAAGAGGGTGGATTGATTGGACCTATGAAGTCCATCCCCCACTGTGCAAAAGGTTTTACCTCGAAGACTGGTTGGAGTGGAAGTGTTGCATACTTTTCTCTAGCTACCGCAATCTGGCACACATGAGAAGTTCGGACGTGGTTATATGTATCCTTGAAGAGTGTAGGCCACTAGTAACCAGCTCTGAGAATTTGGTTCACTGTAGAAGGTGTTGATCCATGGCCTGCTGCATATCTGTCATGAAATTCCAACATCACTCTGTTAGATTCTGCCTTTCCTAGGCACCTTAAGTACACGCCCTCATGATTTTTCTTATCTAGGACAGCTCCCTTCAGCATGAAATTGTCACTCTTTAAACACAATTTTCTTCTTTGTACTGCATTAAGATGATCAGGGCATCTCTGATTTAGGAGGTAATGAACACTATCATCATACCACTCACCAGGAGAAACATCCTCTAAATTGTAACTCTAAGCTGTAAGGTCAGGGCCTGTCTCTGCCATTGTCTTTGTAAGTCCTTACCCTCTTACTAGCTTCATGGGCTGAATCTCAATATCATATTCTTGTAACATAGTTACCCACTTGATCTAAATTCTCCCAGCTCATTATGCATCAGCAATAGCTTAACTGTAGGATCAAGAACTATTGTAAAGATTTTGTTTTTGAGGATGTAATGCCTAAATTTCTTTACAGCTCAGACCAAGGCATAGGCCTACTTTTCTACACTTGGGTATCTCAGCTCTGCATCCTTCAATGGTGCACTCATGAAATCTATTGGATGTTCATTTCCTTGGTTAGAGTTCTGAGTTAACATAGCAGCACAGGAGTGATTAGAAGCAAACAAATATCTATAGAATGGTTTAGCATAATCTGGACTTACCAAAATAGGAGCTTCAATGATAGCTCTCTTTATCTCTGTAAATGCTTCCTTTGCTTCTGCATTCCATTCAACTTTGGCCTCCTACTTCAACATTGCATTCAGTGGCTTAACTATTTCTATGAATCCCATGATGAACTTCCTCACAAAGTTGATCTTGCCAAAGAATGATTTCATTTCCTTTTTACTGGAAGGTGGTGGGATCTTGAGTATAGCCTCTATGCATTCTGGATCAATGGAAATTCCCTTTTCAGAGAGAACATGCCCCAACAATTTACCCTCAGTTACCCCAAAGATGCATTTCTTTGGGTTGAGAGATATCCCAAACTATCTACATTTCTGAAAAACTTTGCATAAATCTGAGATATGATCACCCCTCTTCTTGGAAAAGACTGTTAAATCATCCATATAAATGATTATGCACTTATCAATTATATCTTTAAAAGCAATGTCCATAGCTCACTGGAATATGGCTCCAACATTAATCAAGCCAAAAGGCATCCTCCTGTAGGAAAACGTGCCCCACTTGGTGGTGAAAGCAGTCTTGTGCCTGTCCTCATACTGCACCATGAACGGTTGTAGCCCAAATATCCATCCAAGAAAGACATCATCTGAGATCCATTGACAATCTGGAGCACTTCATCGAGTGAGGGAATTGGATAGTTATCTTTTTCTGATGCCCTGTTTAGGTTCCTGAAATCTACACATAGCCTAATTTCACCATTTTTCTTTCGTACTGGAACTAGGTTTGCAACCCAAGTGGAGTGTCTGACTGGGAATATTATTCTTGCATACAACAGTTTCTGCACTTCCTTCTGTATTATGGGTTCCAGTAAAGTATTGATAGGCCTTTGCCTCTTTCTGAAAGGTTTTACTGCTGGATTGAGAGGGATAGTATGGGTTATGATTGATGTATCATAAGTTAAGAAATCCTCATAAGTCCAGGCTATCACATCTGGATATCTATGTAGTGCATCGATGATTCCTTGTCTTTCTTCAGGAGTGCACACTTTTTCAATAAAGATGTTTTGGCATCCTCCTGAGTTCCCATATTATATTTGTCACACTGTCCACTGATAGACTCCTTCCTGATATCCTGTTCTTGCTCCCTGACCTTGTCCAAATCGAAGATTCTTTCTAATTGCACCATCCCTTTGGGAATAGTGTTGGTTTTTAGATTAATTACCGCTTCAAGGTCCATCTCTGCTTCTCGGAGCTCAGTTTCGTCAATGATTTGAGAAGCAAAGACATCAGTACTAGTAATGAAATCTAAGATATGCTTGTCATCTTCAAATACCTAGAAGTTGGTGACATTATCAGGCACTGAGGGTACTAGGGTCAGCTCCACAGTAAACTTCTTTAGTCCAGAAAGGGATAGGGGTTGCAATGTACTAGCTGCCTGGGCCAAGGAGTCATTTTTCTGGTTTTTGCTTCATGGAATCAACTGAATATTGAAGGCATCAAATACTTCAATAAGATCCCATACTCTGTGTCTATAGTTGGTCATTCTTCTATTGTGACAAGAGTATTGTCTCCTAACTTGCTTGACTACTAATTCAGAATCCCCAAAAACTTGCAAGATCTTAACCTTTTTCTTTAATGCCATTATCAATCCATGGACCAGAGCCTCATATTCTCCTATATTATTCATACAGTGAAATTGAAGTCTATGAGCAGCAAAAAATGTCTTACCTTTTGGGCTAATTAGCTCAAAAACCTACCCCAGCTCCTTGTTTTGATTTGGACCCATCGAATCTTAAAGTCCAGCATCCAACAACTGCAAACTTCCTTACTTTGTCACTTGCACTGTTACTACTGGATGGCTCTTTAGAAAGCATCACTCCTTTTCCTTTAAGATCTTCTTGAACGTTCTGGATATTAATTTTGACTGCAGGAGTGGGGTTGATACATTTTTGTATTTGTTCCACTGCAACCTGGCATAAACAACAATCCAGTTTTGAATGAGAGGCATTATGCACCTTGCACCAATTGGGAAAGAGTAGCTCTCCAAAGTTCATTCCCCTTCCTAACTGAACCTGATCCTCAATGCACTTCTGAATGAACTCCTGAAAACTATCTAGCAAAGCCAATTGATTATTTTCTAGATCATTATTATTTTCAACTGGTTCGACCAGGACTTCAGTACCACTAGATTATGTTGTTAGGCCATCAGACACTGTATGCAACATGAGGACCTCCTCCACATCTGACTCCTCAAAAGGAGTTGCGAGCATATAGTTACCCATAATTCTAATATAAGAATTTCGTTAAAGATACTCTGATATTTTGTAATCATGTATTTCATTTTGGGTTCTCTTTCAATTCTAATCTGGTTTGGTACTCCCTTCCAGGGAAGCCGCATGTGAGAATGATCAGCCGAGACACATCCATTCAAGGCCCTAGTGAAGTCTCTTCCCAAAATTAAACCATAGGCATCAGGGATGTCAGCCACTTGTATTTTGATAACCTATTGAATTCTAGGATCGGAAGCAACTTGTATATGAATCATATTTAACTCCCCTACAACATTTACTTCAATCCTATCTTATTGTGTGGCTTTCTTTTGTGAGTCAGCAGGAGTAATACCCATAGCTTTACACCTTCATGAAATTCTTCTCCTTCAATATCCAGATGATCCTCAACACTTTCTGACTCACCTAGTTTGCTTTGAGCTTCATGAGTGGAAGGAACATCATCATGCTTCTCTTCATGAGAAACAACCAGAGGAGGTCTACCTTAGGCACACTATCCTTAGGAGAAGGAGTCCTAGACCTCCTTGTATACACCTTGGCCTTCTCCTCTAAGCTTTCAACATTCACCACTAGTGGGGTAACTTCTTCCTCCCCTACCTTGGAGCTTGCCTTCTCTGACAATTTTATGACTCTTCTCCTCTTAGGCACTGGAACATCAACTTCAGGATTCTACCCTTCAGCTTCCTTCTACTCAAAATTCTTAGTCCTTGTCCTCTTCTTAGCCTTTGGATTTCTCTTCTTTTCTGCTTCCTGGGCTTCTATTTCTTGAACACCTTTGATCTTGATTTTGAAAGGAGAATCCAGCTTCCCTTTGCCCTTAGGATCCATTTCAGTTGATTCTTCAGAGGTGGAGTGAGGATCCAAATCTCCCATTAGTGCATAGGTGCACTGTACACCATCATTTTCCAACTCCCATAGCTTATGCTTTAGCCACATCTTGGTAAATTTGATAACTAGATCCATCAACTGTTTTAATTCTGTCTTTTCCTCTTCCAACCAATCTATATCACCAATTGGTCTATCCTTTATTGCCTCATAAGCATGATCTTGAATCAAGTTTCCATCATCCTCAAGTTGGTTTGGGACTGCCCTCACATTGTATAGTCTGATTGATTCAACTGGGAGGCGAGAAACTTCTTTCTGACCTCAAATTCATAACTGCAATTGGCCCAATAGTCCTCCAAATCGACCTTATGGCTATATTCTCTACTGGCCTTCTTTTGAGCTTCTCCTGTAATATCAAATTTGGACCTCTTAGAATGGAAAGATAGGCCAAGAATACTCATTTCTTCTTTTGAAGCCTGGGCAGAACCAATGGAAGGACAAGCCTCTCCAATGCCAATCCTTAAGAGGAAGACTCCACCAAAACTAGTCTTATGCTTGTCCCTCTTGACAATGGCATCAAAGTCACAGATCTGTCTAGTCACTTCTAAAATTATGATGTGATCAGTGAGGTATCTTGGAAGCCTATAAGGAGCCCTTTGGAAGCCATCAATCTGGATGTAGAAGGTTGAGAATTGAATAAATCATGCCCCATATTTCCTAATGAGCTCCTTCGCCTGATCTAAAATTCTCACATGCTCTGCCCCTCGAAGTAATCTGGTGATATGCATGGTGAATGCATTATTCACCCTCCTATAACTCGAGCTTCCTAGATGCAATTGAGGGTAAAACTCATAGATGATATCCTATCCAAAGGTGCCCCTTGTACTCAATCCTTTGTAGGGGTGGAATCTTGCCAAAGCATAGACAAAATATGAGGTCATTGTGAAGGACTTTGTTTGCAACACATTGGACAACTACTCGTGAATTACTTCGCTAATGACTCATGCCCAATGGTAGTTGATCTTCTCCTGCTCCATCCTCACAATCACATGGCACATCTAATTCTCAAACATGCCAGCATTCTTCAATCCAACCACCCTGCTGAGAAGAGTGATGGCATCATAATACTCCTTCTTGAACTTTGCTCTGAATAGCTGCTTGGGTAGCTTGGAATAGTGAGACTTGGGCTTCTTTAGCCTAGAATTCATAAGCTGTTGTGACTTCACAGTTTGTTCATCGTAAAACTCCTGAGCTGCCTTTATGTTGAATCCCACCACATGAGAGTTGTCTGGCATATCAAAGGTTTGGGCAATGGAAACAGGGTTGAGATTCACAACAACTCTCCCTTGAGGACCAATTATTCTTTGTGTATCTTGATCATAGTGTTTGGAACACTCAAGGACTAGCTCATAACACTGCACCGTGGAAGGGAAACCAACCACATGTGACAAGCCTGATTACTCTAGCCTTCTAGCCACCAAAAGAGAATCCTCTGCTGCCATCCTTCCTTTAAATTCTTCGTAATCCCACAATCCAACATTGGTATCAGTCACTTCAGACCATATTGATGTAATTTTACTCTCAGGGATCTTACTCTTAATGTCCATTTTGATCCTTTCTGCATCAGACATTGAAGACCTAACTGCTGCCTTGCTAGATTCAACCTGCACTCAACATTGAAATCATAGTAAAAACCATAGGAAATCAATGTTAATCCATCAAAACACTGTTAGAATAATCCTCATGCAATCTAAGTGTTATTACAACTCATATAAAATGATCATAACAAATTTTGGGTTTCAGGGCCACCCGCGGAATTGGAGCTAGAGAGGAATTTCAGGAAATTCTGGGCTAGACGGATTCTGGTGGAATAGAGATGAAAACACCTACTAACAATTAAACCTGATCATTAGCAATCAATAAACTACATACAAAATCATAAAATAGCATGAATTACTCATAAAATGCATTGAAAATCACTAACACATCATGCTATCCCATATTTCCTTATATTTCACCAAATTTCGGGAAAATCTGCCAGAGATGGATTTCTGTGAAGGCATAGACATTTTGTAAAATCCAGAAGAAATAGGGAACCAAGGACCTCAGGAAAATCCAGAGTCGACGGAAATCCGCGGATAGTGTAAAACTGCAAAAGTATGTAGATTCCGGGAACTTAGAGGAAATCAGGAAAACGAAGGAGACCGGGGAAATCCGGGGTTAACAGAAATCCACGGAATCTGTGAAACTCTGAAAATGATAGTAGACTCCGGAAAAGTAGAGGAAAACAGAAAAATCCACCAAGGATGAATTGTCCTGAAAGAACGAAAAATCCCGCACCGACAACAAGACCTGAATTGCGACGTAAAATCACAATTTCACTCATAACTTCAAATTGATCACGAATTTTAAAGATTTAAGCTTAGGGAAAGTTTAATATGAGCCTTCTATGGATTCCCTTAGCACTCCAAGCCAATTCGAGAGCATACTAAAGATAAATGGCGATGCCCTAAGTTTCAAACCCATACATCTGTCATTAGTGTATAGTCAAGCTCGGAATTGAAACATTTCGATTGCTAGTTCACGACTAAGGGACTATTCACAACTCTCAAGCAAGTTACATCAAAATGCAAACATAAAAAGGACCTTAAAGCTTGCTTGGGAGGTCATAAATAAAGCAATGTTGGGCAACCCTAATCATGAAAATGCTCAAATAATGCAGAGAATTAAACCCAATTGAGCCCTTCAACATTAAAGCGCTATTCATAATCATTAATTAAAAGTAAGGAAATTGAAAACATACCATTGTGAAGCGAAAATCGATCTCAGAAACAGTAAATGCGAAATTCAATGGTGTCCACAAAGAACAAGGGAAGGAATGTACAAGAAATCACCACTCAAATCTACAATTCACAAAATCAACGCATCAAATCCAAATCCAACACTCGCAAGAATGCACTCTGTAGCTCAATTGATAGAAAACAATAGCATAATGACATAAAAGACCCCAAAAATCAATTAAATACCTCACCCAAAGCTCGTATGAAGACATTAATGCCGCCAACAAGACAGTCAGAAAACCTGAGAACTCGACCATAGGACAGAATCCAAAAAAATCCGGCCTAAGCGAAAATCCGTGAAGATCGAAAATCTATGAAAGACAACACTCAACCAGAGTCCAAACAGGATCTGGGAAAATCCGGTTGGGGTGGAAAGTCCCGAACTTCAGTGAAAACCCGAACTTAGCTCAAAATTAATGATCTTCAATGAAATAGCCTAGGGGAATCACTTAGGCAATGAAAATAAATAGTTTAGCACATGCAAAAGTAAGATAAAACCTCAAAATGAAAGGGCCTAGAAACCAAAACTAAAGCGAAAGAGGGTCCCTGCTTTCAGCGGGGTGTGTATGCGAAAACTGCACAACATACAGGAGAAGACTTAAGTAAATCCAAGATGGAGATGAGTGAGGGTATTTCCTAAGTGATCAAGGATGTTGTATTGAAAGCTTACAGGAACTTATTGGGCTAGTACGGAAGCCGTAGAGACAGTGATTTGGGCTCATCATGTAGTAACAACACACTGAGGGTCTTTGGATTTGACATGTATCATGGATACACGGGGTTCTACCTACTCAATGTAATGAATAATACCCTCGTAATTGAGGGGTACATTCTTATAGCTCACGTTATTTTTGTTGTTGTCTTGGGGATTATTGTTGGAGGTGCTCGGACCTTGATTATGGTTTGGAAAGGAATTTTGATATATTTGCAATTGAGCATTAGATGACGAAGCTTGACTAGTGTCAACTTTGATATCTCCTCGATCAATAAGATCTTGGACATAGTTTTTTAGACCTTGACACTTATTTAAAGAGTGTCCTTTGAATTTAGGGAACTCACAATATTCATTTTCCCTAAACCATGTAGGCTTGTGTTTGGATTCGTCAAGTGGCTTGGTGAAAAGATACGTGATTGGATAGTTGATTTGTAACAACTTATTGAAGATGACACTCAGGGGTTCTCCTAATTGAGCATACTGACGTTTAGTGCTCCCCTGACTGTTATGATTTGACTGTTGAGGAGGATGAGGTGCCCCTTGTGGTACGGATATGGTGTTAGGTACGGATGGTTGTTGTCTCTGGGATGTATTAGCCACTTGGACATGTTTAGTATCAGTGACACCGTCATTTACTGTGTTCTTGTTCTTGTTCCAAAAACATGGCTTGTCATTGAATGACCTTTCTTTATCCTGGTTATGTATTTTGATGTGCCCTTTGGCAACAAGGGCACGTTCAAGGATAGGTCCCTTTTCCACTACCTCCGCAAAAGTAGTGACACAATGTAACCTAAAGTTATGAGCCATGTCGGGATGAGAGTTCTCCATGAAGAGGGTGACCATGTCCTTCTCTCTTAGAGGGGTTTTCATTAAGCTTGCTAACACTCACCACCTTTGAAGGTAGCTAGCAAAGGTTTCACCCTCCCGTTGTTTTTCTTTGAGGAGATCTAAGGTGTCAGTGTCCTCCAAATTGAAGGAGAAGTAGGATACAAATATTTCTGATAGGTCCGCAAAATATTTTATGGACCCTCTTTCAAGGGTCATGAACCATTCTAGGGAAATGCCTGTCAGGATCTGCGGAAACAGGCTCAAGAGATAATTGTCATTGTGCATAACTTCTTGACACTGAACTCCTGCATGTGGGCCTTGGGATCTTTGTTCCCCCTATATCTGTCGAATTTTGGTACTTCAAAATGTTTAGGGAAGGGGATCAACAAGATGGAGGGGTCAAATGGATATGGGCATATGTCCTCGAATTTGAATGATTGTTTGCCAGTCCCTGCCTGAAGATCTTTCAGAGCAGCTTTAATTTCTAGCAAATCTGAGTTGACTGGTGGCGGGTTGGATGGATATGGATGGTATGACGATAAAGGATCTTGCTGAGAGAGCGTTGGATTGTTGAGGTATGGGTTTGGATGGTGGAGTGATGACATCCCTTGTTGGTATGCCAGAGGATTTTGTTCATACGTTAGTTGTTGTTGTGAGGTATAGTACAGATTCGTTTGATAAAAATGTGAGGTAGGCTGTTGAGGAGCTTGGATGTGATGTTGCGGGTTGACCTGTTGATACTGGGGGTATTGTTGTGATTGTTGAGAGGTCGCATAAGGTGGTTGCTGCTGGGACTGCTGTTGGTAATAATGATGTTGTGGTGGTTGCTGATGTGATGTGAGATGTTGTGTGGGCCAAGACATGATGTTGTATTGTGTTTGAGCTCACAGTCGTAGGATGGATGCAAGGAAGGGGGATATGGTATGAGTGGGAGGTCGGGACAGATTGCTTTGCAGCTGGTATGGTGGTTGTTGCAAGGAAAATAACGGTTGGTGTTGTTGGGGTGGCTGAGATAATGTAGGGGGATTTTGCAAGGGAGGTTGTTGGGTACCGAAGGGGACATTCGGGGGTGGTAGATTAGATTGGGGGGGCTATGGAGATGCATATGAAGGCGATGGAAGTTTTATGGCCCCAGAAGGTGGAGGTAACGCAGTAAAAGAGGTGCCCCCAGTGTTGACATGAGATGGATTTGGGGGGGTGGTGTCGGTAGCATTAGTGGTTGTGGTTGCGGGACATTTTGTGGCATGCCAAAGGAAAAAGGATCATTAGGATCAGTGGTTTGGGGATCCCCTATGACTAAGATTGTGGGATGTGGGGGATTGATAATGGGATACAGAATAGTGTTTCTAAATTCGAGTTGATGCCAACCTTCTATGGGAGGAATATTGGGGATGTATGAACTACCTGGTGCGTTGTACGAACCTTGGGGTATATTAGGTGCAGAACCACCATATTTGGATAGGTCGATACCTGACAGAAATTTGACACCCTTGTCAATTAAGTGAGCCAAGATTTCTTCGCCATGTTTTTCAAGAAGGCAATCTATCATTTGCACATTGACTGGGTTACTAAAGTGTTCCTCAAATGTAATTTTGGGTTGAATGACCATATTTTCATCTCCGGGGGGTGAAGCATTTTGACCATCGATATTGGAATTAGATGATGCTCCATTGTGTCGATCTCAAGGGATGTTCGCACTATTATTGGGGTCTTGTGAGGAATTAGCTGCATTGTTCAGGTCTTGAGGGATGTTTGGTTGTGATTGTTGTTCGGCCATTTTTCTCATTTGTGACCGGGTCTGAACGGGCATGCAAGATGATATGATGGATTAGGATGCTAGAATGACCTTGGAAATGAAAGGATCGATTTGATTTGATGATTGATTAGCCGATGAGGGTGTGGCTCGATAGGATTGATGTGATTTTGATGATTAATTTTCTGATGAGGATGTGGTTTGATAGGATTGATTTGATTTGTCCAAAGTGGATTGGGTTGATTGGTAGATAATGAGTTGATCCGAACTGGATGATATAACGATTTGATTTGGATTGATGATTGATTAGGATGAATGATAGTGATTGGAATTTAAAACCAAATTCAAGAGTGATCCTTGGTAATGCTAGGTGTTGATTGATCGGTTAGAAGGGGGGATGTATGAAAACAACACCAAATCCAACTTGAGATAGAAGTGGATTGATTGGGCCGACAAGGATGACCAACTTAGGATGGATGATGATCCAACGTTGGCTTTGATGGGTGACGATTAGAGATGAACACCTAGGTCAATCTAGATAACTATTCTAATGAGGTTTCAATGGGATATCGATGGTCGGAAATGTGGAAACAATAATCAGAACGTGGGTTCGAAATGGGTAAACGAGGACTCTGACTGGGTGAACGAATGCATGAACTAAGGGGATGAACATTTTAGGATGGCGAATGAGTTCCTGAAATGGGTGCACGGATGTTTGAAATGGGGAGACAAGTGATCGAGATAGTGAAATGAGGGTCCCAAATGACGAAGCGGATAAAAATTTGATTGGTCAAGATTCAGGTCCACCCAAGGAGAAAAAATGGATCCAAAACAAGCCTGAAAGAGGTTGGTCAACAGGTCAATTCTGCCCAAGGATGGGTCAAGTTTGCCTAAGGAGAAAAAATTAGTCAAATTTGATCAAAACAGGCTTCAAAGGATTGGTTTTTAGGTCAGGTCCGCCCCTAGATGAGGGAAAGTCCGACCAAGGAGCAAAAACTAGTCAAATTTGATCAAAATAGGCTCCAAAGGACTTGTTTATAGGTCAGGTCCACCCCTGGATGAGGGAAAGTCTGCCCAAGGAGCAAAAACTGGTCACATTTGATCAAAATAGGCTCCAAAGGACTGGTTTATAGGTCAGGTTTGCCCCTAGATGAGGACAAGTCTTCCCAAGGAGAAAAAATTGGTCAAAGTTGATCAAAAGAGGCTCCAAAGGACTGGTTTTTAGGTCAAGTTCACCCCTAGATGAGGGCAAGTCTGCCCAAGGAGCAAAAACTAGTCAAATTTGATCAAAAGAGGCTCCAAACGACTAGTTTTTAAGTCAGGTTCACCCCTAGATGAGGGCAAGTCCGCCCAAGGAGAAAAAAAATTTACATAGGAGGGAAAATCCGGCTATGTAGAGGTCAGGTTTAGCTGTCTGTTAGGGAAAATCCGCCTGTCTATGAGGGAAAATTCGCTTGTCTATGAGGGAAAATCTATCTGTCTGTAGGTTTGAATTGATTTTTTGACAAAAAGACTAAGGAAAAGGACTCAAAACACAACAATCATCAATTAAAAGGCTATAGAAAAGTGAAACAAATCAAACAATCACTAACTTTGCACAAAGAAGACAATTCGGACAATCACAAGCCTAAGTCTAGTAGAGAGGGTATGGTCGACAAAGTCCTCTAATCTAGGATGAACATGGTTACTAGGGAGTCCTCAATATACACCTGGTACCTGAGGCCCAAATCGTGAACACCAACCCGTTACAAGCGTGATTCGAGAACCTAAAAGGCTTGTACCAACTCTTCACATCATCCCGATGCTTCACCAATTACAACGCAATTGGATTGAGGTACAAATTTTTCTCTCCCCTCTTTATATACCCCGTCGATACACGTGGTTGGAATCATCCATTGGGGTGATGAAATCCCCAAGTAGGTCCCGCTAAGAAAAATAAAAAGGGTGGACTCAAAGGACGTGGTAAGCTACGATTTCTCGTCACCTAGGATCACTGAATGGCGCAAGAGGATTGAATACGTCAAATAGCTCACCCAAAAACATGGCATACAAGGTTGATTGACACCTCCTAATTAAACTATGTTCCTAATTAGGGGTTAAAAACCCTTAAAACAGCCAAAAAGATTGTTAAAATTTGAAATTTTACCTTATGGAAAAAGTTGTCTAGGGCATATCCACTTGTCTATTGGGTCAGGTCCGCCCCTCCGTGAAAATTTTTCCAAAAAAAAAATTATGTAGTTTGGGGAGGGCAGGTCCACCCTTAGAAAAGGTTAGGTCCACCTGTGGAGGGCGGGTCTTCCTGTCTGTTAGGTCAGGTTCGCCCCTCTGTAACCTGTACCTGCAAAAAGTCAAAAAATAGAAAACGTGAAAGCAAGAGACCTGTTTTTGGGTCCCACCGGGCGTGCCAGAAATTGATAGGGATAATTTAAGTGCTAGATAATGAAAAATAAGCAAAATAGTGCAAAATAACACTAAAAACAACCTACACCTCAAGATTAGTCTAGTTGGATTCAATACAAAATAAAGATGACAAAATGAAACTTTATACCTTGTCTCGAATCAATCCTTTGGTTGGCCCTTCGATCTTTGGTGTTGTCTGCTCCTTGGATGGAAAGAGATGCAAGCTAGATGATGGTATGAGGATGAGAAGATGAGTGGAAGTGGATGCAAGTGTAAAAATGGCTAAGTATGGATTCTAGAATTTTTTTTCAAGAATTTGGCTACAATGGATGATCTCTCCTAAAATGAGAGAAAAGAGGGGGTATTTATAGAGATTTTGGAAATCTCTAGAGAAATGGATGGTCAAGATTGAGCCACCAAGATCAAGATGTAGGGCTAAGGTGAGTTGAGAACTCACAAACCCTCACATCTTGACATGTGGCATGTGAAGTGGCTTAAAAGAGGTGATGTGTACATGAGGTGGAAGGATAGTACATGACATGGATGGGGTACATAATACCTCAGGATTGGGACAAGATCTCCTCATAAAGGAGGTACTTGTCCCCATGTGGGTGAGAGGACATATGTGGAATTAAAAATTCTTCAAATATTCTCATGGGGATGAGAGAAGGAATTTAAAATTCCTTTAAATGCATTGGGGGATTAAATGTGAATTAAAAATTCACTTGGGAAATGGAGATGCCTTGTTCAAAAAGAGAAAGTTTTTAATGAAGTTGAATAAGGACACATTCCATAAATGATATGGGGATTAGAGATGACCTAATTAGGTGATTAAGGTTGTGCAAGTACTTGATTAGACTAATTAATGGCACATTAGAGGGAAGTGGCAAATTATGGAGGATGGGACCCTAATGATGATTAGGGGTGTGCACATCTTAATCATAAATTAATTATGACTAAGAAAGAGGGTTAGATTGCTAAGAGGGATTAGAGGCCAACTTGCAAAAGTTGGAGGATGTGATAATGAGAGAGAAAATAAGGAATTTAAAAAAAATAAAATTAAAATTCCAAAAGATAATATGACTAAACTAAATAAAGTGATGCATTTATTTAATTTAGAGAGGAAAGAGGGGAAAAATATTTATTAAATTAAATACTTTGGGAAACCTTATGTAAGATACCAAAATATTAATTAAATGGACGATTTAATTAATACCAGCGTAGAGGATGATTTAAATGAGCAAAAGGATGATTAATGAGATGACTTTGACCATATGGAAGTGGTCAAATTTGGATGTCTACACAACTAATTCACCCCCACCCCCTCTTAGTTGTATTTTTGAACAATTGGTATCAGAGCTTGGTTCCTTGGAGAAGAGCTTAACCGCTTAAAAAAGGTCTAGGATGGCTAGCAGAATTACTCATGATTATCCAAGGTTTGATGGAACTAATTATGCTATCTGGAAAATACTGATGGAAGAATATCTGGAGTACTGCGGATATGATGTGAAGAAATATTGAAAGAATCCTTACACTCCTCCAGCTAATGGTCCAAGTACGACTGATGAGATTAAGGAAAATGAAGCGAACAATAAGGTGAAGTACATTTTGAAGAATAATTTTGTACATTCTGGGTTGAATAAAGTTCAAAATTTGAAGACTACGAAGGAAGTATAGGATGCTCTGGAAAAGGTACACGAAGGTGATGAAAGGGTCAAAGAGGCAACATTATAGAATTTGGAGACACAATTTGAGCTCCTACACATGTTGAAGATGAGAATGTTAAAGCTTATGTATAAAAATTGGATGAGGTAGTAGCTAGAATGCGAGGACTTGGTGCTACAATAGATGAATCTAAAATTGTAAAGAAGATTCTTAGAAATCTCTCTGATGCTTATAGCGAAAAGGTATGTGCTATTGAAGAACACATAGATTACAAGACTTACACTAAAGATCAGTTTTGTGGAACTTTGACATCTTATGAGATGAGAAAACCGAATTTGAGAAATGGATCCAAATTAGAGACTGCTTTTAAGGCTACAAAATTTGAAGATCTAGATGAAGAAAATCTTGATGAAGAAGAATCTAACTTTGTGACAAATATGAAGAAAGGCTCTGACAAGTATGAAGGTAAGTTGCCCTTTAAATTCTTTAGTTGTGGAGGAATAGGTCATTATGTTGCAAGGTGTCTGAAAAGAGCTAAGAGGAATAAACAAAGATATGAGAAAGAAAAGAAAGGTAAGAAGATCAATAGAGCATATTATGTGAATGAGGATTCTAGTATATCTAATGAGGAATCTGATTATGGAGATCCTAATTACAATGAATGCTTGTTCTTGGCTATAAAAGATGAACCTACTTCTACTAATTCTAAAAAACAAGTGAAGAAATGCCCTCTGGAGAAGGAGAAAAATGAAGGTACTATTATCTCTGCCTTACATGCTAAACAAGAGAATAACTATTGGGTTGTTGAAAGTGGTTGTTCACATCACATGACTGGTGATAAGAGTAATTTTATTAAACTTGAAAAATATGATGGAAGCTTAGTTATGTTTGGAGATGATACTAGTGCTAAGATTTGTGGGATAGGTTCAGTAAGTTTTGATGGAAAGGATAATACTAATTATGTCTACTATGTTAAGGGTTTAAGGCATAATATTTTGAGTGTTGGATAGATGTGAAATTAAAGGATATAATCTTGTTTTTGAGGATGAAAGATGTGAGATCGGGAAAGGATCTAGAATAGTGATTGTTGTAGGAAAGAAATCTGAAGGAAATATCTATCAACTTAAGGGTACTGATGGATGATGATTTATGACTCAAATTAATGGTAGTTGGTTGTGGCATCAAAGAATATGTCATATGAATTTTGATAACTTGGAAAGGATTAGTGCAGTCCAGGCCGTGAGAGATTTGTAAAGGACTACAAAGCCTATTAATGCTATTGACATGAATTGTTAGTTTGGAAAGCAAGCAAGAAACCATTACAGATCAAAGGAACAATATACAATTGGACTAATGGATTTAATTCATACAGATATTTGTGGTCCTAAAATAGTGAGAAGTCTACAAGATGAAAGGTACTTTATGCTTTTGATTGATGATTATTCTAGATATACATGGGTTACATTTCTTAGAAAGAAATTAGATTCATTAGATAGATTCAATGCATTCAAAGCTATGGTTGAAAATGAAGTAAATTTGAGGATAAAATTCTTAAGGTCTGATAGAGGTGGTGAATTCACTTCCCATGAGTTTAATATGTTTTGTGATGTGCATGGAGTAAAAAGAAAGCTATCTGCTCTGAGAACTCCTCAGAAGAATGGAGTTGTTGAAAGGAAAAATAGAACAACTCAAGAGGCTGCTAGATCAATGATTACTAAGGCAAGATTATCAGAAGTTTACTGGAGAGAAGCTATTCACACTATTTTTTATGTATTCAATTGAGTTCAAGCAAGAGAAAACAGTACAAAGACCCCCTATGAGCTATGGTGTGGAAGAATTCCCACTGTTAAGTATTTCAAGGTATTTGGAAGCAAATGTTATATTAGAAGGGATGAAGAAAATTTAGGAAAGTTTGATGCAAGAAGTGATGAAGGAATTTTTCTTGGATATTCTACTAGAACCAAGGCTTACGTATGTTTCAAAAGAAGAGTAAGGAAGATTGTAGAAAGAAAAAATTTCAAGGTTGATGAAACAATGAAGAATTTAATTGTTATTGATGGATATGTATCTGATGAACCTAATTGCATAAGAATTGAAGAAATTTTGGAAGAACAGGAAAAGAATGGGCAAGAGAAGCAAAATAAAGAAGAAGAAAAATAAGAAGAAGCTCTGGTGGTGTCTTCTAAGACACTTAGATACGTGCGAAAGAATCATTCAAAAAAATAGATCATTGGAGACAAGACAAAAGGAGTATTGACAAGAAGCAAAGCTACTAGTGGTGAAGTAAATCTATGTTTACTTTCTGAGATTGAATTGAGCTATAAGTGAAGCATGTAAAGATGAACATTGGATGGAAGCTATGAAGGAATCACTTATGCAGATTGAGAAGAATCAAACTTGGGAATTGGTCCTAAGACCGATAGACAAAAACATTATTGGATCAAAGTGGGTATTCAAAAATAAGTTGAATGAGAATGGAGAAGTGGTTAGAAATAAAGCAAAGCTTGTGTGTAAGGATTGCTCACAAGTAGAAGGCATAGGTTTTTAGGATAATTTTGCTCCAGTGGCAAGAATGGAAGCTATCAAAATGTTCTTAACATTTGTTACTCATAGAGATTTCAAAGTGTATTAGATGGATTTCTACATTTTTGAATGGTGAGCTAGAAGAAGAAGTCTACATGGAACAACCAGAAGGATTTTAGTTGTCAAATCAATCAGATATGGTCTAAAGATGAAGAAAGATTTATGTCGATTGAAGCAAGCTCCTAGAGCTTGGTATGCAAGGTTAGACAAGTACTTGATTCAACAAGGTTTCAACAAAGGTACGATGGATAGTAACCTTTACTTTAAAGTTGAAAATGAAAAAATATTGATTGTGGTTGTATATGTTGATGACATTATTTTTTGAGGAAATGAAACTATGTGTAAGATGTTTGCGGAAGAGATGCAAAAATAATTTGAGATGTCTATGTTTGGAGAGATGAAATTTCTTTCTTGGGCTGCAAATTAATCAAATAGAGAAAGGAATCTTTATTTCACAGTCTAAGTATGCGAGATAGATGTTGAAGAAGTTTGGGATGGAATGTTCCAAACTAGTATGCACTCCTATGGTGACTGGTTGCAAATTAGGTAAAGATGATGATTCACCTAAGGCTAATTAGAGCATTGGTGGAATGTTGTATTTGACTGCTACTAGATGAGATATTATGCATGTTGTTTGTCTTGTGGCTATATTTCAAGAAGATCCTAAGGAAACACATGTTGTTAAAAGAATATTCATATATTTGAATGGAACTCTAGATTATGGCTTGTGGTATCCTAGAGATATTGACTTTACACTAAGTGCTTATACAAATGCAGATTGGGCTAGATGTGTAGATGCCAAAAAAAGTACAAGTGGTGGTGCATTTTTTCTAGGTTATAGATTGGTGGCATGGTTGAGTAAAAATCAAGATTCAGTTTCCTTATCTACTACTGAAGCTGAGTATATTGTTGTTGGATCTTGCTATACATAAGTTCTATGGATGAAACAAACATTGAAATATATCATAGTTATGTATGATGATCCTATTTCTATCTACTATGATAATACACGTGCAATTAACATTTCAAAGAATCTAGTGATGCACTCGAGGACAAAGCATATATCTATCAAATATCATTTCTTGAGAGAGAAGGTTGTGGAGAATGAAGTGAATCTTGAGTATGTATCTACGAAGGATCAGATTGTTGATATATTTACGAAGCCTCTTCCTAAAGATATGTTTGAGTATCTCTGGGAGAAGTTAGGGGTCATTGCCCCTCCTTTCTTGAACTAGATTCATATGGAGATGCATCAATCCGGTGGGTCTATGGACCTATCTTTCTTTTGGACTGATGTTTTGGTGGCTACCTCTCAAGGGGAGCAGGTAGTGTCATGTGTTGTCATTGAAAGAGTATTTTGATTTTAATGTCATAGGGGAAATCGATGTAAACATCTTTTTCCTTTTCCATTGATGTCAAAGGGGGAGATGAGAGAGATGTGAAAAAAAAGGAGAATGAGAGGAAGATGAAGAGTATCATGTGAAAAATATTATCTACTAAGGGGGAGAAACAAAAAGAAAAATCTTGAGAAGTGTGTTCAGAGCTAGTATGTTGTCTTTGATGGTTTTTCACATCATGTGATGTCATCAATGACAAAGGGGGAGATTGTTGCAAGTATGAAGAAGTTGCAAGGTGTTGTCATTGATGTCAACTTTTCAATTGGTTATCAACTGGTTGATGTTGTCATTAATGTCATGAATGTAGGTTATTGGTTGTATATATCGAGGATATTGAGAAAATTGTATTGAAGGAAGTTTGCAGGTGTTTAGTGGTTGCTCTGGGTTTTTCTTTGGTATTTGCTTCTATGTGTGTGTGGTTCAGATATGTTGTTCATGGTTGTTGGAAGCTTCTATATCCAAATTTTTGGCTTCTAATTCATTGTACAGTGTGAGTTATGTTCACCAGTTGTGAACTGTGGTTTTCTATGTATCTAGTTGAGGTCCAGGAGAAATGTTGGTCCAAATTTCTCTTTGGTTAAGTCTTATGACTTGTGGTTCTAAAGTTAATTTTTTATGATCGTGTTGAAGATAATTTTGGTATCTGGAAGGATCATGCTTAATTATTCTGTGTTTTACACTGGTTTGGTCAACCTTGTGTTAAACACTACCTTCAAAATTGATGAAGTGTGTTGGGACCTATTTGAGTCCTCATCAAACATGTGTTTGGGTCACCCTCATTCTAATTCCACCCTAAGATGTTTTGATGCTGACCTAATTTGAATTTATTAATGGATGGCTAAATTTGGATATGTTTCAAAGTTGAAGATTGTATAAATACAAGATGAGTGAGTGGTGAAAGAAGTAAAAAGAGATAAATGCAAAAAAATAGAGTAGATATATGTGAAGCAAATGTGAATCAATGGATGCATGTGATATGAGTGTGGAAAATTAGTGCGAAACCTAAATTCTGAGTTTCTAGATGTAGTGAGTTAATGGTGGACTCTATCATTCATGCATGTCTGCAAGTGGTTGAGTATATTGTGGTGGATTTCTCTATTGCAATGAGATTGTGTTCTCTCCGTAACATACCTCTTCTATCTTATTTGTATCTCTGTGGCAATGAGCCCTCTAGGTGGTTAACCCTGTTGTACAGTGAGTCTTGATCTAGATAGTGAGTCCTTGTTTTGGTAGTGAGCCTTTTGTAATTGGTTTTGATATTCTCTATAGTGTGAGTTAATCCTCACTGTGGTTTTCCCTCATTGGGTTTCCACATAAATCTAGTGTTATTGTGTTTGTGTGATGGTTTTCAATTTTTGCACTTGCACTTAATGCTTAATCATTTTAGCAAAGTTAAGAATTGTGATTGATCTGAGTTTTGGTGAATGTTTTAAGTTTAAATTTGACACAATTGATTCACCTCCCTCTCAATTGTATTGTTCAACATGTTGATAGTGGTTGCTCTAATCACATGATCAAAGACAAAAGTAAGTTTGTTAAACTTGAAAAATATAATGGAGGACTAGTTAAATTTGGGGATGATTTACTAGCTAAGATTTATGGAATAGGTTCAATTAGTTTTGATGACAAGCATAATATTGATGATGTTTACTATGTTAAGGGTTTAAGGCATAATATTTTGAGTGTTGGAAAAATGTGTATCAAAGGATATAATCTTGTGTTTAAGGAAACATCTATCAACTGAAGGGCACCAATGGTCATTACTTTATGTCTCAGATTAATGATAGTTGTTTATGGAACTTGAGGATGTGTCACATGAATTTTGATAATTTGGTGAGAATCAGTTTAGTTCATGCACTTAGAGACCTACCAAGAATCACAAAGCTTGTTAATATTGTTTGCAAGAATTGTCAGTTTGGAAAGCAAGGAGTAGTTTCAAAGGAAAGGAACAATCTATTACCATACTATTGGAATTAATACATACAAATTTTTGTGGTCCTAAAAGGGTAAGAAGTATTCAAGGTGACAAGTATTTTATGCTTTTGATTGATGATTATTCTAGAATGACATGGGTTACTTTTCTTAGAGATAAATTTGATGAACTAGATAGATTTAAAGAATTTAAAGCTATGGTTGAGAAAGAAATGAATGCGAAAATAAAATGTTTGAGATTTGACAAAGGTGGAGAATTTACCTCCAATGAGTTTAACATGTTTTGTGAAGTTCATGAAATAAAGAGGCACTTGTTTGCCCTTAGAAATCCTCAACAGAATGGAGTGGTTAAGAGGAAAAACTAGACTATTCAAGAAGCTACTAGTACTATGATGAATGAGGAAAATCTACCGAAAGTATATTGGAGAGAAGAAATTCATACTATTTTTTACATACTTAATAGAGTTCAAGAAAAATCTAACAACACAAAGACTCCTTTGAGTTATGGTATGGAAGGATTCCTACTATGAAGTACTTTAGAGTATTTGGAAGCAAATGTTATATCAAGAGAGATGAAGAAAACTTAGGAAAGTTTGATGCAAGGTCTAATGAAAGTATCATCCTTGGATACTCTACTAAAAACAATGCTTACAAATGTTACAACAAAAGGCTAAGAACGATTGTTGAAAGTGCAAATGTTAAAGTTGATGAAATTTACAAAATTCAATTGTGATAGATGGATATGTGTCAGATGAACCTGATTGCAGAGAAGAAGAAGAAAAATTTGATGAAAAAGAAGTGTAAAATGAGGAGGAAGAAGCTTCGGGGAAGACCCCTAAGACCCCTATGTATGTGCAAAAGAATCATTCTGAAGATCAGATCATTGGAGATAAGAGAAAAGGAGCATTGACAAGAAGAAAAGCTATTGAAGTTGAGGAAAATATATGTTTACTTTCTAAATTTGAACCTAAAACTATGAGTGAGGCATGTAAAGATGAACATTGGATGAAGGAAATGGAAGAATAACTTATGCAAATTGAGAAAAATAAAACTCGAGAATTGGTTCCTAGACCGAAAAATAAGAAAATAATTGGAACTAAGTGGGTATTCAGAAACAAGTTGAATGAGAATGGAAAATTTGTAAGAAACAAGGCAAGACTTGTGTGTAAGGGTTACTCACAACTGGAAGGTATAGAATTTGAGGAGACATTTTCCCCCATGGCTAGGATGGAAGCTATTAGAATATTTTTGGCATTAGCAACACATAAGGACTTTAATGTTTATCAAATGGATGTGAAGTCTGTTTTTCTAAATGGTGAGTTGGAAGGAGTTTACATGGAACTATTGAAAGGATTTCAGTTGTCAAATCAACCGGATATGGTGTGTAAATTGAAGAAGGAATTATATGGATCAAAGCAAGCTCACAGAGCTAGGTATACAAGATTGGATAGATATTTGATACACAAAGGATTTAGTAAGCTAACCGCAAGACAGAATCTCTTTACTCGTGTTCGAGGAAGACACCCTGATAGTGGCTATGCCATGATACATCTTGGTGGAAATGAAGCTATGTGTAAGAAATTTTGCGAAGAGATGCAAAAAAAAGAGCTCTAGATGTCAATGCTTGGGAGATTAATTTCTTCCTTGGGATAAATCAATTCAAACAAATACATTGGATATTCATTTCACAAGAGGTGCATAACTAAAGAGATGTCAAGAAGTTCGGGAATGGAAGACCCAAACCGGTATGCACTCCCATTGTAGACACCCAAAAAATGTCCCTAATGATATCATACATTCAACTAAGTATACTAGCACCATTTCATCCTCAAAACCATCCTCTTTTTAATTAATTGATTAAATTAGTCTAGCTATTTAATTAATTGCATCATTTGCATCTATTAACCTAATTAATATAATTGGATTAATTCACCCCCTTTCATGCTAACATTTCGTCCTATTAAATTAAATACATCAAATTATTTTATTTAATCCCTAAAGTCTCCTTATTTAATTCAATAACCCTAAGCTATTTAATTAAATATCATTCCACCTTTCTCCCTTTTCATTAAATCACTTTATTTAATGAAAATAATTTAATTCTCTTAATTGCATAATTAACATTATTTTAATTATCAATTCCTAATTAAATCTAATCCCCCCCAATTGCAAGGGAATATTCTCCTTTGCACATTCCTCCAAAAGGGAATATTCCCATGGAATATTCCTTCACCTTTTTCTACACATTAAAACTTTGTTTTAATTGCTAAATTGCTTATTTTCCCTCACCCATGAGAATATTCCAAAGAATATTCTCTTTCCTCACTCATTTGAAAAAAGAGAATATTCCTTTTTTATAACAAACTTACTTGACTTCTTGTGCAAGTTAACTTATGACCTCTTGTGCAAGTTAAAAGTGTGTTTTTTTGGACAAAGGTGAACCCTTGATTAAATATCATCATTGATTTTCATCCGTTGATGAGAATCCATGATCCATGCCTCCAACTTCTTACATCCTTGACTATTAATTAACCTTTTTGATTACAACCCTTCATTTCTCATTTGCTTTCCTATAAATAGGTCACTATTTGGAGACAAATAGATCCATTTTTTTAGAGAAAACTCATGTTGTTGAAATCACTCACACTCATATTTAGCATTTATTTAGTATCATTTCAGCGTAATTACTTGCATTAATTAGCATAGCTTTCATTAATTGCTTCCATGGTAATATAGATGCATTCATGTAGCTTGTTTATTAATTAGGGTTTCAATCTTTTAGCTTAGAATCCATTTAGATTAGCTTTGCATACATACATATCAATTATCTTAGCATGAATCTAGATTAATTAGTTTGTGTCATGTTAGTTTAGCATTTAAATCATGTTTCATCACACATCTAACAATAGTTTCATCAGTTTTCTTCAATAAAATTGATTGAAACAAGCTCATTTATCCCTGGGATTGGGAAAGGGTTGTCATTCCACATAAATGAAACACCACTCCTCCAATATGATAAGTTTCAATGTCTTAGATTAGAGGTTTTATCAAGATTTCATGATTTAATACGATAGTTTAATGGCTTCTTTATCTTTACATAAATTGAATGATATCTATTGGATTGATATTTAGTACCATGATTATACTTTGTATCCTCATGGATCGCGTAATCACTCCATACTTACTCATTGGTTGCCACTCTATGGTGACTAGTTGTAATTGAGTAAAGATGATGATTCACCTATGTCGACGAGCAAATATAGATCTATGATTATTTTTGACTACTGTCTAATCGCTACTAGCTCAGATATCGCATGCAAGTAGGTCTTGGTTGTGATTTCAAGAAGAACTCAAAGAAACAATACGTTGCAATCCGTGGAAAAGGATATTTATCTTAAAAGCCGCTAACTTTAGATTATGGATTACGGTATCCCGAGGATACCGATTTCAATATTGCGCTTACATAGACGCATTGGGTTGTTTGTGTTGATGATAGAAAAGTTATAATGCGGTGGTATTAGCTCTGATGTAGATTGGTACCGCTGGTTGGCAAGAAGAAAGATCTCAGTTTCTTTATCCACCACATAGGTTGAGTATATAAATATCATCTTGTTGTACGTTTTAAGTGGATGAAACATTGAAGGATTATTGAGTAGTATATGATGAGCCTATATCTATCTTTTGTGATAATACAAGTGAAATTAACATTTCAAAGAATCCAATGATGCATTCAAGGACAAATAATATATCTATCAGATATCACTTTTTGAGAGAGAAGGTTATGGAAAATGAGGTAAAGCTTGAGTTTTTCATTGGGTTGCTTATTTGATTTGTGTAACTCCTTTAAGGGGGAGTATGGTCAAGGCAGGAAAAAATAAAACCATTTTCCTTTTCCATTGATGTCAAAGGGGGGAAAATTATCATGTGAAAATGCTTATCTATTCAGGGGGAGAAATGAAAGAAAGTGTATTTAGAGCTGTTGTGTTGTCTTTGATGGTTTTTCACATCTTGTGTTTCCATCAATGACAACAGGAGAGATTTTTGCAAGTATTAAGGTGTTGTCATTGATGTCAACAAGTTTGTGTTGTCACTAATGTCAACTATGTGTTTGAAGATGTCGAGGATATTGAGAAATTTGATAAAATAGGGAAACAAGGTGTTATGGTTTTGCTTAACATTTCTTCTAGGTTGAAGACCTACTTTTGTGGCTTGGATATGTTGGTTAGAGTTATTCAAAGTTTCTATATCCAAAATTTGGTTCTAGGTTGTTGGTCAGAGGAAGTTGTGTTCGCCATTATGTGAACTAGTTTTGCAGTGTTGTATAGAGGTTCTAGGAGATGTATTTGCTCCACATTTTTGCATAGTTTCTTTGTGAACCGTGATCTTTGAAGGAGAGTTAATGGTGTTATTCTCTGTGCGTCAAGAGGATCGTGGTTAGGCATATCTAGTTCAAGTATTTTGAGCTACAAATGCATTGCAATATCCGGTAGTGTTGTATGAGTGAACAATGATTATAATCTTAGGTGAAATTATTGTGAAGTTGTTGGTTTCGTGGATGATCTTGGATCGATTTTCGGCGAATTTTTGTCTGTAGCTCTTTGTGACTGATTTCATGGTAGCTACGTATTTAATGATCACGTGTTTCACCGTGTAATGTCCGACCCTCGCGTCTGGCCAACGACCGGCGATACCTTCAAGCACACAAAGGTGTAGTGTGGCATGCAATATTTAATTTGGATCTCAATCAATTGGTTTTTTGGTCCACTTTCATTCCTATCCACCATGGGAATGTTTAGTGCCGACCAAATTTGAAATTGCAAAGTGTGAAGCATGTATTTTTGACCTTGGAGAAATTTTTCAAGGTTGAGGATGATATATAAGTATGATTTGAGATGTTTAAGGTTGTCAAGATAGAAAATATAAGAAAGAAAAGTTGTGTGATGCAAGTGATGAGAATTCCTAAAGAGTACAGTGTGAGTTTGAGTAGAGTAGTGTGAACTTCATAGTGTTGGACTTTTGAATGTAGTGAGCTAAAGGTGTTTGCAATCTTTCAAGAAAGGTTGTGAAAGTGTTGGAGCATTCTTGGTGGATTTCTTATTACATTTAGAATTTTTTCTCTATGTAACATTTCTCTTCTATCTTCTTGTATTTCTTTTTGTGGTAGTGACCCTTGGCTATGAGCCTTTTTTGGATAGTGTGTCATATTCTGGAAATGAGCCAGTGTAATGATTTTGCAATTTATATTGTGAGCTAATTCTCACTGTGATTTTTCCCTCATTGGGTTTTCCACGTAAATCTGGTATTCTCTTGTGTGTGGTGTTGTTTTAGTTTTTTCTATCTACATTTCATGATTAATCACTTTAATAGAATAAAGGTTTAATGAATGCATGCGAATTTGATTACTATTGAGGGTTCTAATGTTTTAATTTGCTAAATCTAATTCACCCCCCTCTTAGTTGTCTTGTTCATTCAACACTTAGGCAGACATATCACACTCTGACTATCACAATAAATTGTCACTACACCTTGTTTTATTCTAATATCTGAACATAGTCTCTTAAGCCAAATGGATTTTTACAAGCATGAGTAACTGCCATATACTCAACTTTAGTAGTGGACAAAGCAACCACATCCTATTTCTTACTCATCCAACTAATTGCACCACCAAATAAAGTAAAAACATAAGCACTAGTTGATCATTTTCTATCAACATCACATGGCTAGTCTGAATCCACATAACCATGAATATCAAGGGAAAAATTGTCTTTAGTCATATTACTATGATAACGCAAGGAATACTCTGAGATACCACACAAATATCTAAAGACTCTTTAATTGCATCCCAATGAGCTACACCGGGATAAGACTTATGTCTGGAAAGAACTCCCACTACTTAGGAAACTTTTGTTTTAGTAAAAACCTTAGCATACATCAAAATTCCAATTGAATTCTGGTAAGGAACTCTACTCATGTCTTCCATCTCTGATGGGGATGTTGGAAAATCTGAAATAGATAACTTTGTTCTAGTTAAAAATGGAACACACAATGGTCTACAATCTTGCATATCAAACCTTTGCAAAATTGAATTAACATACATACTTTGGCCAAGCCATAGATTTCTATTCACTCTATCTCTTTTAATTTTTGTCCCAACAATGTGTCTAGTTGCACCAAGGTCTTTCATTTCAAATTTAGTAGCAAGTTGACATTTCAATTCTAAAATCATACCTTTCCCTTTACCAATAAATAGCATATCATCAACATATAACGCAATAAATAGGAAATGATCACCATAAATTTTATAATAAACACAATGATCTAACTTTGAACGCTCAAATCCCAAACTCAACACATACATATCCATTTTTTGGTACCACATCTTAAGAGTCTATTTTATACCATACAAATATTTCTTCAGTTTGCAAACCAATTTAGTTTTACCTTTCACCACGTAGTGCTCTGTCTATGTCATATAAATATCCTTCTCCTATTCACCAAGAAGGGAAGCCATTTTAACATCCATTTGTTTAACCTCTAAATCATAATCAACAACATTAGAAAGAAAACATATAATGGATGTCATTTTTGTAACAAGAGAAAATATCTCACCATAATCAACACCCTCAACTTGAGAGTAACCTTTCACAACCAACCTTGATTTGTACTTCTCAATACCTCCATTTGAACCAATCTTTTTCTTGAACACCCATTTGTAACCAATAGTTTTTCTTGCTTTAGGAAATGATACAAGATCCCATGTATCATTCTTTTTCAAAGCTATCATTTCTTCATCCATGGAAATCTTCCAAGATTCTACATCATTCATACC